>NC_069408.1:23863697-24023706 GCF_026875155.1 Cherax quadricarinatus | reverse complement strand
AATCTTCTTTTTTTCTTCTCAGCAAAAATAAATAATATTATTACAGTCAAGTCATTCGTAAGTCATCAAGTCACTCAGTCAGTCAGTCAGTCAGTCAAGTCACTCAGTAAGTCAGTATGTCATCAGTACGTCAGTCAAGTCATTCAGTAAGTCAGTCAAGTCATTCAGTAAGTCTAGTCACTCAGTAAGTCAGTCAAATCAATCAGTAAGTAGTCAAATCATTCAGTAAGTCAGTCAGTCAAGTCATTCAGTCAGACAAGTCACTCAGTAAGTCAGTCATGTCACTCAGTAAGTCAGTCATGTTACTCAGTAAGTCAGTCAGTTCAGTCAGTCAGTTATTCAGTAAGTCAGTTATTCAGTCACACAAACTCATGTTAACCTTTTTTTCTGTGTACAAAGTAACACTTGAATTACGGCTACAGGTTATCTCTTGTTTAATATCTTTGTTAACTCTAGGCCTTAAGTGCTTATACCTCTTCGTGCCACTACTGGGTGTCATGATTGCTTGGCATATACAAGATATAGTAATCAAAATATCATAACACAATTGACAAATACAGCTGCCTTGTAGCAGAGAAAAACTGGGCATGTATGAATTAGGAATGCTGGGATGGTGGGGGTGATGTCTGGGAGTGGTAGGGGGTGGCTTCCTGGCTGCTCCACAACAAGGTGGCCACTTGAGCAAAGGATAATTTTTTTTCCTTCCCACAAACTGAATCATGTTAAATTAACCCCTTGAGGGTCTGTGCCATAGATCTACAGCTTTACGTTGAGGGTCCAAATCGTAGATCTACGTCATGAGCTCAGCTCACTCTGATAAGCTGTGAGCGGTAAATTTTGAGCCTTGATATGAGAGAAGACATCTATATATGGTATGTGTGCACCACATAAAACAAATCCTGCAGCACATAGTGCATAATGAGAGAAAAAAAACTGAGATCATAATTTTCGATTAAAACAGTGACTTTGCAGTGTATTTTTCCTTATGTTTTTTATAGTTGTATTTGCGATTTCTTGGTCTCATTTGATAGAATGGAAGACACATTACAGAAATAGAGATGATTTTGATTGGTTTTAGCACTGGAAATGGCTGAAACTGAGCTCAAAGTAGCAGAAATGTTAAATTTTTACCAATGTTCAAGAGTAAACAAATGACCTCACACCTCTAATACACACCTGCTGGTGGGTCTAATATATGTTCACAAATGTGCTGATATTATTTATACAATTATTACAATATTGCATAACAGTAAATCTTCTATTTTTTGGTTTGAATAAAAATTCATTATGAGAATAAAAAATCAAAATGGAATTCATTAGTAAAGCCTGAAAATATAACTAATGAACAGAGGAAATGTTAGTTTAGTGCCAGGAATGCCTGCAGTGTTTATTCTGGACCCTATTTTTTAAATTGGAGTATTTTAAAATTTGCATTAAATGGGCCAAATTACCAATTTTCGATCACTATTTTGTAGTTGAAAAATTTTGATTGGCCCAAATTCTTGTGCTTTCGATGAATAAAGTAATACTAGTGAAAACTAAGAATTTGGTCGACGGAATAATGAAATTTGGCCCTAAAAGGGAGTCAAAATCGCTGTGCATAATTATCGTGACACATCAAAATTCAAGAGCATAATTTCATCATTTTCCCTTTCAAATTTCTTTTTTTTGTTTTTTACCTTCAGAAAAAGATTCTCTCCTTTTCATGGGGAAAAAAAAAAAAGTTTTTTTTTGAAAATTTTTGGGACATTTTTGCACCCTTCGAAAATTGGCCCTCTGGACCCTAAAAGGGGTTTTAATTATACGACATGTTACATAAAATTGTTGCACAATTCTTAATGGCGGCTATGTTTATTATAATAACAATAGAGCTTCAGTTCCCTAAACTAATAATAAAAATAATAATTATAATTACAGTGGACCCCCCCCTAACGTTACCTCCGAATGCGACCAATTATGTATGTGTATTTATGAAAATGGTTTTTAGTGTATTTTGGGGGTTGAAAAGGACTAATTACTTCACAAAATTTTTTATGGGAACAAATTCGGGCAAAACGGCACCTGAACAATTCTGGAGTGAAAAAATAGTTAAGGGGGGGTCCCTGATATGTTTGAGTCAGTTTCCCCCAAATTTAAAAAAACAAAAACAAAACTACACTATACTAAAAATAAATCATAATTTATTATTAAAAAAAGAGTTCGTTCCTAAATTAATAATAATTCCATGGGGAAATGGGAAAAGAATTTTCCCCCGTAAAATGGTGTCGTAAGAGGCGACTAAAATCTGGGGGAAGGGGTAGTAACCCTTTCCCCCGTATTTTTTACTAAATTTGAAAAGGGGAAAACTTTTTGTTTTTTTTTTGGGCCCCCCACCTCGGTGGGATAAGGCTGGTATGTTGAAATAATAATAATAATAATAAGAGATTCATGTTCCCTAAATTAATAATAACAATAATAATTTATTATTATTAATTATGATTATTATTATTAACTATTATTATAATGCAAGAGCTTCAGTTCCTTAATAATAATAATTATTATTATAATGAATAGAGCTTCAGTTCCCTAAATTAATAATAATGCATAATACGGTGTAAATACAATTTCAGACTGCTTCCATTATGGGCACAGCTGTTAAAGCACAAACATGTTTACATCCTCTGTGGGGGCAGTTCTCTCATGCTTGTTTGCATTTCTTTACAGTCATTTTGGCCAAATTTCTTTTTTCCAACCATGGATCATAGTATCTACTGCAGTTAGCCTCGAAAATTACTCCATTTTCTCTTACAGTAAGAACAATGGTGGAAAATAGTACATAGTCAAATTTGGGACAGAAATGGTGGATGCTCTGCCACTGCCGTCTGCCACTGTATTAATGGGCTATTGTTATTCATTCTAGAATATTTATCAGTTCTGTGTTAATTATATTGTTATTATGTCATATTAGATGAATTGTGATAGATAAATAGCTGTACAGTTGATAATAAGCGTCATATTCGAATATTTTTTCTTGTCCCTCCAGAGTGCAGGAACGAATTAATGGCTTTTCATTAATTCAAATGATGAAAATTAATTGATATACATGGAACCTTGACTTACAGGTTAATCCATTCCAGGAGCTTAGCTTGGAACTCAATTTACTCGTATATCAAATTAATTTTCCTCATTTAAATTAATTGAAAAGCCCTTAATTTGTTCTTGCACTCTGAGAGACGAGGAAAAAAACCCTGAATATGATGCTATATCAACCTGTACGGCTTATTTATCTATCACAATTCATCTAATATGACATAATAAACATATAATTAGCACAGACACATGATATATACTCTAAAATGAATAAAATAAGCCATAATTTGGTGGAAGAGGCAGTGGTAGTAGCAAGAAGCCGTCTGCCATTCGACCCAATTTGACTCCTAGTATCTTCCCATGTTCTTACTGTAGAGAACATGGGAGTATTTTAGAGGCTAACGCAGTAGATCACTAGGACCCATGGTTAGAAAAAGAATTTTGGCCAAATGACTGTAAAAAAATGCAAACAAGCATGAGAGAACAGCCCCCCACAGGGATGTAAACATGTTTAGTGCTTATCAGCTGTGCCAACTAGCAGAACAATCTTAATTATTACATATGTATTATGCATTATTATTATTGTTATTACTACTATTATTATTATTATTATTATTTTATTATTGTAGACAGCCTGTACTTCTGCCAGACCAGCCCATTGCTGTCCTGCCAGCTTAGTTCATATTTTGCGCCATGCTGGTGCTGCACTATAGGCCCTCCCCTTCAGTAATGCCCAGACTTGCCTCTCTCTCACACACACAGCGGCCCTAGCATTAACAAGACACAAGGCCTAACAAGTAGCTCTCTCTCGTGGGATGGCCCTCCAGGGCCATGGGCTCAGACACCACAACCGTGCACCCACCACGACTTAAACAATAACTAAGAAGCCTCTGAAGAGTTTATCATTTCAACTACCCGCTTTCAGCCCTACCAAACAAAACCATTAAACTTGCTAGCAGCGTGGTCGCAGCAGTGTGTTGCCCAAGAGAGGAAGGAAGGAAGAATGAAGTTGTTCACTTCATCCCCCTACACAACAAGCATCCGTCACTCAGCAAGTTATCCCTGATGTTGTGTCTTGCACGTTTGAGATCCAGACACGGTACAAGCAGGATCCAATCCGAAATTTGCTGAAATTCTCCGAGAATGTAAGTTACCCCACGCTACAGCGTCCCACGCTGGGTTCTCAAGTCATGTGTTTTTCAGCATCACTGTATGTTGCTGTTGTTGTTCAGCACAGCACCAGCTGTTCAGCAAGCCAGAGGTGAGTTTTGTGGCGATACTGCTCCAGTGTGATTTCTCCTCGTGCTTGTGGGAGGAGGAAAGTGGCAGCTCCTTGCCTTGCCCTGCTGTACTCTCAACCTCACCAGCCTACCATACATCACTCACCCCACTGCCCACTCCCTCTGCTTGTTTTCTGCTGTTTTTTCGTGTGATTCATTGCCAGAGCTGTGTATCCGAGTGCCCGAGGCCGCTCGCAGCCACGTGGGTCAGCATGCACATCGTAGATCAGCATGCACGTAATCAGCAATCCACGTGGATCAGCATGCCACGTAGATCACGACACCACGTGGATCACGACCCACGTGGGTTGGGCGATGTCACGTGATCTAACCAGCCACGGTGAGTTCCAGATTCCCAGGCCCTCATGCTTGTGGTCTGCTTGTCCGCATCACATTGACGTCACCCACCGATGCTGCCCACTTCATTGACCACGATGTCTGCCCTGACGTCACCCTCAAGATGTACTGCTGATGTCACCAGTGGGCCTGCAGAACGTCACCCTCGCGACATCACATGAGTCACATCGAGTGTTCAGTAATTATTTTTCGTATGTCGAAAAGACTGAGAGAAGATATATGTCGTGTTTAATGTAATTCCTCTCAGTCCAGTGTCCACATTTTAGTATGTCTTAGAGTCATTTTTATGCCAGAAAAGCATCATTTGCTAGTTAAGCCATTTGTATCTCGGTTTGTAAAGTTTTCCGTGTGTCAGTGAGGTCTGAGCCAAACCTGAGTACACCACTGTGTTAAGTCACCTGTGTGACGCAGTGTGTTTTGACATCTATCAGACAGCCCTGAGCCCGAGCCCCCTTGTACAAAAGCATTTATGCTCGTCGCCGTGATGTTCTGCAGAATCGTACCTGCTACGATATCCCATCGAGATTTGTTCTCACTTCACCTCCAGACCTCAGAATGCAGTTATAATGTAGAGAAACAAGTCTGGGGTACGCTTACTAACCTCTGCTAAACTCCAACTGCCGAGAGAATGATACTCGCCATGCCGCAGTTAGCCACTGTCGGCAGGCCGCTGTTTCAGCCTCTGTCACCAGCTTCAGTGAGCAGCCTGCCAAAGAAGAAGTCACTTTGACTGCTAGCTCTCTCACTGCAGTCGTGTATGATTTACGACTCCCCAGATGTTACGCCCAGTCATCTCGCCAACGACTCGCTCCATCAACTTCACTCCCGCTCGCCGGCAGTGCCAGCCCAGCGACAGTACCAGTCTAGAAGTGTCCTCCTGAGCCGCTTGCCAGAAGTTCTGCCCAGTTGCCCGAGTTTTGTCGACGCCACACTCGAGGGCACCAGCATGTCGTGCCCCTGGTTGAGTGAAAACCTGCAGCGACTCCTACGATGACTAGCTTCCCGTTCCAGAGGAAGACCGTAACCTGTTATGTCACAGCTCAGCCGCAGCGATGTCTCCTGTGTTGCAGTATCTGTCCAGACTCAGGAAGGCCGTGCAGTGATGCCTTCGACTCCACTTGCCTATGACCACGACGTTCAGCACACCCCAACGTTTTTTTCTCCCTCCCTGTAGGAATTTTTTTTACCATTTCATATGTATTTTTTTTTTTTTTTTATTATCACACTGGCCGATCCCACCAAGGCATGGTGGCCCGAAAATATAAAAACTTCACCGATCATTCACTCCATCACTGTCTTGCCAGAAGGTGCTTACACTATACAGTATTTAAACTGCAACATTAACACCCTCCCTTCAGAGTGCAGGCACTAGTACTTCCCATCCCAGGACTCAAGTCCGGCCTGCCGGTTTCCCTGAATCCCTTCATAAATGTTTACTTTTGGCTCAATCTCCAACACAGCACGTCAAGTATTAAAAACCATTTTTCTCCATTCACTCCTATCAAACACGCTCACGAGCATGCCTGCTGGAAGTCCAAGCCCCTCGCACACAAAACCTCCTTTACCCCCCCCTCCAACCCTTCCTAGGCCGACCCCTACCCCGCCCTTCCCTTCCACTACAGACGATACACTCTTGAAGTCATTCTGGTTTTCGCTCCATTCTCCTCTACATGTCCGAGAACACCTCAACAACCCTTCCCAGCCCTCGGACAACGTTTTTGGTAACCCGCACCTCCTCCTAACTTCCAAACTACGAATTCTCTCATTATATTCAACACCACACAATTGCCCTCAGACATGACATCTCCCTGCTCCAGCCTTCTCCCTCGCTGCAACATTCATCCCCCACGCTTTCACACCCATATAAGACGTTGGTAAAACTATACTTCTCATACATTCCCCTCTTTGCCTCCCAAGGACAAAGTTCTTTGTCTCCACAGACTCCTAATGCACCACTCACTCTTTTCCTCATCAATTCTATGCAATTCTCCTCATTCTTTTCATAAACCCATCCGCTGACACGTCCATCCCAAATATCTGAAATACATTCACCTCCTCATACTCTTCTCCCTCCAATCATGATATTCAATCTTTCATCACCTAACTTTTTGTTATCCTCATAACCTTACTCTTTCCTGTATTTCCACCTTAATTTTTCTTCTTTTGCACACCCACCAAATTCATCCACCAATCTCTGCAGCTTCTCTTCAGATCTCCCAAGAGCAAAGTGTCACAGCAAAGAGCAGCTGTGACAACTCCCACTTTGTGTGTGATTCTTTATCTTTAACTCCACGCCTCTTGCCAATACCCTCGCATTTACTTCTCCTTACAACCCAAAAAAATCTATAAATATATTTAAACAACCACGTGGACATCACACATCCTTGTCTAAGGCCTACTTTTACTGGGGAAAAAAATTTCCCTCTTTCCTACATACTCTAACTTGAGCCTCACTATCCTCGTAAAAACTCTTCACTGCTTTTCAGTAACCAACCTCCTACACCATACACTTGCAACATCGCCACATTGCCCCCCTATCCACCCTTGTTATACTCCTTTTCCAAATCCATAAATCCACGAAAGACCTCTTTAGCCTTATCTAAATACTGTTCACTTATATGTTTCACTGTAAAACACCTGGTCCACACACCCCCTACCTTTCTAATGCCTCCTTGTTCATCTGCTATCCTATTCTCCCCCCGTCTTATTACTCATAATTCTTCAATTATAACTCTACCATACACTTTACCAGGTACACTCAACAGACTTATCCCCCTATAATTTTTTGCACTCTCTTTTATCCCCTTTGCCTTTATACAAAGGAACTATGCATGCTCTCTGCCATCCTAGTACCTTACCCTCTTCCATACATTATTAAATAATTTGCACCAACCACTCCAAAACTATATCCCCACCTGCTTTTAACATTTCTATCTTATCCCATCAATCCGGCAGCTGCCTTACCCCTTTCTTTTACCTACCTGCCTCACGAACTTCCCCCACACTCACAACTGGCTCTTCCTCACTCCTACAAGATTTTAATCCCTCCTTGCCCTATACACGAAATCACATGTATATATATGTTTTTATTTTGTGTTCAGTGCCCTATTCCTACGAGAGAGAGACCGAGTTCCTTTTACCACCAGTATGCCGGCTCGGGATACCGACGCGCGGTAGTTGGCCGAGCGTATGTAGACATCTGTACTGTCTGCACAGACAGCCCATGCTGTCCTGCCAGCAGTTCATTATTTCGCTCCATGCTGGTGCTGCCACCTATAGGCCTTGCCACTTCATATGCCCCAGACTTGCATCTCTCTCACTCACACAGCGGCCTAGCACAACCACAAGGCCTCCAGCTCTCTTCGAGGGAAGGCCTTGCCCGGGCCATGGGGCACAACACAGCAAGCCTGTGTACCCACCACGAACTTACAATAAAGAAAGAACTCCCACCCTCCGGAAGACGTATCATTTCAACTACCCGCTTTCAGCCCTACCAAACAAACCCATTAAACATTATTATTAATTTAGGAAACTGAAGCTCTATCATTATATAATTATTATTATTAATTTTGGTAACTTGAAGCTCTATCATTATAATAAATCAATTATTATTAGTAAGTATTATTATATTATATATTATGATTATTTATTTCTTATTATAATTTAGGAACTGAAGTTCTATCATTAATATAATTAATTTGAGGGAACTTGAAGCTCTATCATTATTGTAAGAATACAGAAGAACGCCATTGAAGAACTGCTGCACAATTTTTATGTAACACTTGTATATAATTAAATTAACATGGTTCAGTTTGTGGAAGAACAAAAAAATTCTTTTTTAACTCAATGGTCGTCTTTTTGTGTACAGCCGGGGAGCCACCCCCACCACTCCCAACACCACCCCCCACCCTCCCCTGCCCACTCCCGACACCCCCACCCTCACCATCCCCTACCACTCCCCAACACCACCCTCCTACCATCCCCTACCACACCCCAACACCACCCCCACCATCCTTACTACTCCCTGCACCACCCCACCATCAACCGCCATCCCCTACCACCCCTGACACCACCCCTCACCATCCCCTACCACTCCCCGACATCACCAGCCCTGCACATCCCCTACCTACCTGGTCACAGACCGTGCCGCGGGGGCGTTGACCCCCGGAACTCTCTCCAGGTAAACTCCAGTAAACCAACTCCCGACAACCACCCCTACCATCCCCTACCACTCATGACACCACCCCCACCATCCCCCGCCATCTGCTACCACTCCCCGACACCACCCCCCACCATCCCAGCATTCCTAATTCATACTTGTCCAGTCTTTCTCTCTAACAGGCAACTGTGTTTGTCAGTTGTGTTTATGATATTTTAATTACTATATCTTGTATCTGCCAAGCAATCATGACACCCAGTAGCCATACTAGTGTTGCTGAAAGTGGCACGAAGAGATATAAGCACTCAAGTCTTAGAATCAACAAAGATATTAGACAAGAGATAACCTGTAGCCATAGCTGAAGTGTTATTTTGTACACAGATAAAGAGGTTAACAAGAGTTTGTGTGACTGACTGAATGACTGACTTACTGAGTGACTTGACTGACTTACTGAGTGACTTGACTGACTTACTGAGTGACTTCACTGACTTATTGACTGACTTACTGAGTGACTTGACTGTAATAATAATATATTATTATTATATTATTATTGCTGAGAAGAAAAACAGAATGATTTCCATGGAATTAAAGCATGAAATCATAGATAAACAAGCAAGGTGTCCAGGTTTTGGGTTGAGGGGGAAGAGGGAGGGGGGAGCTGGCTCGTAACTCAGAGCAAAAAATCAACCCAGGGACGGCTTGTATCTCAAAAAACTCGTAAGTTGGGACACTAGTAAGTCAAGGTTCCACTGTACGAGTAAATTGATTCCTGGAATGAATTAACCCTTTCAGGGTCCAAGGCCCAAATCTGGAGTCACGCACCAGTGTCCAAGAATTTTCAAAAAAAAAATTTGTTATTTTTTCTTATGAAATCGTAGAGAATCTTTTTGTGAAGGTAATAAAACAAAAAGTATGAAATTTGGTGGAAAATTGACGAAATTATGCTCTCGCGAATTTTGATGTGTCAGCGATATTTACGAATCGGCGATTTTGCCGACTTTGACTCCCATTTTTAGGCCAATTACATTATTCCAATCAACCAAATTCTTAGCTATTTCACTAGTATTACTTCTATTCTATCGATTGAGCACAAGAAATCGCCAAGTCAACTGTTTCAACTACAAAATAAAGTGATCGGAAATTGTTAATTTGGCCAATTTAACACAAAGTTCAAAATATTCCAATTTCAAAATAGGGTCCAGAATGAACAATGTAGGCATTCCTGGCACTAAAACTAACATTTCCTCTGTTCATTAGTTATGTTTTGAGGCTTTACAAATAAATTCCATTTTGATTTTTTATTCACATAATGAATTTTTATTCACACCAAAAAAATAGAAGATTTACTGTTATGCAATACTATAATAATTGTATAAATATCATCACCAATTTGTGAATGTATATTAGACCCACCAGCTGGTGTGTATTAGATGTGTGAGGTCGTTTGTTTACTCTTGAATATCGGCAAAAATTTAACATTTCTGCTACTTTGAGCTCAGTTTCAAGCCATTTCCAGTGCTAAAACCAATCAAAATCATCTCTATTTCTGTAATATGTCTTCCATTCTATCAAATGAGACCAAGAAATCGCAAATACAACTATAAAAAACATACGAAAAAACACTGCAAAGTTGCTGTTTTAATCGAAAAATCATGATTTCATTTTTTTTCTCTCATTATACACAGTGTGCTGCAGGATCTGTTTTATGTGGTGCACATATACCACATAGATGTATTCTCTCATATCTAGGCCCAAATGTACCACTCACAGTTTATCAGAGTGAGCTGAGCTCATGGCGTAGATCTACGGTTTGGACCCTGAATGTAAAGCCGTAGATCTACGGGACGGACCCTGAAAGGGTTAAACTCGTAAGTCAAGGTTCCACTGTATATATATATATATACAGGTCTCCCTCAACATTCGCGGGGGTTAGGGGATCAAGAGCCCCGTGTATGTTGAAAAATCGCGAATGTTTGGTGCCCCAATATATTGCAGGGAAATATAATAAAATAATAAAATGAAATAATCTATGTATATACATACATGTATATACGTACATGCTCCTCCCACTCATATATTTGTCCAATCTCTTTTTAAAGCTACCCAAGGTCCTATCAAAGCTAAAACCTTGGGTAGCTTCACATTTAGGTTGGATAAATACACAAGTGAGAGGTGGTTGGATTTGAATGGGTCTTGCATGCGAGTAAATAGAATGTTCAAAGCTTATTGCTTGGGTAGCATTTATTCTGTTATTGGGCTGGATTTGTGAAGGACCTGAATAGTATGGGCCAACAGGTCTACTGCAGTGTTCCTTCTTTCTTATGTTCTCATGAACAATCATAAAATACGTACCTGAGAACATCGTAAAATATTGTACTGCCTCCACCACTGCCTCGTATTTTTATTTAATTTCTTTCTTCAATTCTTTCGTACTTCTCAGTTTCTTTACCAAAATTTATTTGGGCCCATGGTTAATTATGTAGCAGTCACAGTCAATCAACAAGCACCAAACACAATGAATTATTGTGAAATGTTTGGAAAAGCGCAGAGGATAATACTCACTCCAGCATAAACAAAGCCATACTGACTGACGATGCCTCTACCACCCACTGCTTCAACCCTCGTATTTATTATTATTATTATTATTAGGTAGTAGGTTGGTAGACAGCAACCACCCAGGGAAGTACTACCGTCCTGCCAGATGACTGTGAAACAAAAACCTGTAACTGTTTTGCATGATGGTAGGATTGCTGGTTTCTTTTTCTGTCTCATAAACACGCTAAGATAACAGGGATATCTTGCTACTCCTACTTACACTTTGGTCACACTTCACAGACACGCACATGCATATATATATATACATACATCTAGGTTTTTCTCCTTTTTCTAAATAGCTCTTGTTCTTTTTTATTTCTTCTATTGTCCATGGGGAAGTGGAAAAGAATCTTTCCTCGTAAGCCATGCGTGTCGTATGAGGCTAAAATGCCGGGAGCAATGGGCTAGTAACCCTTCTCCTGTATACATACTAAAAAAGAGAAGAAGAAAAACTTTATAAAACTGGGTTCTTAAATGTGCGTGGATGTAGTGCGGATGACAAGAAACAGATGATTGCTGATGTTATGAATGAAAGAAGTTGGATGTCCTGGCCCTAAGCGAAACAAAGCTGAAGGGGGTAGGAGAGTTTCAGTGGGGGGAAATAAATGGGATTAAATCTGGAGTATCTGAGAGAGTTAGAGCAAAGGAAGGGGTAGCAGTAATGTTAAATGATCAGTTATGGAAGGAGAAAAGAGAATATGAATGTGTAAATTCAAGAATTATGTGGATTAAAGTAAAGGTTGGATGCGAGAAGTGGGTCATAATAAGCGTGTATGCACCTGGAGAAGAGAGGAATGCAGAGGAGAGAGAGAGATTTTGGGAGATGTTAAGTGAATGTATAGGAGCCTTTGAACCAAGTGAGAGAGTAATTGTGGTAGGGGACTTGAATGCTAAAGTAGGAGAAACTTTTAGAGAGGGTGTGGTAGGTAAGTTTGGGGTGCCAGGTGTAAATGATAATGGGAGCCCTTTGATTGAACTTTGTATAGAAAGGGGTTTAGTTATAGGTAATACATATTTTAAGAAAAAGAGGATAAATAAGTATACACGATATGATGTAGGGCGAAATGACAGTAGTTTGTTGGATTATGTATTGGTAGATAAAAGACTGTTGAGTAGACTTCAGGATGTACATGTTTATAGAGGGGCCACAGATATATCAGATCACTTTCTAGTTGTAGCTACACTGAGAGTAAAAGGTAGATGGGATACAAGGAGAATAGAAGATATATATACACAAGCAGCGGCAGCGGCAGCAGCGACTTCCAAGCTCCGTATTTTTCTCCAACTACCAGAGCTACAAATGCTCCTATGATGACCTAGTTACAAGCAAAACTGCACTACCCAACGTAGCACCCAGAATGACAAAAGATTACCAACAGTGAAACCTAAAAATCGAAAAAAAAAATAAAGAAACGAACAAACCCGAAAGCAAAGTCCCAAACCAAAATAATATTTTTTATCCCAAAAATTTTTAAAAAACTTTTTAAAAATGAGGGCCAACTAAGAAAACCACCCAAGGCCAAAGAAAAACCGGAAAAAAAAACTATCCGGACCCAAAAAGGGGGGAAAACCCACCCCCCCCATAAGGGGCCCCCCCCAAAAAAACAAAAACAGGTAAGAATTTTTTCCCCCGGTTTAAAAAGGCCCCAGGTATGCCCAAAGCCCAATAAAAAGAGATCTCCTTTTGAAAAAATGAAATCTTAGAATAAAAAAACCCCCAGATGAAAAAAAAAACAAAATTGCTTAAAAAAGAAAAGGAATAAAAAACTTACAAAAAAAACGTCTGAACCATCCCAACAAAAAACTTAAACGGGAAAAAGAAAAAAATGGAAAAAAACAATAACCAATGTTTTTTCCCCGGTTAAAAATTCAAGTTAGGGAAAAACAATTTTTTTAGTAAAAAAACCAAAAACAAACAGAAAAAAATTACCCCGAATTAAAAAAGGAAAACTTTATTTCCCAGGGAAATAAAAAGCCAATTAAAGGGGTCCATAAAAAAGTTTTATGTTTTCCTCCATAGGGGCAAATTTTGCATCTTTGTAAAAATTAAACATTTTGTGGAAATTTATAGAGCAAAAACTTAAAAGGAAAATTTCCCAAATAAAAAAAAGTTCCAATGGGGAAAATTTTTTTTCTTGGTCAATTACACCCCAAAAATTCTTAAATTTTTGGGAAAAACTTATAAAAAAAAAAAATTTCCCAATTAAAAATCAATTTATTTTTTTTTGCCCTTTTTTAAATTACTTTCAATCTTTTGTTTTAAAAAACCACCTATTTTGTATTTTTACTGAAAGCAAAAATAATTTAAGTTTTTTTTAACTACCTTGAATTATGAATGAATTTTTCCCCATTACTATTTCTTTTTTTTTAATCAATTTTTTATTTACTAAAATTAATAAAACATTTTTACAAAAAATTTAATTTTCTAACTTTTTAATTTTTAAAACCCTTTACTTTTTTCCTTTAATTTTTAATACCCAACTTTGATTACCTTTTCCCTTGTATGTAAAACTGTTAAACCCATCATTTAATAAAAAACATTACATTTATTTTTTTGAAATCTTTTTATTTTAAAAAATTTTATTTATTTTTCCCAAATTTTTAACTTTTTTTAAAAAAACTTATTTTAACCCCCCAAACTTTTTTTCCCAATTTTTCAAGTTTTTTTTCAAAATTTATTTTTTATTTATGGGGTTAATTTAAAATTTTTTTAAAACCAAAATTTTAAATTTTTTTTTACATTATTTTTTGGTCTTTTTTAATTTTTTTTTTTTAAAATTTATTTAAAACCCTTCTTTTTAAAAAACCAACCAACTTTAAAATTCAAGTCCTTTTTTCAAAGTAAATAATAAATTTTTTTTTAAAATTCCAACTTTTTTAAAATTTCCCCAACTTATTTTAGTCCTTTTTATTTTTTTCCCTTTATTTACTTTAAAAAATACCCTTTTTTTTCCACAACTTTAAATAATAATGCTTTTTCTCATTTTAAAAAAAAAAAAAGTCCCTTTTCCCATTTTTAAACCCATTTTTAAATATTTAGCCCCCTTTTTTTAAATTTTAAACTAATTTAATTTTTTTAAAAAAACCCTTTAATTTCAAACATTTTTCCCACAAATTATGATAAAAATTTTTTTTGATTAACCCAACCTTTATTTTAAGTTAAATAATTTCATTTTTTTTTATTTAAATATAATTTTGAAAATTTAAAACATTTCCCTCAAACAAATTAAACTTACCCTTAACCTCTTTTTTAATGATTTTAAGAAAAAACATTACAAAATACTCATAGAAAAAAAAAAACCTTTTCCATGCCAAAAACAAATAACATTTTAACTAAACGTTTTTAAAGCTTGGGGCCCAAATAAAAAACCCCCCAAACCATCATTAACAAAACCCCAAAAAATACAGAGCTATGCATTCCGGGTTTACACAGCCATACAAACTGTAGGCCAGACCAACAAGGGGGTGGACAGCCATTACTCTCAGCCAATAAAATGTTCACAAATCTGCAAAAGGGGAACATGGGGAATATATAAAGCAAAAATTCAAATCCAAATACCTACAAAAACCTCCCCAATTGAAAAAATCTACAGAGTTCCCACAGCAAACATTAGCCAATTTAGTAAAATCGGAAGTATGAAAAACTATGCACGCATAAACAAAGATCATTATATCTGGGGTGATTCAATATAAATCTCCTGCAAGCAGGCCCACACGTTACTAAAATTCACAAACAAATGAGTACTTTTTGTTATACCAACAGTAAAAAAAACCTACAAGAGTTACAGAGAAGTGTTTCCCCACTTGACCACATCTGGCCAACACCATTCCCCTTTAAAAATCAGGCATAATTTAAGATAATACCAAAAACCCCTCCCCTATTTCCTCTAACAACTTTTGGGTTTAAAATCCCCCAAAAGACCTACTAATTCCCTTCAGACTTCACAATAGGCAGCCATTAATAACTTCGAAACAGCTTTAGCAAACATTGATTGGCACACTGAGTAAAATCTTTACAGATTTGACAATGTTTTAATAATTTTCTAAAAAAGCCCAATCCCTTATAACAAAAAACTCCCCAAAAAATAAACAATACAGCAAAGAGACTGAACGTCCTGGCTAAAACCAGCATTTAAAATCCAAAAATAAAAACACCAAATAAAAAACAGTCAGAATGGGTACATAACCAGAGACCAAACAAAACGTTCTCGTCAATCCTCCCAGCCTGTAAGAAGGGCAAAAAATTGTATTATGAAACAGATTATCCAACTTACGAGGTGATATAAAAAAGACCTGGAAAACATATCTGAAATTTGGGAACAAAAAAGATATCAGAAATAGCGAAATAAAATTAGCAAATAGATGAACCCCCCAATCCCACCAACAGAAACGAAAACGATCAATGTTTTTCTTCTCCCTATAGGAAAAAAACCTTTGCCAAAAAACCCCAAACTCAGATACCCCACCAAAAAACTACCTCACGGCAACTACCCGAACACAGTTCCCTAGCTGCAACCCATCAAAAGTCCCCCTTATTATCAATGCCAAAAAAAACAAGGCAGGAGATTTAAGTACCTTCCCACCCTTTATATAAAAAAAAGGTCACAAGTGCATCCCCAATCATTGCAACACTCTTTAACAAATCCATTGAATCCTCCACCTTCCCCTACAGTACTCAAATAGCAAGGGTCCCCCCCGACCCACAAAGGAGGAGCCCAAAAAGAGTTGAATAATATGGGCCAATATCCAACTTACACCCTCTCTCAAAAATTTTTAAAAAAACTAATCCCAAACGAAATTACCCTACCTTATCCCCCAAAACATACTCAACCCCTGCCAATTTGGATTCAGGCCTAATAAAATCTAATATGCTTTATACAAGCTAAAAAATTTTATTTAACCTGCAATAAAAAAAAAAGAAGTCCCCTGGGGATTTCATTGTTCGAAAAGCTTTGTACAGTTGACCATGACTTGCCCACGTAAAATTGTCACACTAGGTATAAGAGGGCACTCCCTCAATTACCTCAAGTCATCCCTCACAACAGAACCAATATGTGTACGCAAATGGGGAAAAACTTTTCTGGGGAACCATTTATTTGGGGTGTCCACGGGGAAGTGCCCTTTCCCCCTTTCTTTTTTCCCCTATACAAAAATTGGCCTTTCCCAAATGCTTCGAAATTTCAAACCCACCTATTTGCAGTGAAACAAAATACGTCTTCTTCCCCCGAGCCCAGTAATAGCCAATCTGTAAATACCAAATTACAGAAAATACTACCTGGATGAGGACTAAAAAATTTTTAATAAACTTTGACAAAACCTACTTCATTCTTTTGGAAACAGAGTTTCAGATGCCTCTTAACATAATGAAAAGGATCACCTATACAAAGCTAACAGGGGGGAAAATTCTTGGGAAAATCCCCTTGATAATAGCTCAAATTTCATCACATATACAACAAATTTCAAAGAAAATTCCAAGACTGTAGGCAACTATCGAAGATACGGTACTATGTTCCCGTCGCCCCCGGGCCCTATATCACTCTTCTTATTTCCCCATCTCACTAGGGAATTTGTGCAGGGGCTCAAAACATTTTAACCATCTAGACCACAATTCCCCAAAAAAAGGCGCGTTAGAATGAAAAACAAATTCTCATACGGGCGCCACTCCCCCAAAAATTTTCAATAACTAAACCACTCACCATACAAAACACCCATATTATTACTGCATTTAAAATAATAAAAATTAATCTGGGTATTAACCCTCCCTCAAACTCCTTGCCACCTCAAAAACAATGACCAAACACAAGGCACGATCACTCTTTGATGTTCCTGTGTTCATTCACCTATGCAAAAACTCAACACAAAAAGGCCCTAAAAACTGGGAAATTTATTACTGTAAAAATAAAAGAAAACTACTTTTATAAAATTTAAATTCCCCACCAAAGATTTATCACCCAAAACCAAATAAAAACGAATAACTGAACCTTAAAATTGTATATCTTAAATTTTTTCACAAAAATAAAATAAATGTTAAACCTAAAACCCAATCTAACTTTATTATTTTTTTTAAAACACTACCTAAAGAATCCTTATTGCCGTCTTTTTAATCCATTGTGCTTTAAGTAATCTTTTAATTTAAAGTTTTTTCATGACTTCATCCCTTGCTTAGTTATTTAAGTTAAAATTTTAAACCAGCCCGTAAGCTATGCTAGTATAATGGGCTTTGGCATTGCTCTTTTCTGATTTTTTTGTACCTCTGTATGTGTGCACAAATTTATAATAAAAAAATAAAAATAAATAAATCAGGAAGGAGAGGTGAAGGTTTATAAACTAAAAAGGAGGCAGTTGGGGAAAATATAAACAGCTATGGGGATAGATGGGCAATGAGAGCAAAAGGCAAGGGGGCGAGGGTATGGGTAGGTTTAAAATTAGGTTAGGTGTTAGCAAAGTTTTTGGGTTTCAGGAAAATGGGTGCAGGAGGAAGGGAGCGATTGGTGGAAAGAGATTAAAAAAGTAGTAAAGGGGAAAAAAATTGCATATGAAGTTTTTACAAAGTAAAGTGATGCAAGGAGGGAAAAAGAATGGAGAAAAAAGGGGAAGTTAAAAGAGTGGTGGGAAACAAAGTAAAAAGAGAGCAAATGAGGAGTGGGGTGAGATGTTATCAACAAATTTTTGGAAAATAAGAAAAAATTTTTGGGGTGAGATTAACAAGTTAAAAAAGCCTAAGAAAAAATGGGTTTGTCAGTTAAAAAAAAAGGAGAGGAGAGTTATTAAATGGGAGTTAGAGGTATTTGGGGAAATGGGAAAGGGAATTTTTGAGGAATTGTTAAATGTTGTGAAGATAGGGAACTGGATTTCGTGTATAGGGCAAAAGGGGGAATAAAATCTTGTAGGGTGAGGAGAGCCAGTTGTGAGTGTGGGGGGAAATTCGTGGGCAGTAGTAAAATGAAAGGGGGAAGGGAGCGGGGTTGATGGGGTAAAAATAGAAATTTTTAAAACAGGGGGGGGGATATAGTTTTGGAGGGGTTGGTGCAATTATTTAATAAATGTATGGAAGAGGGGAAGGTACCTCGGGATTGGCGAGAGCATGCTGTTCCTTTGTAAAAGGAAAAGGGTAAAAGAGAGTGCAAAAATTTAGGGGGGTAAGTCTTTGATGTACCTGTAAAGTGTATGGTAGAGTTTAATTTGAAAGAATTAAGAGTAAGACGGGGAAAAGGATAGCGATAACAAGGAGGCTTTAGGAAAGGTGGGGGTGTGTGGCCAGGTGTTTTCAGTGAAACATATAAGTGAAAAGTATTTTTAAAGGCTAAAGAGGTCTTTGTGGATTTTTGGTTTGGAAAAAAGGGGTATAAGGGTGGATAGGGGGGCAAGTGGCAATGTTGCAAAAGTATGGGGTAGGAGGGTAGGTTATGAAAGCAGTGAAGATTTTTTACGAGGGTTTTGAGGCTCAAGTTAGGTATGTAGGAAAGAGGGGAAATTTTTTCCCAGTAAAAGTAGGCCTTAGACAAGGATGTGTGATGTCCCCCGTGGTTGTTTAATATATTTTTTGATGGGGTTGTAAGAGAAGTAAATGCGGGGGCTTGGAAGAGGCGTGGGTTTAAAAGATAAAAAAATAACACAAAGTGGGGGTTGTCAAGCTGCTTTTGCTGATGCACTGTGCTCTTGGGGGGGTTTTGAAGAGAAGTTGCAGAGATTGGTGGATGAATTTGGTGGGTGTGCCAAAAAGAAAATTAAAATGAATAAGGAAAAAGTAAGGTTATGGGATAAAAAAAAGATTAGGTGAAAAGTTGAATACAGATTGGAGGGGGAGAGATGGAGGAGTGAATATTCAATATTTGGGGGGTGGACGTGCAGCGGATGGGTCTATGAAAGATGAGGGTGAATCATAAATGATGAGGGAAAAAAAGTGAGTGGTGACTTAGGAGTCTGTGGAGACAAAGAACTTTGTCCTGGAGGCAAAGAGGGGAAAAGTATGAGAGTATAGTTTTTCCCAAAGCTCTTATATGGGTGTGAAGCGTGGGTATAAAGTTCGTGGGAGAAGGCTGGGGCAGTGGGGATGTCAGTTGAGGGCAATGTGTGGGTAATATAATGCAGAGAATTCGTAGTTTTTGGGAAATTGGGGAGGTGCGGGATTACAAAAATGTTGTCCCGGGGCTGAGGAAGGGTTTTTGAGGGGGTTGGACATGTAAGAGAATGGAGCGAAACGAATGACTTCAAGAGTGTATCAGTCTGGTGAAGGGAAAGGGGGGGTAGGGGCGGCCTAGGAAGGGTTTGGGGGGAGGGGGTAAAGGGGGTTTTTTGTGCGAGGGGCTTTGGGTTCCAGCAGGGAGCGTGGGTGTTTTATAGGAGTGAATGGAGCAAAAGGTTTTTAATACTTTCGTGCTGTTGGGTGTGAGCAAAGTAAAATTTATAAGGGGTTCAGGGAAAAACCGGCAGCCGGACTTGAGTCCGGAAGGGAAATACAGTCTGCACTCTGAAGGAGGGTGTTAATGTTTCAGTTTAAAAAAATGTAGTGTAAAAAACACCCCCTGGCAAGCGTGTGGGTGAATGAGGTGAAAGTTTTTCTTTTTGGGCCACCCTTCCTTGGGGGGAACGGCCTTATAAAAAAAAATAAAAAATATTATTATTTTTATTATTATTATTATTTTTATTATTTTTTATTATTAGCAGTCATGAATGAGTTGCTTATTTATATGTAGTTTATAAATAATGAAAAACAAAAACTCACCACTCGTAGGCAGACAACTCTGATGACTTGTGAGATTAAAAAAATTTTAAATTTTAATTCTTTTTTCCTTTTAATTACATACAGTTACTGAACAGTTGAAAGGAAGATTTATATGGGGGGTTTTATGCATGGCATAAACATTTTCAACCAACCAAAAAGCTTTTCCCTCGACCGGGGAACTCCTGAGGAGTGATCGGGGGGGGGGGGCCTGAGTTGTAAAATTGAATTAATCATGTATTATTATTTAATGTTGATTTTTAAAAGATTATAAAAATTTTTTTAATAAAATGTAGTTATTAATAATTGTAATATAATTAATATCCCCTAAATTTAAAACCCAAAAAATAAATTGTGAAATTTTGGGAAGAAGGAATAATGTTTCTCCCAAAAAAAAGTAATACGGGCCCCTTTGTATTTTTGTAAAATTTTCCAAAACATATTTTTTATTTATTAAATTTAAAATTTTTTAATTTTAATTTTAATTATTTTTAAACCCCTATTGTTAATTTGCTTTCAAAAATTTTTAATCCACAAAGGAAACCATGTTACCCAATCCTGTGTAGCCATTAAATCATCAGGGAAAGGGACTTTTTTTAATTGTTTAAAAAGCAAAAAAAAACAAACAAAAAAACCAACCCTTTAGGGGGGGGCCTTCTAGGGGGGTTTGGGGGGGGTCTTTTTTCCTAATTTCATTCCAAAACCCCCCGGTTTAAAAAATAATTTAAACCAAAAAATATTTTTTATATACAACCCCCCTTTTTTCCCCCAAACCCACTTTTCAAAAAATTTATCTAATTTTATAAAAAATATTTTATCCTAAAACCCCTTAAAAAAATTTTTTTTTTTAAAAAAATTTTAATTTTTTAATAACCTGAAAAAAAGAAAAATTTTTTTTTTTTTTGAGGTGTTTAAGGGTGGGGAAAACATTTTTCACTGTTTTAAAAAAAAAAAAAAAACCCCCTTCCATTTGGATTATAGCGTCTTTTTGGGGTTACTTTTTTCTTTTAAAGCCCCAAAAATAAACAAACAAAAACTTTCCAAGAGTTGACCCCCCGCCCCAAGTTTCCGGGTTTCAGCGAAATAGTAAAAAACCGCAACGGTGCGGGACTTAAAAGGGGGTTGCGTAAATTGCCAAATTTCCAAAATTTGAAGTGGAAAGGTTAAACTGGAAGGGTTTAGGGCCCCCCCCTTTTTTTTTAAATTTATATATTATTTTTAACAGGGTTTTTGGAACCCCCGGTTACATTTTTTCCCGAAAAGAGGGTCTGTTATGCGAAATAATCGTTATGCGAATGAATTTTCCCCATAAGAAATAATGGAAATAAAATTAATCCGTGCAAGACGCCCAAAAGTATGAAAAAAAATTTTTTTACCACATGAAATGTTAATTTTAATACACACAAACTGAAAAAGGCATGCACAATTACATGACACTTACTTTTTTTGAAGATCTGGTGATGATTGATGGGATGGGAGGAGGGGAGAGCATTATCTTCTTACTGTTTAGAAGGGAATCCCCTTCCATTAGGACTTGAGGTAGCAAGTCCTTTTCTGGGGTTACTTCCCTTCTTCTTTTAATGCCACTAGGACCAGCTGAGAGTCACTGGACCTCTGTCGCACAACAAATCTGTCCATAGAGCTCTGTACCTCCCGTTCCTTCAAGACTTTCCTAAAATGGGCCATAACATTGTCATTGAAATAGTCCAAAGCACGGCTTGCAACAGCTGTGTCAGGGTGATTTTCATCTATAAAGGTTTGCAGTTCAACCCACTCTGCACACATTTCCTTAATTTTTGAAGTAGGCACAATGGATTCCACAACTGGCATAGGCTCTCGGGGTTAGCCCCAAACCCTTCAAAATCTTTCTTAATTTCCATACTAATTCTCACCCTTTTTACCACAGGGTTGGCACTAGAAGCTTTCTTGGGGCCCATGGTCACTTATTTTCCAGAAACAGCACCGAAAATACTGTAATAATACGAAATATTCCGAGTGTATGCTTGGATGTTACCGCGGAGGCTGGCTGGTAAACAATGGGACGGAGCGGCACATGTGAGGCTGGCTGAGGGCACATTGGACGAGTCTCGGACGAAAATCGGTATGGCGGGTTTTTTAAATCGGTATGCGCGGCAAAAATTTTGCGAAAAAAAGTAATCGTTATGCGGAAAAATCGCTATGCGATGCCATCGTTATGCGGGGGTCCACTGTATATATATATATATATATATATATATATATAATATATATATATATATATATATTATTTTATTTATTTTAAAATAATATATAAAATAATATATATATATATATATATATATATATATATATATATATATATATTAATATATATATATATATATATATACATATACATACATACATACATACATACATACATACATACATACATACAGTGGTCCCTCAATTATCGTCCATAATCCGTTCCTGGAAGTGGGACTTTATTGGCGATTCTTCTTTGTGTATGGAAGACTGGAGAAGGAGACAGTTTGGGATGATTTACTGTTTGGAAGGGAATCCCCTTCCATCAGCACCTTGGGTACCAATTGCTTTTCTGGGGTTACTTCTCTTCTCTGTTTCTTAATGCCATCTAGGACCACCTTGAGAGCCACTGGAGTCCTGTCTCACAAAAAAACTGTCCAAAGAGCTCTGTTTCTGGCGTCTCTTTAAAACTTCCCTAAAATGGGCCAAGACTCTGTCACTGTACAAGTTGCCGATATGGCTTGCAACATCCTTCTCTGGGTGATGTTTCTCCATAAATCTTTCCATCCTACCCCACATTTCAAAAATCTTAATTTCTGAAGAAGGCACCTTCCTCCATCTCTCTTCCTCCTCCTCTGCAGCAAGATTCTGAGCTGCGATCTGTTGCTCTTCCTGCTGAAGCTCTTGCAGTTCCTCAGTGGTTAGCTCTTCATTGTGGTCCTCCACCAACTCTTCCACATCCTCCAAACTCACATCCAACCCCATGGAACTCCCCAGTGCGACAGTAGAGTTTACAACTGACATAGGCTCATCAGGGGCTGCCTCAAACCCTTCAAAATCCCTCTTGTGGACACAATCTGGCCACAATTTTTTCCAAGCAGAGCTCAAAGTCCAGGTAATCACTCCCTCCCAAGCCTTACCTATAAGGCTTACACAATGGAGAATATGAAGTGTTCTTTCCAGAAATCTCGTAGGGTCAAGTGAGTGTCTGAGGTCACATTCAAGCACCTTTCAAACATTGCTTTGGTGTAGAGTTTTTTAAAGTTTGAAATGACTTGCTGGTCCATGGGCTGGAGGAGAGGAGTGGTATTCGGGGCAAGAACTTTACTGTGATGAACCCAAACTCCTTCAGAATTAGGTCATCCAAGTTCGGAGGATGAGCAGGTGCATTGTCCATTACTAGGAGGCACTTGAGATCCAATTTCTTTTCCAAGAGGTAATTCTTCACACTAGGGCCAAACACTTCATTGAACCACTCAATGAAAATGTCCCTTGTGACCCATGCCTTACTATTAGATCTCCAAAACACACACAATTTACTCTTCATAACATTGTTTTTCTTGAACACACTGGGATTTTCAGAATGGTACACTAGTAATGGCTTCACTTTGAAATCCCCACTGGTATTAGTACAGAACATTAGCATCAGCCTGTCTTTCATAGGCTTGTGTCCTGGCAGCACCTTTTCTTCCTGAGTAATGTAGATCCTCTTTGGCATTTTCTTCCAAAAGAGGCCTGTTTCATCACAATTGAACACTTGTTCAGGTTTCAGTCCTTCACTGTTTATGTACTCCTTGAATTCATGCACATATTTTTCAGCCGCCTTGTGGTTCGAACTGGCAGCCTCACCATGCCTTACCACACTGTGTATGCCAGTACGCTTCTTAAATCTCTCACACCAGCCTTTGCTGGCCTTAAATTCACTCACATCACCACTAGTTGCAGGCAATTTCTTTACCAAATCGTCATGCAACTGCCTAGCCTTTTCACAAATAATCGAAGTCATAAGAGTATCTCCTGCTAATTGTTTTTCATTTATCCACACCAGTAATAACTTCTCAACATCTTCGAGTACTAGTGATCTCATTTTTGTCAGCATATTTACCCCCTTTGCAACAACAGCATCCTTGATTTCCTTTTTCTTGGCTATGATGGAAGATATGGTTGTACAGGGTTTGTTATACATCCTGGCCAGTTCGCCCACACGTATGCCACTATCATATTGTTCAATGATGTTTTTCTTAAATTCAATCATATTTCTCACCTTCTTTACCAAAGGCTTGGAGCTAGGAGCTTTCTTTGGAGCCATAGTAGCTTATTTATCACTTAAATAACTTGCAAGCACTAAAATAAATGGAATATTATGAAATATTTTGCTGGCGCACGTGAGGGGACCGTCACTCACTGGTAAACAATGGCACACTGGCTGGGAAGGGAAGGCCCAGGCGGCTCAGAGCATGAGTACGTGTCCGGGACGAAGGACTATTAGCGAGTTACCGGACCATTTGCGAGCCAATATTTAGACGAAAAAACAGGACTATTTCCGAAATGGACGACTTTCAGGCCGGATGATTATTGAGGGACCACTGTACAGTAAGGCCCCGCTTTATGGCATTTCGCCTTACGGCATTCTGCTAATAGGGCGATGTCAAATTATGACCAAAATTTGCTATATGGCAAGCGGTCGTTTTAATATGGCACCCCACCCTGTTTACATTTTCCGTGACCACATCTATTATGTTAGGAAACTTTCCAAAATTTCAAGTGTTTTAAAATTACTACATATTTTATATGTACTCTGATAATTATACTTATGTGTACCTGTACCTAAATATACTTACCCCACTGTGCTGGTGTGCAGGTACACATTAAAATCGCTAAGTCTCTCTCTACTCATGATGCCAATACTACGTAATAATAATCACTCTTGGGCACACTAAATGTCTTATTTTACATCAATATAGGCATTTTCATTAATCCATCTATAATATTTTCCTCAAAATTATATATGAAACCCATTACATAGCATATAAACATGATATATACGCTCAGAATAAAAATTGATGTAAATATGAGATTTGTTTACAAAGCAGCTGTGTAGGTGGTGTCGGAAGAATTACGTTTTCTCTAGTCAAACACTGGGGGGGTAACTGTAGAAAAATATTCTTTTCGTATGCCTTTACTCTATGTATAGCAATTCACGACCCTTGTGGGTTTAGTGCTTTTTATAATAAATAATAGTAATAATTATTATTAATAATATTATTATTATTATTATTATTATTATTATTATTATTATTATTATTATTATTATTATTATTATCTTCATTCACTCTAAAAATGGTGTGTTGCTGTTTGTTTATTCTGAACTAACTTGTACACAATGTAAGAGTATTTGTATTTTGAGGTAATTATTATTAAAATAAAAAAAATATTGAGGTAAATGTTTTTACAAACTTACAAATGGACGTGAATGAACTAAAAGTAGACACATATTAACCCTTTGACTGTCGCAACCCCCAATCCTGAGGTGTCTCCTGGGGTCGCAAAAAATTTAAAAAAAAAAAAAATTTTTTTTTCTTATGAAATGATAGAGAATCTTTTCCCGATTGTAAAGACACCAAAAAAACGAAATTTAATGGAAAACTGACGGAATTACACACTTGCGAAGTTAGCGACCTCGGCGATATTTACAAATCGGCGATTTCGCCCTATTTTTGGCTAATTCCATTATTCCAGTCAACCAAAGTCATAGCTATTTCTTCAGAACTCCATTTTTTTCCATCGATTGAGTACAAGAAACTGCCCATTTACCGATTTCAACTACCCAATAACATGGTCAGAAATTTGCAATTTGGCCAATTTCACAAAAATTAAAAAAATATGACAATTTCAAAATAAGGACCAGAATGAACAATGCAGACATTCCTGGCTCTAAAATAACATTTTCTTTGTTCATCAGTCACGTCTCCAGGCCCCTCTGATATTACTCTTGCTTTTTATTTTGAAATTTTATTCAAACAAAAAATAGAAGATTTACTGTTATGCAGACTGCAATACTGTAATAATTGTAAAAATTACATCAACCCATTCATGACTGCATATTAGAATGGCTATTTGGACATTTATTGGACAATGACATCATTTGTTTACTTTTGAACATCGGCAAAAATCAAACATTTCCCGTATTTTGTGCTCCATTTCCAGGTTCATTTTATAGTAAAATTAATCAAAATCACCTCAATTTCTATAATATAGTTCCCATTCTATCAAATGAGACCAAGAAAACGAGAATACAACTACAAATACTATACGAAAATAGACCACAAAGTCGGCATTTTAATTAAAAAAAAACGGTCAGAGTTTTTTTTTTCTCATTATGCACTGCGTGCTCCAGGATTTTTTTTATATGGTGCACACTGACCACACAGACCCATTCTCTCACATGTGGGCCTACCAGCTTTCTCCTGGCTGATTTGAAGCTGCTAGAATTTATGAGTATATATACGTCAAACACGGTACCTCGTAAACGTATACGTATATACGGCCGCGACAGTCAAGGGGGTTAATACGCATTTATTTCGCCTGACCAATGATCGTCCACTACCTGATCAGTTTGTGTTCTTACATTGTCTCAACTCTGTATCTCGTTCTCTCTCTCGTTTACTCTTTCATTAACTAGTGGGCTCTCATTGACGATGGCGTCTAAGGTTAGCTGTAATAAAAAGAGAAGTCGTAAGCCTCTTGCTTTAAGTGCCAAGTTAGAGGATGATGGTGTGCCATTCTGATTTTATTCAATAAACACCTTGCCACTCACCTCTCACATTATTATTAATATTTTAAGGTAAGTAATAAGTGTACTCTGTGTGTATCTTACCTTTTATTGTGTTTTTAATGCCTATTTCTATTGCTAACTTAATATAAGTTAGTGTAAACTTGTTGTCTGGCATTTATTGCATATTTTATATGCTCTGATAATAATACAGTGGACCCCCGCATAGCGACTTTAATCCGTGCAAGAGGGCTGATTTATATGCGAAATGTTCGGTATGCGAATGAATTTTCCCCATAAGAAATACTGGAAATCAAATTAATCCATGCAAGACACCCAAAAGTATGAAAAAAAAAATTTTACCACATGAAATATACATTTTCCTACACACAAAGAGAAGGATACATGCACAATAGTAGAGTAGTACATGCACAATATATATTGTGCATGTACTACTCTACTAAATGAAGAATAAATGACACTTACCTTTATTGAAGATGCAGCAATGACTGATGAGACACTGTGTCCTGGGAGTGCCTTTTCCTCCTGAGTACTGTAGGTCCTGTTTGGCATTTTCTTCCAGAACAGGCCTTATCACACTGTGTATGCCACTACGATTCTTAAATCTCTCAAACCAACCTTTGCTGGCTTTAAATTCACCAATATGAGCACTAGTTCCAGGCATTTTTCCCTGTTCACCTGGGTGTTAGTCGACTGGTGTGGGTTGCATCCTGGGAGACAAGATTAAGGACCCCAATGGAAATAAGTTAGACAGTCTTCGATGACACTGACTTTTTTGGGTTATCCTGGGTGGCAAATCCTCTGGGGTTAATTGTTTCTTGGTATTCTCAATAAGCCACACCAACAACAGTGCTACAGCAGCAGCAGCAGCTGACGGTGGTACAGCAGCAACAGACGATGCTACAGCAGCAACAGACGATGCTACAGCAGCAGCAGACGATGCTACAGCAGCAGCAGACGATGCTACAGCAGCAGCAGACGATGCTACAGCAGCAGCAGACGATGCTACAGCAGCAGCAGACGATGCTACAGCAGCAGCAGCAGCTGACGGTGGTACAACAGCAGCAGCAGCTGACAGTGCAGGCAGCAGCAGCTGACGGTGGTACAGCAGCAGCTGTACCACCAATAGTAGCGATGGTTGATTGGGGTTTATTATACAACCTGGCCAGCTCGGAGACACGCACTCCACTTTCATACTTATCAATGATCTTTTTCTTCATCTCTATAGTAATTCTCACCCTTATTGCTGTAGGGTTGGCACTAGAAGCTTTCTTGGGGCCCATGGTCACTTATTTTCCAGAAAAAATCACCAAAAACACTGTAATAATACGAAATGTTCCGATTGTATGCTTGGATGTTACCGCGGAGGCTGGCTGGTAAACAATGCCACCGGCGGAACATGTGAGCGTGGCTCAGGCTGCACATTGGACGCGTCTCGGATGAAGGGCGGTGAGCGGGTTTTTGGGCAGTATGCGAGGCAAAATTTTTGCGAAAAAAAGCGAGCGGTATGCGGATTGTACGGTATGCGATGCGTGCGGTATGCGGGGGTCCACTGTACTTGTGGAGCCGGGTGGAGGGACAACATTACGTTTTCTCTGCTCAGCCATCAGAGAAAACATGTATGAATCTGTGTTTGGCCCAGCCGCTCCTCCACTCCGCTTTTGTTTACAATTTTCGGCATGAATTACTCATTACTTCTACCTTCGTTTATGATTGCATCTAAAGGTAGTTGTTAGAATTGATTAAATTCAGTGAACAAGGCATGTCGATGTTAATAATATGGCTCTGGGCCACAGTGTAGGTAGCCGGTAGATGTAGCCCATGCTACACCTACCGGCTACCTACACTGACTTTATACAAATAAATACTACTCAGACTGATACACTCTTGAAGTCACTCTGTTTCGCTCCATTCTCTCTACATGTCCGAACCACCTCAACAACCCTTCCTCAGCCCTCTGGACAACAGTTTTGGTAATCCCGCACCTCCTCCTAACTTTGCAGAGAATTCGTAGTTTGGAAGTTAGGAGGAGGTGCGGGATTACCAAAACTGTTGTCCAGAGGGCTGAGGAAGGGTTGTTGAGGTGGTTCGGACATGTAGAGAGAATGGAGCGAAACAGAGTGACTTCAAGAGTGTATCAGTCTGTAGTGGAAGGAAGGCGGGGTAGGGGTCGGCCTAGGAAAGGTTGGAGGGAGGGGGTAAAGGAGGTTTTGTGTGCGAGGGGCTTGGACTTCCAGCAGGCATGCGTAAGCGTGTTTGATAGGAGTGAATGGAGACAAATGGTTTTTAATACTTGACGTGCTGTTGGAGTGTGAGCAAAGTAACATTTATGAAGGGGTTCAGGGAAACCGGCAGGCCGGACTTGAGTCCTGGAGATGGGAAGTACAGTGCCTGCATTCTGAAGGAGGGGTGTTAATGTTGCAATTTAAACTGTAGTGTAAAGCACCCTTCTGGCAAGACAGTGATGGAGTGAATGATGGTAAAAGTTTTTCTTTTTCGGGCCACCCTGCCTTGGTGGGAATCGGCCAGTGTGATAATAAAATAAAAATGAATACTACTCACCTCTCTTCCTATATTAAGACTACACATATTTTAAGGTAAATAATGAGTGTACTGTATGTGCATTTTACCTCTCTGGGATGTTTTAAATATCGTATATTAAGTATGAGACGGGGAGCCAGGGCTACCTACACCTGGGCTACCTGCACCTGACTTCCTACAAATAAGTACTACTCACCTTTCTCCCTACATTAAGATTACAAATACTTTAAGATAAGTAATGAATTTACTGTGACTGTATTTTACTTAGTGTGTTTTTAATGCCTAGTTCTATTACTAGCTTAATATAATTTAGTGTAAGCTTGTTGTCTGGCATTTATATGCATTTATAAATGGAAAAAATGGAGTTCTGCCTTCCGGCAATGTCTGCTTTCCGGCAACAGCCTGGAACCTAGCCTGCCGTATAAGTGGGGCCCTACTGTATATATACAGTGGACCCCCGGTTAACGACATTTTTTCACTCCAGAAGTATGTTCAGGTGCCAGTACTGACCGAATTTGTTCCCATAAGAAATATTGTGAAGTAGATTAGTCCATTTCAGACCCCCAAACATACACATACAAACGCACTTACATAAATACACTTACATAATTGGTCACATTCGGAGGTAATCGTTATGCGGGGTCCACTGTATATATATATATATGTATAATATATATAATATAAAATAAAATATATTATATTTATATATATATATATATATATATAATATATATATATTATATATAGATACACACACCTACCATCCGACTTATGACCAAGCTTGGTTCCGACCAACCAGTCGTAAGTCGAAATGGACGTAAGTCGAACCTTTGAAAATTGCCGACATGTTGGGTAGGGCATAATGTCAAAACTTTCCTATATAAACTACCTACATAATACTGTAATGTACAATCATTATTTCATTCTTTTTACCATAATTTACTTCTATTGTTGTATTTTAATTATTTATATACTGTATATAATGTATACATGGTAGTGATATGTATTGTAAATTTTACATCGCATACAGTATCATATGTTACTATTATCTTTATGTATTGTCGACACAGTGGAATGGGAGAATACCACTGGTAGTGTCATCCTGCCAGAATGTTGTATAACCTATACTCTAAGTAAAGAGAAACAAGTCTGGAACATGTGTAATACTTATCCGGCTGGCTGGCTCAGTGGCCGGGTCTGTGGTTGGCCGGGTGGGTGGCTGGATGGGTGGGTGGCTGGGTGGGTGGCTGGGTGGGTGGCTAGATGATGGGTGGGTGGCTGGATGGGTGGGTGTGTGGGTAGTAGGCTGACTGGCTGACCGAATGTGGCTGTCTCTTTGTATCTCTCTCTCTGTATCTCTCTCTCTGTATCTCTCTCTCTGTATTTTCTCTCTCGTTTTCCCCTCTCTCTGTATCTCTTCTCTGTATCTCTCTGTATCTCTCTCTCGTATCTCTCTCTCTGTATCTCTCTCTCTGTATCTCTCTGTATCCTCTCTCTGTATCTCTCTCTCTGTATCTCTCTCTCTGTATCTTCTCTCTCTGTATCTCTCTCTCTGTATCTCTCTCTCTGTATCTCTCTCTCTGTATCTCTCTCTCTGTATCTCTCTCTCTGTATCTCTCTCTCTCTCTCTCTCTCTCTCTCTCTCTCTCTCTCTCTCTCTCTCTCTCTCTCTCTCTCTCTCTCTCTCTCTCTCTCTCTCTCGCTCTCACTGGTACACGTAAGTCATCATACATATTATAAATTACCTAGGATAACCCAAAAAATCCAGACAAAGTGCTATACAGTGGATCTGTGCTCCAGTGCCCTAAATTAATAATATTAATAATCATTATTATTACAATAATACATATGTACTAATATTAATATTATTATTATTAAGCTATAATATAATAATCGTGTCCACTCATTACTTACCTTAAAATATCTGTAGTTTTAATGTAGAGTGAGAGGTGAGTAAACAAGATTAAATGAAAAAATGAGAGAGAGAATGAGGAATGTAGAATGTTCACGAGTTATGTAAACAAACGTTGTTGTTGTTACCAGCCCCGACACGAATGGTTCCTGTTCACTGTCAAGCCGACCAGAAAAACATCTCGTATTTGTTAATTTATGTTATGTAGCATGTTTATTATATAATTTTGAAAAAAAATCATAATGGATTAAGCAAAATGTCTATATTAACGTTTTATACACATTTAATGCGCCTCATTGATTATTATTGTTATTATCATTATTAATATGGCATCTTCAAGACCAAGTACACTCTTAATGAGTTGTTCTGAGACAGACAAGCAGACAAAGACAGACACACAGGTAGACAAAAAGACACACACACAGGTAGACCAGACACAGGTAGACATAAAGACAGACACAGGTAGACAAAGACACACAGGTAGACAGACACAGGTAGACAGAAGACACACAGGTAGACAGACAGAAAGACAGACACACAGGTAGACACAGACACAGGTAGACATAAAGACAGACACAGGTAGACAAAGACACACAGGTAGACAGACACAGGTAGACAGGAAGACACACAGGTAGACAGAAAGACACACACAGGTAGACAGACAGAAAGACAGACACACAGGTAGACACAGACACAGGTAGACATAAAGACAGACACAGGTAGACAAAGACACACAGGTTAATCGAAATTATCGTTAGTCGAGTTAATTTTTCCCTTAAGAAATAATAGAAATCAAATTAATCCGTGCAAGACACCCAAAAGTATTGAAAAAAAAAATTTTTACCACATGAAATATTAATTTTAATACACACAAACTGAAGAAGACATGTACAATTACATGACACTTACCTTTATTGAAGATCTGGTGATGATTGATGGGATGGGAAGAGGGGAGTGTGTGGATGGTGTTAGTGTTTAGAAGGGGAATCCCCTTCCATTAGGACTTGAGGTTACTTCCCTTCTTTTAATGCCACTAGGACCAGCTTGAGAGTCACTGGACCTCTGTTGCACAACATATCTGTCCATAGAGGCCTGTACCTTCTGTTCCTTTATGACATTCCTAAAGTGTTTCACAACATTGTCAGTGTCACAATTAAACACTTGTTCAGGTTTCAATTCTTCACTCTCTATGTACTCCTTGAATTCCTGCACATATTTTTCAGCTGCTTTTTGGTCCAAACTGGCAGCCTCACCATGCCTTATCACACTATGTATGCCACTACGATTCTTAAATCTCTCAAACCAACCTTTGCTGGCCTTAAATTCACTCACATCACCACTAGTTGCAGGCAATTTTCTAATTAGATCGTCATGCAACTTCCTAGCCTTTTCACATATGATCGCTTGAGAGATGCTTTCTCCTGCTATCTGTTTTTCGTTTATCCACACCAATAACAGTCCCTCAACATCTTCTATCACTTGCGATCTCAGTTTCGAAAACATAGTTGCACCTTTGGCAAGAACAGTTTCTTTGATTATAAAGACACTTAAAAATAACTCAGGGAACCTGTCTCACGTCCCACCATTATTGTACAAGCGAACAGCCCATGTCCTTTCGCATGCTATATCATTACTTTTTAACAAGTCACTAGAAATTAGCACCTTCCCGAAACTACTCAAGACAGCAAGGGTTACACCAATACATAAAGGTGGTGACCCTACAGATGTAAACAACTATAGGCCAATACCAAACTTACCATTGCTATCCAAAATCTTTGAGAAACTCGTGCACAGGAGACCGTATTCATTTATAACGGCACAAAACATACTCAACCCCTGCCAATTTGGATTCAGGAAAAATAAAAGCACTAATGATGCAATTGTAAAAATGCTAGATCTGCTTTACACAGCATTGGAAAATAAGGAATGTCTGCTATGTGAAGGCTTACTCAGCCCTGTAATAACTTCAGACAGTATTACCAAGGCTGGCTCCTCCTCAGGAAAATTAGTGAATAGAAAAAGAAATAATAACAGACAAACATAAACACTTTATTATATAGAAAATATAAAACACTTAAATATGAAATATTAATCCTACATTTAAAGAAAATGAAAAATGAAAAATATAAATGATAACTGAATTCAACGCTTATATATATAGGGGTGTCTGGTGTTGGTGACACCGAGTGTTGACATCGTAGCCGTTGCCGATGATGGGGGGGGGTCGCAGGTGTTGGTTACAACCCACCGGCTCGTTCTTCACAGAGTCTATCAGTGAATACTCAGTCTAGATGATAGGAAAGCAGGTTTTTTCCACTGCAATGACGAGGGGTTATATCCTGCTACTTCATACAGGTGCACAGGTAATTAAATCCAAAAAGGGGAAGTCTCAGGACGTTAGTCCATCTCCATCAGTTCTGCTCGTTGATTGGCAGATGACCCTCTCTGTCATCCAAGCTGCAAAGATAGACAGGTTACCCACTGCTTAAGAAATCACTCTCCATGATAAGTACAATACCTAAAAGATGTGGTGATTATTACAACAGTCAACCTAGAGCAAGACTGAAAGGACTAAGTTTATTATTGGTCAAAAGTGAAGCTTTCAACCAATAATTCCACTAGAATACAAGGCAGGCATGTACTTAGAGTAGTGCTGGGAGCTGTGAGTCTAGTGATTACTGTTTGGACCGGAGCCCCACACGTCACCTTTCGGGGGGGGGGGGGGAAGAAGGAGGGGAAGGGATAGCAGGAGCTAGACTGACCCTACCTTAACAAGCAGCTGGCAGTCAAACTATCACTTTCGGGGTGGGGGAAAAAAGGCGGGAATAGCGGGAGCTTGACTTACCCTACCTTAACAAGTAGCCGGCAATGAAACTATCACTTTCGGGGAGGGGAAAAAAGGTGGGAATAGCGGGAGCTTGACTTACCCTACCTTAACAAGTAGCCGACAATGAAACTATTGTTACTATTTACTCCCTCTCTACTCCTATCTATTGAACTTTTCCCTCACACTCCCCCATACCAAGACTTATAGTCAAGGAGTATAAGAAGAATAGGCGAGGAAAAAGTTCTAACATATGGAAGTCGCGTAAGGCAAGAAATCTTCTACTGACTGTCACGACTTAACCAGTCACAGAAATAATTGGATGAACCATTGATATACACAATATGGAACTTAAAAGCCTGGAGTGCCAATGTCCACCTTAAGAGGTGACTGTTGGTTCCCTTAAAAGTTTCTAGGTATATCAAAGGTTTGTGGTCCGTTTCTAAAATGAATTCTTTTCCCAGCAAATAAAATTTAAGTTTGGAGATTCCCCACACAAGGGCCAAACATTCCTTTTCTATGGTGGAGTATCTCGTTTCTGCGGGAAGGAGTTTCCGGCTTAGGAAGCATACAGGGAAGGGAGTACCATCATGGTATTGTAGTAGCACCACACCTAAGCCAGTATTGGAGGCATCAGTTCTTAAACAAAATGTTTTACTAATATCTGGAATCTTAAGTATAGGGTCTTTCGAAAAGATACTTTTAATCTCATTAAACTTTTCCCGAGCTACGTCGGAAAGTTCAAGAGGTTTCCTTCACAGACTTTTTAAGGAAGTCGGAAAAGATGCCTGTAAGATCAGTAAGGTTCGGGATAAACCGTGCAAAAAAATTTACAAACCAAGAAAGCTACGCATGAGCTTCTTTTTTTTGGGGGAATTTAAATTTAAAAAAGCTTTGATTTATTGGGAGGGGCTGCAGAGGTTATTAGAATATCCCAAAGATTTTAATTGTTATCCCAAGGAAGCTTTTCTTCGGTTTGGGGCGTGGGGCCATGTGACGAAACCCCTACGCAAAACTGATTTTAAATGTTTGGATATGTTCGCCCCACGGGAATTCTTACTAAATGTTATCAAAATAAACTAAAAATTGGCATATTACCCAAGACCTTTCATCAGTCTCCGATGGTACACAGCAGTTACCAAAAACCGAAGGGCAAAGTTCTAGACTGCATCACCCTTTGGTTTGTAGGAAAGCTGTATGCTTAGAAAAGGGATCTAAATTACTTGATGATATGCCTGCGCAATTTTGAAAAAAAAGGGAAGGCAAAAATATGTGTAGATTGCTTCTATAAGGGGCATAGGTCGCACCCCCACCGAGTTTTTCTTTAAAGGCCTCGAAGCAATAGCAAGTCATATGAAATTGCCCCTTCTTAACCATGACTACGGGGTGAACAATAGAAGATCGAAGGGTTTATGATCTTTAGTTTTTAATAATTTGTCTACCTCTCGGTCAAATGCATCCCTAAGGTGAAATGGAACTGGGGATAATTTTCGTTTGAAGGGTTGTCCGTCACTAGTCAAACGTATGGACACCGGGAGGTAAACCTGAATACAGTAAAAATCTGAAAAATTACTACACATTGAAGTAGTTCATGTCCTTTTGGGGCATCCAAAAATTATTTAAAATTTAATTTTGGGTTTTGTCCAAGTGGTCAAGAGTCACCAAGTCATGTGTTTTTCCCTCATAGTCAAAAATTTGAGGGGTCAAATTTCGCACACCCTTCATTTTCAGTTGTCGATCAAGATCGTGGAAAAACTAAGTCAAAGTTATTAAGGCAGTTAACCAATTTCTTCGGTAATATTTCTTAAGGATGTTATATGATAACAGCTTAGTTTCCCCCTTGACTTCTTGAGGTATCAACTTTCCCACAAATTTTAAAATTTATATGGACCTTTCCAGCTACAAATTTCATTGGACCCCCGGCATAGCGAACTTAAATCCGTGAAAGGGGAAGGGCTGGCCGTTATGCGAAATGTTCGCTATGCGAATTAATTTTCCCCATAAGAAAAAATGGAAATAAAATTAATCGTTGCAAAAACACCCAAAAGTATGAAAAAAAAATTTTTTTAACCACAAAAAAATGTTAATTTAGTACACACAAACTGAAAAAGGCATGCACAATTACATGACACTTACTTTTATTGAAGATCTGGTTGATGATTGATGGGATGGGAGGGGGGGAGAGAGAGTGTTAGTGTTTAGAAGGGGAATCCCCTTCCATTAGGACTTGGGGTTTGCAAGTCCTTTTCGGGGGTTTTACTTCCCTTCTTCTTTTAAACCTTTGACTGTCGAAGGGCCAAATTCCTAAAGTTGCTTCTGGTGTCGCAAAATATTCGAAAAAAAAAAAAAATTATTTTTTCTTATGAAATGATAGAGAATCTTTTCCCGATTGTAAAGACACCAAAAAAAAAGAAATTTGATGGAAAACTGATGGAAAATTTCGCTCTCAAAGAAGTTTTGCGACTTCGGCGATATTTAAAAATCGGCAATTTCGCCCACTTTGAGCCCTATTTCGGCTAATTCCGTTTTCCAGTCAACCAAACTCATAAAATATTCTTCAGAACCTATTTTTTTTTTATCGATTGAGTACAAGAAACTGCCCATTTAAACCCATTTTTAATACCCAATAACATGGTCAGAAATTTGCAATTTGGCAATTTCACGAAAATTAAAAAATACGACAATTTTTAAAATAAGGTCCAGAATGAACAATGCAGACATTCCTGGCTCTAAAATAACATTTTCTTTGTTCATCAGTCCCTGTCTCCAGGTCCCTGTGATATACTCTTGCTTTTTATTTTGAAATTTTATTCAAACAAAAAATAGAAGATTTACTGTTATGCAGACGACTGCAATACTGTAATAATTGTAAAAATTACATCAACCCATTCATGAGTGCGTATTAGAATGGCTATTTGGACATTTATTGGACAATGACATCATTTGTTTACTTTTGAACATCGGCAAAAATCAAACATTTCCTGTACTTTGTGCTCCATTTCCAGGTTCTTTTTATAGTAAAATTAATCAAAATCACCTCCATTTCTATAATATAGTTTCCATTCTATCAAATGAGACCAAGAAAACGAGAATACAACCACAAAATACTATACGAAAATAGACCACAAAGTCGGCATTTTTAATTAAAAAAAACGGTCGGAGTTTTTTTTTTCTCATTAGCACTGCGTGCTCCAGGATTTTTTTTATGTGGTGCACCACTGACCACACAGACCCATTCTCTCACATGTGGGCCTACTAGATTTTCTCCTGCCTGATTTGAAGCCGCTAGAATTTATGAGTATATATACGTCAAACACGGTACCTCACAAACGTATATATACGGCCGCGACAGTCAAAGGGTTAATGCCACTAGGACCAGCTTCAGAGTCACTGGACTTCTTTCGCACAACATATCTGTCCATAGTGGCCTGTACCTCTCGTTCCTTTATGATTTGTCTAAAGTGGTTCACAACAGTGTCATTGTAACAGTCACCAGCACGGCTTGCAATAGCTGTGTAAGGGTGATTTTCATCAAAAAAGGTTTGCACTTCAAGCCATTTTGCACACATTTCCTTAATCTTTGAAGTAGGCAATTCCTTCAATTTCTCTCTCCCCTCCTTTGAACCAGTTTCCCCAGGTCTGGCCTCTTGCTCTTGAAGTTGATCTATCAGCTCATCAGTGGTTAGTTCTTCATTGTCCCTCCTCCACCAACTCTTCCACATCCTCCCCACTAACCTCCAACCCCAAGGACTTCCCCAATTCCACAATTGATTCCTCAACTGGTATACTACTCCTCTCAGGGTTAGCCTCAAACCCTTCAAAATCCCTTTTGTTCTACACATTCTGGCCACAGGTTTCTTCCAAGCAGAGTTCAAGGTTCTCTTAGTCACTCCCTCCCAAGCCTTACCTATAAGGTTTACACAATTGAGGATATTAAAGTGATCCTTCCAAAACTCTTTTAGAGTCAATCGAGTGTCTGTGGTCACTTCAAAGCACTTTTGAAACAGAGCTTTTGTGTACAGTTTCTTGAAGTTGGAAATGACCTGCTGGTCCATGGGCTGCAGGAGAGGAGTGGTATTAGGAGGCAAAAACTTCACCTTAATGAAGCTCATGTCCCCATAAAGTCGCTCTGCCACGTCTGTAGGATGACCAGGGGCATTGTCTAACACCAGGAGGCACTTAAGGTCTAATTTCTTTTCAGTTAGGTAATCTTTCACATTGGGGGCAAATGCATGGTGTAACCAGTTATAGAAAAATTCCCTAGTGACCCATGCCTTACTGTTTGCCCTCCACAGCACACACAAATTATCCTTGAGGACATTCTTTTGCCTGAACGCTCTGGGAGTTTCAGAGTGATACACTAATAAAGGCTTAACTTTGCAATCACCACTAGCATTGGCACACATCAACAAAGTAAGCCTGTCTTTCATAGGCTTATGTCCTGGGAGTGCCTTTTCCTCTCTGAGTAATGTAGGTCCTGCTTGGCATTTTCTTCCAGAACAGGCCTGTTTCATCACAATTAAACACTTGTTCAGGTTCCAGTCCTTCAGTTTCTATGTACTCCTTGAATTCATGCACATATTTTTCAGCCGCTTTGTGGTCCGAACTGGCAGCCTCACCATGCCGTATCACACTATGGATGCCACTACGCTTCTTAAATCTCTAAAACCAACCTTTGCGGGCCTTAAATTCACTCACATCATCACTAGTTGCAGGCATTTTTTAATTAAAATCGTCATGCAACTTCCTAGCCTTTTCACAATGATCGCTTGAGAACGCATCTCCTGCAGCTGTTTTTCATTTATCCACACCCAAAAAGATCTCTCAACATCTTTCCCTACTTGCGATTTTGTTTTTAAAACACAGTTAAACCTTTTGGCAACAACACTTCCTTGATTGCCTTTTTTTTGCCCACAATAAAAGATGGTTGATTTTGGTTTTTTGTACAACCTGACCAGTCGGGAACTACCCACTTTCATACTTATCAATGATCTCTTTCTTCATTTTTAATGGTATTCTTACCCTTTTTAGGTGTAGGGTTTGGGACAAACTTTCTTTGGGGCCATGGCACTTATTTTCCACAAAAAGCACCGAAAAACTGTAATAATACGAAATATTCCGGTGTATGCTTGAATGTTACCGCGGAGGCTGCTGGAAACAATGGGACGGGGAGCACATTGAGGCTGCTAGGGGCACATTGGGCGCTCTCGGGCGAAGGGGCCCCTGACGGGTTTTTTGTCCACTATGCGGGGGAAAATTTTAGCGAAAAAGCGTCTGCAGCGGGTTGTTCGCAATGCAAGGGATCGCTATGGGGGGGTCCACGTAATTTATTTACTTGATCGGCAAAATAAAGAACTTTTCCCCCACTTTAAAACTTCTTGCTTTTGGAATCAAAATAGGGGTTTGTACTGTCCATTTTCAGGCTTAGGTTTTTTCGAAACTAGTCAGGTCTCCCCAAGTTTTGGATCTAAGGTCAAGGAAAACTGGTAAAAACGAACCTCACACTCACCTCCTCGTTTGTCCATAATCATGAAAGGGTGGAAATGGACAGAGCCTCTCCCACTCTTTAATCTGCTCTCCTTTTTGCACTCCTCTCACCACCTTCTCTTCACCTTTCTACTTACACTTAGGGTCACACTATCACATACATGTACATGTTTATTTATACACACTCATCTGAGTTTTATTTGATTTTATCTTAATAGTTCTTGGTCTTTACTTTTCCTTCATATATCATGGGGAAGTGTGAAAAGAACATTCCTCCGTAAGCCATTGCGTGTTGTAAAGGTCAACTAAATTTAGCCGGGAAACAATGGGCTAGTAAACCCCTTTTCCTGTAAAGATTACTAAAAAGAATAAGAAGAAGGAAAAATTGTTCAAAGTGGGAAGTCATGAATGTGCATGGGATGTTGTGCAAATGGTAAGAAAGAGATGATTGTGGTGTTATGAATGAGAGAACTGGGTGTCTGGCTTTAGTGAAACAAAGCTGAAGGGGGTGGGAGAGTTTCAATGGGAGAGGAATAAATGGGATTAGTTCAGGGTTTCAAATAGAGTTAGAGCTAAGAAGGAGTTGCAATAATGTTGAAGGATAAGCTATGACATGGAAAGAGGGACTACAAATGTATAAATTCAAGGATTATGTGGAATAAAAATAAAGATTGGATGTGAAAAGTGGGTTATAGAAGTAAGCGTGATGCACGTGGAGAAATGAGAGAAGTGTAGATAGAGGAGAGAAGAGATTTGGGAAATGTTGAGTGAATGCGTGGGGAGATTTTGAATCAAGTGTGAGAGTAATGGTGGTTGGGGATTTCAATGCTAAAGAGGGTAAGAATGTTATGGAGGTGAAGTAGTAGGTAAAATTTGGGGTTGCCAGGGGTAAATGTAAAATGGGGAGCCTTTAATTGAGCTATGTGTAGAAAAGAATTTGGTTAATAAGTAATTCATATGTTATTGAAAAAGAGGATAAATAATATTCCAAGGTATGATGTAGCCGTACTGTGAGTAGAGAAGTAGTTTGTTAGATTAATGTATTGGTGGATTAAAAGGTTTGAGGGTAGGCTCCAGGATGTTACATGTCTTTTAGAGGGGCAGCTGATATATTGGATCATTATTTAGTTGTAGCTACAAGTTAGAGTAAGAGTAGATGGGAAAGAGGAAGGTGGCAAAAACAAGAATGAGGGAGGTGAAAGTGTATAAACTAAGGGAGGAGGAAGTTTGGTGCGATATAAGCAACTATTGGCAGAAAGGTGGGCTAGTGCAAGATGAGTAGTGGGGGAGGGGGTTTTGAAGAGGGTTGGAATAGTTTTAAAAAATGCAGTTTAGAATGTGGGGCAGAAGTTTGTGGTTATAGGAGGGTGGGGGGCAGGAGGGAGAAGAGGAGTATTGGTGGAATGATGAAGTAACGGGTGTGATAAAGAGAAAAAGGTAGCTTAAGAGAGGTTTTACAAAGCAGAAGTTTCTATAAGAAGAGCAGAGTATATGGAGAGTAAAGAAAATTATAATAATATATATATATATATATTTCGTATATGATATGTGCACATGCAAATACCACAACATGCTGACAAGCCACGGGAAATGGAAATTTCAGTTCAAGATCTTTCATACTTCCATTCATTATCAGGAACTATGCTGTCTGTTGCAAGAGCAGCAACAAGGTTAGATTGATGGGAAGTTTTCACAGAGAAAAATTAGCATGTTGATGCTGGGCTGTTCAACCTCAATGGAAAACTGCCAACCACTGCCCTGTGTGATTAGTTCCTCCAGTCTTTCAGTTTGTGCTACAGTACTATTGACCATGACATCTCTACTCTGCTGATCCCCTGACCTAATACCCCTGTCTGTTGTTTTCCATTGCCACATTGCAGTATGTACCAAAGACATGTTGGCTCACTTACCTGCTTGGTTCTCTGAAAGTATGTTCCCCATTGGCCCTCTGACAGTTAATGTCTCATTTGTCTCTCTGTGGTCTGGACATCAATCTTCAGTCTTCCTTTCCCTGAAAATTAGAATTACATGATTGTCGTCTCCATCCATGGACTGGACTTCAAGTGGATAGTGCCATGCAGGTCTCTGTAGGGGCGGTCCACCAAGGTCCGGTACAGTTCCGCTCCTTTTACAGTGTACATCAGGACCTGCAGTGGTGGCCCCTTCAGAATCCCATGGCAGCTCGACGGCACACACTCCAGTGGTCCAGTCGTTTGCGAGCCTTCACCAGCAGCTTGAACTGCGGCAGGATGCCTCTCGCAACAACTGTGTCGTCAGGCCTCTGGCAACTTACTGTTGTTACGGGTCCTCTGCTCCTGGGCATCTTGGACTGATTCCTTTTTGGCAGAATGCTGGCCCCTACTAGGATTCAAGTGTGTTCCCAAACCAGGACACATTATGCTCCACCAGCCTACTGCCTGGTTGTGTCTGAACCCCAAGTGGTCTAAACTCTCTGTTTGGTCTCTGTGGCTTCTGTCATGTCTTCTGCAGTGGTGATTATCCAGCAAGCTGGCCTTGAACAAGCTGCAATTCTGCTGCACTTTGTTTCATCTTGCCTCCCACATAGTCCAGGCTGATGTGCTTGCGAACTCTGCTGTTCATACTGGCACAGTTGCTTTAATTTTCAACCATCCTTTCCTGCTGGGTCCAACAACTGCTTTGATTGTCTATCATTATACCGCTGGTAGATCTGCTTGCCATGCTCCCCCATTCTGGTCCAACAGGTTCCTGGTCTGATTCAACTACTATGCCATCTAGTTTTCCTCAGCAGGATTAACAACTAACTACAAAAACATGTCAAGCACTCCCTTAACTAATCTACGTGCTGCTGTACTGCCAGAATCGCATTTGTTGTGCCATATTCATAAACTGCGATCAATTCTTGGAAACTCTCTATCCAAAAGTCGAACAAACGAAAGAGTGTTACCTGTAACTGCTGAAAGTTCTGGCCAGGCTGGTTAAGTGGCATACCTGAAATCTTTCCTGTAAGAATTTGTGGTTTTTTGATATGCTTTTAAGGATTGCCTTCTCTGTAGGTTATAATTACCATATATCCTGCAACAAAAGTTGCATAGATATTCAAAGCTCGTACCAGAAACTAACATTCCTACCTGGTAGCCCAGGTGTCAGCAGGCCATTCACAGAGGGTAGCGGTATTTTCAAACCTGATAATGTATGAAGTTATGCCTTCCCCTATGTGAAGGGAGGTAAATTAGTGTTGGAAATATGTGCACTGACATGCCTCGTTGTTCCATTACTCCTTCTCTAATTGTTGTTGTGTAAAAAGTTAACTTTTTATTCTCTAATTCAAGCAAGATTTTTCGAGCTCGCGATCCTTCTAGCGTCGCACGCGCCTCTATTAACTCATGTTCTCTAGCTTTTTCATCAACTTCTCTATCTTTGCTCTTTCCTCAAGTTCTCCTTAATTTAACTTGTACCTCATACTCTAGATCTTCCTCACGATCACTCTACACGCTCCTTTTTGTCTTCTCTATCTCTTTCTAAACGTCTTTCTTGGATTTCTCTATCAATTCGCTCTCTTTCCTTTTTCTCTTCTCTTTTGATTCTTCTCTCTCTCCTTTTCTTCTTCCTTTTCCCTTTCTATCTGTCTTTATTCTCTCTCTTTCAAGTCTTTCCTGGATCTTAGCACTAATGAAAGATCCTAAATTTTTCCCCTGTTATATCTAAACTTCCAGCGTTCATCCAAAAACTGGTAATTCATCCATACTTGCAAGAATAACTTAAACTATCAGGGGAATTGAAAAACGGGTATTAAAGGAAACGGAGGGTTCAATTTCCTGCTCCGACTCAAAACTGTAAATAAACCAGAGGGCTCGATCACTACTTCAATTACAATGTATTATTAACAACGAAGGGTTCTATGTGGCTCCGAGGCAAAACAGTAAGTGAATGGGGTCACTTGACCATACCCAATCTTCTCACCAACAAATCAAAGCGTGTCCTATGACGTTCCTTTGAATATAATAAAGGCTCAATGAAACAAATGTCACTGGAAAATCTCGGGTCCCTGAGTATAATCCCTCCAAAGAGTTCAGCTCATACAAAATAGATGGCAGAATTAAACTAGTATTCCTGCCTTGACTTGACTTACAATAAATTGAGACTAACAACACCAAATCTTTTAAATACCTGTACTCTAGTCCTACCATGAGAATGATTACTCATGGCTGGTGTAACCGTCTGTGGTATGCGGCGTTGAGTTCCATTGGTTGATTTCAAGATGAGTTGATCTTGATCTGTCGAGTTGATCCTGGGAAGTGTCGCCACTTGGGAGGCTTACTCAGCCCTGTAATAACTCAGACAGTATTACAAAGGCTGGCTTCTCCTCAGGAAAATTAGTGAATAGAAAGAAATAATAACAGACGAACATTAAACACTTTATTATATAGAAAATATAAAACACTTAAATATGAAATATTACTCCTACATTTAAGGAAAATTGAAAAATATAAATGATAACTCCCCACCCCCCCCCCCCCCCCCCCGAATTCAACGCTAATAATATATAGGGAGGTGTCTGGTGTTGGGGGCACCGAGTGTTAGAAATTCGTAGCGTTGCGATGATGGGGGGGGTCGCAGGTGTTGGTTACAAACCACCGGATCGTTCTTCACAGAGTCCTATCAGTGAACTCAGTCTAGATGATAGGAAAAGAGTTTTTTCCACTGCAATGAGGAGGGGTTATATCCTGCTACTTCATACAGGTGCACAGGTAATTAAATCAAAAAGGGGAAGTCTCAGGCGTTAGTCCATTCTCCATCAGTTTCTGATCGTTGATTGGCAGGTGACCCTCTCTGTCATCCAAAGCTGGAAAAGATAGGGACGTGTTACCCACTGCTTAGAATTCACTCTCCATGATAAGTACAATACCTAAAGATGTGGTGATTAGTACAACCGTCAACCTAGAGCAAGACTGAAAGGACTAGGTTTATTATTGGTCAAAAGTGAAGCTTTCAACAATAAATCCACTAGAATACAGGCAGGCATTTACTTAGGTAGTGTGGGGGCTGTGAGTCTAGTGAATAATGTTTGGCCGGAGCCCCACACGTCACCTTTCGGGGGGGGGGGGAAGTAGGGGAAAGGGATAGCGAGGGAGCTAGACTGACCCTACCTTAACAAGCAGCGGCAGTCCAAAGTATCACTTTAGGGGTGGGGGTAAAAAGGCGGGAAATAGGCGAGAGCTGACTTACCCTACCTTACAAGTAGCCACAATGAAAACTATTGTTACTATATACTCCCTCCAGTCCCCTACAAGCTACTCCTTATCTATTGAACTTTTCCCTCCATGCTTAGGAATTTTTATTGACCTAAGAAAAGCTTTTGATTACAGTAGACACAGCATCTATCCACAAACTTGTCCATTTGGTATAAGGGCCATGCAATTGCAATTTCAATCCTACCATACTTAATAGGTATCAGTATGTCACCATTAAAGACTCAGCATCATCAACACGGCAACTTGATATGGAGTTCGCAGGGAAGTGTCCTTGGACCCTTGCTCTTACTCATTTACATCAATGATCTTCCAAACGTATCCAACACCTGAAACCCCATTCTCTTTGATGACGACACGACTTATGTCATCTCTCACCCTAATCTTGCCACCTTCAACACCATTGTTATGAGGAGCTGCCTCAAAAATATTCAACTTGGATGACAGGGCCAATTAAAACTTACACTTAACACTGACAAAACCTACTATATTATGTTTGGTAGCTAGCAGAGCAGGTGCTGCGCAACTTAACATTACAAGATCGACAAGCACTCTAATGTGCCAGACGTAATGGGGCTAATTCCTAGGCCTATACCTCGCACAACAACCTGAATTTTAGCACCCATATCAACAACATATCAAAAAAAAGGTATCCAAAACAGTTGGGGATCTTTCTCCAAGATACGATACTTACATGCCGCAAAATGCCCTTCTCACACTATACCATTCGCTTCATTTATCCATACCTCACCTATGCTATTTGTGCTGGGATCAACTGCAGCCAATACACCTAAAGCCAATAATAACTCAACAAAAAGCTGCAATAAGAATTAATCACTAATTCCATCCTGGCAACAACCACCCCCACCACTCTTAATAGATTTAACTTACTCCCTGTTCAGAACATCCACACTTACTACTGTGCAATCACATAATACAGGACCTTAAATTCAATATTAACCATGACTAATTGCTTTCTTGATAGTTGATGACAGGACCACAGGCATAAAACACCGACTTAAACATCTCTACGACATTCCCCGTGTCCGACTAAAACCTTTACAAAAAACTCAAGTATGTCAAAGGCCCTAAAATCTGGAACTCTACTGAAAAACTCTTGGTACACACTGCAGACCATTCATCACCTCCAAAACTTACTGTTAGAAAACATCTTATCTCCCTGATACAACCCCATCATACTAACTACATAAAAACAACCTGGTGGTGTCCACCATTTACCTCATCACTCAACCATTTGGACTTTAAGCACAGAATACGTATCTAATCTTAAAATAATGATTCCTAACTTAGTCATCATAAATGTTTGCCTGTGATACTCAATATAGAACTATGTATTGTTGCCACAAAACAAATGCATTTCACACGCATAAACTCACAACTAATATTTGTAATTAGTTATTTAGTCACTTAGTATTTTAGTCAACTTACTCCACAAATTTGTTATAATTTAGGGTTGGGGATAAGAATTATTCTAGTTTGCCCGAAATGCCTAGCCATGCTAGGTATTCTAGTGGCCCCCTCTGTAATTAGTATTTTACTACATGTAAACCATACAATAACCAAAATCTGTAAACCCTGCATTGTAATCCTTATAGAGAATAAACTTTGATTTGATTTGATTTGATTGCTGTTTTGTTGGCCACGATAGTAGCAAGGTTGATTGGGGTTTTGGTTATGCACCTGGCCAGCTCTAGACACACATTCCAACTTTCGTACTTAGCAATTATCTCTTTCTTCATTTCCATAGTAATTTTCACCCTTTTTCCCACAGGGTTGGCACTAGAAGCTTTCTTGGGGCCCATGGTTACTTATTTTGCAGCTACAATCACTAAAAACACTGATAATATGAAATGTACCGAATGTATGTTTGGATGCGACCACACTGGCACGCACGGGGCAGCTGAGGCCACGCATGGGACGTGTCCCGGACGAATCGCGTGAGGCGAGGCAAGATTTTTGCATTAAAATGTATAGTATGGCGGATTTAATGTAACACGAAGCCATCGTAAGGCGGGGGTCCACTGTACTTCGATAATTTCCCTAATATCAACTCTTCGGCTTATTTATCTATCACAATTCATCTAATATGACATAAACAATATTAATAACATAGAAACATGATATATACACTAGAATGAATGAAATATTTCGTATGTGAGTAGTGTTAGTGGAGGCGGCACAACGGCCTTTGTTGTTGTAGTTGTTGGGGTGTATAGGGCCACCAAAGCGGCCATTCCTACATACCTTCCCATGCTTTTATTATAACAGAAAATGGAGTGTTTGTAAGGCAAACTACATTAGACCACTATGTACATAGTTTAATAAGGAAAATGATAATACAGTGGACCCCCGGTTAACGATATTTTTTCATTCCAGAAGTATGTTCAGGTGCCAATACTGACCGAATTTGTTCCCATAAGGAATATTTGAGAAGTAGAGTAGTCCATTAGCAGACCCCCAAAACATCCCGTTACAAACGCACGTACATGAATACACTTTACATTAATGGTCGCATTGGAGGTGATCGTTATGCGGGGGTCCACTTGTAATAATAATGTAAAGAAATTATGCACTAATGTAGCATTTACATTGCTAAATTATACATAGTATGGACATATTATTATTATAATTATTATTATAGTATTATGTATTATTTTATTATTAATATAGATTTATTATACTTATTATTTATTATTTTTTTTTTTAATTATCACACTGGGCCGATTCCACCAAGGCAGGGTGGCCCGAAAAGAAAAACTTTCACCATCATTAAACTCCATCACTGTCTTGCAGAAGGGTGCTTTACACTACAGTTTTTAAACTGAAACCATTAACACCCTCCTTCAGAGTGCAGGCATTGTACTTCCCATCTCCAGGGACTCAAGCCCGGGCCCTGCCGGTTTCTCTGCACCCCTTCATAATGTTACTTTGCTCACACTCCAACAGCAACGTCCAGTATTAACAACCCATTGTCTCCATTCACTTCCTATCAAACACGCTCACGCATGCTGCTGGGAAGGGTCAAGCCCCTCGCACACAAAACTCCTTTATCCCCCTCCCTCAAACCTTTCTAGGACGACCCCTACCCGCCTTCCTTCCACTACAGACTGATACACTCTTGAATGTCACTTTCTGTTTCGACTCCAATCTCTCTACCATGTCCACGAACCACCTCACAACCCTTCCTCAGCCCTCTGGACAAACAGTTTTGGTTTCCGCACCTCCTCCTTAACTTCCAAAAAATACCGAATTCTCTGCATTTTATTCACACCACACATTGCCCTCCAGGACATGGACACCTCCACTGCCTCAGCCTTCTCCTCGCTGCAACATTCATCACCATGCTTCACGCATATATGAGGTTGGTTAAACTATACTCTCATACATTCCCCTCTTTGCCCTCCCAAGGACAAGTTCTTTGTCTCCAAGACTCCTAAGTGCACCACTCACCCCTTTTCCCCCTCATCAATTTGTTGTGATTCACATCATCTTTCATAGAACCCATCTGTGACACGTCCACTCCCAAATATCTGAATACATTCACCTCCTCCATCTCTCTCACTCCAATCTGAGATCCAATCTTTCATAACCTAATCTTTTTGTTATCCTCATACCTTACTCTTTCTGTATTCACTTTAATTTTCTTTTTTTACACACCCTACCAAATTCATCACCACTCTCTGCAAGCTTCTCTTCAGAATCTCCGAAGAGCAACAGTGTCATCAGCAAAGAAAGCAACTGTGACAATCTCCCACTTTGTGTGATTCCTTCTATCTTTTAACTCCACGCCTCTTGCCAAGACCTCGTCATTTACTTCTCTTACAACCCCATCTATAATATATTAAACAAACCACGGTGACATCACACATCCTTGTCTAAGGCCTACTTTTACTGGGAAATAATTTCCCTCTTTCCCTACAAACTTAAACTTGAGCCTCACTATCCTCGTTTAAAAACTCTTCACTGCTTTAAGATAACCTACCTCCCACACCATAACACCTGCAACATCTGCCACACTGCCCCCCTATCCACCCTGTCATACGCCTTTCCATATACATAAATGCACAAGGACCTCTTTAGCCTTATCTAAATACTGTTCACTTATATGTTTCACTGTAAACACCTGGTCCACACACCCCCTACCTTTCCTAAGCCTCCTTGTTATGTGCTATCCTATCTCGTCTTACTTCTTAATTCTTTCAATAATAACTTACCATACACTTTACAGTATACTCAACTGACTTATCCCCTAAAATTTTTGCACTTCTTTTGTCCCCTTTGCCTTTATACAAAGGAAATATGCTGCTCTCTGCAATCCCTAGTACCTTACCCTCTTCCATACATATAGTAAAATAATTGCACCAACCCACTCCAAAACTATATCCCCACGCCTTTTAACATTTCTATTCCATATTCCCATCAATCCTGGCTGCCTTTACCCCCTTCATTTTACCTACTGCCTCACGAACTTGCCCCCACACTCCCCCACACTCACAACGGCTCTTCCTTTACTCCCTTACAAGATGTTATCCCCTGCCCTATACACGAAATCACAGTTCCCTATCTTCATCAACATTTAAACAATTCCTCAAAAATATTCATCCATCTTCCAATACCTCTAACTCTCCATTTAATAACTCTCCTCTCCTATTTATACTGACAAATCATCATTTGTTCTCTAGGCTTCCTTAACTTGTTAATCTCACTCCAAAACTTTTCTTATTTTCAACAAAATTTGTTGATAAACATCTCACCACTTCTCATTTGCTCTCTTTTTACATTGATTCACCCTTCTTATCCTCTCCCTCTTTTTCTCCATATTACTCTTCCCTCTTTGCATCACTTCACTTTGTAAACTTTCATATGCTAACTTTTTCTCCCTTACTACTCTCTTTACATCATCATTCACCAATCGTCCTCTTCCCTTCCCGCACCCACATCCTGTAACCACAAGCTTCTGCTGAACACTAACACTACATTTTTTTAAAAACCTAACATACCTCCTTCAACCCCATTGCCCTATGCTTCATTAGCCCATCTATCCTCAATAGCTGTTTATATCTTACCCTAAACTGCCTCCTCTTTTAGGTTTATTAAACCTTCACCGCTCTGTTCCCTGATGCTTCTGTTATCCTTGTATCCCATCTACCTTTTACTCTCAGTGTAGCTACAACTAGAAAGTGATCTGATATATCTGTGGCCCCTCTATAAAACATGTTTACATCCTGAAGTCTACTCAAACAGTCTTTTTTCTACCAATACATAATCCAACAAACCTACTATCATTTCACCTACTATCATATCTTGATCCTTATTTATTTATATAATATATATATATATATAATATATATATATATATATATTTATATAATATATTATATATATTATATATATATATAATATACATGTTATATATATATATATATATTCATATATATATATATATATATATATATATATATATATATATATATATATATATATTATATTATATATATATATGTATACAGTGGTCCCTCGATTATCGAGGTAATCCGTTTCTGGAAGCCGGTCGGATTATCGAAATGGTCGATTTACGATCAATTTTCCCATAAGAAATAATGTAAATTCAAATAATCCGTTCCTGAACACCAGAACAGAAGTATAATAACAAAAAAATTTTTTAATGAAATATTAATGTAGTATATAAACAATACAATGGGAAATGGATGAATGAAACATTAACAGCATAACACTTACCTTTATTGGAGATTCTTCTTAGTTGTAATGGGAGACTGGAGGAGGAGGAGAGAGTGGATTGTTTATAGGTTTGGGAAGGGGAATCCCTTCCAGCAACACCTCAGGTACGTTATGCTTTTCTGGGGTTGCTTCTTTTCTCTGTATCTTAATGCATAGGACAGCTTGAGAGTCATCTGGAGTCCTGTCTTGCAAATAACTGTGCAGAGAGCTCTGTTTCTGGCCGTCTCTTTAAAAACTTCCCTAAAATGGGCCAGACTCTGTCACTGTACAAGTTGCTTATATGGGCTTGCAACATCTTCTCTGGTGATGTTTCTCTTAAATCTTTTCCATCTTACCACATAGTAATAATCTTAATTTCTGAAGAAAGGACACCTTCTTCCATCTCTCTTCTTCTCCTCTGCAGCAAGATTTCTGAGCTGCGATCTGTTGCTCTTCCTGCTGAAGCCTACTTGTAGCTCCTCAGTGGTTAGAATTAAAACACTTCGTTGTGGTCCTCCACCAACTCTTCCACATCCTCCAAACTCACATCCAACCCCATGGACTCACCAGTGCCACAATAGAGTTCAAAACTGACATAGGCTCATCAGGGTCAGCCCCCAAACCCTTCCAAATCCTCTTGTCGTACAATCTGGCCACAATTTTTCCAAAGCAGAGTTCAAAGTCCTGGTAGGGACACTCCCTCCCAAGCCTTACCTATAGGCTTAGCACAATGGAAATACTGAAATGTTCTTTCCAAAAATCTAGTAGGGGTCTAGTGAGGTGTCTTGAAGGTCACATTGAAGCCCTTTCAAACATTGCTTTGGTGTACAGTTTTTTAGTTTGCAATGACCTGCTGGGTCCATGGGTTGGAGGAGAGGAGTGGTATTCGGGGGCAAGACTTTACTGAGATGAACCCAACTCCTTCAGAATTAAGGTCATCAAGTTTGGTGGAATGAGCAGGTGCATTGTCCATTTACTAGCAGGCACTTGAGATCCAAATTTCTTCTCCAGGAGGTTAATTCTTCACACTGGGGCCAAACACTTTCTGTTGAACATATACAAAAATTTCCATCGTGACCCATGCTTATTATTAGATTTCCAAAACACAACATTTACTCTGGATAACATATTTTTCTTAAATGCTTCTGGGATTTCAGAATGGTACACTAGTAACGGCTTCACTTTGAAATCCCCACTAGGGCATTAGCACAGAACATTAGCGTACAGCCTGTCTTTCATAGGCTTGTGTCCTGGCATTGACTTTCCTCTTTGTGTAAATGAAGGTCCTTTTGGCATTTTCTTCCAGAAGAGGCCTGTTTCGTCACAATTGAAAAACTTGTCGGGTGTTCAGTCTTCAGCCTCTATGTATTCTGGAATTCAAGCACATATTTTTCAGCCGGCCTTGTGAGTCCCGAACTGCAGCCTCACCATGCCTTACCACACGTGTATGCCAGTACGCTTCTTAAATCTCTCAACCAGCCTTTGCTGGCCTTTAAATCACTCACTTAACCACTATTTGCAGGCAATTTATTTACAAATCTTCATGCAAACCTGCCTAGCCTTTTCACAAATAATCGAGGTATAAGAATTGTCTCTGGCTAATTGTTTCTCATTTATCCACACCCCCCAAATAATAACTTCTCAAACTCTTCAGTACTGGTGATCTCATTTTTGTCAGCATTATTTACCCCCTTTTGCAAAATCAGCGTCTTGATTTCCTTTATCAGGGCTATGATGAAGATATGTTGAATGAGTTTTGTTATACATCCTCGCCCAGTTCGCCACACACGTACGCCACTATCATATTGTTCAATGATGTTTTTCTTAAATTCAATGGTTATTTCTCACCTTCTTTACCAAAGGGTTTGGCACTAGGGCTTTCTTTGGAGCCATGGTAGCTTATTTAGCACTTAAATAACTTGCAAGCACTAAAATAAATGAAAAATTATAGATGAAATATTTCACTGGAGACGTGAGAGGACGCCGCTAAATGGTAAACATTGGCACACTGGCTGGGAAGAAGGCTGAGGCAGGCGAGGCCCGCTTACCTCGTGCATACGCGTCGGGAAGACGGGTCGAGACGGGTCAATAAACGGAATTTCGGTCACACTTCCGAGTCAATATTTTGTCGAAAAAAAACGCTGTTGATTTCCGAAATGGTCGACTTTCAGGCGCGTGATTATTGTGGGACCACTGTAGATATATAATATATATATATATATATATATATTTATATATATATATATATATCATATAATATATATATATATATATATATAATATATATATATAATATATATATATATATATATATATATATATATATATATATATCTATATATATATATATATTATTTAATATATATATTTTTTAGAATATATATATATATATATATATATATATATACAGTTGGACCCCCTCATAACGATTACCTCCGAATGCGAACAATTATGTAAGTGTATTATGTAAGTGCGTTTGTACGTGTATGTTTTGGTGGTGTCAGAAATGGACTAATCTACTTCACATATTTATTATGGAACAAATTCGCGTCAGTACTGGCACCTGAACACACTTCTGGAGTGAAAAAATATCGTTTCCGGGGGTCCACGTATATATATTAATATATTTATTATACTTATGTATATCATATATATTATATATATATATTTATATATTATATTATATATATATATATATTATATATATATTTATATATTTATATATATATAATATGTATATATATATTTAATATATATATTTATATATAATATATATATATATTTAATTTATGTTATAATATATATATTATAAGAAATATTATATATATATATATATAATAATATTTTTATATATATTATATATATATATATATATAATATTATATTATATATAATTAATATTTCATAATATATATATATATATATATATATTAATATATATTATAATTTATTATATATATATATATATATTTATATATATATATATATTATATAATTTATATATTTATATATATATTATATATATATATATATATTTTAAAAAAAATATATATATATATATATATATATATATATATATGTATATATATATATATATATATATATATATATATATACACAGTGGACCCCGCATAACGGATTATCCGAATGCGACCAATTTTTGTAAGTTGTATTTATGAAGTGCGTTTGTACGGTGTATGTTTGGGGGTCTGAAATGGCTAATCTTCTTCACAATATTCCTTTATGGGAAATAAATTCGGTCCAGTACTGGCACCTGAACATACATTCTGGATGAAAAAAATATCGTTACGGGGGGGGTCCACTGTATATATAATTTTTTTTTTTTTTTTTTTTTCCAACAAGTCGGTCGTCTCCCACCGAGGCAGGGTGGACCCAAAAAAGAAAGAAAAATCCCATAAAAGAAAATACTTTTATCTTCCATTCAACACTTTTACCACACTACAATTATCACTGCTTTTGCAGAGGTGCTCAGATAACAAACAGCATTAGAAGCATATAGTATAAAGATGCACAACATATCCCTCCCAAATTGCCAATATCCCAAAACCCCTCCTTTAAAGTGCTGGCATTGTACTCCCATTTCCAGGACTCAAGTCTGACTATATGAAAATAACCGGTTTCCCTGAATTCCTTCCTTAAATATTACCCTGCTCACACTCCAACAGATCGTCATGGTCCCAAGTATATTCTGTCTCCATTCACTCCTATCTAAACGCTCATGACGCTTGCTGGAAGTCAAGCCCCTCGCCCACAAAACCTCTTTACCCCCTCCTTTCCAAACCTTTTGAGGACGACCCCTTACCCCTCTTTCCTTACCTTTTTTTTGAGGACGCCCCCCTTACCCCTTTTTTCTTCCCCTAAAATTTTATGTGTTTTACCCCCCGTCTTTCCCTACTTTGATCCATTCCCCTCTAAATACCAAACCACCTCAAAAACCCCCTTTCTTCTGCCCTCTGACTAATGCTTTTTTTTAACTCCAAAACCACCTAATTACCCCCCCTTGAATTTTCCCCGGGATAATATTTACACCACCATTTTTCCCCAAAACAGGACATCTCCCCCTTCCCCCCCAAAAACCCTTTTCCTCGCTGCTGCATTTACCACCCAAACTTTTTCATCCATATAAGAGTTGGGTTTGGACTACTATACTTTCATTTTTTTTTTTTTTTTTTTTTTTTTTTTTTTTTTTTTTTTTTTTTTTTTTTTTTTTTTTTTTTTTTTTTTTTTTTTTTTTTTTTTTTTTTTTTACCCTTTCCCCTTTCCCCCTTTTCATTTTTTTATTCCAAAAATTTCCCAACCCACCAACCTTTTTTTCCCCCAAAAAAACCCCCCCAACCCCATTAATGCAAAAATTTTTCCTTTTAAGAAAAAACTTTCCCCCAATTTTTTTAAGCACCAATTTTTTTCCCCACCAAAAAAAGGTTTTTTAACTTGGGGTTCCAATTCCCATTTTGAAAATTTTATTCCCCATTAAAATTTTAAACCCACCCCCCCCCGAACCAAACCCCCATTTACTTCTTTTACAAACCCCATCTATAAAAATTTAAACAACCATGGTGGGCCCTTTCACAATTTCCCCGTCTAAAACCCACTTTTACCGGGAAATATTCTCCCTCCCCCTTCTACATACCCAACCTGAGCCTCCCTATCCCCAAAAAGGGTCTTTACAGCATTTAGTAACTTACCCAAACCCATTCCATATACTGCAACATCTCCACATTGTCCTCTATCCCCCCTATCCTATGCCTTTTCTAAAAACCATAAATGCAATAAAAACTTCCCAAACCTTTATCTAAATACTGTTCACATATATGCTTCAATGTAAACACTTGATCTACACATCCCCTACCCACTCTGAAGCCTCCTTGCTCATCCGCAATTCTACATTCTGTCTTACCTCTAATTCTTTCAATTATAACCCTACCGTATACTTTTCCTGGTATACTCAGTAAACTTATTCCTCTATAATTTTTACAATCTCTTTTGCCCCCTTTTCCCTTTATATAAAGGGACTATACATGCTCTCCGCCAATCCCTAGGTACCTTCCCCTCTTTCATACATTTATTAAACAAAAGTACCAACCACCCCCAACACTATATCCCCCCCTGCTTTAACTTTTCTGTCATGATCCCATCATTTCCAGCTGCTTTACCCCCTTTCATTCTACGAATGCCTCACGTACCTCCACCACACTTACATTCTGCTCTTCTTCACTCCTAAAAGAGGGTATACCTCCCTGACCAGTGCATGAAATTTTTTCCCCCTCCCCTTTTTTCTCAACATTTAAAAGTTCCTCAAAATATTCTCGCCATCTACCTAATACCTCCCTCTCCCCGTCTACTAACTCCCCTACTCTGTTTTTAACTGACAAATCCATACTTTCCCTAGGCTTTCTTAACTAGTTTAACTCACTCCAAAATTTTTTCTTATTTTCATTAAAATTTCTTGACAGTGCCTCTCCCACTCTTTCATCTGCTCTCCTTTTGCACTCTCTCACCACTCTCTTCACCTTTCTACTTACACTTAGGTCACACTACACATACATGTACATGTTTATTTATACACACTCATCTGAGTTTTCTTTGATTTTATCTTAATAGTTCTTGGTCTTATTACTTTTCCTCTTATATCCATGGGGAAGTGGAATAAGAATCTTTCCTCCGTAAGCCATGCGTGTTGTAAAAGTCAACTAAAATGCCGGGAACAATGGGCTAGTAACCCCTTTTCCTGTAAAGATTACTAAAAAGAATAAGAAGAAGAAAATTGTCAAAGTGGGAAGTCTGAATGTGCATGGATGTTGTGCAAATGGTAAGAAAGAGATGATTGTGGATGTTATGAATGAGAAGAAACTGGATGTCCTGGCTTTAAGTGAAAAAAAAGCTGAAGGGGGTGGGAGAGTTTCAATGGAGAGGAATAAATGGGATTAGGTCAGGGGTTTCAATAGAGTTAGAGCTAAAGAAGGAGTAGCAATAATGTTGAAGGATAAGCTATGACAGGAAAAGAGGGACTACAAATGTATAAATTCAAGGATTATGTGGAATAAAATAAAGATTGGATGTGAAAAGTGGGTTATAGTAAGCGTGTATGCACGTGGAGAAGAGAGAAGTGTAGAGGAGAGAGAGAGATTCTGGGAAATGTTGAGTGAATGCGTGGGGAGTTTTGAATCAAGTGTGAGAGTAATGGTGGTTGGGGATTTCAATGCTAAAGTGGGTAAAAAATGTTATGGAGGGAGTAGTAGGTAAATTTGGGGTGCCAGGGGTAAATGTAAATGGGGAGCCTTTAATTGAGCTATGTGTAGAAAGAAATTTGGTAATAAGTAATACATATTTTATGAAAAAGAGGATAAATAAATATACAAGGTATGATGTAGCACGTAATGAAAGTAGTTTGTTAGATTATGTATTGGTGGATAAAAGGTTGATGGGTAGGCTCCAGGATGTACATGTTTATAGAGGGGCAGCTGATATATTGGATCATTATTTAGTTGTAGCTACAGTTAGAGTAAGAGGTAGATGGGAAAAGAGGTATGTGGCAACAACAAGAAAGAGGGAGGTGAAAGTGTATAAACTAAGGGAGGAGGAAGTTTGGGTGAGATATAAGCAACTATTGGCAGAAAGGTGGGCTAGTGCAAAGATGAGTAGTGGGGGGGGGGGGTTGAAGAGGGTTGGAATAGTTTTAAAAATGCAGTATTAGAATGTGGGGCAGAAGTTTGTGGTTATAGGAGGGTGGGGCAGGAGGAAAGAGGAGTGATTGGTGGAATGATGAAGTAAAGGGTGTGATAAAAGAGAAAAAGGTAGCTTAAGAGAGGTTTTTACAAAGCAGAAGTGTTATAAGAAGAGCAGAGTATATGGAGAGTAAAAGAAATATATATATATATATATATAATATATATATATATATGATATATGAATAAATGTATGTGCACATGCAAATACACACATGCAAGACAAGCCACAGGGAAATGGAAATCTTCAGTTCAAGATCTTTCATACTTCCATTCATTATCAGGAACTATGCAGTGTTGCAAGAGCAGCAACAGGTAGATTGATGGGAAGTTTTCACAGAGAAAAAGGTAGCATGTTGATGCTGGGCTGTTCCACCTCAATGGAACTGCCAACCACTGCCCTGTGTGATTAGTTCACTCCAGTCTTTCAGTTGTGCTACAGTTACTAATTGACCATGACATCTACTCTGCAGCTCCCCTGACCTAATACCCCTGTCTGTTGTTTTCCATTGCCACATTGCCAGTAAGTACCAAGACATGTTGGCTACACTTACCTGCTTGGTTCTGAAGTCATGCTTCCAGTGGCCCTCCTTACAGTATTGCCACAGTATTGTCATCATTTGTCTCTCCCTGGTTCTGGACATCAATCTTCAGTCTTCCTTTCCCTGAAAATTAGAATTACATGACTTGGTCGTCTCATCCAGACTGGACTTCAAGTGGATAGTGCATGCAGTCTCTGTAGGGCGTCCACCAAGGTCCGGTAACAGTTCCGCTCCTTTTACAGGTACATCAGGACCTGCAGTGGTGGCCCCTTCAGACTCATGGCCAGCTCTACGGCACACAACTCCAGTGTCCAGTCGTTTGCCTTCACCAGCAGCTTGAACTGCGGCAGGTATGCCTCTCGCACAACTGTGTCGTCAGCCTCTGGCAACTTCCTGTGTACAGGGTCCTCCTGCTCCTGGCATCTTGACTGATTCCTTTTTGGCCAGAATGCTGGCCTACTAGGATTCAAGTGTGTTCCCAACAGGACACCATTATTGCTCCACCAGCCTACTCGCCTGGTGTGTCTGACCCCAAGTGGTCTAACTCTCTGTTTGGTCTCTGTGGCTTCTGTCATGTCTTCTGCAGTGGCTGATTATCCAGCAACTGGCCATGAACAAGCTGCAATTCCTGCTGCATTTGTTTCATCTTGCCTCCCACATAGTCCAGCTGATGTGCTTGCAGAACTACCTGCTGTTCATACTGGCACAGTTGCTGTAATTTTCAAACCATCCTTTCCTGCTGCAGGTCCAACAACTGCTCTTGATTGTCTAACTCATATACCAGCTGGTAGATCTGCTTGCCATGCTCCCCCATTCTGGTCCAACCATGGTTCTTGGTGATTCAACTACTATGCCATCTAGTTTTCCTCAGCCAGGATTAACAACTACTACCAAAAACATGTCAAGCACTCCCTTAACTAATCTACTTGCTGCTGTACTGCCAGACTGCATTTGTTGTGCCATAGCAGTGATCTGTTGCGGTGCTGCTGTTCCTGAGATTTCTGCTGCCCTACCTTCTTAATTACCTGTCATTAATTATCTGTTATCTGCTTCTGGCTGTCATCTGTTGTTGATAGTGTTCAACTATTGTTTAACGAAGCCAGCCACATCAACCATTCAGCTTGCCTGGTTGATGTGATTTTTGGTGTGGATTCTCTCCTTCTATTCAGACATCTTACTGTCACTGTGTTTCTCACCCCTAACACCAAATGTTACATACAGGGGTGGTAGAGATTCAAGGTGTGGAATATACCCAGTGAAGAGCATTGACATTCATGATCCAAAACTTTTCACATATCAGCAAATATCAGAAATACTGCCAGAATGAAGATAGTTTTCAAGGAAAAATTAGACAGCTTCCTTCTATAATTGCTAGATCAGCAAGGATTTGATGGCTTTGTTGTCTTGTGGGCCATTAGGACAAACAGCCTATTTGACAGGTCATGCCTGGCCTCAGGCCGGGCTACAGGGTAGAATAGTTCTCGATATCTATGGTTAAGCTATCAAATGTCAAAATTTTTGGAGTAGAAATTAAAACCAGTGGCATAACCTCATCATTGTAAATGCATATACAATATTACAATGTTTAACAAATTGTAGGCATGCCTGTGACTGGTTTTGAGGGTTATTCTATCCTTGTTGATTGTTCAACCTGGCTGTTGCTGTTAGTGGCTCACCGGCAAGCTTAGCCATCGTAACCTGGTTTATGTGGCACATGGCAGAGACAGTGGTCTAGTTTTAAAAAAAATTTCACTTGAATAGTGATGTGATAATACAAAGTAAAGAGGGTTCTCATTACCCTCAGTCTCCATTCTTATTCACTTCTTATATCTACTCATTGTTGGCCTCTTTCACAAGACTTCACTATTCAACCATCAACCATTTTCCTATCAAATAACCAGCTTAGAATGCTTAAACAGGACATATTATACTGGTTAGCTTAACCCTTAACCCTTTCAGGGTCCACAGACCCTCTCAGAGACTTGTTCTCAGGGTCCCTCAAATTTCAAAAAAAAAAAAAAAAAAAAAAGGCAAAAAATTATTTTTTCTTGTGAAAAGATAGAGAATCTTTTCCCGATCATAATGACACCAAAAGTATGAAATTTGATGGAAAACTTACGGAATTATGCTCTTGCGAAGTTAGCGGTCTCGACGATGTTTACGCATCGGTCGATTTTGCCCACTTTGAGCCCTATTTTCGGCCAATTCCAATGTACTAGTTGACAAAAATCGTAACTATTTCGCTAGAACTCCATTTTTTCTATCGAATGAATACAAAAAACCACCAGTTTACTGATTTCAACTATCCAATGAAGTGGTCAGAATTTAGCAATTTTGCCAATTTCACACAAATTTCAAAAGATGCCAATTTCCATATAGGGTCCAGAATAAACAAGAAAGACATTCCTGGCACTAAAATAACATTTCCTCTGTTCATTAGTCACATCCCCATGCCCCTCTTACATTCTTTTGCTTTCCATTTTGAATTTTTATTCTCACAAAAAATAAGATTTACTGTTATGCAGACTACTGCATTAGTGTAGAAATGGTATAAATAATATCGGCACACTTGTGAAAGAATATTTGTTTACTTTTGAACTTTGGTAATCAATTTCAAGGCACTTTTCATTGTAAAATCAGTCAAAATCATCTCAATTTCTGTAATATGTCTTCCATTCTATACAATGAGACCAGGAAAACTAGAATACAACAATAAATACCATACGAAAATACAGTGCAAAGTCGCTGTTTTAATCCAAAAACACGGTCAAAGTTTTTTTTCGCTCATGCACTGTGTGCTGCAGGATTTTTTTTATTCTGCACACACTGACCATATAGACCTATTCTTTCATATGTAGGCCTACCAGCTTTTTCTCACTAGATTTGAAGGCGCTAGAATTTATGAGCACTAGTACGACATGGACCCTGGTGCGTAAGCCGTACTAGTACGGCCGAAACCCTGAAAGGGTTAAACTGTCCAAACGTAAATCTACGTTCACGCGCGTTGCACTCTGAACTTTCTATTTTACATGCTTTCTTATGTAAAAAAATATAGATCTATGTTTGGAGCACTATGCACGTGAACGTAGGTCTACTTTTGGACAGTTTAAGGGTTAAAGCTATGCTTCAGACTATCCAATACTTCAGTAATTCACGGAACCTAATTTCCACTTTTATGTGCTGCTTCCACTTGAGTGTTATGTTCTTATGTTTGACGTATATATACTAAAAAAATTCTAGCGGCTTCAAATCAAGCGCGAGAAAGCTGGTAGGCCCACATGTGAGAGAATGGGTCTATGTGGTCCTGCAGCACACAGTGCATAATGAGAAAAAAAAAACTCGGACCGTATTTTTGGATTGAAACGCCGACTTTGAGGTGCATTTTCATAAAGTATTTATGGTTGTATTCTTGTTTTCTTGTTCTCATTTGATAAAATGGAAAACATATTATAGAAATAGATGTGATTTTGATTAGTTTTATATGAAAAGGATCTTCAAATGGAGCTCAAAGTGGCAGAAATGTGCAATTTTTGCCGATGTTCAAAAGTAAACATTGTCCAATAAATGCCCAAGTAGCCATTCTGATACACAGACACGAATGGGTTGACATTATTTATACAATTATTACAATATTGCAGTAGTCTGCATAACAGTAAATCTTCTATTTTTTGTGTGAATAAAAATTCAAAATAGAAAGCAAGAGTATTATAACAGGGGCCTGGAGACGTGACTGATAAACAGAGAAAATATTATTTTAATGCCAGGAATGTCTGCATTGTTCACTCTGGACCCTACTTTGGAATTTACATATTTTTTAATTTGCATGAAATTGGTCAGATTGCCAATTTCTGACCACTTTATTGGGTAGTTGAGATTGGTAAATGAGCTGTTTCTTGTACTCAGTTGATAGAACAAATGGAGTTCTTAAGAAATAGTTATGAGTTTGGTGGACTGGAATAATGGAATTGGTCGAAAATAGGGCTCGTAGTAGGTGAAATTGCCTATGTGCAAATGTCGCAGAGGTTGCTAACTTTGTGTAAGCATAATTCCATAACTTTTCTATCAAATTTTGTACGTTTGGTGACATTGTCATCGGGAAAAGATTCTCTATCATTTCATAAGAAAAAATAATTTTTTTTTTTTTTTTTTTTTTTTTTTTTTTTTTCAAATATTTTGCAACACCAGGAGACACTTTTCAGGATTTGGGGTTGCGACAGTCAAAGGGTTAACACAGTAGTTACATTCCTGAAAATGCCGTGTTAGGTAAAGCCGTGTTAGATGAACTGAAGAACTTAGGGGAAAAAATAGGGTTATGTTCCTGGAAGCCCCCAAAAAGCCAAACAATTTTTTTTTAGACCAACAGATCTAACACAAATTAAAGTGCATATGTAACTGTAGTTCATTGTTGTAATACATTACTGCTTAAGATTACAAATACAATAGAAATAATAGTATTTCTTACCTTAAATTGTGGGTTATGGTGTTTGTGGATGATTGTAAAGAGTGGATATGCATGGTGTGGCCCTACTGGGCTGAGGTGGATGGTTGTTGGGTGTCAGCAGAAGTGGATGGTAGAGGTTCTGGTACTAAAGTCGATGGTTGTATTGGAGTGTGCATAAATTCTGTAATGGATCTCTGGGCTCTTCTACCCTGCAGTACATTATACAGCTGACGGTAAGGCATCATCAGCTGGTCTAGACCCCATTTCAAAGCACTGCTTCTAGATTTGTCAGGGTCCTCTTCAATGAAAAAAGTTTGTAACTTTACCAATATTATGGAACTGCTCACATAACTGCTGCAGTGTTAACCCTTTGACTGTCGGAACCCCAAATCCTGAAGTGTCTCGTGGTGTTGAAAAATATTCGAAAGAAAAGAAATTATTTTTTCTTATCAAAATGTTAAGATTAATTTTCTGATTGTTTTAAAGGCCCCCCTCCCCCCCAAAAAATGCGATCAGTACTTACCGAGATATAGAGGAGTAAAGTTGGCAAAAAATGAGCCGTGTATAGTAATAGCGGCGAATGCCACTCACTCGGTAAACTTTGGTTTACTTCCATTCGAAGGTTTATTTTTTTTTTTTCACTATTTTATTTTTTCACATAACTTATGTGGCCTGTGAGACCAAAGTAAGATGCAGTGTACATGTATACACTCGTATGTAACACAATAATCGCACAAACATTAGTATCATTATATTGTTTACAGTACTTGTTTATGCAAACAATATAAAAATTGTTTATTACTATTGTTCTATAATATATATACAAATGTACAATCACTGGACACTTTCCTAGAACTGCTGCAGCTTGTGGAATTCTTTGAAACATGGGTGTATGCACAATGGTGTTTTACACTCCTCACACATAAAACAAGTGTCTCTGCACTTTTGTGGGTGTTTTTTTTGTATGTGCACAGACAAAACACCTCTTCTGAGCAGTTTTCTTCAAAGCATTAGCAGGCAGTTGTGTTAGACAGTCATCCTAGGTAAATGGTCATGTGTCATCATTCCTACCTACCTATCTTTCTTTCCTCATTCTTTCTTTCTTTCATTCTTTCTTTCTTTCATTCTTTCTTTCTTTCATTCTTTCTTTCTTTCATTCTTTCTTTCTTTCATTCTTTCTTTCTTCATTCTTTCTTTCTTCATTCTTTCCTTCCTTCTGGTTTCTATAATATATATACACTTACATAGAACTGCTATTATCTCCTGGAAGCTTGTGTGTGTGTGTGTGTGTGTGTGTGGTTGTGTGTGTGTGTGTGTGTGTGTGTGTGTGTGTGTGGACTCTTAAATGTGCTGAGCCAGGGTCCAGTAGCTGTCAAAATGACATATTACTGCCTGTCAACACCCATGGGGTCCCATGCCTTCCTGTCCACCTCCTTTGTAACTACCTGCCATTCTTTCTTTCTTTCCTTTTCTTTCCTTTTCTTTCCTTTTCTTTCTCTTTCTTTTTCTTTCTTTTCTTTCTTTCATCTTTCTCTTGATTTCTTTTTCTTTCTCTTTCTTTCTCTTTCTTTCTTCCTCTTTCTTTTTCTTTCTTTCTCTTTCCTTCTTTCTCCTTACTTTATCTTTCTTTCTTCTGGTATCCTGGGCATTGCTTTCAGTCACAAACTCCTCAAAAACATGAAATTCATCTTCAATGACACTTCCATCTGTGTTAGAGCGATCACTTGGGAAGAGAAGGGTCCCAGATTCGCTGGGGAGTTGCATATTTCTTACCACTAGGCATGTTGAACAAGGACTACTGAAATGACATTCCCACAATGTATCACTGACTCCCCAATTTTTTTTATAGTGTGCACACTGACCATGGAGACCTATTCTCTCAGATGTGGGCCTACCAGCTTTTTCCTGCTTAATTTGAAGCCGCTAGAATTTTGGCGCATTAATATGTCAAAACACATATATATAATATATATATATATATATATATATATATATATATATATATATATATATATATATATATATATATATATATATATATATATATATATACAGGGACCCACGCTTAACGATCACCTCCAAATGCGACCAATTAGTTAAGTGTATTTATGTAAGTGCGTTTGTACTGTATGTTTGGGGGTCTGAAATGGACTAATCTACTTCACAATATTCCTTATGGGAAAAAATTCGGTCATACTTGGCAACTGAACAATAACTGGAATGAAAAAAGTTTCGTTAACCGGGGAACCACTGTAAAATATATATAAATAAATAATATATTATAATTATATATATATTATTATATATATATAATATATATATTATATATATATATTATATATTATATATTATAACATATATATACACACACACACACGACCAAAACAGTCAAAGGGTTAACTGTTTTTCTTCAAGTTCTTCATCTTCTTCTGTTACCTGGCTCCCGTGTATCTGTGCATTGAGCTCTACCAACATTTCCTCTGGACTCTTGCCTTCATCATCATCATCATCATCATCATCGTCATCATCTAAGAGCTCATTCACATATTCTTCATTCATATCTTCAAAACAATAACCTGGTAATCTCCTTGCCAGCTGAACAATTTCCTGAACCTGACTCTCAAGCAAGGGAAAACCAATCAAAGAATTAACTACAGAAGACCATAACTTTCTTCAGCCTGCATGTAATGTTGATTGGGGCACTTCATTTCATGCACTTCTACCATATATGATGGCATCTGCAATCAAGAGGGGCTCTTGATTTAGGGAATTGGATCTGTGTTCCAGTTCCCTAAATTAAGCCTGAATACTTCCATCCCCCCCCCCCCCCAACGAGCACTTCCACATTATAATAATAATAATAATGTAATAATAATAATAATATAATAATAATACATATAATAATGTACTATAATAATAATTATAATAATAGACAGCTTTGAAAGGCTGTCACTAGATGGCAATGAGTACCACAACAATGCAGGAACAGTTATGGCCACCTCCACTTGTCACATAATGACATTTTATTCATTCTAGAGTATATATCAGGTTTCTGTGTTATTTATATTGTTTATTATGTCATATTAGATCAATTGTGATAGATAAATAAGCCATAGACCAGGAATTCAGTCCTCAACAATGACCCGACTCCATTGATAAAATTCTATAGGAAAATAGTATGCTAAGACGGCAAAACAAAATCTGAAAAACTCATTGGGGACCTTGAGCGCTTTCTATATACCCAAAACACGAGGGTTAAAGTCCTAGAATGCCATCTTGCGACACAAAACTCAAAGATTAGTGAACTAGAAAACAAACTGACATCATTAATAAACTCGTCTAAAGAACATACAAACCTGCACTCAACTATAGACACACATACTAAACAAATAAATTTCCTCACCACCAAGCTGTCAGAAGCTACGCAAGATTGGAAGTTAAACATGGAATCCCAGTGGAATACATGTTACCAGTATCAAAGGGATATGATTGAACAAGACAAGCTCCTAGGCTCTGTCATTTTAACCAGCTCTGCCTTACCACCAGATACAAACAATGAGAATTGCACCATCAAAGCACTCCAGCTAATAAAAGATGAGATAAAAGTTAACATTGAAACCAATGATATCAAGGAGGCTCGACTGCTAGGCAGGCCGGGTCAAAAGCAAGGTGTTATGTTAAAATTCAATTCCATTGATGTAAAAAATGACCTAATAAGTTCCTCCATCAAGAAAAGGAGTAATGTGTATGTAAATGAGTGCCTAACTAAAAAATGACAGAACCTATTATACAGACTTCGAAAACTTAAGTGTGATAATGCAACAGTAAAACAGTGCTTTACTCGTGATGGCATTATCATGGTAAAATTATCAGACACGGGTCGTAGGTTTGAAATAACAAATGATCAAGAACTAGCAAGTTTTCTCTCATTCACTGGTTTGACTGAATCTCGTTAAGCCATATCTCAACACAATATCAACCATGTACAGTGCTGTAGTATAGTAGAATTTACCATTATTTTAATCCATATTTTCGTATCTGTTAGTGAAGAAAGATGATTAATTCCCAGTTACTTAAGACACCTAAGGTGCTATTTAAGGTGCTAATCCAGGTGCTTAAGTGTTTTATTCTCTGTTTTATTTTATACTCAAAACCATTACTTTTAACTTTAAAATAATCAAGGTGCTAAAGTGTTTTATTTTAATATACAGTAGCTCCATTATTTTTAGATTTAAAATAATTATCTTAGTTCATAAGTTCATATTTGTTAGTGGTTTAACATCAATTGCTTTTGTCTTTTTTTCTTTTTTAATAATTGTAACAGCTATTTCTCTACGTACCGCTTATATATGCAATTATCAATCCTGATATCAACCTCTTATTGAACTGCACACATAATCCAAACAGTAATTGCCATTACTACACTGCTAGTCAGGCTAATACCCTTCTCATTGTCAGCAAGAACATTACAGTCTTCAACTACAATGTTAGATCATTGAGTAAACACTATGATGACCTCATTGCGCTACTTAAGTCTCTAAACGCTACTATAACTGTCATTATACTTACTGAAACCTGGCTCAGACAAGATTTGACAGACATATTTACCATACCTGGTCACAGACCGGGCCGCGGGGGCGTTGACCCCCGAAACTCTCTCCAGGTAAACACAGCCATACATAACTGCAGGCCTGACCAATCGGGAGGAGGCACTGCTATCTATTACTCTGATGAGCTAGAATGTATGAAATCAACTAATGTACGGGATGAAAACGGTGAATATATAATAGCTAAATTCACATCAAGAACACTTAACCCTTTGACTGTTTAGGTCGTATATATACATCGTACGAGCCACCATTTTTGACATATATATTCATAGGTGGCCTGGTGGCTAAAGCTCCCGCTTCACACACGGAGGGCCCGGGTTCGATTCCCGGTGGGTGGAAACATTTCGACACGTTTCTTTACACCTGTTGTCCTGTTCACCTAGCAGCAAATAGGTACCTGGGTGTTAGTCGACTGGTGTGGGTCGCATCCTGGGGGGACAAGATTAAGGACCCCAATGGAAATAAGTTAGACAGTCCTCGATGACGCACTGACTTTCTTGGGTTATCCTGGGTGGCTAACCCTCCGGGGTTAAAAATCCGAACAAAATCTTATCTTAATTCTAGCGGCTTCAAATCAAGCAGGAGAAAGCTAGTTGGCCCACGTGTGAGAGAATGGGTCTGTGTGGTCAGTGTACACCATATAAAAAAATGCTGCAGCATGCAGTGCATAATGAAAAAAAAAAACTCCGACTGTTTTTTTAATTAAAATGCCAACTTTGTGGTCTATTTTCGTATAGTATTTATGGTTGTATTCTCGTTTTCTTGGTCTCATTTAATAGAATGGAAAACATATTATAGAAATAGTGGTGATTTTGATTGGTTTTACTATGAAAAGAACCTTGAAATGGAGCTCAAACTAGGGGAAATGTTTGATTTTTGCTAATGTTTAAAAGTAAACAAATGGTGTCATTTTCCAATAAATGTCCAAGTAGCCATTCTAATATGCAGTCATAAATGGGTTGACATTATTTATACAATTATTACAATATTGCAGTAGTCTGCATAACAGTAAATCTTCTATTTTTTGTTTGAATAAAAATTCAAAATAGAAAGCAAGAGTAATATCAGAGGGGCATGGAGACATGACTGATGAACAAGTAAAACGTTATTTTAGAGCCAGGAATGTCTGCATTGTTCATTCTGGATCCTATTTTGAAATTGTCATTTTTAAATTTTCGTGAAATTCGCCAAATTGCAAATTTCTGACCACGTTATTGGGTAGTTGAAATTGGTAAATGGGCAGTTTCTTGTATTCAGTCGATAGAAAAAATAGCTCTAAAGAAATAGCTATGAGTTTGGTTGACTGGAACAATGGAATTATCAGAAAATAGGGCTCAAAGTGGGCAAAATCGCCGATTCGTAAATATCGCCGAGGTCGCTAACTTCGCGAGAGCGTAATTCCATAAGTTTTCCATCAAATTTCGTTCTTTTGGTGTCATTATAATGGTGAAAAGATTTTCTATCGTTTCATAAGAAAAAATAATATTTTTATTTATTTTTTTTTTTGGAAATTTTGCGACACCAGGAGACACCTCAGGATTTGGGGTTGCAACAGTCAAGGGGTTAAGAAACCTATAACAGTTGGCACAGTCTACAGACTACCACACTCAAATACACTTTTAGCAGTAACCTTAGAAACATGATAATTGAGTCAGAACTGAATAAACACCATCTGATACTAGCAGGAGACTTCAACATAAACCTTATCCAAGCAACTGACCCTCCAGTAGATGATTTCACAAATGCTATGAATAACAGCTTGTTGCTACCCTCTATAACGAAGTCAACAAGAATCTCTGAGACAAATGCCTCGTTACTTGACCGTATCTGGACCAACACGATATCCTCACTACAAGCAGGTATAATCACAGACAACACCACAGACCACTACCCTACCTTTCTCATAACCAACTTATCTAAACTGCCTCAAGAAACAAGAAAGATCTCATTTTGCCTACATGATGAGACATCGATAAACAGCCTAAAACTAGCACTAGGTGCCATTGATTGGCAGAGAGAGCTAGATGACAGTAATAATATCTATAAAGATATCAAAATTTTTTTACATAAAACCCTAAACCTCTATAACAAACATTGCCCAATCAAAACAAAACAGATCACAGAAAAGAGGCTAAACAGCCCATGGCTAACAAAAAAGTATCCTCAAATCTATTAATAAAAAACACCAAATTGAAAAACAGTTCAGATTAGGCCTAATTATTAAAGAATTTACTAAAAGATACACATCAATACTCACAAAACTAATACATAAATCAAAGCAAATATATTATGAAAATAGATTTAGTGAAGTGAAAGGTGACATGAAAAGTACCTGGCAAACCCTCTCCAAAATTTTGGGCTCTAGGAAACTGTCTGGAAATAGAGAGATAAACTTGACTAAACCAGATGAACCTCACATGCAACCAATAGACACGACCGACAAATTTAATGTCTTCTCTACTGTAGGATCAAAGCTAGCAAGTCAAATTCCTAGCTCAAATACCCAGCTGAGCGAGTATCTCACTGGCAACTATCCAAATACTCTATTTCTAGCTCCAACTAATCCCACTCAAGTCTCACTCGTCATTAAATCATTAAAGAACAAATCAGGTGATCTAGATAACTTGCCGCCATTCATATATAAAAAAGCTGCACCAGAACTGTCACCCATTATTGCAACAATGTTTAACATATCTATAGCACCCTCAACCTTCCTATCTATACTCAAGACAGCAAGAGTCACCCCAATCCACAAAGGAGGAGATCCAACTGATTTGAACAACTACAGACCCATATCAAACTTGCCCTTACTCTCCAAGATACTGTATTTGAAAAAATAATACATAAGCGACTTTACTCCTACCTTACATCCAACAACATACTTAACCCCTGCCAGTTTGGGTTTAGACCAAAAAAAAGTACGAATGATGCTATTATACAAATGCTTGACCTAATATACACAGCTCTCGATAAAAATGAATATCCTCTGGGGCTCTTCATCGACCTACGAAAAGCGTTTGACACAGTTGACCACAATCTCTTGCACCTCAAACTGAATCATTACGGGATAAGAGGACATATTCTTGACTATCTAAAATCCTACCTTAACGACAGACACCAGTATGTACATGCAAATGGAGTCGACTCCACTATCCAACTTGTAGCTGTAGGAGTACCCCTAGGCCCACTCCTCTTTCTCATCTATATCAATGATCTCCCCAATGCATCCCAACTCCTTAAACCAGTTCTATTTGCAGATGACACTACATATGTCTACTCCCATTCAGACCCAGCTGTGCTTGGAAACACTGTTAAACAATAACTGCTAAAGATATATGCTTGGATGATGGCCAACAAACTCACTCTCATCATAGACAAAACATGCTTCATGCTGTTTGGCAACAGAGCCTCAAATATCCAACTCAACATACTGTTAAATGGTTCCTCTATATCAAGACACACTGAGGGCAAATTTCTAGGTCTTCTCCTTGACTGTAATCTTAAATTTCAGTCCCATACCCGTCACATAGCCAAGAAAATTACCAAATCAGTAGGAATCCTTTCCAAGATACAATACTATGTACCACAAATGACACTCGTTACCCTGTACCACTCTCTAATATATCTTTATCTCACCTATGGTATTTGCGCCTGGGGCTCAACCACAGCCAACCACCTTAGACCTTTAATCATCCAACAAAAAGCTGCTTTGCGGGTGATAACCAGTTCCTGTGCTAGACAGCACTCCCCACCACTTTTCAAAAGACTCAGCTTGCTAAATATATTGAAGGAGTATTTTGTCCTGTATCCAAACAATAAACTCTCCCTCTGCTGCTAGCACCACTGTAGCCACATACGTAATGACATATTTTATTCATTCTAGAGTATATGTAGGTTTCTATGTTACTTATATTGTTTATTATGTCATATTAGATCAGGTGTGTTAGATAAATAAGCCATATAGTTGATATTAGCATTATATTGAAGTGTATTTTTACTGCCTCTTACAGCAGGCATTCTGCCGGAACAGATTAATGCCTTTTCATTTAATTTAAATGAGGAAAATTTACTCGGCATACAAACAAATCAGGATACGAACAAGGTCACAGAACGGATTAAGATCGTAAGCTGAGGTTCCACTGTACCTTGAAAATCGAGTTAACCCTTTCAGAGTTGGTCCTGTAGTATTACGACTTGAGAGCCAGTGTCGGTCCTGTAGTATTACGACTTGAGAGCCAGTGTCGGTCCTGTAATACTATGACAAAATTCTAGCACCTTTAAATCTAGTGGGAGAAAGTTGGTAGACCTGCATGTGAGAGAATGGGTTTGTGTGGTCAGTGTGTGCAGTATGAAAAAAATCAGGGCACCTGCATTGCATTGTGGGAGTGGTAATTCAGTGTGCCTTGGTCATCAAGCCAAGCAGAAGGGAATACTTCACACTCTGGCGAATTGGGACTCTTCCCTTCCCAAGTGATAGTTCAAACACAGATTGAAGTGTCAGCGAAGGCGAATCTAATGGTTTTGAGGAGTTTGTGACAGAAAGTAATGCCCAGGATACCAGACATAGCGCTGAAAACCCAGACTATTATCAACTTTCCACCTGACTTATTTGCATGTGGGTGGTGGGGAAGACACTGCGGGTGGTGAGGAAGGCAGTGTGGGTGGTGGGGAAGGCTGCATGGGTAGTGAGGAAGGGAGCCTCTGTGGTGGGGAAGAAAGCATGGGTTTGTGTAAACAACATAGCAGCATTTGTGTGGATTTACCTAGGATAACCCAAAAAAGGCAGTTATTTATTTGCATGTGGGTGGTGGGGAAGATAGTGGTGTTGGGGAAGATGGTGTGTTGGTTGTGTAATGCATCATTGTGACACCAGCCACGCTGCTGACTCAGCATATCCACAACCACAAAAACCCACACACAACAACAAGCTTCCACTAGCTGTAGCAGTTCTAGGAATGTGCCCAGTGACTATACATGTGTATATATATTATAGAACATTAGTAATAAACAAGTTTTTTTTATTGTTGGTTTGTGTAAACAGGTTTTGTCAACAGTATAATGATAATGTTTGTGTGGTTATTGTGTAGCATACAACGAGTGAATATATATACAGTATGCCTTATATTAATCTCACAGGCCATAAAAGCTACTTGAAAAAATAAAATATTAAAATAAAAGAAAAAAGTAGAATAATAGTAAATATAATATTACCAAGTGACCAGCAGTCACCGATGTTGCTGTAAGTGGTTCACTTTCTGTCAACTTCACGCCTCTATATATCGATAAGTATTGATCACAAAATTTTTTTTTTTGTTCTTTTACACTTAGAAAAATTTTCTTAAGAATTTGGCAAGAAAAAAATAATTGTTTTTTTATGTTTTGAATATTTTTCGACCCAGAGAGCAAGTTAACCCTTTCAGAGTTGGTTCTGTACTAGTACGGCTTGCATGCCAGGGTTGGTGCCATACTAGTATGCATAAATTTTAGCCCCCTTCAAATCTAGCGAGAGAAAGCTGGAAGGCCTACATATGAAAGAATGGGTCTATGTGGTCAGTGTGCACAGTATAAAAAAAATTCTGCAGCACACAGTGGATAGTGAGAAAAAAAAAACTTCAACCGTGTTTTTGCTTTAAAACAGCGACTTTGCAGTGTATTTTCATATGCTAGTTATGGTTGTATTCTAGTTTTTCTGGTCTCATTTTATAGAATGGAAGACATATTACAGAAATTGAGATGATTTTGATTGGTTTCACAATGAAAAGTGCCTTGAAATTGAGCTCGAAGTAGCAGAAATGTTCGATTTTTGCCAAAGTTCAAAAGTAAACAAATCACACAACGCTTCCATTACACGTCAACTGGGGAGTCTAATATTCTTTCACAGGTGCGCTGATATTATTTATACCATTTCTACACTAATGCAGTAGTCTGCATAACAGTAAATCTTCTATTTTTTTTCTGAGAATAAAAATTCAAAGTGGAAAGCAAAAGAAATGTAAGAGAAGCCTGGGGACGTGACTAATGAACAGAAAAAAAACGTTATTTTAGTGCCAGGAATGTCTTTCTTGTTTATTCTGGACCCTATTTGGAAATTGGCATCTTTTGAAATTTGTGTGAAATTGGCAAAATTGCCAGTTTCTGACCACTTTATTGGGTAGTTGAAATCGGTAAATGGGTGGTTTCTTGTACTCATTCGATAGAAAAAAATGGAGTTCTAGCGAAGTAGTTATCATTGTTGTTGACTGGTACGTTGGAATTGGCTGAAAATAGGGCTCAAAGTGGGTGAAATCGCCGATGCATAAACATCATTGAGACCGCTAACTTTGCGAGAGCATAATTCCTTAAGTTTTCCATCAAATTTCATGCTTTTGGTGTCATTGTGATCGGGAAAAGATTCTCTATCATTTCGCAAGTTTTTTTTTTTTTTTTTTTTTTTTTTTTTTTTTTTTTAATTTCTGACCCTGAGAACAAGTTTAGGGGAGGGCCTGCCAACCCTGAAAGGGTTAAGGATCAGGGCTGTCGACCTGAAAGGGTTAAATAAATTAAAAAAAAAGTTGAGAGAGAGGCTTGGAGGGCCAACAACTGTTGAACTATTATCATAAGTAATATAGCGAGTGATGAGGGTATTGATGTGCAGTGATATAGTGATCTTAACCCTTTCAGGGTCCGTGCCGTATATCTACAGCTTTACATTAAGGGTCCATACCGTAGATCTATGCCAAAATTCTAGCAACATCAAATTTAGCGCAAGAATGCTGGTAGGCCTACATCTGAGAGAATGGGTCTGGGTGGTCAGTGTGCGCACTATAGAAAAAAATCAGGACGCCCGCATGACATTGTGGGAATGTCGCCAAAGTAGCTTTGTTCACCATTCCTGGTGGCAAGGAAGCTCTCGCTCCCCACTTACTCTCCGGATGAATTCTGACTCTCCTCTTCACAACTTACAGTTCTAAGAGGAAGAGGAATTGTATGGTTTTGAACCATATGGTACCATTGTACCATATGGTACCATATGGTACAATGGTACATTTTTGGGTTATCCTAGGTTCTCCAAACATATGCTGCTATGTATGATAATGTATGTAACTTTATTTGTGTATACCTAAATAAACTTATTGACGATGCCACATGCACTTGAGTAAGTTTATTCAGGTGTACACAAATACAGTTACATAAATTATCATACATAGCAGCATATGTATAAAATACTAGGATAACCCAAGAAAGTCAGGGTGACTTACAGTAGGGCCCCACTTATACGGCAGGTTAGGTTCCAGGCTACCGCTGTAAAGCGGAAATCGCCGTAAAGTGGAACACCTTTTTTTCCCTTATAAATGCATACAAATACTAGATAAGAAGTTTACACTAACATATATTAAGTTAGCAATAGAATTAGGCATCAGAAAACAATAAAAAAGTACAATACACACATAGTGCACTCATTACTTACCTTAAAATATTTGTAGTCTTAATCTAGGGTGAGACAAGTAGTATTTATTGTAAGAAATTGAGTGTGGTATGTATGGTAGTCAACCGGGCTACCATACCAGGCCACCCCACCTACACATAATATTCTATTACATTTAAGCATCCCAGAGTGATAAAATGTATATACAGTTCACTCATTACTTTCCTTAAAATATTTGTAGTCTTAATCTAGGGTGAGATAAGAACATAAGAACATAAGAATGGAGGAACACTGCAGAAGGCCTACTGGCCCATACAAGGCAGGTCCTTATCAAAACAACCTCTACCCAAAGCTACCCAAGATGAGTAGTATTTATTGTAAGAAATCAAGTGTGGTATGTATGGTAGTCAGCCGGGCTACCATTCCAGGCCATTCCACCCACACATACTATTCTATGATATTTAAACTCCCAGAGCGATAAAATGCATATACACTTCACTCATTACTTACCTTAAAATATTTGTAGTCTTAATGTAGGGTCAGGGGTGAGTAAACGAGATAAAAAGAATAAATGAGAGAGAGAGAGAATGAGTACATGAGGGAGGACAAGCACAGAGTTATGTAAACAAAGCAGGTGAACACTAAGTTTTGTAAACAAACAAAGGGTACATGTCTGGTTTGTGTACAAGTTACATTGTGTACAAGTTGTCTCTACATTAATACAGTAGAATAAATAAAGAAGAACACTCCCATTCTCATGTAACACCATTTTTAGAAGAAATGACGCTCTTAGTGAAGGCAATGGAAATAAGTCACTCTGACTTTTTTGGGTTATGCTAGGTTCTCTACACATATGCTGTTATGTGATAATCTATGTAACTTTATTTGTGTATACCTGAATAAACTTACATACATACGAAAGGAATAATTTTCTACAGTTACCCCCAGTAACACATTTTCTCTTATGTCAGACTAGAGAAAATGTTATTCTTGCCGTCACTTGTACGAGTTATCTGGCTATGACATCTCATATTTATTTTTATTTATTCTATTGTGAGGTGTATTTATCATCTTTATATGTTATGTATCGTGTTTATTATATAATTTTGAAAAAATATGGATGGATTAATGAAAATGTGTATATTAACGTAATATACGACATTTAATGAGACTCGGTGATTATTATTATTTCTAATATGGCGTCATTTGTGCAAGTCGTCTGGCTACCACATCTCATATTTGTTTATTTATTCTACTGTGGGGTGTATTTATCATCTTTATGTGTTATGCATTGTGTTTATTATATAATTTTGAAAAAAATATCATAGATGGATTAATGAAAATGTGTATATTAACGTAATATATGACATTTAAATGAGACTCGGTGATCATTATCATTACAGTGGACCCACGGTATTCGATGGCATTGGTATCCGATAAATCCGGTATTTGATGCATTTTAACGCAAAAATTTTGTCTCGGTATCCGATCGAAAACCTGGTATTCGATGCGATTCGTACGAGACGTGTCCACGTGTGGCCTGAATTGCCCCGTGTGTGCCAGTGTTTACAAGCCAGGCAGTGTGCGCGCATCTAAGGATACATTCAGTACATTCCATATTATCACTGTTTTTGGTGCTTGTTTCTGCATAATAAGTCACCATGGGCCCCAAGAAAGCTTCTAATGCCAACCCTGTGGTAAAAAGGGTGAGAATTAGTATGGAAATTAAGAAAGATTTAGAAGGGTTTGGGGATAACCCTGAGAAGCCTATGCCAGTTGTGGAATCCATTGTGCCTACTTCAAAAATTAAAGAAATGTGTGCAAAGTGGGTTGAACTGCAAACCTTTATGTTTGAAAATCACCCTAACACAGCTATTGCAAGCCATGCTGGTGACTATTACAATGACATTGTTGTGGCCTATTTTAGACAAATCTTAAAGGAACGGGAGGTACAGAGCTCTATGGACAGATTTGTTGTACGACAGAGGTCCAGTGACTCTCAAGCTGGTCCTAGTGGCATTAAAAGAAGAAGGAAGTAACCCCGGAAAATGACTTGTTACCTCAAGTCCTAAAGGAAGGGGATTCCCCTTCTAAACAGTAGCAACTTTGACACTCTCCCCTCCTCCCATCCCATCAATCATCACCAGATCTTCATTAAAGGTAAGTGTCAATTATTCTATTGTTATTGTTGTTATTGTAATATTTCATGTGGTAAATTTTTTTTTTCATACTTTTGGGTGTCTTGCACGGATTAATTTGATTTCCATTATTTCTTATGGGGAAAATTGATTCACTTTTCGATATTTTCGGTATTCGATGAGCTCTCAGGAATGGATTAATATCGAATACCGGGGGTCCACTGTACTAATATGACACTCTTACTGATTTTAATGTGTACCTGCATGCCAGCACAGTATGTAAGTTTATTTATGTACAGGTATACATAAGTATAATTATCATAGGATATATAAAATATGAAATAACTTTTAAAAACACTTGAAATTTTGGAGTTTCCAGACATAATGGAGAGACTTAGTGCTTACAGATCTCACAGAGAATGTAAACAAACCGGGTGGGGCACGGTGACCGTATTAGAAAGTCAGATGGGGGGAGCCATATAGTGAGTTTTGGTCATAATTTGAAATGACCATATTAGCGGAACACCATAAAGCGGGACCCTACTGTATTTCCATAGGGATCCCTGTATCTGTACCATATGGTACCCTGTATCATATGGTACCCTGCACCATATGGTACCCTGCACCATATGGTACCCTGCACCATATGGTAACCTGCACCATATGATAACCTGCACCATATGGTACCCTATGGTGCCAACCCTGTGGTAAAAAGGGTGAGGTGTACTATCGAATTAAAAAAGGAGATATGTAATAGAAAAGTACGAGAGTGGAGTGCATATCTCAGAGTTGGAAAAGTTATACACAAACCCCATTCAACCATCACTACTATCTTGCACAACAAAAAGGCAATCAAGGAAGCTTTTGTTGCAAAAGGTGCAAGTGTGCTTACGAAACAGAGATCACAAATACTTGAAGATGTGGGGAGACCATTGTTGGTGTGGATAAACGAGAAGCAATTATCAGGAGATAGTATTTCTCAGCCAGTAATATGTGAAAAGGCAAGGCAGTTGTATGAGGATCTCATTAAGAAAATGCCTCCAAATAGTGCTGCTGTTGATGAATTTAAGGCCAGCAAAGGCTGGTTTGAGAGATTTAAGAATCTTAGTGGCATACACAATGTGATAAGGAATGGTGAGGCTGCTAGTTCAGACAAAAAAGCGGCTGAAAAATATGTGCAGGACTTTAAGGAGTACATAGACACAGTGAAACATATAAGTGAACAGTATTTAGATAAGGCTAAAGAGGTTTATGTGGCATTTATGGATTTGGAAAAGGCGTATGACAGGGTGGATAGGGGGGCAATGTGGCAGATGTTACAGATGTATGGTATAGGAGGTAGGTTACTGAAAGCAGTGAAGAGTTTTTACGAGGATAGTGAGGCTCAAGTTAGAGTATGTAGGAAAGAGGGAGATGATTTCCCAGTAAAAGTAGGCCTTAGACAAGGATGTGTGATGCCACCGTGGTTGTTCAATATACACCTACCATCCGACTTACAACCACTCGACTTACGACCGTGTTTTTTATGCCAAATTTCTGGGAAATAAACAACTATTTGTGTTGTACACAGTGTTTATCCTAAACCTTACAGTATAAAATACAGTACTAACAACATAAAAAGTAAAGTAAAACATGAAATACCAAAATAAAACAATAAAATAGTCATTACAAAAATGTTTTGTTGATATTCAGTAGTAAAGTTCGACTTAGGACCATTTCGACTTACGACCGGTTTCTTGGAACCGAACTCAGTCGTAAGTCGGATGGTAGGTGTATTTATAGATGGGATTGTAAGAGAAGTAAATGCGAGGGTCTTGGCAAGAGGTGTTTACCTGGAGTTTACCTGGAGAGAGTTTCGGGGGTCAACGCCCCCGCGGCCCGGTCTGTGACAAGGCCTCCTGGAGTTAAAAGATAAAGAATCACACATAAAGTGGGAGTTGTCACAGTTGCTCTTTGCTGATGACACTGTGCTCTTGGGTGATTCTGAAGAGAAGTTGCAGAGGTTGGTGGATGAATTTGGTAGGGTATGTAAAAGAAGAAAATTGAAAGTGAATACAGGAAAGAGTAAGGTTATGAGGATAACAAAAAGATTAGGTGATGAAAGATTGGATATCAGATTGGAGGGAGAGAGTATGGAGGAGGTAAATGTATTCAGATATTTGGGAGTGGACGTGTCAGCGGATGGGTCTATGAAAGATGAGGTGAATCATAGAATTGATGAGGGGAAAAGGGTGAGCGGTGCACTTAGGAGTCTGTGGAGACAAAGAACTTTGTCCTTGGAAACAAAGAGGGGAATGTATGAGAGTATAGTTTTACCAACACTCGTGTATGGGTGTGAAGCATGGGTGATGAATGTTGCAGCAAGGAGAAGGCTGGAGGCAGTGGAGATGTCATGTCTGAAGGCAATGTGTGGTGTGAATATAATGCAGAGAATTTGTAGTTTAGAAGTTAGGAGGAGGTGCGGGATTGCCAAAACTGTTGTCCAGAGGGCTGAGGAAGGGTTGTTGAGGTGGTTCGGACATGTGGAGAGAATGGAGCGAAACAGAATGACTTCAAGAGTGTATCAGTCTGTAGTGGAAGGAAGGCAGGGTAGGGGTCGGCCTAGGAAAGGTTGGAGGGAGGGGGTAAAGGAGGTTTTGTGTGCGAGGGGCTTGGACTTCCAGCGGGCATGCGTGAGCGTGTTTGATAGGAGTGAATGGAGACATTGTTTTTGATACTTGACGTGCTGTTGGAGTGTGAGCAAAGTAACATTTATGAAGGGATTCAGGGAAACCGGCAGGCTGGACTTGAGTCCTGGAGATGGGAAGTACAGTGCCTGCACTCTAAAGGAGGGGTGTTAATGTTGCAGTTTAAAAGCTGTAGTGTAAAGCACCCTTCTGGCAAGACAGTGATGGAGTGAATGATGGTGAAAGTTTTTCTTTTTTGGGCCAACTTGCCTTGGTGGGAATCGGCCAGTGTGTTAATAAATAAAAAAATAGACAATGAAAAATTAAAACCCCAACAAGTGTTTGTGACAAAACAGGCCTGTTATGAAGATAATGCCAAACAGGACCTACATTACTCAGGAGGAAAAGGCACTCCCAGGACACAAGCCTATGAAAGACAGGCTAACTCTAATGTTGTGTAGTAATGCTAGTGGGGATTGCAAAGTGAAGCCTTTACTTGTGTATTGCTCTGAAACTCCTAGAATGTTCAAGACAAACAATATTGTCAAGACTAAATTGTGTGTGATGTGGAGAGCAAACAGTAAGGCATGGGTCAATAGACATGTTTATTGACTGGTTCTATGACGTGTTTAGCCCCACTGTGAAAGAGTACCTCCTGGAAAATAAATTGGAACTGAAGTGCTTCCTTGTAATGGACAATGCTCCTGCTCATCCTCACGACTTGCAAGAGCAAGTTGCAGGGGAGTTGAGCTTCATCAAAGTGAAGTTTTTGTCTCTTAATACCACTCCTCTCCTCCAGCCCATGGACCAGCAGTTCATTTCAAATTTCAAAAAACTGTACACCAAAGCAGTGTTTCAAAAGTGCTTTGAAGTGACCTCAGACACTGAATTGACCCTCAGAGAGTTCTGGAAAGATCACTTCAGTATCCTCAGTTGCATAAACCTTATAGGTAAGGCTTGGGAAGGAGTGACTTGCAGGACTTTGAACTCTGCTTTGAGAAAATTGTGGCCACAATGTGTACAAGAGAGGGATTTTGAAGGGTTTGGGGCTGACCCTAAGGAGCCTATGCCAGTTGTGGAATCTATTGTGGCATTGGGGAAGTCCATGAGATTGGAGGTTAGTGGCGAGACTGTGGAAGCGTTGGTGGAGGACGACGATGAAGAGCTAACCACTACGGAGCTGCAAGAGCTTCAGGTGCAACAGCAACAGATCAAAGCTCAGGGATTTCCTTCAGAGGAGGAGGAAGAGAGAATGAGGAAGTTGCTTTCGTCTAAGATTAAGGAAATATGTACATTGTTTACAAAGTTGCAAGCATTTATGGATGAATATTATCCTGACACAGCTGTTGCAAGTTGTATTGGCAACTTATGCAATGACACTCTTGTGGCCCATTTTAGGGAAATCTTAAAGGGACACGAGAAATAGAGCTCTCTGAACGGATATTTTGTGCGACAGGGGTCCAGTGACTCTCATGCTGGTCCTAGTGGCATTAAAAAACCAAGAAGGGAGGTAACCCCAGGAAAGGACTTGTTACCTGAAGTCTTTTTAGAAGGGGATTCCCTTTCCAAACAATAGAACACCTGTATCCTCTGCCCTCCTACCATCTCATCATTCATCAACAAGTCTACAATAAGGGTAAGTGTGATGTTGTTATTGTTTTATTGTGCATGTATCATTGTTTTCTGTGTAGGGAAATGTATATTTCATGTAAAAAAAAATTTGTTTAATACTTTTGGGTGTTTGGTATGGATTAATTGGATTTCCATTATTTCTTACAGGGAAAATTAATTCAGTTAAAGGCTAAATCGGTTAAAGCTTAACTCTCTGGAACTGATTAAGGCATTAACTGAGGGCCTACTGTAGATGTATTCTCTCATATCTAGGCCCAAATTTACCACTCACAGCTTATCTGAGCGAGCTGAGTTCATGGCGTGAAACTATGGTTTGGACCCAGAACTCAAAGCTGTAGAAATACGGCATGGACCCTGAAAGGGTTAAGACACTCTAGCAAAATAGATAGGACTTGGGTTGCATCAAGTATTGGAATTGCCTTGAAATAAGCCTCAAAATGGGTGAAATTGGTAATGTGTAAATTGTGCCCATCCTGTCAACTTTGTGCCTTGTGTAATCCTGTAAGTTTTACTCAAAATTTTGCAGGTCTTTTAACCTTTTCAGGGTCCAGAGGCCAAATCTCAAAGGGTGCACCAGTGTGCAAGAATTTTTGAAAAAAAAAAAAAAAAAAAAAAATTTTTTACATATTTAAAGATAATAATTTTCTGTATGTAATAAAACAAAAAAAAAAATTTCGATCACTAGTTACCGAGATATAGAGGTGTGGAGTTGACCCTCGGTGACCTGGTGGCGGCAACATCCTCAACTTCTGTAAAGTCTCATTATTTTATTTTAGGTTTTTGTTGCTTTTTTCTTTTCTAATATTTTTTTCCAGTAACTTTTGCGGCCTGTGAGACCAATATAATGTATAATGTATAAATGCACACTCATTGTATTCAACACAATAACTGCACTAATTTGTTTATCAATATATTGCTTGCAAAACTTGTTTACAAGTTTATTGTAAACAAAATAATGATGAAAATATTAGTGTGGTTTTGAGTACAATGGTACCATATAGTACCATGGGGTGCAATGGTACTATAGGGTGCAATGGTACCATATGGTACAATGATACCAAATGGTGCAATGGTACCATATGGTAAATGATACCAAATGGTGCAATGGTACCATATGGTACAATGATACATTATAGTATGTTGTACCATATGGTACTACAGTGGACCCTCAACTAGCTGCGGCATTAAATGTGTCCAGTGTACTAGTGCATCACTGACTACTGTGTCCAACATACAGTGGAACTCTGGTTTTCGTGATTAATTTGTCCTAAAAAGTCTGACAAAAACCAAATCGTACAAAAACTGAAGCAATATTTCCCATAAGAAATAATGTAAATCCAATTAATCTGTTCCAAACACCCAAAAATATTAACAAAATATACATTTTATAGAGAATAACTAGTTTTACATAAAGAAAACAATGAGAAATAAATATAAATGACTAATGAAATAGATGAATGAACATTTAACATCACTTTTACCTTTATTGAAGACTCTTGTCGGCGTATGGAAGATGGTGAGAGGGGAGAGGGAGGAGGAGAGGTTATTGTTTGGAAGGGGAATCCCCGTCCATAAGGAATTCAGGTATCAAGGCCCTACCTGGAGTTACTTCCCTTCTTTGTCTTTTACTGGCACTAGGACCAGCTTGAGAGTCACTGGACACCTGTCGCACAAAAAATCTGGCCATAGAGATCTGTTTCTGGTGTCTCTAAGATTTGCCTAAAATGGAACAAGGTATTGTCATTGAACATGTTGCAGAGACAGGTTGCAACAGGTTTGTTAGGGTCATATTTCTCCACAAAACTTTGCAACTCATTCCAGTTTGCATACATGTCCTTAATCACTCCTCTCTCTCTCTCTCTCTCTCTCTCTTTCTTCCTCCTCCTCTGAAGCAATATCCTCAGCTGTGGTCTGTTGCTGTTCCAGTTGAAGGTCTTGCAGCTCTTCAGTGGTCAGCTCTTCCCTGTGGTCGTCCACCAACTCTTCCACATCCTGGCCACTCGCATCCAAACCCATGGACTTCCCCAAAGACACAATAGATTCCACAACAGGCATAGGGTCGTCAGAGTCAGCCTCAAACCCTTCAAAATCCTTCTTGAGGACACATTCTGGCCACAATTTTCTCCAAGCAGAGTTCATCATCCTGGAAGTCTCTCCCTGCCAAGCCTTATCTATAAGGCTTATGCAATTGAGGATATTGAAGTGATTCCTCCAGAACTTTCTTAGGGTCAATTCAGTGTCCAAGGTCACTTCAAAGCACCTTAGAAACAGTGCTTTGGTGTAGAGTTTTTTGAGGTTTGAAATGACCTGCTGGTCCATGGGCTGGATGAGAGGAGTAGTACTAGAGGGCAAGAAGTTTACTGTGATGATACTAAACTCCTCCAATAATTGGTCTTCCAAGCCTGGAGGATGAGCAGGAGCACTGTCCATTACCAGGGGGCACTTGAGTGGCAATTGATTTTCCAGGAAGCATTTCTTCACACTTGGGCCAAACACTTCATTGACCCACTCAATGAAAATTTGCCTTGTGACTCATGCCTTATTGTTAGCCTTGCACATCACACAATTTACTCTTGATGACATTGTTTTTCTTGAACACTCAGGGATTTTCAGAGAGATACCTTAGTAAAGACTTCACTTTGAAATCCCCACTAGTGTTACCACAGAACATAAGAGTTAGCCTATCCTTCATAGGCTTGTCTTGGCAGTGCCTTTTCCTCCTGCATGATGTAGGTCCTCTTTGGCATTTTCTTCCAAAAGAGGCCTCTACATACTCCTTGAATTCATCAACGAATTTTTCGGCCCCACCTTTGCCCGAACTTGCAGCCTCACCATGCCTTACCACACTGTGTATGCCAGTTTGCTTCTTGAATTTGTCGAACCAGCCTCTGCTGGCCTTAAATTCACTAACAGCAGAACTCGTTCCAGGCATTTTTTTTGCGAGATCCACATGTAAGTGCCTTGCCTTTTCGCAAATTATTGCCTCCAAAACACTATCTCCCGCTAACTGTTTTTTGTTGATCCACACCAACAACAACAACAACTTCTCAACATCTTCAACTGTTCACGCTCTCTGTTTCATTTGCACATTTATCCCTTTCGCAACATCAGCTTCCTTGATTTCTTTTTTCTTTGCCAGGATGGAACGGATCGTTGATGCGGATTCCTGTACACCCTGGCAAGATTGGCCATGCGTATGCCACTTTCGTACTTTGCTATAAGTTCTTTCTTGAATTCTATCATGTTTCTTGCTTTCTTTATCAAAGGGCTGGCACTCAGAACTTTCTTTGGCCCCATGGTGGCTTATTTAGCAGTCACACCCAATAAACAAGCACAAAACACAATGGATTATTACAAAATGTTTCAGATGAACACGCAGGGTGATGCTCACTCAATGAGAAACAAAGGCAGACTGAGTCACGAATGCATGGGATGCTTTGTGTGAGCGCTCGATTCTGGGAAATGAGTGGCCGAGTCACGCGGGCAGGCAGACGAGTTTGTTATGGACCATTTTCAACTGTATGAAAACCGAGCAGATGTACAAACACTGGGATAAAATTTTGACAAAAAAACGTCGTCGAAAACCTAACTGTACAAAAACTAGGGCATACAAAAACCGAGGTTTGACTGTACCAGAATGCACAATTTTTTATGCCTTCAAATACGCCACCTGCCAACATTTTTGACTTCAGGACAACTGTTTGGGTCTCCTACAACCTCATCATGACTAACAAAAATCTAAGACTAGTTGGGTCTATAGAGTGCAGTGAATCACCGTTAACACTGAGTAGCACAAGTAAATGATGAAACTAGGACCTGTTGTTCAACCATCAGGCTCCCTACCAGCAAGCAGGGGGTGGAACAGCCAGGAAGATGCCTTATTCATTCCATACTTATTACAATTTCATGATATTAACAGAGAAATTCAGCCAAAAACACACTACATATGTAGATTTAACCTAGGATTACCAAATATAGTCAACTGTGACTTATTTCCATTTTTCCATGAGTATACCTTGTAAATTTATGTTTTACAGTAGTCTTGAAGCCACACAGGTGTTAGGGGACACAAATTCTATTATGTTTCTATAATCCAGAATATTCCCTCAAACCTAAATATGTAAGATATAATTAACCCTTTCACTGTCGAGACCCCTGCTGACAAACTTGCTCACAGTGTCAAAGAATTTTCAAAAAGCAAAAAAAAATTATTTTCTCTTATGAAATGATAAAGAATCTTTTCTCAATGGTAATGACACTAAAAGTACGAAATTTGATGAAAAACTTACGGAATTATTCTCTTGCAAAGTTAGCGGTCTCGGCGATATTTATGCATCGGCAATTACGCCCACTTTGAGCCCTATTTTCAGCCAATTCCATTGTGTCAGTCGACCAAACTCATAGCCATTTTGCTAGAACTCCATTTGTTCTATTGAGTGAGTACAAGAAACTGCCCATTTATCAATTTCAACTACCCAATAAAGTCGTCAGAAATTGGCAATTTGGCCAATTTCACACAAACTTCAAAAGATGCCAATTTCAAAATAGGGTCCAGAATAAACAATGCAGACATTCCTGGCACTAAAATGACATTTTGTCTGTTTATTAGTCACATCTCCAGGCCCCTCTTATATTACTCTTGCTTTCCATTTTGAATTTTTATTCACGCAAAAAATAGAAGATTTACTGTTATGCAGACTGTTGCATTATTGTAATAATTGTATAAATGATGTAAACCCATTTGTGACTATGTGTTAGACTGGCCAGTTGGACACGTATTGGATGGTAACGTCATTTGTTTACTCTTGAACATCAGCAAAAATCGAACATTTCCTGTACCTTGGGCTTAATTTCAAGGTTAATTAAAATCGTGAAACCAATCAAGATCATCTCTATTTCTTAACATATCTTCCATTCTATCAAATGAGACCATGAAAACGAGAATACAACCATAAATACCATACAAAAATACACCTCAAAGTCGATGTTTTAAACCAAAAACACGGTTGGAGTTCTTTTTTTTTCTCATTATGTACTGCATGCTGCAGGATTTTTTTATACAGCACACACTGACCATGCAGACTCACTCACTCACATGTAGGTCTACCAGCTTTCTCCCGTTAGATTTGAAGCTGCTAGAATTTTGGAGTATTAATACGTCACGAACACTGACTTGTAAGCCATACCTATACGTTACCAACAGTGAAAGGGTTAACCTAGGATAACCCAATAGTCAAACAGTGTAACTTTTTTCTTTTCTGAAGAGTATTACACCTTGAAATGATTGTACAGTGGACCACCGACGTACGATGTCCCCAACCTACGTTAAAACCGACCTACGATGCGTTTCAGAGTAAAAATTTGACCCCGATGTACATTGAAAAACTCGACCTACAGCATTCATCCAGTACGCGTCCACGTGTCTGTGTGACCTGAATGCACCTCAGCTGGCCTGCCTTCAGTTACTGTGCCATTGTTTACAAGTCAGAGCGATCGCTCCCACGCATAAATTCGGAACATTTTCTATTTTTAAAGTTTTTCAAGTGCTTCTAACTGCTAAATAAGCCACCATCGGCCCAAAGAAAGCTTCTAGTGCCAACCCTGTGATAAAAGGGTGAAAATTACTATTGAAATGAAGGAGGAGATAGTGAATAAGTACAAAAGTGGAGTGCGTGCCTCTGAGCTGACCAGGTTGTGCAACAAACCCCAATCAACCATCTCTACTATCCTGGCCAACAAACAGGCAATCAAGGATGCTGTTGTTGCAAAAGGTGCAAGTATCTTTACGAAACACAGACCGCAAGTGCTCGAAAATGTTGAGAGACTGTTACTGGTGTGGACTAACGAAAAACAGATATCAGGAGATAGCATCTCTCAAGTGATCATACGTGAAAAGGCAAGGCAGTTGCATGACGATTTAATTAAAAAAATGCCTGCAACTAGTGGTGATGTGAGTGAATTTAAGGCCAGCAAAGGTTGGTTTGAGAGATTTAAGAATCATAGTGGCATACATAGTGTGATAAGGCATGATGAGGCTGCCAGTTCGGACCAAAAAGTGGCTGAAAAATATGTGAAGGAATTCAAGGAGTACATAGACAGTGAAGAACTGAAACCTGAACAAGTGTTTAATTGTGACAAAACAGGCCTCTTTTGGAAGAAAATGCCAAACAGGACCTACATTACTCAGGAGGAAAAGGCACTCCCAGGACATAAGCCTATGAAAGACAGGCTTACTCATTTGTTGTGTGGTAAAGCTAGTGGTGATTGCAAAGTGAAGCCTTTATTGGTGTATCACTCTGAAGCACCCAGGGTGTTCAGGAAAAACAATGTCCTCAAGGCTAATTTGTGTGTGATGTGGAGGGCAAACAGTAAGGCATGGGTCACTAGGGACTTTTTCTATGACTGGTTTTACCATGTGTTTGCCTCCACTGTGAAAAATTACCTAATGGAAAAGAAATTGGACCTTAAGTGCCTCCTGGTATTAGACAATGCTCCTGGTCATCCTTCAGACTTGGCAAAGCGAATTTCTGGGAACATGAGCTTCATCAAGGTCAAATTTTTGCCTCCTAATACCACTCCTCTCCTCTAGCCCATGGACCAGCAGGTCATTTCCAACTTCAAAAAACTCTACACAAAAGCTATGTTTCAAAAGTGCTTTGAAGTGACCTCAGACACTCGATTGACCCTAAGAGAGTTTTGGAAAGATCACTTTAGTATCCTCAGTTGTGTAAACCTTATAGGTAAGGCTTGGGAGGGAGTGACTAACAGGACCTTGAACTCTGCTTGGAGGAAATTGTGGCCACAATGTGTACAAGAGAGGGATTTTGAAGGGTTTGGGGCTAACCCTCAGGAGCCTATGCCAGTTGTGGAATCTACTGTGGCACTGGGGAAGTCCTTGGGGTTGGAGGTTAGTGGGGAAGATGTGGAAGAGTTGGTGGAGGAGGATGATGAAGAACTAATCACTGATGAGCTGCAAGTGCATCTGCAACATCAAGAGGCCAGACCTGAGGAAACGGCTTCAGAGGAGGGGAGAGAGAAATTGAAGAAGATTAAGGAAATGTGTGAAAAGTGGCTTGAAGTGCAAACCTTTATGGATGAAAACCACCCTGACACAGCTATTGCAATCCGTGTTGGTAACCTGTACAATGACAATGTTGTGAACCACTTTAGAAAAATCTTAAAGGAACGAGAGGTACAGAGCTCTATTGAAAGATTTTTGGTGTGACAGATGTCCAGTGACTGTCAAGTTGCTCCCAGTGGCATTAAAAGAAGGGAAGTAGCCCCAGAAAAGGACATTCTACCTAAAGTCCTCATGGAAGGGGATTCCCCTTCCAAAAAATAACCTACATCATCTCCCCTCCTCCCATCCCATCACTCATCAGCAGATCTTCAATAAAGGTAAGTGTCATTTATTGTTCATTACACAATAATATACAGTTATTATGCATGTCTCCTTGGTTTGCGTGTGAAGGAAAATGTATATTTCATGTAGTAAATTTTGTTTTTCACACTCTGGGGCATCAGGAACGGATTAATTTGATTTCCATTATTTATGGGGAAAATTAATTCAACCTACGATCATTTCATCTTACAATGGGCTCTCAGGAAAGGATTAATATCATAAGTTGGGGGTCCACTGTAATATCATAAGTATTCTTTGTATGTAGTGTCAGAAGACCAAAGCAATAAAAAAATAGAAAACAAATTACAGTAGGACCCCCGTATCTGCGGGGCATATGTTCCAAGGATCTGCCGTGGATACCAAAACCATGGATATTAGCAAACCCTATATATAAGTCCTATACATACCTGTTATAAAGTTTAATTGGTAAATTATGCACAATAAGTGCAGAATTATCACTTTCTCACTGATGGGAAGCACTTCATGGCTTCTCTTAGGCTTTGAAGAACCACCAACTTCTCTACTTTTGCACTTTTGGGCCATTATGAAGAATTAAGAGGTATTTTTGGGACATAGCAAACCAAGGATATCAAATCAGTGGATACAGGGGTTCTATTAAATTTGCACTGTTTGAAGTACTGTACTAAAAAACCTCAAAACATATGTAATATTAGAATAAACTAATATGCGTGTTAAACATTAAAAACAATAAAAAACTGAAAAACAGTCATAATTTGGCATTTATAAATTGTGAAAATTAAATATCACTGGTGCATTTATGCCACTGTCACCAATGAGTAATCATTCTTTTGCTAACTTCAATACAGGAGGGCCCCGTTTGTATGGCTCTGAGGTTCTCAACACCGTGTGATAAGCAAAAATTGCCAGCAGGTGGAAAAGTGTGTTTTTTTTTATACTGAATGTCTAAAATGCCTGATAATGTGTTTAACCCCTTACCTATCCACACATAGATCCATATTTTCACTGCTAGTGCTCCGAATATTTTGATTTTTTTTTTTAATTAAAGAGGGCAATTTTCTGTGCAATAAGACCCCCCCCCCCCAAAAAAAAAAAAAAAAAAAAAAAAAAAAAAAAAAAAAAAGGTCAGTACTTACCAAGATATAAAGCCACAAAGTTGGCACTGGATGTTCACCTGATAATTACAATTTATAGTATGCAGTTCTTGTGATTTTATAGCCAATCTTTGTTCTGACACTAATATTAGGTACTGAAATAGTAATCAAATAGTCACAAACACACTGACGGGTGAACATTTTCACCTGCCTTGGTCACACACTATTGTCTAGAAATATATCCAAAGTATTTATAAGTCCCAGCAATATTTTAGACATGCTGGAGTACATGAAACCCTTGAAGCATGGCATAAGAGTGTTACTCCACTGCTGATGGTGCAGCACTTTAATATTGATGATTGTGCACTGCTCCAGTGAACCTTGGCTTTATTTGTTCTTTTACACATAAACATGTCTGTCTGTCTAACTGTCTCTGTTTATCTCTGTCTCTGCTTATCTTTCTGTCTGCCTGTGTGTGTCTGTCTTCTTATCTGTTTGCTTCTCTCTCTTTCTGTCTCAGAGCTGCTCATGAACCAACAGGTATTACACACAATGCAGAGTCATCACGTCTGATTCCTGAACAAGTGAAAATGTGATTTACCTGCCAGTCATGCTTATTATGCCTTATATGTATTTACAAGCACAGTATAGCACTTTGGATTTTTTGGGGTTATTCTATGTAATTTACACTATGTATGATAACTGTGCTTATGTGTACCTGTGAGACAGAGAGAGATATAGACAGAGAAAGAGATAGATACAGATAGAGATAGAGACAGCCAAATTCAATCAACCAGCCAGCTGGTATGCCGAACACATATTACACATGCTCCAGAATTGTTTCTCTTTACTTAGGGCATAGGTTACAAGACATTCTGGCACGATGACACTACCAGCGGTATCAAAATTGAAAAGATGTGGTACAAATGTTGCACATGGGTTATTATCAAGGTTTTTGATATTTCCTCAGCCACTTGTGGCCACATCCATCTCAAAGCCACTAAACTCAGGGTCAACATCACTTTCCTCTTAAAAAGGAAGTGTTAATATGACATGGCATCAGTGAATCCCTGGTGTTTGCCACACTGTTTGCTCTAGCTGGCATTCAGTTGAACTGGTGCTGCCACAAGGTCCTAAGTGGTCCCAGATTTTTTTAATGCTACTGTGCACACTGAGTGCTAAGACCCATTCTACACTGACCAGGCATCTCAGGCCAATTGTGCCAAATTTGGAGGCAGGAAAAATAAAATGTTGATCTACATTTGGAGTGCCAGCAATGAAAATGTAGATCTATGTTTGGACAGCTAACAGATTAAGTGCTCAATAAAATACCTAACTGTTGTGCAAAAATGGTGGAAAAGCAGTAAAAGCACTAAACATAATGAACAACAGCTCAATTGAAAGCCAACAAAAACATGGAACACTGAAAAGAGGGTGCCAAATACATAGGGGGCCCTCCTGTACATTATGAAATCGTTAAGTTATATCAGATTCCATTCATTTTAGTCTTATTCAATTCATAAAAATGCACTCTTTCAATCTGAAGGATTTTTCCGAGTATGCTGCAGTCAAAGAGTTAAGACATAATTTATTACCAAAATACACCAAGAACCAACATTCAATTATTACCACTTTTTATGCAGATGCTTTAACCCTTTGACTGTTTCAGCTGTATATATATGTCTTACGAGCCAGTGTTTCGGATGTATATATACTCAATAATTCTAGTGGCTTCAAATCAAGCAGGAGAAAACTCGTAGGCCCACATGTAAGAGAATGGGTCTGCGTGGTCAGTATGCACTGTATAAAAAAAATCCTGCAGCACGCAGTGCATGAGAAAAAAAATCTCCAACAGTGTTTTTGGATTAAAACGCCGACTTTGAGGTGTATTTTCGTATAGTATTTATGGTTGTATTCTCGTTTTCTTGGTCTCCTTTGATAGAATAGAAAACATATTACAGAAATAGAGATGATTTTGATTAGTTTCACAATGAAAACGACCTTGAAATTGAGCTCAAAGTAGCGGAAATGTTCGATTTTTACCAATGTTCAAGAGTAAGCAAATCACACCACACGTCCAATACACGTCAACTGGGGAGTCTAATATTCTTTCACTAGTGCACTGATATTATTTATACCATTTTTACAATATTGCAGTAGTCTGCATAACAGTAAATCTTCTGTTTTTTGTGTGAATAAAAAATCAAAATAGACAGCAAGAGTAATATAAGAGGGGCCTAGAGACATGACTAATGAACAGAGGATATGTTATTTTTGTGCCAAGAATGTCTGCATTGTTTATTCTGGACCCTATTTTGAAATTAGCATCTTTTTTAATTTGCATGAAATTGGCGAAATTGCCAATTTCTGACCACTTTATTGGGTAGTTGCTATTGGTAAACAGGCAGTTTATTGCACTCAATTGATAGAACAAATGGAGTTCTAAAGAAATAGCTATGAGATTGGTTGATTGGAACAATGGAATTGGCCGAAAATAGGGCTCAAAGTCAGTGAAATCGCCGATGCGTATATATCGCCGAGATCACTAACTTCATGGGAGCGCAATTCCGTAAGTTTTTGATCAAATTTTGTACTTTTGGTGTCATTACCATCGGGAAAAGATTCTCTATCATTTCACAAGAATTTTTTTTTTTTTTTCCAAAAATTTTTCGACATAGAATGACAGTTTCAGAAATGGGCTTGCTACAGTCAAAGGGTCAAGTATTTTTAAGTCATAAATTCAGAGAAATAGTAGTTAGGCAAGAATGATACTTTCTAATATGCACAACTTGTTTTGGCTCAGCAAGGTTGGGAGCCTGGGAGTGGGGGGTGATGTATTACCACTAGTGGCCCACCAGCTGGGTAAGCAATGCTTGTGGACTGGCAAGCAGATTGAAAAAAATCTATGGAAGGAACTACCCAAATTTTGCACAGTGATTAACCCTTTCATTATTGCGACCCCAAATCCTGAAGTGTCTCTCTGTGTTGCAAAATATTCAAAAAGACGTATTTATACAACCAAGACAGTCAAAGGGTTAATGCTTTCACTGTTGCAACCCCCAAAATTAAGGAAGGGGCGAGCCATTTTTCAGTGATCAGGAAATTAAAATGGAAAAATTATGGAAAAAAAATGTTTTCTGATTGAAAAACAGTGCCAAATTGTGGCAACATTTTAATGTAATCAGCTTGTTTCTATCATATTTCTAAGTATATGTTTTTCATTAAATGTATTTTTTTTGCTCTTGCTGTCATCACAAATATATGTTGGCAATTAGTGGGGTTTTTTTCCTCCAAAAATTATGATTTTTATGACTGTTTCATCCTAAATACTCTACATGGCAACTTCTGTGCTGGCTGAAGTGTAGAACACGGCGAGCGTCTCCCTTAGTAGCCTGCAGGCTGTCAACAAGAAAGGAGGAGTGCAACACACTGAGATTTAGTGTGTTATTGACACAGTTTTCCTTTTTCTGCAATAAGTATTGATAGGATTGTCATGATTTTTGCACACAATATTGAGGAATGATGGTTCTACAAACACCCAGGGAGGATTTGCGATATTGTTTACAGCTTTGTTTTTTATTATTTTTTCCACAAAAAAAATTTACTAACTTCAACATTTTTTTTTTTATGGAATCTACTGACATTATCACTGAAACACCCTGGGTCAACAATAATCTAGCCTTTATCTTTCATCTCATGTTAACTAGAGCAGTGTACATCTTCCCAATTTAGTAGAAAAAGGAAAGTTTTATGACTCATAAAATTGTGCATAATTTATTTTTTCTATCTAACTTGAAGGATAACAGGCAAAACAAACACAACCTATACATTTTTTATGCTGCTTAACCCACTGTCAAATTCTCATTGAAATCTGACAAAAAAAAAAATGGTGCTTTCACTCGCCCCTCCCTTAACCCTTTCAGGGTTTTTGACGTACTAGTACGCCTAAATTCTAGCGCCCTCAAATCTAGTGAGAGAAAGCTGGTAGGCCTACATATGAAAGAATGGGTCTATGTGGTCAGTGTGCACAGTATAAGAAAAATCCTGCAGCACACAATGCGTAATGAGAAAAAAAAAACTTTGTGTTTTTGGATTAAAACAGCGACTTTGCACTGTATTTTCGTATGGTATTTATTGTTGTATTCTAGTTTTCCTGGTCTCATTCTATAGAATGGAAAACATATTACAGAAATTGATATGATTTTGACTGATTTTACAATGAAAAATACCTTGAAATTGAGCTCAAAGTAGCAGAAATGTTCGATTTTTACCAAAGTTCAAAAGTAAACAAATCATGCCAAGCGTCCAATACACGTCAACTAGTGAGTCTAATATTCTTTCACAAGTGCGCTGATATTATTTATACCATTTTTTACACTAATGAATAACAGTAAATCTTCTATTTTTTGTGAGAATAAAAATTCAAAGTGGAAAGCAAAAGAATGTAAGAGGGGCATGGGGACATGACTAATGAACAGAGGAAATGTCATTTTTGTGCCAGGAATGTCTTTCTTGTTTATTCTGGACCCTATTTGGAAATTGGCATCTTTTGAAATTTGTGTGAAATTGGCAAAATTGCTAAATTCTGACCAGTGTATTGGATAGTTGAAATGCAAGAAACCACCCATTTAGGGTGGTTTCTTGCATTCATTCGATAAAAAAAATGGAGTTGTAGCGAAATATTCACGATTTTTGTCGATTAGTACAGTGGAATTGGCCGAAAATAGGGCTCAAAGTGGGCAAAATCACCAATGCGTAAACATCGTCGAGACCGCTAACTTCACAAGAGCATAATTCCGTAAGTTTTCCATCAAATTTCATACTTTTGGTGTCATTGTGATCGGGAAAAGATTTTCTATCTTTTAATAAGAAAAAAATAATTTTTTTTTTTTTTAAATTTGGGCGACCCTGAGAACAAGTTTCTGAGAGGGCCTGTCGACCCTGAAAGGGTTAACCCTTTCAGGGTCCGTCCTGTACTTCTACGGCTTTGAGTTGTGGGTCCAAACTGCAGAGCTACGTCAAAATTCTAACGGCCTCAAATTTAGCTCGAGAAGGCTGGTAGGCCTACATCTAAGAGAATGGGTCTGAGTGGTCAGTGTGCGCACTATAGAAAAAACCTGGATGCCCGCATGCCATTGTGGGAATGCTGCCAAAGTGGCCTTGTTCACCATTCCTGGTGGCAAGGAAGCTCTCACTCCCTGGGCAAATTCTGACTCTCCTTTTCCCAGCTTATAGTTCTAAGACTGATGTAAGTGGATCTGAAGAGAAATCCTATGGTTCATATGGTACAATGGTACCATATGGTACAATGGTGTCATATCATACAATGGTATCATATGGTACAATGTACAATATGGTACATTGTACAATACGGTAACAATGTTGGTAGAATTACTGACAATATGTAAAGTAAAAGTATTACTACTACTCCTACAACTTAAATCACTACTACTACTACTACTACTACTACTACTACTAGTATGGCACCTCACTCTGAGCCTATATATACCCTCTGTGTCCATGTACTGTTTGTAACAGCTTGACAAAGCTCCTGGAGAGCGAAACGTTGCCACAATAAAAATGTCCCATTAGTTGCACTTGTGTCCTTTTACTTTACATACCATATGGTACAGGGTACAGGGACCCTAATGGGAATACGTCTGTCTGACTTTTTTTTTTGGTTATCCTAGGTCTCCAAACATACATTGCTATGTATGATAATCTATGTAACTTTATTTGTGTATACCTAAATAAACTTACTTACGACGCCACATGTGCTTGAGAAAGTTTATTCAGGTGTACACAAATACAGTTACGTAGATTATCATACAAAGCAGCATATGTATAAAATCCTAGGATAACCCAAAAAAGTCAGGGTGACTTATTTCCATAGCGATCCCTGTATCTGCACCATATGATATTCTGTACAGTATGGTACCATGTACCATATAGTACCCTGCACCATATGGTACCCTGCACAATATGGTACAATGTACAATATGCTACCCTGCGCTACATGGTATTCTGTACCATATAGTACCCTAAACCATATGGTACAATGTACCATATGGTACCCTGTACCACATGGCCAGTAGGAGGTGTTGGTGCCACGAGGCACCAGCCAGGACTGAGTAAGTGGGGACACAGACTCCCTGACTCAGCAGTTTCCAAGACAAAGCGCTTGGTCATCCACCTCAAGCAACATGTCCAGTGGCTGTACATATGTAAAAATATATAATAGAACATTACTAATATACAACATTTTTGCATTTTTTGTTGTAAACAATTATTGTAATCGAAATAATGATGTAAATATTAGTGCAGTTGTGTTGAATACAACAGTGCCATATACAGTGGACCCTCAACTAATGGCATTAATCCGTTCCAGAGAGCTTTCCATTAGTCAAATTTGCTGTTGGTTGAATTAATTTTCCCCATAAGAAATAATGGAAATAGAATCAATCCGTCCGTTCCTGACACCACAAGGTATAAAAAAATTGTTTTTTTACATGAAATATACATTTCCCTACACCAAAAAGAATGGGACATGCAAAATAAACAATAATTAAATGCCACTTACCTTTATTGTGGAGTTGTTGATGAGTGATGAGATGGTAGGAGGGAAGATGATGCAGGTGTTTTATTGTTTGGAAGGGGGAATCCCTTCATAAATACCTGAGGTACCCAGTCCATTGGTGGGGTTACCTCCTTGGTTTTTTAATGCCACTAGGACCAGCTTGAGAGTCACTGGACCCCTATCGCATAAAATATCTGTCTAGAGAGCTCTGTTTAAAATGCGTGCCCTTAGGATTTCCCTAAAATGGGACACAAGAGTGTCATTGTACATGTTGCCAATACAGCTTGCAACTTCTGTGACAGGATAAAATTCATTGATAAATGCTTGCACCTTTGTAAACATTGAACACATTTCCCTAATCCTTGACGAAGTCATCTTCCTCCATCTCTCTTCATCCTGCTCTGAAGCACATTCCTGAGATGTGATCTGTTGCTGTTGCACCTGAAGCTCTTGCAGGTCTACAGTGGTTAGTTCTTCCTCATCGTTCTGCACCAACTCTTTCACATTCTCGCCACAAACCTCCAACCCCAAAGACTTCCCCAATGAAACAACAGCTTCCACTACTGGCATAGCCTCCTGAGGGTTAGCCCCAAACCCTTCAAAATCCCTCTCTTCTACGCATTCTGGCCACAGTTTCCTCCAAGCAGAGTTCAAGGTCCTTAGTCACTCCCTCCCAAGCCTTACCTATAAGCTTTACACAACTGAGGATATTGATCTTTCCAAAACTCTCTTAGGGTCAACTGAGTGTCATGAGGTCACTTCAAAGCACTTTTGAAACACTGCTTTTGTCTAGAGCTTTTTGAAGTTTGAAATGACCTGCTAGTCCATGGGCTGGAGGAGAGGAGTTGTATTAGGAGGTAAAAACTTCACCTTAACGAAACCAAACTCCCCTGCAATTTCCTCATGCATGTCGTGAGGATGAGCAGGAGCATTGTCCATTACCAGGAGGCACCTGAGTGACAATTTCTTTTCCTGGAGGTATTTTCACATTGGGGCCAAACACACCATAAAACCAGTCCAAGAAAAATTCCCTAGTGACCCATGCCTTACTGTTTCATCTCTACAGCACACACAAATTACCCTTGACGATATTGTTTTTTCTGAACACTCAGGGAGTTTCAGAGTGATACACCAATAAAGGCTTCACTTTGCAATCACCACTAGCATTACTACACAACATTAGTGTTAGCCTGTCTTTCATAGGCTTATGTCCTGGGAATGTCTTTTCCTCCTGAGTAATGTAGGTACTGTTTGACATTTTCTTCCATAACAGGCCTGTTTCATCACAAATAAACACTTGCTCAGGTTTTAAGTTTTCAGTCTCTATGTATTCCTTAACCCTTAAACGGTCCAAACGTATATATACGTTCACTCGCATAGCGCCCCAAATTTTTTGAGGAAAAAAAAATCTTTTCTTTTAAAATGAAAAAAAGAGCATATGGTACCCAGGCATCCCCAATTATTTTAATATGGCACACAGTGAGTGCGCACACCCATTCTCTCATGTCTAGGTGACTCAGGCTTATTGTGGCAATATTGAATGAATGACAAAGAAAACGTATATATACGTTTGGGACGCTACGCGCGTGAACGTATATATACGTTTGGACCGTTTAAGGGTTAAAGTCATCCACATATTTTTCAGCCCCTTTTTTTGTCTGAACTGGCTGCCTCACCATGCCTTACCACACCAGCCTTTGCTGGCCTTAAATTCATCAGCTGCAGCACTATTTTCAGGCATTTTCTTAATGAGATCATCATGCAACTTCCTTGCCTTTTCACAAATTATAGACTGAGAAACACTATCTCCTGATAATTGTTTTTCGTTTATCAATACCAATAACAGTCTCTCTACCTCTTCAATTATTTGCGGTCTCTGTTTTGAAAACATACTTGAACCTTTCCCAACAACAGCTTCCTTGATTGCCTTTCTGTTTGCCAATATAGTACTGATGGTTAATAAATAACAAAAAGGCACAATACCGTGACTGGAACGATACACAAATAACCCGCACATAAAAGACAGAAGCTTACGACGACGTTTCGGTCCGACTTGGACCATTGACAAAGTCACGGTGACTTTGTCAATGGTCCAAGTCGGACCGAAACGTTGTCGTAAGCTTCTGTCTTTTATGTGCGGGTTATTTGTGTACTGATGGTTAATGTGATTTGTTGTATTGCCTTTCCAACTCAGGCACACGCACTCCACTCTCGTACTTTTCAATTATCTCTTTCTTCATTTCCATCATAATTCTCACTCTTTTTAACACAGGCTTGGCACCAGAAGCTTTCTTAGGGCCCACGGTGGTTTATTTAGCAGTTACAAGCACTAAAAACACTGGAATAATCCAAAATATATGGCAGGCACATGTGGAATCGACCACAACAGCTTGTAAACAATGGCACACTGAGTCTTGGCGTTGCTGGGCCTGCTCAGGCCATGTTCCTGGCGCATGGGCACGTTCCAGACGAACGTCATTGGTAGAGTTTTTCGCCGTTGGTAGAGACATTTTTTATGCCAAAAACTGCCGTTAGATGAATTTGCCTTTACTTAACCCTTTCAGGGTCCGTGCCGTAGATCTATGGCTTTATGTTGAGGGTCCAACCCGTAGAGCTACGCCATGAGCTTAGCTCACTCTGGTAAGCTGTGAGTGGTAAATTTGGGCCTAGATATGAGAGAATACATCTATGTGGTATGTGTGCACCACATAAAACAAATCCTGCAGCACACAGTGCATAATGAGAAAAAACCGAGACCGTAATTTTCGATTAAAACAGCGACTTTGCAGTGTTTTTTTGTATGTTTCTTATAGATGTATTTGCGATTTCTTGGTCTCATTTGAAACAGAGATGATTTTGATTGGTTTTAGTACTGGAAATGGCTTGAAACTGAGCTCAAAGTAGTAGTAATGTTAAATTTTTGCCGATGTTAAAGAGTAAACAAATGACCTCACACGTATAATACACGACAGCTGGTGGGTCTAATATACGTTCACAAATGTGGTGATATTATTTATACAATTATTACAGTATTGCATAACAGTAAATCTTCTATTTTTTGGTTTGAATAAAAATTCATTATGTGAATAAAAATTAAAATTGAATTCATTTGTAAAGCCTGAAAAACATAACTAATGAACAGAGGAAATGTTAGTTTAGTGCCAGGAATGCCTGCATTGTTTATTCTGGACCCTATTTTGAAATTAAAATATTTTGAACTTTGCATTAAATTGGCCAAATTACTAATTTCCGATCACTATTTTCTAGTTGAAACAGTTGACTTGACGATTTCTTGTGTTCAATCGATAGAATAGAAGTAATACTAGTGAAATAGCTAACAATTTAGTTGACTGGAATAATGTAATTGGCCTAAAATGGGAGTCAAAGTTGGCAAAATCGCCGATGTGTAAATATCACTGACACATCAAAATTCGCGGGAGCATAATTGCGTCAATTTTCCATCAGGTTTCATATTTTTTGTTTTATTGCCTTCAGAAAAAGATTCTCTACCATTTCATAAGAAAAAATAGCAAAATTATTTTTTGAAAATTCTTGGACACTGGTGCACACTTTGAAATTTGGCCTCTGGACCCTGAAAGGGTTAAAGGGTTTGAATGTGCAGTATTAAGTGAATTGTACCATGGAGATACATAAATGTTTTGCAAATAAACAAAAATGAAAATGTAACATAACCTTACTTAACAGAACTTATAACCATATCAGCAGATGTGAAAATGTAATTATATCCTCACTCATTGATAGGGAGCCACTTTGGTCAATTTTTATGCTATAGGATGTTTAACAGAAAAGGCAGACCTGGTGCATTCAAATCTAGACTGTTAAATCTCAGAATTCGAAGAGAACATGAACACAAAAAAAAAATTCTTGAATATTAATGAGTTGATATTATAACAGACAATAGAAATACATTTTAAACTATATTATTCATCTATACAGGTTATTTACAGTTAACCCCAACTCTGCTAGGGTGAGATTTACACATGCAGAATGGATATCATCTCTGGGAGGATGAAACTCTGTTGCACTGGCTAACTCATGCCATGGTTGAGGCAGATCTGAATTGGTAGTTACAAATGATACTTGAGGATTTCTCAATACCTGTCGTTTACATAGGGAATAATGACATTCAGGTTGATCATCTGACTGAGTATCAGAGGTAGAGGGTACAGAGTCAGGAGGATTGTCAGAGTCTGTCACATTAATCTGGGTAGTAACATCATCATCATCATCGCATACTAACTTCATATGATCTAAATGCGATTCTTTATACTGACCAGTACTAATTTCTCTAACCTTGTACTTATTGCCATTAAAATGTTCAACTACTCGATAAGGACCAACAAACTTCTGATCGAGCTTAGGCATTGCAGACGTTTTGTTAAAGTTAGTCGGCATAACTCTCGAACCTACTTTAACCCTTTCAGGTTGGTGCCGTACTAGTACAGCTTGCGCACCAGGGTTGGTGCCGTACTAGTACGTATAAATTCTAGCGACTTCAAATTAAGCGGGAAACAGCTGGTAGGCCTAGATGTGAGAGAATGGGTGTGCGTGGTCAGTGTGCGTGGTAGAAAAAAATTCTGAGACCCAGTGGCACATTGTGGGAACGTCATTTTAGTAGACCTTGTTCACCATGCCTCACGGTAAGAAGCTCCTCACTCCTCAGCGAATTAGGACACTTTTGTTCCCCAGTGACAGTTCTAATACAGATGGAGGTGCCAGTGAAGAGGGGTTTCAAAGTTTTGGTGAGGTTGTGACCGAAACTAATGACCATAATACCGGTAATAGTGAGGAAAATCCAGACGACCCTCAGCCTTCCACCTCTGCTACTGGGCCGTCTTGTTCACGTTCATTTGTAGCAGAATCAAAGAGGAAACTCCTATTTTCCCAAATCCCAGACTCAGATGTGAGCATTGGTGATGATAGTGATTGTGAATATGAACTACAAGCTCTTGAAAACAGTTCCAGTAGTGATAGTGAAGTGGAATATTCTCCAGTGAAGCATCAGTATATACGACGATATATGCACTCTGGTAGTGTGCCATATGCTATTCCAAGGGGAAGGAGTACATCTCGGAGTACATCCTGTGGCTGAACAACAGGAACAGACAGTGAAAATGAAGATGATAGTGTTTGAATTGGGATGGAAAATGTGCATGGTGGTGGTAGTGGTGTGCCGGCCGTGAGGCACCAGCAGTGGGCCATGCTGCCACCCACGCCGCTGCCTCAGCTGATCTACAACAAAGGCCACCATCCCCCACCCACCCAACACACCAGCCTTCACAACCACAACCTCCACAACCACAACCACCTGTCAGTATCCAGTACCCACCAGCAGACCACACCTGGGATTGGCAGGAAGCTGCCAATTTTGTTCCCAATCCCCATCACTTTGATGAAAGTCAAAGTGGAATATGGCCATCTTGTACACTTCGGAACAATGCTAGTGAACTGGAATGTTTTGAGTTATTCTTTGACGGACCCCTGATGGAAATTATTGTCAGGGAAAGCAACAGATACTATGAGTACACCATGGCAAACACAATACTTTCACCAAACTCACGCCTACACCAGTGAAAGGAGACAACTGTGGCTGAGATGTATCTTTTGTTTGTCACAATAATGCTTATGCCACATGTGTATAAACACAGTGTGAAATCATACTGGTCAACAGACCGCCTGATTGCAATCCCAGGTTTCGTGATATAATAGGAGTGAATTGATTTGTGCTACTATTATGTATGCTTCACTTCTCAGACAAAACCAGGCCTGACAGAAACGGCAGGTTATATAAGATTAGGAATGTGTTCATGTATCTGAAACAGATACATGTTATTGATGAGTCTTTGAGTCTCTTCAAAGGAAGACTCTCATTCAAGCAATACATACCAAGCAAGAGGAAATGCTTTGGTATAAAATTGTTTGTGCTTTGTGATTGTTACAGTGGTCTTGTATTGGATATAATTGTGTACACTGGAAGTAATACATTGTGAGATACCAGGAAGTTACTGGGTATCTCCAGTGATGTGGTTAGAGCAATGATAGAACCATATCTTGGTAAGGGACATATTTTATATACTGACAGCTGGTACACAAGCCCCTTACTCAGTGATTTCTTGCGAGTGAACATGACAGATGTGTGTGGCACAGTGTGTGCAAATCGTAAACGTATGCCCAGGTTCGACGCTGGCACTCGTAGAGGTGAGGTGCAGGCCTTTGCTGCCAGTGACATCATGGCATTTCGGTGGCATGACAAACGATATGTCACACTGTTGTCATCAGTTCACCCTAATGAAATGGCAGACACTGGCAGGCAGCATAGAGAAAGCAATGAACCCATTCTAAAACCTGCAGCTGTGATTGACTACACCCTCAGTATGCATTCAGTGGACAAATGTAACATGCAGATTGGGTTTGCTGATTGTGTTAGCAAGAGTTATAAGTGGTACATAAAACTCTTTTTACATATTCTGGACATTTCCATGCTCAATGCTTATAATATATATAAGATGAGGACCAGAAACAAACCACCATATGGCAAATTTTGTCTGTCATCAGGCAAATAATAATCAAGTACCAAGGAACAGCACCTGCAATAGAAAACCGCCCACGAAATTATCAACAACTACCTTCTCGTCTGAAGCATGGTGATCACTTCCTAACAAAACTGCCTGCTACTGCTTTCAAGAAAAAGGCTCAGAAGAGGTGTTACATCTGTGTACATACAAAAAAACGCCCACAACAACACAGAGACACTCGTTTTATGTGTGAGGAGTGTAAAACACCATTGTGCATGGTACCATATTTCAAAGACTTCCACAGGCTGCAGAACTTCCAAAAACATGTCCTGTGACTGTATATGTGTATATAAAATATAGAAAAATAGTAATAAACAACATTTTGTATTGTTCGGTTGTGTAAATATGTTTTGTAAACAAAACAGTGACAGCAGTGTTTATGCAGTTATTGTGTAGTATAGAAAAAGAAATAACTTACAAAATAGTGCTCATGTTGGTCTCACAGGCCATAAAAGTTACTTGGAAAAAAAAATTAAAAAATAATAGAAAATAGTACCTAAAAAAATAAATAAAGTAATACCGGGTGACTGGCAGTCGGCGATGTTACCATATGCCGGTCATTTTCTGTCAACTTCACGCCTCCGTATCTCGGTAAGTATTGATGGTAAAAAATTTTTGCTTAGCCTATAAAATTCAGAAAAAAAAAACACTATCTTTTCATAAGAATTTTTTTTTTTTTTTTTTTTTTTTCGAATTTTTACCGACCCTGAGAACAGGTTTGGGAGAGGGCCTGCCAACCCTGAAAGGGTTAATTTTGGTCGACTTTGCTCGAGTATTAGTGACTCTTGTAAATTCTGCTGTTGATTTATGAAGTGTTTCACGGATTCTTATAAAAACACTTTGAGCTATGAAATCATCTGGGTACAATGCATAATGTGGAGTGTCACCTATAGAAACATTGTAAGCAGAATTTATAGCACACTGCACATCAGGAATAACTTCATCCCAGGTTTCACTGTTGGGATTGATAGTGGCTCTCAAGACATCAAGTACTTTCTTATGGGTTCATTCCACCAACCCATTACTGGCAGGATGGTGAGGAACAGTGGTAGATTTAGAGATCTTATACAAAGTACACAAATTTTCAAGAATCTCATTACAGAATTTACCTCCATTATCTGTTACTAGGGCCTTTGTTGCCCTGGAGGGAACATTGGAAATTAGTTAACAGATCTAGCACAACTCTTTCCCATGGTTCCCTAGTAGTTAGATACACCTGGATTGGATTAGGACCATTAACATGGCCTTTATGTTGCATGCAGACACTACATTTCTTAACATACTCATAAATATCAGTTGCCATATGAGGCCAAAAGTATTTCAATCTGGTTTGCTTTATTGAACAATCCATACCAGGGTGCGCAACACCTGGTACATCGTGAACTAGCTGTAAAGCTACATTCACTAGTGACTGTGGAATTACTAACTGGTATACCCGTCTGCTAGGAGTACCCAGCTCAGCTGTGCGATACAGTACTTCTTGATTCATGATAAAGTCACTGATGGGTGCTGGTGGCCTCACAGTCAGAATAAGATCTTCCTGGAGCAGGAATCAAATCACATCAGACCACATGGGATGTGTTCTTTGAGCATTTTTTACGTCCTCTGCACTAATTGGAGGGTCTGCAGTTACGATACTGACATGACATGATAAAGCATCTGCGACTACATTTGACTTGCCAGGTAAGTGTTCAAAGGTAGGATTGAACTCTTGGATAGTCAAGGTCCATCTGGCTAATCTTCCAGTGGGTTGTTTGTTCTGGAATACTCTCAGTAGTACCAGTATCAGTTACCAGTAGTGTCAGTAATGACTTATACACCAACTGTTACTGATCCTCCGCTCCTGCGTGAATCACTGACTGTTATTCACTGTTACAGCTGACCTAGCATAATTTGTATGACGGTCGCCCTCTAGGCACTTGTGAGTCAGTTCAAGTAGAGATGTTAGGACAGACGACAAGTCAGGCAAAGGCTCTCCCCATATATTCCATCCAATATACATACTACTTAACAGCCTACGTGAGTGTTTCTTACCCAATCCACGTTTCGAAACCCCACGTGACATTAGTAATATTTCTTATGCAGTTAACTATAGTTATACAGTGGTCCCTCGTTTTTCGTTGTTAATCCGTTCCTGGAGCTGCTACTATTACCGAAATCTGCGATTTGCGAATCAATTTTCCCCATAAGAAATAATGTAAATACAATTAATCCATTCCTGACACCCAGAAGTATTAAAACAAAAAAAAATTTTACATGAAATATACATGTAGTACATAAACAATACAATGGGAAATGATGAATGAAACATTAACAGCATAACACTTACCTTTATTGGAGATTCTTCTTAGTGTATGGGAGACTGGAGGAGGAGAGAGAGTGGATTGTTTATAGTTTGGAAGGGGAATCCCCTTCCAGCAACACCTCAGGTACCAATTGCTTTTCTGGGGTTGCTTGTCTTCTCTGTTTCTTAATGCCACTAGGACCACCTTGAGAGCCACTGGAGTCCTGTCTTGCAAAATAACTGTCCAGAGAGCTCTGTTTCTGGTGTCTCTTTAAAACTTCCCTAAAATGGGCCAAGACTTTGTCACTGTTCATGTTGCCAACATCGCTTGCAACAACCTTGTCAGGGTGATGTTTCTCCATAAAGCTTTTCATCTTACCCCACATAGCAAAAATCTCTTTAATTTCTGAAGAAGGCACCATCTTCCATCTCTCTTCCTCCTCCTCTGCAGCAAGATTCTGAGCTGCGATCTGTTGCTGTTCTTGCTGAAGCTCTTGCAGCTCCTCAGTGGTGAGCTCTTCGTTGTGGTCTTCCACCAATTCTTCCACATCCTCCAAACTCACATCCAACCCCATGGAACTCCCCAGTGCCACAATTGATTTAACAACAGACATAGGCTCATCAGGGTCAGTCCCAAACCCTTCAAAATCCCTCTTGTCGACACAATCTGGCCACAATTTTCTCCAGGCAGAGTTCAAAGTCCTGGTAGTCACTCCCTCCCAAGCCATACCTATAAGAGTTATGCAATGGAGGATGCTGAAGTGTTCTCTCCAAAATTCCCTTAGGGTCAAGTGAGTGTCTGTGGTCACAGTCAAGCACCTGTGAAACATAGCTTTGGTATAGAGTTTTTTAAAGTTTGCAATGACCTACTGGTCCATGGGCTGGAGGAGAGGAGTGGTATTCAGGGGCAAGAACTTTATTGTGATGAACCCAAACTCCTCGAAAATTAGGTCATCCAAGTTTGGAGGATGAGCAGGTGCATTGTCCATTACTAGCAGGCACTTGAGATCCAATTTCTTTTCCAGGAGGTAATTTTTCACACTAGGGCCAAACGCTTCATTGAACCACTCGACGAAAATTTCCCTCGTGACCCATGCCTTACTATTAGATTTCCAAAACACACACAATTTACTCTTCATAACATTGTTTTTCCAGAACACTCTGGGATTTTCAGAATGGTACACTAGTAATGGCTTCACTTTGAAATCCCCACTAGCATTAGCACAGAACATTAGCATCAGCCTGTCTTTCATAGGCTTGTGTCCTGGCATTGCCTTTTCCTCCTGTGTAATGAAGGTCCTCTTTGGCATTTTCTTCCAAAAGAGGCCTGTTTTGTCACAATTGAACACTTGTTCAGGTTTCAGTCCTTCAGCCTCTATGTACTCCTGGAATTCATGCACATATTTTTCAGCCGCCTTGTGGTTCGAACTGGCAGCCTCACCATGCCTTACTACACTGTGTATGCCAGTACGGTTCTTAAATCTCTCAAACCAACCTTTGCTGGCCTTAAATTCACTCACATCACCACTATTTTGAGGCAATTTCTTTACCAGATCTTTGTGCAACTGCCTAGCCTTTTCACAAATAATCGAAGTCATAAGAGTATCTCCTGCTAATTGTTTCTCATTTATCCACACGAATAATAACTTCTCAACCTCTTCGAGTACTGGTGATCTCATTTTTGTCAGCATAGTTACCCCCTTTGCAACAACAGCATCCTTGATTTCCTTTTTCTTGGCCACTATGGAACATAAGGTTGTGTAGGGTTTCTTATACATCCTGGCCAGTTCGGCCGCACTTGTACAACTTTCATATTGTTCAATGATGTTTTTCTTAAATTCAATCCTATTTCTCACCTTCTTTACCACAGGCTTGGCACTAGCTTTCTTTGGAGCCATGGTAGCTTATTTAGTACACTTGCAAGCACTAAAATAAATGGAATACAGTATTATGAAATATTTCGTAGGAGCACGTGAGGGAACCTTTGCTCACTGGTAAACAATGCCTGACTGGCTGCCGCCCCGGCTCACGCTGTGGGTACGCGTCCCGGACGAACTACGACTCACGAGTCAACCTATGAAAAGCGAGCCCATGTTTATACGAAAATACCCCTATGATTTCCGAAATCTATGATTGCCGAGAACTACGAAAAGCGAGGGACCACTGTATGTGCAATAAGAAAGGTAGCTAATGAAGAAATGGTACAATTTTAAAAGTATAATTTATTAGTTCAAACTGTTTCAATGATCTTCAGTTTTATAAAGTGATTGAATAGAGACAGAGAAGATACGGTTACTTAGTTACAATAGAAATATAATGGGACAAGATGTGCAATCATTTGTCTGTGAAAGATGGGGGGAAGACTGGAAGTAGAATGAGGACAGAGTTGGATGAGCAGGTTTTATTTGACATAACGTATTGCTGGTTCAGTTATGTTAGGAAGATGAGGTGCTTTTTAACAGTAGCTCTAAATTAATTGGCAGACAGAGGACCTTTTGATGTTTCAGACAATGAATTCCAGATCTTAGGATCTTTGAGTGTTTCCACAGGTTGAGTTGGACACGGTGGATGTCATAGAGGGTTTGTGTCTTGTGTTATGCCTGTGTGTTGTTGTAGCTATGAAGGAAAAGTTTCTGAGGGCTTATGTTGAAATTTATTGTTCTATATACAGCTGACCGTTGTTTTACTCTTAAACTGTCCAAACGTAGATCTACATTCACGTGTGTAGCGCTCTGAACTTGATTTTCCCCATTTGAAAGCATGTAAAAAAAATGTAGATCTATGTTCGGAGCCCCCAGCACGTGGACGTAGATCTGTTTTTGGACAGTTCAATCCTGTGACTGTCGCAAGCCCCTTTCTGAAACTGTCATACTATGTCAAAAAATTTTTGGAAAAAAAAAATTAGTTTTTCTTATGAAATGATAGAGAATCTTTTCCTGATGGTAATGACACCAAAAATACGAAATTTGGTAGAAAACTCATGGAATTACGCTCCTATGAAGTTAGCGGTCACAGCGACATATACGCATCGGCGATTTCGCTGACTTTGAGCCCCATTTTTGGCCAATTGCTTTGTTCCAGTTGACCAAACTCATAGCTATTTCTTTAGAATTCCATTTTTTCTATCAATTGAGTACAAGAAACTGCCCATTTACCGATTTGAGCTACCCAATAAAGTGGTCAGAATTTGGCAATTTGGCCAATTTCACGCAAATTAAAAAAGATGCCAATTTCAAAATAGGGACCAGAATAAACAATGTAGACATTCTTGGCACTAAAATAACATATCTTCTGTTCATTAGTCATGTCTCTAGGCCCCTCTTATATCACTATTGCTCTCTATTTTGATTTTTTATTCATACAAAAAATAGAAGATTTACTGCTATGCAGACTACTGCATTATTGTAAAAATAGCATAAATAATATCAGTGCACTAGTGAAAGAATACAGTGGACCCCCGCATAGCGAACTTAATCCGTGCAAGAGGGCTGGCTGTTATGCGAAATGTTCGCTATGCGAATGAATTTTCCCCATAAGAAATAATGGAAATAAAATTAATCCGTGCAAGACACCCAAAAGTATGAAAAAAAATTTTTTTTACCACAAAAAAATGTTAATTTTAGTACACACAAACTGAAAAAGGCATGCACAATTACATGACACTTACTTTTATTGAAGATCTGGTGATGATTGATGGGATGGGAGGAGGGGAGAGAGAGTGTTAGTGTTTTAGAAGGGGAATCCTTCCATTAGGACTTGAGGTAGCAAGTCCTTTTTCTGGGGTTACTTCCCTTCTTCTTTTAATGCCACTAGGACCAGCTTCAGAGTCACTGGACTTCTTTCGCACACATATCTGTCCATAGTGGCCTGTACCTCTCGTTCCTTTATGATTTATCTAAAGTGGTTCACAACAGTGTCATTGTAACAGTCACCAGCACGGCTTGCAATAGCTGTGTGAGGGTGATTTTCATCAAAAAAGTTTGCACTTCAAGCCATTTTGCACACATTTCCTTAATCTTTGAAGTAGGCAATTCCTTCAATTTCTCTCTCCCCTCCTTTGAACCAGTTTCCCCAGGTCTGGCCTCTTGCTCTTGAAGTTGATCTATCAGCTCATCAGTGGTTAGTTCTTCATTGTCCTCCTCCACCAACTCTTCCACATCCTCCCCACTAACCTCCAACCCCAAGGACTTCCCCAATTCCACAATTGATTCCTCAACTGGTATACTCCTCTCAGGGTTAGCCTCAAACCCTTCAAAATCCCTTTTGTCTACACATTCTGGCCACAGTTTCTTCCAAGCAGAGTTCAAGGTTGTCTTAGTCACTCCCTCCCAAGCCTTACCTATAAGGTTTACACAATTGAGGATATTAAAGTGATCCTTCCAAAACTCTTTTAGAGTCAATCGAGTTGTCTGTGGTCACTTCAAAGCACTTTTGAAACAGAGCTTTTGTGTACAGTTTCTTGAAGTTGGAAATGACCTGCTGGTCCATGGGCTGCAGGAGAGGAGTGGTATTAGGGAGGGCAAAAACTTCACCTTAATGAAGCTCATGTCCCCATAAAGTCGCTCTGCCACGTCTGTAGGATGACCAGGGGCATTGTCTAACACCAGAGGGCACTTAAGGTCTAATTTCTTTTCAGTTAGGTAATCTTTCACATTGGGGGCAAATGCCATGGTGTAACCAGTTATAGAAAAATTCCCTAGTGACCATGCCTTACTGTTTGCCCTCCACAGCACACACAAATTATCCTTGAGGACATTCTTTTGCCTGAACGCTCTGGGAGTTTCAGAGTGATTACACTAATAAAGGCTTAACTTTGCAATCACACTAGCATTGGCACACATCAACAAGTAAGCCTGTCTTTCATAGGCTTATGTCCTGGGAGTGCCTTTTCCTCCTGAGTAATGTAGGTCCTGCTTGGCATTTTCTTCCAGAACAGGCCTGTTTCATCACAATTAAACACTTGTTCAGTTTCAGTCCTTCAGTTTCTATGTACTCCTTGAATTCATGCACATATTTTTCAGCCGCTTTGTGGTCCGAACTGGCAGCCTCACCATGCCGTATCACACTATGGATGCACTACGCTTCTTAAATCTCTCAAACCAACCTTTGCTGGCCTTAAATTCACTCACATCATCACTAGTTGCAGGCATTTTTTTAATTAAATCGTCATGCAACTTCCTAGCCTTTTCACATATGATCGCTTAGAGACGCTATCTCCTGCTAGCTGTTTTTCATTTATCCACACCAATAGAGTCTCTCAACTATCTTCCATCACTTGCGATCTTTGTTTCGAAAACACAGTTAAACCTTTGGCAACAACAGCTTCCTTGATTGCCGTTTTCTTGCCCACAATAGAAGAGATGGTTGATTTTGGTTTCTTGTACAACCTGACCAGGTCGGTGATACGTACTCCACTTTCATACTTATCAATGATCTCTTTCTTTATTTCAATAGGAATCCTAACCCTTATTGCTGTAGGGTTGGAACTAGAAGCTTTCTTGGGGCCCATGGTCACTTATTTTCCAGAAACACCACCGAAAACACTGTAATAATACGAAATATTCCGAGTGTATGCTTGAATGTTACCGCGGAGGCTGGCTGGTAAACAATGGCACAGGCGGCACATGTGAGGCTGGCTGAGGGCGCACATTGGACGCGTCTCGGACGAAGGCCGCTGAGCGGGTTTTTGTCCACTATGCGGGGCAAAATTTTAGCGAACAAAGCGTCCGCTATGCGGATTGTCCGCTATGCAAGGCGTCCGCTATGCGGGGGTCCACTGTATTAGACTCTCCAGTTGACGTGTATTGAATGTGTGGTGTGATTTCCTTACTCTTGAACATTGGTAAAAAGTGAACATTTCCACTGCTTTGAGCTTAACCCTTTGAGGGTCGACAGGCCCTCTCCGAAACTCGTTCTCAGGGTCGGCCAAATTTAAAAAAAAAAAAAATTATTTTCTCTTATGAAAAGATAGAGAATCTTTTCCCGATCATAAAGACACCAAAAGTTTGAAATTTGATAGAAAACTTACGGAATTATGCTCTCGCAAAGTTAGCGGTCTCGGCGATGTTTACGCATCGGCGATTTTGCCCACTTTGAGCCCCATTTTCGGCCAATTTCACTGTACTAGTCGACAAAAAACATGAATATTTCGCTAGAACTCCATTTTTTCTATCGAATGGGTGCAAGAAACCACCCATTTATAAATTCAACTATCCAGTACAGTGGTCAGAATTTAGCAATTTTTTCCAATTTCACACAAATTTCAAAAGATGCCAATTTCCGAATAGGGTCCAGAATAAACAAGAAAGACATTCCTGGCACTAAAATGACATTTCCTCTAGTCATTAGTCACGTCTCAAGGCCCCTCTTATATTCTTTTGCTTTCCACTTTGAATTTTTATTCTCACAAAAAATATAAGATTTACTGTTATGCAGACTACTGCATTAGTGTAAAAAATGGTATAAATATTATTGGTGCACTTGTGAAAGAATATTAGACTCACCAGTTGACGTGTATTGCACGCTTGGCACGATTTGTTTACTTTTGAAGTTTGGTAAAAATCGAACATTTCTGCTACTTTGAGCTCAATTTCAAGGCACCTTTCATTGTAAAACCAGTCAAAATCATCTCAATTTCTGTAATTTGTCTTCCATTCTATAAAATGAGACCAAGAAAACTAGAATACAACAATAAATACCATACGAAAATACACTGCAAAGTCGCTGATTTATTAAAAAAAAATGGTCAAAGTTTTTTTTTTCTCATTATGCACTGTGTGCTGCAGGATTTTTTTTAGACTGTGCACACTGACCACATAGACCCATTCTTTCATATGACGGCCTACCAGCTTTCTCCCACTAGATTTGAGGCCGCTAGAATTTATGAGTACTAGTACGTCAAAAACCCCTACGCGTAAGACGTACTAGTACGACCAAAACCCTCAAAGGGTTAATTTCAAGGTCGTTTTCATCGTGTAACTAATCAAAATCACCTCTATTTCTGTAATGTGTTTTCCATTTTATCATCTGAGACCATGAAAACCAAAATACAACGATAAATACTATACAAAAATAAACTTCAAATTCGGCGTTTTAATCCAAAAACCTGGTTGGAGTTTTTTTTTTCTCATTATGCATTGCATGCTGCAGGATTTTTTTTATATGGTGCACACTGACCACACAGACTCATTCTCTCACATGTAGGCCTACCAGCTTTCTCCTGCTGATTTGAAGCCGCTAGAATTATTGAGTATATATACGTCTGAAACACTTACTTGTAAGACATACATACAGTATACACAACCAAAACAGTCAAAGGCTTAAGGGTTAACACAGTAGTTACGTTCCTGAAAACACCGTTTTAGTTAAAATAGTGTAAGACAAACTGAAGAACTTATGGGAAAAGTAAGGTTACATTCCTGGGAACCTCTAAAAAGCCAAACAACTTTTCTTTAGACCAACAGATCTTACAAAAATAAAAGTGAATATGTAATTGTAGTTCATTTTCATGATGTATTATGTTGTTTTTACTGCTTAACATTAGAAATGCAACACCCACATAAATTGTGGGTGCTGGTACTTGTGGATGATTGTGGAAAGTGGAGAATTATGCTATGGCCCTACTGGGCTCGGGTAGATGGTAGAGGTATATTGGTACTGAAGTCGATGGTTGTACTGGAGTGTGCATAAATTCTGTAATGGATTTCTGTTCTCTTTTACCCTGCAATACATTATACAACTGATGGTAAGGCATCAGCTGCTAGACACCATTTCAGGGTCCTCTTCAGTGAAAAAGTCTAAGTCAGTCAGTCAGTAAATCAGTCAGTCATCACACAAACTCATATTTACCTCATTCCTTTTATGTGCACAAAGAGACGCTTCATTACAGCTACTAGCTATCTCTTGTCTAATACGGTGAACCTCTACTTGCGAGTGCATCCACGTGCGAGTTTTTCCAAATACAAGCAGTTGATTGGTTGATTGTTTGCTTTCATACACGAGCAAAATTTCCATAAGCGAGCGGGCCTCAAGGGAGGTTCCTTGACGCTGGTGAGGGGCTCTTGCTCTTGATCTAGGGAATTGGATCTCATTTATTTGTTGGACTATCTTATTGAAACTTGGACAATGTATGATGGAAAGATGTTTCTTGACGTACACCAAAAATGAAAGAAATCGGATCATAAATAATGGAGTTCACTTCTCAGCAATTAGCCTTCCCTTAGCGGTATCGTATGGTTTTTATGGTTGTATTCTCGTTTTTGGGTCTCATTTGATAGAATGGAAGATATATTACAGAAATAGATATGATTTTGATTAGTTTCACAATGAAAAGTACCTTGAAATTGAGCTCAAAGTAGAAAAAATGTTTGATTCTTTGGCGATGTGAAGAGTAAACAAATGACGTCACTGTCCATTCCAACATGCAGTCATGAATGGGTTGACATTATTTGTACAGTTATTACAATAATGCAATAATCTACATAACAGTAAATCTTCTATTTTTTGTGTGAATAAAAATTACAAATTATTTATATCGTAATAATAATAATACATATAATAATGATAGTATTATACAGTAGACTGTTATATTACACGGTAGTTATATTCCTGAAAATGCCATGTTAGGTAAAACTGTGTTAGATAAACTGAAGAACTTGTAGGAAAAATAGGGTTATGTTCCTGGAAGCCCCCAGAAAGCCAAACAACTTTTTTCTAGACCAACAGATCTTACAAAATTAAAAGTAAATATGTAATTGTAGTTCTTTGTCATGATATATTATGTTTTTACTCCTTATGACTGCAAATGCAATAGAAATAATAGTATTTCTTACCTTAAATTGTGGGTACTGCTGTTGGTGGATGATTGTGAAGAGAGTGGATATGTATGGTGTGGCCCTATTGGGCTGAGGTGGATGGTTGTTGGTTGTCAGCAGAAGTGGATGGTAGAGGTTCTAGTACTAAAGTTGATAGTTGTATTGGTGTGTGCATAAATTCTGTAATGGATCTACCCTGCAGTACATGATACAGCTGATGGTAAGGCATCATTAGCTGGTCTAGACTCTCTTTCAAAGCACTGCTAATAGATTTGTCAAGGTCCTCTTCAGTGAAAAGTCTGCTAGTTTAGCAGCAACATGGAACTGCTCATGTAACTGCTCCAATATTAATAGTTTTTCTTCTGGTTCTTCTGTTATTTGGCTCCCTAGTATCTGCGCATTGAACTCTGCCAACATTTCCTCTGGACTCCTGTCTTCATCATCATCATCTTCGAAGAGCTCATTCACATCTTCATTCATATCTTCAAAACCATCACCTGGTAATCTCCTTATCAGCTGAACAATATCCTGAAACTGACTCTCAAGCAAGGGAAAAACCAGTGAAAGAATTAACTGCAGAAGGCCATGATTGCTTGGCAGATACAAGATATAGCAATTAAAAGATTTAAACTCAATCCCCCGTTGGCTCAATGGTCTAACCCACAGCCAGGCAGAGGCTTGAGTTGGGGAAGTATCCCGCGACTCTCCGAAGTTTTTCTCGTCCCACAAACCGAACCGTGTTAAGTTAATTTTATGAAGTGTTGTATAAAATTGTGCCACAATTTTTCAGTAGTGCAGTAACCAAAATGTGCCGAATAAAACCGTGTAATATAATGGTCTACTGTAATATAATAATATTAATATAATACGTATAATAATAATACATGTATAATAATAATGTACTATATAATATTTATAATAGATGGCTTCAGAAGGCTGTCACTAGATGGCAGTGATTGCCACAACAATTTGGGAGGGTTGTGGCTCCCTCCACTTGTCACGTAATGACATGTTTTATTCATTCTAGAGTATATATCAGGTTTCTATGTTATTTATATTGTTTATTATGTCATATTAGATAAACTGTGATAGATAAATAAGCTGTATAAATGATATTAGCAAAATATTGAAGTACCTTGTCATGCCTCCTGAGAGCTGGAACGGATTAATTGCATTTCAGTTAATTTAAGTGAGGAAAATTGACTGTGCAAACAGTCAAATCCAGATGCAAGCAAGGTCATGGAACGGATTAAACTCATAAGTAGAGGTTCCACCGTACCCCCTGAACTATGTTATATAAAATATTTTTTCTGCATGTCACTGTGTAATAATGTGTAACAGTAAAAACAAATAATGCCAATGCAGTGCACGGTCATCAAATGTCACTCCACTGCTGCACTGTCAGCAGTGTAGTGACACTTGTCTTACACCATGCTTCAAGGAGTTACATATACATGTATACAGTAGACCCCCGAGTTTCGGCAGCATCACTTCTGTGAAATTCGACTTTTGGCAAAATTTGGCCTCGAGTTTCATGATTAGACTCATGATTCGGTGACCATCTGGTACCCGTCCGCCCGTCACTGCGCACACAAAGTCAGTCTCCCATGCCATTCACGCTCAGTGTGCCATTGTTTACCATGTGACCATCACCCTGCGGGTTCATACGTAATAATCCATTGTTTTTTGTGATTACAACTGCTAAATAAGTCACCATGGGCCCAAGGAAAGCTAGTGCAAGCCCTTTGGTAAAGAAAGTGAAGCACACGATCCAGAGGGATTTTGAAGGGTTTGAGGCAGACCCTGACCCTGCCGACCCTCTGCCTGTTGTGGAAGGTGTTGTGGCATTGGGCAAGTCCATGGGGTTGGAGGTGAGTGACGGGGATGTGGAAGAGTTGGTGGAGGACCACAGGGAAGAGTTAACCACTGACAAACTGCAAGAGCTTCAACTGGAACAGCATCAGACCACAGCTGAGGAACTTGCTTCAGAGGAGGAGGAAAAGAGAGTGAAGGAGATGCCTTCTTCGGTGATTAAGGACATGTGTTCAAAGTGGAATGAGTTGCAAAGTTTTGTTGAAAAGTATCACCCTGACCAAGCTGAAACAAGCCATATCTGCAACATGTTCAGTGACAAAACCTTGTCCCACTTCAGGCAAATCATAAAGAAATGCCAGAAACAGACCTCTCTGAACAGATATTTTGTGCGGCAGGGGCCCAGTGACTCTCAAGTTGTTCCCAGTGGCATTAAAAGAAGAAGGGAAGTAACCCCAGAAAAGGATTTGCTACCTGAAGTCCTAATGGAAGGAGAGTCTCCTTCCAAACAGTAGTGTGCACCTTCCTCCTATCCCCTCCTCCCGTCTTCCATCCACCCAGAAGTCTTCAGTAAAGGTAAGTGTAAGGTTATTATTATTTTTTATATGCATGTACTTGATTTCTGATTGTTTTCAGTATGTAAATCTTTATTTAATTTGAAAAAAAAATATTTTATTTTAATATTTTTGGGTGCCTGGAACGGATTAATTTTATTTCCATTATCTCTTATGGGGAAAATGGCTTCGAGTTTCGTGAATTTCGACTTTCGACAGGCTCTCTGGAACGGATTAATCACGAAACTCGGGGGTCCACTGTGCTACTGCATGTCCAAAACATTACTGGGACCTATAAATACTATATGTATATATATTTCTAGACAATAGTATGTGACTAAGGTATGTGAAAATGTTCACCTGTCACTGCATTTGTGACTACAGCCTCTCCTCACTTACCGACATACTCGTTTACCGATGACTCAGACTTACGACGGGCTCCCTGACCAGTATGCATACCTAAATAATGTATATAAGAGCTGATTTCTTCTGTTCTGTTTATTACAATACTCAGTACACTACTGTATGAACATTTAAAAATACACCAGAAATGTTATAAATGGTGCAAAGGTGACAGTAACCTTTAAACGGTTCAAACGTATATATACATTCACTCGTGCAGCACCCCAAATATTTTGAAAAAAAAAAAAATTATAGAAAAAAAGAGCACATTTTTTTATATGTTTTAGAATAAAAAAATTTTTTAGGGTCAGTACTTACCGAGATATGAGGCCACGAAGTTGGCACTTGGCGATCACCTGACGGCAACATGGAGCAGTGCCACTTGCAGAAATTCTACATATTTGCCATTTTCTTCCATTTTTTTTTTTTTATTTTCTTGGTTTTCATGATATGATAATTATATTTTATGGCAAATCTTTTGATTTCAATGCCAGTTGTTGTTTATACACCAATATTATGTGCGAAATTATCATCATATTGTCATAAACACACATGTACACACTGACAGGTGATTTTGCACACCTGGCTGAATCACATTCTATTATCTACAACTATATACAAGTATTTACATGTCCCACTTATGTTTCTAGAACTCCACGATTGTATGATACTCCATGAAGTATGGATTCATACAGAGTGCCACCCCACACTGGTGACAAATGAATCGTGTGTCCTTCTGCTGTTGGGGTCATTTTTTGGTGGCAGCACACACAAAACACTTTTTCTGGGCATTATTCTTCTTTTGGGTAGGTGGTATTGGTACCAGATAGTGACAGTTAGGAGTGATTCAGTCTGGCACTTTCTCCACTGGCTGTGGTTGGGTGACAGGTTGAGGTGTGACAGGTCGCTGTTGAGGGGCAGGTACAGGTGTGGTACCATACTTTCTTGCTATCTGTTTGACAACATTCAGAGAGAATTCTGCAAAATGTTGTCATTTTCCAGTCTTTATTTCGTACATATTGAATGCATTGAGCACTGCAATGTCTACAAGGTGAAAAACAGTTTTATATACCACTTGCGACTCCTACGCACACAGTCAACAAACCCTATCATCATGTCACTTGTCAACTAGTCGCATATTGTTCATATAGTCCACGACAGCAGCTGGCTTTACAATAGGTTCTTTGTTGAACTTGCTCAGTCTGTCTCTCTGTACCACCTCGTTTCTGTGGATGGTTGACAGCAATGTCACGTCCCGTTTGTCATGCCACGTCAGTACCATGATGTCATTAGCATGAAACACTTGCACTTCACCTTCAACACTGCCTCCACTGAGCTTTGGCATATGTTTTCTATTCCTTCTTACTGTTCTACATATATCAGTATTGTTCACACGTAGGAAATCAGCGAGCATAGGGCTTGTATACCAGTTGTCTGTGTACAATGTATGGCCCTTGCCAAGGTATGGTTCCATCATCCTGCGAACAACATCAACGGAAATGCCCAACATCCGTCTGACATCATCGAGTGTATTACTCCCGGTGTATACAATAACATCCAACACAAGACCACTCTCACAGTCACACACAACAAAAAGTTTTATGCCAAAGTGATTACGTTTGCTCGGTATATATTGCTTGAATGACAAGCATCCCTTGAACAGAATCAAGGACTCATCAACAACAATGTTCTTGAAGGGATAAAAGTATGCACTGAATTTCTGCTTCAAATACATAAACACTTCCCGGATTTTGTATAGAAGGTCATTTCTGTTTGGTGTATTCCTGTCTGAGAAATGCAACATTCGTAGCAACAGAGTGAATCTGTTGCAGGGAAGGAGGTCACGGAAGACTGGAGTACTGATGAAGTGGTCTGTGGACCAGTAATTACATATATTGTTCTTAGAGATATGTGGCATAAGCATGACAGTGGCAAAGAATAAATACATTTCAGCCACTGTTGTATCCTTCACCTGTGCAGCTGTGATGATTCTCCAATCTCTGTTATGTTGTCCATGACATATCGGTAATAATTGTTTGTCTGGGTCACTATCAAGTTCATTATAGGCTCGTCAGAGTACAACTGGAAATAGTCTAACTCTGTAGACTCATTTGTTATGGGACATTCTGGCTGGATACCACTTCCACTCGCATCAAGATCACGAGGCTGTGGCACGAATATACTTTGTGTTCAGTTCCACTCACGATCACATGGTGCAGGGTGGACCTGTGGCATGGGGCGAGGGGGAGGAGGAGGAGGGACAGGAGTTGAGGCAGCACATGGTTGAGGGGATGCCGGGCGGTCCTTTGTCTGTCCACTCACTGCGCCATGTGGTCCAGGCACCGTGCCACCCACCACTACTTCCTTCATCCCTGCATACTCGCCTTCATGATGACTTTCACTATCAGTGGCCGGGGTTTTGGATCGTGACCTGCCACAACCCTTGGGGATTGCACGTGGCACACTGCCTGAACGTAGATAATGACGCCTGAAAGTACGCTTCACTGGTGATTAATGAACTTCACTATCACTAGACGAATCCTCGAATGGCATAAAATCAACCTCATCGTCACTTACATCACTTTCACTATCACTAAAACACCGGGAAAATGAGTTTCCTCTTGCAAAGTTGCCTATGGGTAACACTCGCCACTCCAGAGGTGCTTGGCCCAGGGTCTTGTGTGGCCACACTGGCCACCCCAAAAGTACTTGGCCTAGGGTCTGCTGTGGCCACACTGGCTACCCCAGAGGTGCTTGGCCCTAGGACAGGTATCGCTACCCCAGAGGTGATGGGCTGAGGGTCATCTGGGTTATCGTCAACATTTTGACAAATTCCTTGAATATTACTGGCCTCATTGGTGTCAAATACACTAAACTCATGATCTATATTACTTTCCTCGAATAGTAGTGTTAATATGATGAGGCATGAGTGAATCACGAGGATGTGCCATGATGTTGATCCAAGATGGAGCTGAATGTAACTGGTCCTACCGTGTGGTACCCAGGCATCCCAGATTTTTTGTATACCACGCACACTGAGTGCGCACACCCATTCTCTCATGTCTAGGCGACTCAGGCCTATCACATCAATTTTGAATGAATGAAAATGTGGCCACCATACCCAGGGTGACTAAAGGGTGTCAAAACACTTTAGTCACCCTGGATATGGTGGCCACAACTTAAGTTATAAAACCTCACCCCTGGAGCACACATAATGCCCCAAAAGAAGATAGAAGAAGGACCCAGAGGTCCTGCCATGTCAACAAACAGAGAGAGAGAGAGAGAGAGAGAGAGAGAGGAGAGGGGGGAGGGAGAGGGAGAGGGAGAGGGAGAGGGAGGAGCCTAGCTAAGCTCCTCCCACCAAAACAAAAGACTGTTGCTAAGCACAATTCTCTTGTTACCACAATTCTACCACACTTTAATTTACTTTTACAAAAAGAAATACAACTTTATAAACTACTTATTTAAATTGTGTGTGTGTGTCTATAGTATAACCTATTATATTTAGAAAAAAGGCTTGACTCAGCTGCCTCTCAGTCCTAAGGGTGATCAACCCTTATGACATTTAGAACTGAGTCCCCATCAATTCAATATAATTAGGTATTCCAGAGTAACTGTTACTTATAAATACATGTTGGGTCCTATAGCCCCATAACAGAAAAATAAAACATATACAGTGGACCCCCGCATAACGATTACCTCCGAATGCGACCAATTATGTAAGTGTATTTATGTAAGTGCGTTTGTACATGTATGTTTGGGGGTCTGAAATGGACTAATCTACTTCACAATATTTCTTATGGGAACAAATTCGGTCAGTACTGGCACCTGAACATACTTCTGGAGTGAAAAAATATCGTTAACCGGGGGTCCACTGTATATACGTTTGGGGAGCTACGTGAGAGAACGTATATATACGTTTGGACCGTTTAACCCTTTCAGGGTTTCGGCCGTACTAGTACGGCTTACACTCCAGGGTTTTTGACATACTAGTATGCCTAAATTCTAGCGCCCTGAAATCTAGTGAGAGAAAGCTGGTAGGCCTACATATGAAAGAATGGGTCTATGTGGTCAGTGTGCGTGGTATAACAAAAATCCTGCAGCACACAGTGCATATGAGAAAAAAAACTTTGACCGTGTTTTTGGATTAAAACAGCGACTTTGCACTGTATTTTTGTATGGTATTTATTGTTGCATTCTAGTTTTCCTGGTCTCATTTAATAAAATGGAAGACATATTACAGAAATTGAGTTGATTTTGACTGGTTTTACAAAGAAAAATACCTTGAAATTGAGCTCAAAGTAGCAGAAATGTTCGATTTTTACCAAAGTTCAAAAGTAAACAAATCATGCTAAGTGTCCAATACTGGTGAGTCTAATATTCTTTCACAAGTGCGCTGATATTATTTATACCATTTCTACACTAATGCAGTAGTCTGCATAACAGTAAATCTTCTATTTTTTTGTGAGAATAAAAATTCAAAATGGAAAGCAAAGGAATGTAAGAGGGGCGTGGGGACATGACTAATGAACAGAGGAAATGTTATTTTAGTGTCAGGAATGTCTTGTTTATTCTGGACCCTATTTGGAAATTGGCATCTTTTGAAATTTGTGTGAAATTGGCAAAATTGCTAAATTCTGACCAATGTATTGGATAGTTGAAATCAGTAAATGGGTGGTTTCTTGTACACATTCGATAGAAAAAATGGAGTTCTAGCTAAATAGTTATGATTTTTGTCGACAAGTACACTGGAATTGGCCGAAAATAGGGCTCAAAGTGGGCAAAATCGCCGATGCGTAAACATCGTCGAGACCGCTAACTTTGCGAGAGCATAATTCCGTAAGTTTTCCATCAAATTTCATACTTTTGGTGTGATTATGATCGGGAAAAGATTCTCTATCTTTTCATAAGAACTTTTTTTTTTTTTAAATTTGGCTGACCCTGAGAACAAGTCTCTGAGAGGGCCTGTCGACCCTGAAAGGGTTAAGGGTTAAAATAATATCAAAGATGGTTGACACATACCCACTACCATCATAGTATGGTCCTCACTTAGCGACGAATTCGTTTACTGTCAGAATGAAGATTGGCTATGAATTCACAAGAACTTCTACAAATTGTAATTATCAGAACATATATTACTGTGGTCCCTTGTTTTTTGTAAGCATCAGAAGTCGTAATTTTCGGAAATTGTAACGTTTTTTTGTCAAAGCGTTGACTCATGAATTGTTGTTTGACTCGTAAATAGTTCATCCCAAATGCGTACGCCTCGAGCGGCCACACACTACATTCCCAGCCAGTGTACCATTGTTTATCAGTTAGTGTGGACGATCCCATGCGTTCATGTGGTACATTTCATAATATTTCATTCGTTTTAGTGCCTGAAACTGCTAAATAAGCCACCATGGCTCCAAAGGAAGCTTCTAGTGCCAGCCCTTTGGTAAAGAATGTGAAAAACACTATATAATTCAAGAAAAAGTTTGTAGAAAAATATGAAAGTGGTGGTGGTAGAGGGTGGTAGCGATTGTGATGGTGGTAGAGGGTGGTAGCAGTTGTGATGGTGGTAGAGGGTGCCTTCTACAATGATTCAGCGATTCTACTAACTCCTCCAATGTTGTTGAGTTATATAGGGCTACAGAAAACACCGCCACCTCAGCTGAAGCCTTCACCAGCATTATGTATGGCTTATGCTCTCAGTGGCCCTTATACACCTAACAACAACAACAACAATGCAACACCAGTCTTGACATACATAATGACTTATTTTATTCATTCTAGAGTATATTCCATGTTTCTTTGTTATTAATACAGTGGACCCCTGGCATACGATATTAATCCGTTCCTGAGAGCTCATCGTATGCCAAAATTATCATAAGGCGAATTATTTTTCCCCATAAGAAATAATGGAAATCAAATTAATCCGTGCAAGACACCACAAAGTATGAAAAAAAAATTTTTTTACCACATGAAATATTAATTTTAATACACACAAACTGACACTTACCTTTATTGAAGATCTGGTGATGATTGATGGGATGGGAGGAGGGGAGAGTATGGAAGTTGTTAATGTTTAGAAGGGGAATTCCCTTCCATTAGGATTTTAGGTAGCACGTCCTTCTCCGGGGTTACTTCCCTTCTTCTTTTAATACCACTAGGACCAGCTGACCGTAGTGCAGCAACAGCTGACCTGGTGCAGCAACAGATGAATGTGGTGCAGCAGCAGCTGACCGTGGTGCAACACCAGCTCACCGTGGTTCAGCAACAGCTGACTGGTGCAGCAACAGCTGACCGTGGTGCAGCAACAGCTGACGGTGGTGTAGCAGCAGCTGACTGTGGTGCAGCAACAGCTGACCGTGGTGCAACAGCAGCTGACCGTGGTTCAGCAACAGCTGACTGGTGCAGGAACAGCTGACCGTGGTGCAGGAACAGCTGACTGTGGTGTAGCAACAGCCGACTGTGGTGCAGCAACAGCCGACTGTGGTGCAGCAACAGCTGACGGTGGTGCAGCAGCAGCTGACCGTGGTACAATAGTACATATTTCTCACCCTTTTTACCACGGGGTTGGCACTAGAAGCTTTCTTTGGGCCCATGGTGGCTTATTTAGCAGTTACAAGCACTATAAACAATGGAATAATACAAAATGTATCGAATGTATGCATGCAAGTGGCCACCCTGGCTTGTAAACAGTGACGGCAGGGCTGGATGGACAGGTTTGGGATGAGTCATTTTGGTCAGAAACAGCTGATGGTGGTGCAGCAGCAGCTGACTGTGGTGCAGCAGCAGCTGACCATGGTGCAGCAGCAGCTGACCGTGGTGCAGCAGCAGCTGACTGGTGCAGCAACAGCTGATGGTGGTGTAGCAGCAGCTGACTGTGGTGCAGCAACAGCTGATGGTGGTGCAGCAGCAGCTGACTGGTGCAGCAACAGCTGATGGTGGTGCAGCAACAGCTGATGGTGGTGTAACAGCAGCTGTGGTGCAGCAACAGCTGATGGTGGTGCAGCAACAGCTGATGGTGGTGTAGCAGCAGCTGTGGTGCAGCAACAGCTGACAGTGGTGCAGCAGCAGCTGACTGTGGTGCAGCAGCAGCTGACTGTGGTTCAGCAACAGCTGACTGTGGTGCAGCAGCAGCTGGCCGTGGTGTAGCAGTAATTATCTCTTTCTTCATTTCCATAGTAATTTTCACCTTTTTAACCGCACGGTTGGCACTTGAAGCTTTCTTGGGGGCCATGGTGACTTACTTTGCAGGTACAATCACTAAAAACGCTGTGATAATATGAAATGTTCCGATTGTATGCGTGGATGCGACCGCACTGGCTGGCTTGTAAACACTGGCACCCACGGGGCAGCTGAGGCGTGCTCAGACGAATCGCATGAGGCGAGGCAAAATTTTTGCGTTAAAATGTATCATATGCCAGATTTAACCTTTGCCGATGCCATCGTGTGCTGGGGGTCCACTGTATTGTTTATTATGTCATATTAGTTGAATTGTGATAGATAAATTAGCCATAGAGTTGATATTAGTGTCATATTCTCCAACAATAAACTCGCCTCCCCTCCCTCTGCCATACACCAACAAGAATCTTCAATAAAGTTAAGTGTGATGTTAAATGTTCATTTATACATTTTATTAGTGCTTTACATTTATTTGTCATTCTCTTCTACATGTAAATCTATATTTAACCCTTTGACTGTCGCGGCCGTATATATACGTTTGTGAGGTACCGTGTTTGACGTATATATACTCATAAATTCTAGCGGCTTCAAATCAGGCAGGAGAAAGCTAGTAGGCCCACATGTGAGAGAATGGGTCTGTGTGGTCAGTGTGCACCACATAAAAAAAATCCTGGAGCACGCAGTGCATAATGAGAAAAAAAAAACTCCGACCGTTTTTTTTAATTAAAATGCCGACTTTGTGGTCTATTTTCGTATAGTATTTGTGGTTGTATTCTCGTTTTCATGGTCTCATTTGATAGAATGGAAACTATATTATAGAAATGGAGGTGATTTTGATTAATTTTACTATAAAAAGAACCTGGAAATGGAGCACAAAGTACAGGAAATGTTTGATTTTTGCCGATGTTCAAAAGTAAACAAATGATGTCATTGTCCAATAAATGTCCAAATAGCCATTCTAATACGCAGTCATGAATGGGTTGATGTAATTTTTACAATTATTACAGTATTGCAGTAGTCTGCATAACAGTAAATCTTCTATTTTTTGTTTGAATAAAATTTCAAAATAAAAAGCAAGAGTAATATCACAGGGACCTGGAGACATGACTGATGAACAAAGAAAATCTTATTTTAGAGCCAGGAATGTCTGCATTGTTCATTCAGGACCTTATTTTGAAATTGTCGTATTTTTTAATTTTCGTGAAATTGGCCAAATTGCAAATTTCTGACCATGTTATTGGGTAGTTGAAATCGGTAAATGGGCAGTTTCTTGTGCTCAATCGATAGAAAAAATAGAGTTCTGAAGAAATAGTTATGAGTTTGGTTGACTGGAATAACGGAATTAGCCGAAAATAGGGCTCAAAGTGGGCGAAATTGCCGATTTTTAAATATCGCCGAAGTCGCTAACTTCGCGAGGGCGTAATTCCGTCAGTTTTCCATCAAATTTCGTTTTTTTGGTGTCTTTACAATCGGGAAAAGATTCTCTATCATTTCATAAGAAAAAATAATTTTTTTTTTTTTCGAATATTTTGCGACACCAGGAGCAACTTCAGGATTGGGCCCTTCGACAGTCAAAGGGTTAAGTTAGGAAAGTGACCCCTGATAAGGACTTGGTATGTAGAGTCCTTAAGGAGGGGGATTTCCCTTCCGAACAATAACCTCTCTTCCCTCTCCCCTCCTCCCTGTCTTCCATCCATCAACTACAGCCTTCAGTAAAGGTAACTGTCATGTTGAATGTTCATTCTTTTGTGCATGTAAATCTAACTTTAAGGTAAAAAAAAATTTTTGTTGTTGTTGATACTTCTGGGTGTTTGGAATGAATTTGATTTATAATATTTCTTATGGGGAAAATGGTTTCGCAAGTCGTCAATTTTGGTAATAGTCACACTCTGTGGAACAGATTAATTACAAAAAACGAGGGACCACTGAATATAAATTTTAAAAAATGAGAAAAAAGGTATATTGGCATTACTTCTGCAAGCGGCAGCACTTCATGTTGCCATCAGGTAAGCGACAGGCGCTGACTATGGCCTTATATCTCCATAAGTGCTGACTCTAAAATTTTTTTTTACATTATTACATGTAAAAAATGTCCTCTTTATTTAAAAAAAAATTCCAAAAATATTTGGAGTGCTTGGTGAGAGAACGTAGATCTATGTTTGGACAGCTAAGGGGTTAATGGACTAATGGGGGAAGGGTATACGTACGATATTGCTGATTGCAACTTCCAAATTATGAAATCAATAATATTTCATGATTGTCCATTTGTCTTCTGGTTATTTTAAATAAAATTCTAAAAGTGGTTTCGAGTTTCACTTTAAACAAAGAGCACAGTGCTGAGGCTTAGCAGGCTGTATTTCCTAAAATATCACTTTAATGATATATTGAAATTAATTAAAAAGTTATTAAAATAAAGCAGTAAAGACAGTTGTAACCCATAAAATACCATTTTAATGCATCCACAGAACAAAGTAGTTTTTGGCAAATAACACTACTGTGACTAGCTGGGGATTGAACCTGTGATATTTGACCAGCCTTCCGGGATGCTAGGTAAATTTCTTGATTCCTTTGTCCACTACGGCTAGTGGACAAAGGCATGAAGAAATTTACCTAACATCCCAGGAGGCTGGGTAAATACACTGGTTTGATCCCCAGCTAATTGCAGTACTGTTATTTGCATAAGCTACCATATAATAATGTGTGACAGTGGTCATCTTGAGATGAGATCTTGGATAAATTGGTTTTGGAACCATACACAATTAACCCACACATAGGAGACAAACTTATGACGATATTTAGGAACCAGTTTCTCGTTATTAATGTCTGCTAGGGCGGTGGCCATCCAACTTTCATTTTTTGAAAATTACAATTTCTTAAAGTGCCAGATTTTATTTAGTTTATTATATAGCTATTCATCCATAAATTGCAGTACATTTCTCTAATGTTATTTTGCTTGCTTTTTTTTTTTCTTAAATTTTATAGTATGTTTTTGCTTTCAGTATGGGCTTGACCGTGAACGTTGTGAAGAAGAGCTGTCTCAGAAGGCAAACATCCATCATGGCGGTTATTATGGCCCATGGGGTCGTTCTAGCAGTGGATTGTCGTCACCCTCACATTCACGGGTCACCTCCCCTATTCGAACAGGAATACCATCCACACCTACCACACCTGTTATTACTACAACCACTCCAACTACTCAAATGTTGCATCACTCTACTGCAACACACCATGTATTTGGACCATTACAGTCGAGTGGATACCTAGTGTATAGTTATGGCCCTGGAATGGTAGCAGGTCCAGGGCCAGTTTACACATCACCCATCACAACTACTGTACCTACTAGCCCTGTGTTTTACCAACCACCAATCAATAGTCCAATAAGTTATGGGTGGCACCCATCTGTTTCTAATGGACTTAGGGCAGCGGGTATACAGCCACCTCCAAGACACTTACAAGGGGGCTGCAGTAGACAGGACACTCCATATTGTTCTCATGAATCTTCAAAGTCTCGTTCCAGTACGCCAGTTATGCCTAATTCAGCACCAGTTGTACCTAATTCCTTTGACCCATTCAGTGGTTATGAAACTAAAGATCCACCAGAACGTCGAAAAAGTGCGGATACCTTTTATGGAGGAAGAAGAGGACTTTCTTATAATTTACAGGAAATGGAACAACAATTTGAAAGATTAAGTAATAGTCCACATCATTCCTCAAATACTCTATTAAATAATATCATAGACTCTCCCTCATCTCCATCAGCAACAACCACAACAGTAACAACCACGACCAGCAACTGTACAAATCCGGGAAACACCAGTGGTGGCGGCAGCAGCAGCAGCAGTCGACCTCCACCAGGTCCGAGACATATTTCATCCTTATATCTCACTCCTGTTCCTCCCCATGGTGCCCATCATGCCCCTGGGCCTCCATCAAGTGATGGTACAGTTTCAGTGTGTGGTCGATCATACACTAAAGTAAACCTTCAGTTGCGACAGCCATCTACTGAACCTCAACCACCTATACAAATCCGCAGTAGCGGTTCCTCTCTTACCTATTCCACCTCTTCTCTTGACCATCGCCATGGTTCACGTTCCTCCCTCCAGATCTCTATAGGTCCCACTGGTGGCACAATCTCTGCTATGCGCACGAACCTTGACAATAAAAATTCCCAGGCCAACACAGCGTTCCACATCCAGTACAGCTCAAGTGCAAATGGTGGTTCCACTCCCACGGGAGCTGCATTCCCCACATCGGATGATGTGGTTGGGCCGGAGGGGTACAAGGGCAATCACGGCGCCCACAAACCTGGTACATGTCTGATTCTTTGCCCACGGAATCAAGACAGCGCAAGTCTTCATTGCCAGAATGTGTGGGGCCTCCAGTGTCCTTGCACCCCCTCCACTATCCCCCAAGCACTGAGACTAGCCTGGGTTACTCTGCAGGAGAGCCTATATGGGCAGTGCCACCTGCCAGGCCTGATTCAGATCATATACAAGGTATAGCAGCATGCACTACTGTACTGCTGTGTATTCCCTGTACACCCCTCAGTGTGCTGCTTGATACCCACTCACATGGCCCCCACAACCAGTGAAATGTTTTTGGGGTGTTTTTCTGTTGCCCTAAATAAAAAGGGTTGCCTATAGATTGATTATCCTGTAATTCTAGATATATGGCTACTAACTTATTTTTTATTAATAAGGATCCATCGTTTGTGCAAAGTAGAATGATTAGCTTGCTGTTAGATGTTTATAACAAAGATATGAGCAATATTGTGTTTGGCTATGTTGGGAATTTTTATTGATTTTATATTAATATTTTACATTAATAATAATATCCAGATGTGGCTTTTTTCAATTCAGTAATATTTGTCTTTTAGTGTGTGCCCATGGCTGATCTGGATCCTGCATGACACTCATAGATCAGAGGTATTTTCCTGGACTTCATGGGATTTATGCTTACATATGATGGTTGTCTTAATTTTTTCCCCTTCAATTGTGGTATTTTTTAAGTAGACCTAAAGAATTAATTATCAAGATATTTCAAGTAAGCTGTTCAGATAAAGCTCATAATTATACAGTATTAAAAGGTTGACTTTTAACCTGGCACTGAAAATTAATATTCACATTCATATATATTCTCTTGTGATTTTAAATACGAAGAAATAAAAGTACAGTATAAAATTTTTGGTTTTAAAGCTGTTCATTTACTTACATATTACAATACTACAATAAACTGAAATAATTTCAATTCATAGTTTTGATGTTTAATACTAGTATTCTGATAATTGAATAACCAGTTGTAAATTCTTATCTGTTTTAATCCAGCAGCACTGGTGCAAGAACAGATTATACGCAAGCAAAAGTTGGAGGCAGAGTTGGCAAAGCAAATTGAAGAGAAAAGTACATTACAGACCGAGGTAGAAATGATGATACGGGAATTAAATGCTAGGGAGCAACAACGTAAACTTAACGCCGACACTAATACTCTGGTGAGAATTTGGCAGTTATCACATGACTTATATTAGACAGTGGCTCTTGAGCTTACGTATGATATATGACTTAAGTATTGTAGATTCAATTCAGTGGTTGTCAATACTAAAAGTAACTTTTGACGCAAGTGACAATTAAATATATACTGTGATCATTTGTGATTTTGTATACGGGTGCTCCTTGACTTATGATGTGGTTACGTTCCAATGAACCCATCATAAGTTGAAATACTGCTAGTCAAATGTGTAGTATGAATATGATATGTAAAATAAATAACTACTGTTACTGAGTAAGTAAATAAACAAATAATTACTAACTGAATATCATTATTGAAAAGTAAATAAATGAATACAAGTTATGGACTTGCTGCCTTCATGCTCAGTAATTATGCCAAGTCTCATCTCCAAAGTATTCCTTTTGCACCATTGTAAAGTTGAAATATCTTAAGTCGAAGAACACTTGTGCAGTAAATTTAGTGTGTTCTGAACAATTAAACCTATATACAATATTTATATTTCACATACAATATTTATATTTCACATACATATTTTCCTCCCAGAGAATTGAAGAAGTACAACGGGAAAATCAGCGATTACAATCTGAGTGCTATGAAATGGAAAATAAAATTTTACGCCTTGGTAAGCTGATGCTTCTTTTCTCCTGTTACTGTGTGTCTGTGTGTAAAATGTTAAGTTTGTCTAGCAGTTATGTATATACAGTAGGGCCCTGCTTTACTGCATTCCGCTAATACGGACATTTCAAATTATTACCAAAATCTCTATACAGCTTCCCCCACCTGACTTTCTAATACAGTCACCACGAGCCACCTGGTTTGTTTACATTCTCACTGAGCACGACTCTCCATTATGTCTGGAAAATTTCCAAAATTTCACGTGTTTTAACTTTAAAACTGTCCAAACGTAGATCTATGTCCACGTGCGGGGGGCTCCGAATGTAGTTCTATGATTTTATTTACATGCTTTCAAATGGGGAAAATCAAGGTCAGAGTGCTACGCACGTGAACGTAGATCTACATTTGGACAGTTTAAGGGTTAAAGTCATTTCATATTTTATATATACAGCCTCTCCTCACTTAACCCTTAAACTGTCGAAGCAGCTCTATGTTCACATGCAGTAGTGCTCCAAAAGTGGATCTACATTTTTTTTACATATTTCCAAATATAACAAAAAAAAAAAAAGTAGATCAAAGTTTTTTACACGTTTTCAAATGAAAAAAAAAAAAGAAGATCTACTTTTTTTACATACTTTCAAATGTTGAAAAAACGTAGATCTACTTTTGGACAGTTTAAGGATTAATGACGGAGTTCTGTTCCTAAGACCACGTCGGTAAACAAATTTGTCGCTAAGTGAGGAGCATACTATAATGTTAGTGGGTTTGTGTCATCCTTATTTGATATTGTTTTAATGTCACCTTTGCACCATTTATAACATTTCTGGTATATTTTTAAATGTTTATACAGCAGTGTACTGTTAATTGTAATAAACAGAATAGAGGAAATCAGCATGTAAGTGAGTCTGTCTCCCTGTGTCTCTTGGAGAATGAGCATATACTTGGCACATTCATCCAAACAGTTTCTTAAAATCCATTGGTTTTTGTGCTTGTTTATTAACCCTTTGATTATTTACGTCGTATATATACGTCTTACGCGCCACTGTTTCTGACATATTTATACGCGTAAATTTTAGCGGCTTCAAATCAAGCAGGAGAAAGCTGGTAGGCCCATATGTAAGAGAATGGGTCTGTGTGGTCAGTGTGCACCACATAAAAAAATCCTGCAGCATGCAGTGCATAATGAGAAAAAAAAACTGACCGTTTTTTTGGGATTAAAATGCTGACTTTGAGGTGTATTTTCGTATAGTATTTATTGTTGTATTCTCGTTTTCATGGTCTCAGGTGATAAAATGGATAACATATTACAGAAATAGAGATGATTTTCATTACTTTCACGATGAAAACAACCTTCAAATTGAGTTCAAAGTAGCGGAAATGTTCAATTTTTTACCAATGTTCAGGAGTAAGCAAATTACACCACACATCCAATACATGTCAACTGGGGAGTCTGATATTCTTTCACAAGTGCACTGATATTATTTATACCATTTTTACAATAATGCATTAGTCTGCATAACAGTAAATTTTGTATTTTATTGTATGAATAAAAAATCAAAATAGAAAGCAATAGTAATATAAGAGGGGCCTAGAGATGTGGCTAATGAACAGAGGCTATGTTATTTTAGTGCCAAGAATGTCTACATTGTTTATTCTGGACCCTATTTTGAAATTGACATCTATTTTAATTTGCGTGAAATTGGCCAAATTGCCAATTTGTGTCCACTTTATTGGGTAGTTCAAATCGGTAAATGGGCGGTTTCTTGTACTCAACTGATAGAAAAAATGGAGTTCTAAAGAAATAGCTATGAGATTGGTCAACTGGGACAATGGAATTGGCCAAAAACAGGGCTCAAAGTCGGCGAAATTGCTGATGTGTATGTGTCGCCGAGACCGCTAACTTTGCGGGAGTGCAATTCCATGAGTTTTCAACCAAATTTCATACTTTTGGTGTTATTACCATCGGGAAAAGATTCTCTATCATTTCATAAGAAAAAATAATTTTTTTTTTCCAAAACTTCTGTGACAGAATGACAGTTTCAGAAAGGGGCTTGCAACAGTCAAAGGGTTAAGTGCATGTGTTCCAGCTTGCCAGGATGTATAGTGAAAAGAAATCAACAATCATTTCTATCCTGGCAAAGAAAGAACAAATCAAGGAAGCTGATGTGGTGAAAGGGGTAAATGTGTTAATGAAAAAGAGATCACAAACAATGGAAGATGGGAAAGAGGCAGGGAGTGTAGCATGGAGGGAGGGAGTGTAGCATGGAGGGAGGGAGTGTAGCATGGAGGGAGGGAGTGTAGCATGGAGGGAGGGAGTGTAGCATGGAGGGAGGGAGTGTAGCATGGAGGGAGGGAGTGTAGCATGGAGGGAGGGAGTGTAGCATGGAGGGAGGGAGTGTAGCATGGAGGGAGGGAGTGTAGCATGGACGGAGGGAGTGTAGCAGGGAAACGGGGAGTGTGGAAAGGAGGCAGGGAGTGTAGCAGGCAGGCAGGGAGGGAAGTAACCCCAGAGAGGACTTTGATACCTGAAGTCCTTATGGAGGGGAATTCCCCTACCAAACAATAATCAGTCCTCCCTCTCTCCTCCTCCCTATCTTCCATAAGCCAACATGAATCTTCAATAAAGGTATGTAATAGTGATTTAAATGTTCATTTATTTATTTATTTTATTTAGTTCTCATTGTTTTGTGTATGTAAAACTATAATTAATCTTTAAAAAATGTATTTTTTGTTAATATTTTTGAGTGTCTGGAACGGATTAATTGTATTTTCATTAATTCTTATGGAATGGATTATGGCCGATATTCGGCGTTCCACTGTACTTTGTGTACCTGTACCTAAATAAACTTACTGTGCTGGCGTGCAGGTACACGTTAAAATCACTAAGTGTCTTATTAGTCTTGAAGATGCTATATTAATGATGATAACACAATAATCACTCTGAGGTGCGTTAACCCTTTCAGAGTCCAGAGGCCAAATCTCAAAAGTGACAGCCAGGGTCCAAGAATATTAAAAAAAAAAAAAAAAATCTTACAGAATTATGATATTCTTATATATGTAATAAAACAAAAAAAAATTCATTCTGTACTTACTGAGATATAGAGGTGTGAAGTTGACCCTCAATGACAGGGTGGCAGCAACATCGGCAACTTTCGTAAAGCTGCATTTTTTATTTTACTAATTTTTTTTTCCAGTAACTTTTGTGGCCTGAGAGATCAATATAATGTATATATGTAAACTCACTATAGGTAGTAGGTTGGTAGACAGCAACCGCCCAGGGAGGTACTACTGTCCTGCCAAGTGAGTGTAAAACGAAAACCTGTAATTGTTTTACATGATGGTAGGATTGCTGGTGTCCTTTTTTCTGTTTCATAAACATGCAAGATTTCAGGTATGTCTTGCTACTTCTACTTACACTTAGATCACACTGCACATACATGTACAAGTATATATTTACACACCCCTCTGGGTTTTCTTCTATTTTCTTTCTAGTTCTTGTTTATTTCATCTTACCTCCATGGGGAAGTGGAACAGAATTCTTCCTCTGTAAGCCATGCGTGTTGTAAGAGGCGACTAAAATGCCGGGAACAAGGGGCTAGTAACCCCTTCTCCTGTATATATTACTAAATGTAAATGGAGAAACTTTCATTTTTCCTTTTGGGCCACCCCGCCTCGGTGGGATACGGCCAGTGTGTTGACAGAAAGAAAGATGTACACTCATTGTATTCAACACAAAAACTGCACTAATATTTTCATCATGATATTGTTTACCAAACTTGTTTTACAACAAAAACATGCAAAATTGTTGTACATAAGAACATAAGAAAGGAGGAACACTGCAGCAGGCCTTTTGGCCCATTCTAGGCAGGCTCTTCACAATCCATCCCACTAATAAAACATTTGTAAAGTAAAAGGACACAAGTGCAACTAATGTGACATTTTATTGTGGCAACGATTTCACTCTCCAGGAGCTTTGTTAAGCATCTCATCTCCTTGAACCAGTTCTATTAGCAGATGACACTACTTATATTATCTCCAGCTAAAATCTGACAAGGCTTAGTGACACTTAACGATGAGCTACTAAAAATATCTACATGGATGACGACCAACAAACTTACTCTCAATATAGACAAAACCTACATGCTATCTGGAAACATAGCTTTAAATATCCAACTTAACATACTGATCAATGATTCCCCCATTATAAGACACACAGAAGGACAAATTTTTAGGTTTTTACCTTGACTACAACCTTAAATTTTATACCCACATTCAGCGTATAGCCAAGAAAGTCACCAAAACAGTAGGCATCCTTTCCTAGATACAATACAGTGGACCCCCGGTTAACGATATTTTTTCATTCCAGAAGTATGTTCAGGTGCCAGTACTGACCGAATTTGTTCCCATAAGGAATATTGAGAAGTAGATTAGTCCATTTCAGACCCCCAAACATACACGTACAAACGCACTTACATAAATACACTTACATAATTGGTCGCATTGGGAGGTGATCGTTATGCGGGGGTCCACTGTACTATGTACCCCAAATGGCACTGCTAACACTATACCACCCTCTCATCTACCCTTACCTCACCTATGGTATTTGCACTTGAGGATCTACTACAACAAATCACCTTAACCCTTTTAGGGTCCAGACCCCCAATCCGAAACCTGTCCACAGGGTTCAAAAATTTTCCAAAAAAAATAATTTATTTTATTTACTGCTCACAGTTCATCTGAGTGAGTTGAGCTCATGATGTAGTACTACGACACTGACCCTGGCTTCATAGCTGTAGAACTACAGCACAGTCCCTCAAGGGGTTAATATACAAAATATGCACTCATATTATTGTGCCTATTATATACAGTAGTGCCCCACTTATACGGCAGGTTAGGTTCCAGGCTACCGCCGTAAAGTGGAACACCCCTTTTTTCCACTTATAAATGCATATAAATACAGTGGACCCCCGGCTTACGATATTATTTCATTCCAAAAGTATGTTCAGGTGCCATTACTGAACGAATTTGGTCCCATAAGGAATATTGTGAATTAGATTAGTCCATTTCAGACCCCCAAACATACACGTACAAACGCACTTACATAATTGGTCGCATTGGGAGCTGATCGTAAAGTGGGGGTCCACTGTACTAGATAACAAATTTACACTAACATATATTAAGTTAGCAACAGAACTAGGAAATTAAAAACAATAAAAAAGTAAAATACACATATAGTACACTCATTACTTACCTTAAAATATTTGTAGCCTTAATCTGTGGTGAGACAAGTAGTATTTATTGTAAGAAATCAAGTGTGGTATATATGGTAGTCAGCTGGGCTACCATACTCATCCACACATAATGTTCTATTACATTTAAGCATCCCAGAGCGATAAAATGCTTATACAGTTCACTCATTACTTACCTTAAAATATTTGTAGTCTTAATGTAGGGTCAGATGTGAGTAAACGAGATAAAACTAATAAATGAGAGAGAGAGAGAGAGAGAGAGAGAGAGAGAATGAGTACATGAGAGAGGACAGGCACAGAGTTATGTAAACAAACCAGGCGAACGCAAGTTTTGTAAACAAACCAGGTGTACATGTCTGGTTTGTATACAAGTTACATTGTGTACAGGTTATCTCTACATTGATAAGGTAGAAGAAATAAAGAAGAACACTCCCATTCTCATGTAACACCATTTTTAGAAGAAATGATGCTCTGAGTGAAGGCAATGGAAATAAGTCAGTCTGTCTGACTTTTTTGGGTTATCCTAGGTACTTTACACATATGCTGTTATGTATGATAATTTATGTCACTGTATTTGTGTATACCTGAATAAACTTACTTTCTTACATATGAAAGGAATAATTTTCTACAGTTACCCCCAGTAACACATTTTCTCTGATGTTGGCCTAGAGAAAATGTCATTCTTGCCGTCACTCGTAGAAGTCTGGCTACCACATCTTGTATTTATGTTTATTTATTCTACTGTGGGGTGTATTTATCATCTTTAAATGTTATGTATCGTGTTCATTATATAATTTTGAAAAAATATTATAGATGGATTAATGAAAATGTGTATATTAACGTAATATACGACATTTAATGAGATTCGGTGATTATTATTATTAATACTAATATGGCGTCACTCGTAGAAGTCTGACTCCCACATCTTGTATTTATGTTTATTTATTCTACTGTGGAGTGTATGTATCATCTTTATATGTTATGTATCATGTTTATTATATAATTCTGAAAAAAATATTATACAATATTTAGTGAGACTAGGTGATTATTATTATTATTATTATTATTATTATTATTATTATTATTATTCTTTCTTTCAACACACCGGCCGTATCCCACCTAGGCGGGGTGGCCCAAAAGGAAAAACAAAAGTTTCTCCTTTCACATTTAGTAATATATACAGGAGAAGGGGTTACTAGCCCCTTGCTCCTGGCATTTTAGTCGCCTCTTACAACACGCATAGCTTACGGAGGAAGAATTCAGTTCCACTTCCCCATGGAGATAAGAGGAAATAAACAAGAACAAGAACTAGTAAGAAAATAGAAGAAAACCCAGAGGGGTGTGTATATATATGCTTGTACATGTATGTGTAGTGTGACCTAAGTGTAAACAGAAGTAGCAAGACGTACCTGAAACCTTGCATGTTTATGAGACAGAAAAAACACCAGCAATCCTACCATCATGTAAAACAATTACAGGCTTTCATTTTACATTCACTTGGCAGGAAGGTAGTACCTCCCTGGGTGGCTGCTGTCTACCAACCTACTACCTAGATTATTATTATTATTATTATTATTATTATTATTATTATTATTATTATTATTATTATCATTACTAATATGGTGTCTCAAGACATAAGACGCTCTCACTGATTTTAATATGTACCTACACGCCAGCACAGTGTGTAAGTTTATTTAGGTACAGGTATACATAAATATAATAATCAGAGTATATATATATAAAATATGAAATAACTTTTAACCCTTTGACTGTCGTGGCCGTATATATACGTCTTACGAGGTACCGTGTTTGATGTATATATACTCATAAATTCTAGCGGCTTCAAGTCAAGCAGGAGAAAGCTGGTAGGCCGACATGTGAGAGAATGGGTCTGTGTGGTCAGTGTGCACCATATAAAAAAATCCTGGAGCACGCAGTGCATAATGAGAAAAAAAAAACTCCGACCGTTTTTTTTAATTAAAATGCCGAATTTGTGGTCTATTTTCATATAGTATTTATGGTTGTATTCTCGTTTTCTTGGTCTCATTTGATAGAATGGAAAATATATTATAGAAATAGAGGTGATTTTGATTAATTTTACTATAAAAAGAATCTGGAAATGGAGTACAAAGTACGGGAAATGTTTGATTTTTGCCGATGTTCAAAAGTAAACAAATGATGTCATAATCCAATAAATGTCCAAATATCCATTCTAATATGCAGTCATGAATGGGTTGATGTACTTTTTACAATTATTACAGTATTGCAGTAGTCTGCATAACAGTAAATCTATTTTTTGTTTGAATTAAATTTCAAAATAGAAAGCAAGAGTAATATCAGAGGGGCCTGGAGATGTGACTGATGAACAAAGAAAATGTTATTTTAGAGCCAGGAATGTCTGCATTGTTCATTCTGGTTCTTACTTTGAAATTGTCATATTTTTTAATTTTCGTGAAATTGGCCAAATTGCAAATTTCTGACCATGTTATTGGGTAGTTGAAATCAGTAAATGGGCAGTTTCTTGTACTCAATCGATAGAAAAAATGGAGTTCTGAAGAAATATCTATGAGTTTGGTTGACTGGAGTAATGGAATTAGCCGAAAATAGGGCTCAAAGTGGGCAAAATCGCCGATTTGTAAATATCGCCGAGGTCGCTAACTTCGCGAGAGCGTAATTCCATCAGTTTTCCATCAAATTTCAGTTTTTTTTGGTGTCTTTACAATCAGGAAAAGATTATCTTATTTCATAAGAAAAAATAATTTTTTTTTTTTTTTAAATTTTGCGACACCAGGAGACATCTCAGGATTGGGGGTTGCGACAGTCAAGGGGTTAAAAACACTTGAAATTTTGGAGTTTCCAGACATAATGGAGAGACTTGGTGCTTACGTATCTCTCAGAAAATGTAAACAAACCAGGTGGGGCACGGTGACTGTATTAGAATGTCAGGTGGGGGGAGCCGTATAGAGAGTTTTGGTCATAATTTGAAATGACCGTATTAGAGGAACGCCATAAAGCAGGGCCCTACTGTATATAAAACATTAAACTCCAATATAAATACTCCCCCCAAACTGCTCCTTGATAGTTACAAAAGAACACACATACAAAACTCAAGGCATAAGACTCTCTGCGACATTCCCTGTGTCCACTTCACCTTATGCAAAAATGCAATGCAGATAAAGGGCCCCAAGATCGAGAGTTCACTGCCCAAACTAGCCAAAGGTCCCCTATCAGCCAATCAATTTACAGCTATAATTAAAAATCGCCTAATCTCCTAAACATAACTACACGAACACTGCTATACCAGACATAAACAACTCGTCCAACTACTTCCCGTTTCTTCACCATCTCTTAAAATCTTCCCATAGCCTGAAATCATAGAGCCAGTTTGAAACTACTGTACTTATAAATTCCAATTAACTTAAGATCACTAAACCAGTTTAAAGTATTAATACACACTCAAAATTGTGCTACTGGTAATATTTTGCTACCCCTCTTTGTATAATAATGCTTAATAAAAATGTTACCACTCAGTAACCTATGTCTAATATTAAGTAGTCTATAAGCACTAGGATAAGTCTACCTGAAATCCACATGCATGCTAGTGACTTTGTTTGTGCTTAATATATTATTACTTGTAAACTACACAAAGAAATAAAGTCTTTTACTGTTCATTAACCTTTTCACTGTCACGACCGCTGCTCACAAACTTGCTCTCAGTGTTGAAGAATTTAAAAAAAAAAAATTTTTTTTTTGTCTTATGAAATGATAAGAATCTTTTCCCGATGATAATGAAACCAAAAGTATGAAATTTGATGGAAAACTTATGGAATTACGTTCTCGAGAAGTTAGTGGTCTCAGCGATATTTACACATCGGTGATTTCGCCCTCTTTGAGCCCTATTTTCAGCCAATTCCATTGTTTAATTCACCCAAACTCATAGCTTTTTTGCTAAAACTCCTTTTGTTCTATCAAATGAGTACAAGAAACCACCCATTTACCTATTTCAATTACCCAATAAAGTGATCAGAAATTGGTAATTTGGCCACTTTCATACAAAAGGAAGGCCAATTTCAAAATAGGGTCCAGAATTAACAATGCAAACATTCCTAGCAATAAAATAACATTTTCTCTGTCATTAGTCACATCTCCAGACCCCTTTTATATTATGCTTGCTTTACATTTTGAATTTTTAATCACACAAAAAATAGAATATCTACTGTTATGCAGACTACTTCATCATTATAAAAATGGTATAAATAATATACAGGTACTATCCGACTTACGACCAAGCTTGGTTCCGACCAACCGGTCGTAAGTCAAAATGGACGTAAGTCGAACCTTTGAAAATTGCTGACATACTGGGTAGGGCATAATGTCAAACCTTTCCTATATAAACTACCTACATAGTACTGTAATGTAATGTACAATCATTATTTCATTGTTTTTACCATTATTTACTTCGATTTTTATATTTTAATTATGTACTGTATATAATGTATACACAGTAGTGAATTGTATTGTAAATTTTACATCGCATACAGTATCATATGTTATTGTTATCTTTATGTATTGTTGACACAGTGGAATGGGAGAATACCACTGGTAGTGTCATTCTGCCGGAATGTAGTATAACCTATACCCTAAGTAAAGAGAAACAACTCTGGAACGTGTAATACGTATCTGGCTGGCTGGCTGGCCGGGTGGGTGAGTGGTTGACTGACTGGCTGACTGAATGTGGCTGTCACTCTCTGTATCTCTCTCTCTCTCTCTCTCTCTCTCTCTGTCTCTGTCTCTGTCTCTGTCTCTGTCTCTGTATCTCTGTATCTCTCTCTCTCTCTCTCTCTCTCTCTCTCTCTCTCTCACAGGTACACGAAAGTGAAGTTATCATACATAGTATAAATTACCTAGGATAACCCAAAAATCCAGACAAAGTGCTATACAGTGGATCTATGCTCCAGTGCCCTAAATTAATAATAATATTAATAATAATAAGAATTATTATTACAATAATACATATGTACTAATATTAATAATAATAATAATAATATTATTAAACTATAATATAATAATCGTGTCCACTCATTACTTACCTTAAAATATCTGTAGTTTTAATGTAGAGTGAGAGGTGAGTAAACAAAATTAGATGAATAAACGAGAGAGAGAATGAGTGTAGAAGGTTCACGAGTTATGTAAACAAACGTTGTTGTTGTTACCAGCCCGGACACGAATGGTTTTTATTCACTTTGTCAAGTCGACAAGAAAAACATCTCATATTTGTTAATTTATATGTTTATATGTTATGTAGCATGTTTATTATATAATCTTGAAAAAAAAAAATCATAGATGGATTAAGCAAAATGTCTACATTAACGTTTTATACACATTTAATGCGCCTCAGTGATTATTATTGTGTTATTATCATTACTAATATGGCATCTTCAAGACCAGTTACACTCTTAACAGATAAACAGGCAGACACACACAGGTAGACAGAAAGACAGACACACAGGTAGGCAGAAAGACAGACACACAGGTAGACAAAGACAGTAAGTTGGTAGACAGCAACTGCCCAGGGAGGTACTACCGTCCTGCTAAGTGTGTGTAAAACAGAAACCTGTAATTGTTTTACATGATGGTAGGATTGCTGGTGTCTTTTTTCTGTCTCATGAATATGCAAGATTTCAGGCTAATTCCAGTGTACTAGTCGACAAAAATCATAACTATTTCGCTAGAACTCCATTTTTTCTATTGAATGAGTACAAGAAACCACCCATTTACTGATTTCAATTATCCAATAAAGTGGTCAGAATTTAGCAGTTTTGCCAATTTCTCACAAATTTCAAAAGATGCCAATTTCTCACAAATTTCAAAAGATGCCAATTTCCGAATAGGGTGCAGAATAAACAAGAAAGACATTCCTGGCACTAAAATAACAAGTTCTCTGTTCGTTAGTCGCATCCCCATGCCCCTCTTGTATTTCTTTGGTTTTCCACTTTGAATTTTTATTCTTACAAAAAAAATAAGATTTACTGTTATGCAGACTACTGCATTAGTGTAGAAATGGTATAAATAATATCAGCGCACTTGTGAAAGAATATTAGACTCACCAGTTGACGTGTATTGGAAGCTTGTCATGATTTGTTTACTTTTGAACTTTGGTAAAAATCAAACATTTCTGCTATTTTGAGCTCAATTTCAAGGTACTTTTCATTGTAAAACCAGTCAAAATCATCTCAATTTCTGTAATATGTCTTCCATTCTATCAAATGAGACTAGGAAAACTAGAATACGACAATAAATACTATACGAAAATACAGTGCAAAGTCGCTGTTTTAATCCAAAAACACGGTGAAAGTTTTTTTTTCTCATTACGCACTGTGTGCTGCAGGATTTTTTTATACTGCGCACACTGACCACATAGACCCATTCTTTCATATGTAGGCCTACCAGGTTTCTCTCACGAGATTTGAGGGCGCTAGAATTTAGGCGTACTAGTACATCAAAAACCCTGGAGCGTAAGCCGTACTAGTACGGCCCAAGTCCTGAAAGGGTTAAGACTACAAATATTTTGAGGTAAGTAATGAGTGTACTGTGTGTGTATTTTACTTTTTATTGTTTTTAATGCCTAGTTCTATTCCTAACTTAATTTATGTTAGTGTAAGCTTATTATCTGGCATTTGTGTGTATTTATAAGTGGAAAAAATGGCGTTCTGCTTTCAGGCGGTAGCCTGGAACCTAACCTGCCATATAAGTGGGGCCTTACTGTATTCAAAATAAATCTAAATAACTCAGATAATTAAGGTACTCTGAAACATAGCTACTGTAGACCAGATAATGTGGGGGTCAGAGGGGGTCCTTGCCAGATTAAGCATGTAGTGTGTGTTAACCCTTAAACTGTCCAAACGTTTGCACATGTAGCACTCCAAACGTAGATTACGTTTTATTTTTCATTCCTTCAAATTTGACGCAATAGGTTTGAGTCTCCTAGACATGAAAGGATGTGTCTGCACACTCAGTGTGCGCAGTAATAAAAAAAATCAGTAACCACTTAGTACCTTGTGGGAGCACCAGTTCAATTAAGCACCAGCTAGAGCAAATAGCATGGCAAACACCAGGGATTCACTGATGCCATGTCACATTAACACTCCCCTTTTAAGAGGAAAGTAAAAATAGGTTAGATAAATACATGAGGGAGTGTGGGTGGGTGTGAGTTGAACCCGACTAACTTATGCTACTAGGTCTGGTGTCGTGCTCTTTCCTTCAGTGGATGTGACCTGACTAAGTTGTCCCATTGGGGTTGCGTAATGTGGATTGGGTAATAACACTAATTTAAGTGGTAATATATGGGTAGCACCAGGCCTGACCTGCATCCCCGCTCCCTATCCTTAGACTGACTCACGAGATGGTTCCTGGGGTGAGCGGGTTCAAAACATGCTAGGGTCAGCTGTAACAGTGAATAACAAGTGATTCACACAGACGGTTGGTAGTGAATTACTACTACTGACACTGGTAACTGGTGACTGGTACTGGTACTACTGAGAGCTCAGCGACGCTAATGTATGTCATCCCGACATACAGCTAATACAAACTAGAGATGGCAGGTGTACGGCTTGGGCTGATTCTATACAATGTCAAAGTACACAACAATTGAACATTATAACATACATAAGGAGAATATCAGAATGGGAGCTAACGTAACTTACTGTAATGCATTACAAGGTATGATATAGCACAACTCGTAGAATGAGACTCAACATTGGGATTACACAATAGAAATGATAAAAAAAATTTGATCGATTGATATGTATTCATGTGATCTACTGATTCTGAAGAAGGATATGTACAGAGAAAGAAGTGTTTAACAGAAAGGGCAGACTTGGTGCACTCAAATCTAGACTGTTAAATCTCAGAATTCGGAGAGAACGTGACCACACAAAAAAAATTCTTGAATATTAATAAGTTGATACTGTAATTATTCATCTATACAGGTTATTTACATTTAACCCCAACTCTGCTAGGGTGAGATTGACATATGCAGAATGGGTGTCATCTCTGGGAGGATCAAACTCTGTTGCACTGGCTAACTCATGCCATGTTTGAGGCAGCTCTGAATTGGTAGTTACAAATGATACTTGCAGATTTCTCAATACCTTTCTTGTACGTAGGGAATAACGACATTCAAGTTGATCGTCTGACTGAGTATTAGAGGTAGAGGGTACAGAGTCAGGAGGATTGTCAGAGACTTACATTAGTCTGGGTTGGAACATCATTATCATCACATACTAACTTCATATGATCTAAATGCGATTCTTTATACTGACCAGTACTAATTTCTCTAACCTTATACAGTGGACCCTCGGTTATCAGCCATAATCTGTTCCAGAAGGTTGGCCGACAACCGAAATGGCCGATAAATGAATTAATATTTCCCATAAGAATTAATGGAAATACAATTAATCAGTTCCAAACAAAAATATTCACAAAAAAATAATTTTTTTAACAATTATGTAAGTATTACATACCTTTATTGAAGGCTAATGCTGGCTTCTGGAAGATAGGGAGGAGGAAAGAGGGAGGAGTTAGTGTTTGGAAGGGGAATTCCCCTCCATGAAGACTTTAGGTAGCAAAGCCTTTTCTGGGGTTACTTCCTTTCTCTGTCTTTTATTGCCACTAGGACCAGCTTGAGAGTCACAAAATAAATGTCCAGAGTGCTCTGTTTCTGGTGTCTCTTTAAGATTTCCCTGAAGTGAGACAGGGTTTTGTCACTAAACATGTTGCAGTTATGGCTTGTTTCAGCTTTGTCAGGGTGGTGTTTCTCTACAAAAGCTTGCACTCTAGTCCACATTGCACACACCTCTTTAATCTCTGAAGAAGGCACCTCCTTCACTCCCTCTTCCTCCTCCTCTGAAGCAAGTTCCTCAGCTGCAGTCTGTTGCTGTTCAAGTTGAAGCTCTTGCAGCTCTTCAGTGGTTAGCTCTTCCCTGTGGTTCTCCACCAACTCTTCCACATCCTTGCCACTCACCTCCAACCCCAGGGACTTCCCCAGTACCACAATAGAGTCCACAGGGTCAGGGTTAGCCTCAAACCCTTCAAAATCCCTCTCCTGGACATGATCTGGCCACAGTTTTCTCCAAGCAGAGTTCAAAGTCCTGGAAGTCACTCCCTCCCAAGCCTTACCTATAAGGCTTATGCAGTGGAGGATAGTGAAGTGATTCCTCCAGAACTGTCTTAGGGTCAACTGAGTGTCTGAGGTCACTTCAAAACACTTTTGAAACACTGCTTTTATGTAATGTTTTTTGAAGTTAGAAATGACCTAACCGGCTGGAGGAGAGGAGTGGTGGTAGGAGGCAAGAACTTCACTGTGATGAAACTGAAGTCCCTAAACACTTGGTCTTGCAAGTCTGGAGGATGTGCAGTAGCATTGTCCAGTACCAGGAGGCACTTGAGTGGCAATTTCTTTTCCAGGAGGTATTTTTTCACACTTGGGCCAAACACATCATTAGCCCACTCTGAAAATTTGCCTTGTGACCCATGCCTTATGATTAGCTTTCCACATCACACACACTCTATTCTTCATGACATTGTTTTTCTTGAACACTCTGGGATTTTCTGAGTAATACACCAGTAAAGGATTCACTTTGAAATCCCCACTAGCATTACCACACAACGAAAGAGTAAGACTGTCTTTCATAGGCTTGTGTCCTGGCGGTGCCTTTTCCTCCTGGGTAATGTAGGTCCTGTATGGCATTTTCTTCCAAAACAGGCCTGTTTTGTCACAACTGAACACTTGTTGGGGTTTGAATCCTTCAGCCTTTACATAGTCCTGGAATTTGTGAACATACTTTTCAGCTGCACATTTGTCAGAACTTGCAGCCTCACCATGCCTTACAACACTGTGTATGCCACTATGCTTCTTAAATCTATCAAACCATCCTTTGCTGGCCCTAAATTCACAAACTGCAGTACTTGTTCCAGGCATTTTCTTTGCAAGATCCTCATGCAACTGCATTGCCTTCTCACAAATGATCGACTCAACAACACTGTCTCCCACTAATTGTTTTCCTTAATCCACAATAATATTAGCTTTTCCATCTCTTCCCTTATTGGTGGCCTTTGTTTAGTTAGAAAAGTTACTCCTTTTGCAACATTAGCATCTTTGATTTGTTCTTTCTTTGCCAGGATGGATGTTGATTTATTCTTGCTGTACATCCTGGCAAGTTCCATAACCTTCATACTACTCTCAGACTTTTCTATCACTTCACGCTTAAATTCCATGGTGTTTCTCACTTTCTTTACCACAGGAACTTTACTAGGAACTTTCTTTGGAGCCATCTTTACTTATTTCATAGTTGCACTGGAAGAAAAACCACTAAAAATAATGGTAAACAAGCGAAATGTTTGGATGTATGAGCAGAAACTTCCTCAGCCACCAAGAGACAAAGCCAAACTGAAGTGCAAGCTGCCCTAGCTGGCGGATGGATGCGTCCAAAACAGCCGATAACCGAGCGAACGGCCGATAACTGGGCGCTGACAAACCTGCCGATAACCGGGGGTCCACTGTACTTATTGCCATTAATATGTTCAGCTACTTGATAAGGACCAACAAACTTTTGATCAAGCTTAGGCATTGGAGACGTTTTGTTAAAGTTAGTCAGCATAACTCTCGAACCTACTGTAATTTTGGACGGCTTTGCTCAAGTGTTAGCGACTCTTGTAAATTCTGCTGTTGGTTTATGAAGCGTTTCATGGATTCTTCTAAAGACACTTTGAGCTAAGCTGGTACAAGTTGCTATGAAATCATCAGGGTTGCAATTTGGTTTCGAGTTAGAATATAACAACTCATAAAGCAAACGTTTATCTACACCATACAATGCATAATGTGGAGTGCCACCGAGAGAAACATTGTAAGCAGAATTTATGGCCGCTGAACATCAGGTATAACTTCATCCCAGGTTTCACTGTTGGGATTGATAGTGGCTCTCAAGACATCAAGTACTTTCTTATTGGTTCGTTCCGCTAACCCATTGCTGGCAGGATGTTGAGGAACAATGGTGGATTTAGAGATCTTGTACAAGGTACACAAAAATTCAAGAATCTCATTACAGAATTCACCTCCATTATCTTTTACTAGGGACTTAGGGGTGGCATGCCTGCAGATAATGCGTTCTTTAAAAGCTTTAGATACTGTCTCAGCAGTCTTATCTGCAATAGGAACTAACTCACAATATCTGGTGAAATGATCTACCATAACACACAGATGCTTGTTGCCCTGGAGGGAACATTGGAAGTTAGTTAACAGATTAAGCGCAACTCTTTCCCACGGTTTGCTAGTAGTTGGATACACCTGGATTGGGTCAGGACCATTAACATTACCTTTACGTTACAGACACTACATTCCTTAACATACTCAGAAATATCAGTTGCCATACGAGGCCAAAAGTATTTCAATCTGGTTTGCTTTACTGAATAATCCATACCAGGGTGCACAACACCTGGTACATTGTGAACTAGCTGTAAGACTTCATTCACTAGTGACAGTGGAATTACTAACTGATATACCCGTCTGCTAGGAGTACCTAACTCGGCTGTTCAATACAGTAATTCTTGGTTCACAACAAAGTCACTGATGGGTGCTTGTGGCTCCGCAGTCAGAATAAGATCTTTCTGGAGGAAGAATCGAATCACACCAGATCACATGGGATCAGTTCTTTGACCATTCTTTACATCCTTGGCAGTAAATGGAGGGTCTGCAGTTACTATACTAACATGTCATGATAAAGCATCTGCGACTACATTTGACTTGCCAGGTAAGTGTTCAAAGGTAGGATTGAACTCTTGGATAGTTAAGGTCCATCTGGCTAACCTTCCAGTAGGTTGTTTGTTCTGGAATAAAGGTATCAGTGGAGCATGGTCTGTCAAGACATGAACAGAGTACTGATAAGTAATGTCTCAGAAGTACTTTAAAGACCATACTTTTACTAAAGCTTCTTGCTCCGTTACTGTATAATTGCATTCAGCCTTCATAATGACTCGGCTAGCAAATGCAACTGCTTTGTACTTGCCATCAGTCTTCTGAGCTAGTACGGCACCTATGCCAACTAAACTAGCATCAGTTGTCAGATAGAAGGGCTTAGAAAAATCTAGAAATTTCAAAATTAGAGGAGCAGATGTTAGCTTTTCTTTCAGAGTTTGGAATGCTCATTGTTGACAGAAGGTCCAAACGAAATGAAAGATCTATAAAAACCTGCTAAGCCCACAAAGGATCTTACGGCATCAGCAGTTTTGGGAGACTGAAAATTTAGTACTGCAGTTACTTTACTTTGGTCAGTTGTAACCCCTCTAGGAGTGACTACGTGACCAAGAACTTGATTTCTGATCTGAAAAATTGACATTTAGGCAGTTTGATCTTTAACCCGTAAACGGTCCAAACGTATATATACGTTTCTTCAACATTTGAAAGTATGTATAAAAAGTAGATCTTCTTTTTGTTTTTTTACATTTGAAAATGTGTAAAAAACTTTGATCTATTTTTTTTTTGTTATATTTGAAAATATGTAAAAAAACTTAGATCTACTTTTGTAGCACTACACATGTGAACGTAGATTTGCTTGGACCGTTTACGGGTTAAATTGGCTTCTTCAAGCTTACCAAGTACTACATCAAGTCTTTTCAAGTGCGTATCCATGTCTTCAGACATGACGATTACGTCATCTAAGTACACCATAAGTGCATTACCTATGAGACCTCTAAAGATATTAGTCATGAGCCTTGAGAATGTGATAGGGGAGGATCGTAACCCAAAGGCCATACAGAGGAAGTGATAATGACCTGTAGGAGTGGAGAATGAGGTTAGCTCTTGGCTGTCCTCGTGAAGAGGGTCTTGCTAAAACCCTTGTAACAAGTCCAGGGTCGAAAAGACTGTTATCTTTGATGTTATGTAAAAGGCAGGTGGTGGAGGTGGCGGTGGTGGCAAGAGTAGTGGAACAATCTCTGCCACTCACTAAATCTCACCTCTCATGAGAAAACTCCAGGTGGCTTAAATTAAGCCACAATATGCCACAGGGATGGTGAAGACCACTCTTATCAGCATCTAACTGGTAGCACAAAGCGATATTGGAGACAATATGTCAAGAGGAACTTGCGTGGCTTACTTCTCTCTCTCAGCTGGGTTAGGAAGCTGGTTGGCTTACTGGCGTAACCCTCGAAAATGGCTGACTGGAAGATGTGTAACAATGCACACAGCATGAAGGAGCAGGTGGATGACAGAAGACAGGCTGGATGATAGACTGAAGCAGGCTGACTGGCACTCTCTCCCACAGACTGGCGTACTGGCTGGCTTAATTGCAAAATCCAGGTCAACCCCTCGGAGATTGAAGCAATTAGCACACGAACGAAGCCAGGAAGCTTGAGAGGTGGTTGCAACTGGCTTGCAGGCTGGGGCCACACTGGGTGGATGTGGGTGAGGGTAGCAGCAAGCTAGCTGGAGGTGGCAGAGACATCCCCTCTGACCTGCGGGCACCCCACAAACAATCTTCTAATGGCAGAAATACCCATAAATCCATGCCCACAATGCTGCCACCAATTTGTCCCGTTGGGGTTCTGTAACCTGGATTGGGTAAGAACACTAATTTAGGTGGTAATGAAGTATATTAACACGGAATATATGGGTAGCGCCAAGCCTGACCTGCATCTCCGCTCCCTATCCTTAGACTGACTCATGAGATGGTTCCTGGGGGTGAGTGGGTTCAAAACATGCTAGGGTCAGCTGTAACAGTGAATAACAAGTGATTCACACAGACGGTTGGTAATGAGTCACTACTACTGACACTGGTAACTGGTTACTGGTACTACTGAGAAAGTGGGTCATTGGTCTAAGCCGGGGGGGGCGTGACATGGACCTGCCTTGCATGGGCCAGTAGACCTGCTGCAGTGTTCCTTTCTTATGTTCTTATGTATTCAGCAGGCTGACCAGCTGGCTGGATGGCTTTGGCTGTCTCTGGCTGTCTCTCTGTCTGTATCTATATCTCTGTCTCTCTCTCACATGTACACATAAGTACAGTTATTATACATAGTGTAAATTACCTAGGATAACCCAAAAATTCCAGGCAAAGATAAACAGACAGATAGATAGATAGACATATAGATAGACAGACAGATAGACAAACAAACATGTTTGCATTTATCAGTGAAAACAAGTGAAGCCAGGCTTCCCCCAGTGCCCATTTATCAAATGTCACTGAACTGTCAACAGTTGTCATAACACCATTCTTCAAGGAGTTTGATATATACTCCAGGCACACACAGACAGATAAGCAGAGCTAGACAGATGAGCAGACAGACATAGACAGACATGTTTGTGTAACAGTGATAACAAATATAGCGAGGGTTAGCTAAATGCACGAGTGAGTGTGGGTGGGTGTGAGTTAGACCTGACTAGCTTGTGCTACTAGGTCTGATGTCGTGCTCCTTCCTTCAATGAATGTAACCTAAGTGGGTTATTGGTCTAAGCCTTGGGGGGGGGGGGTGGCATGGACCTGATTTGCATGAACCAGTAAGCCTGTTGCAGTGTTCCTTCTTTCTTATGTTCTTATGTATTCACCAGGCTTCCTGGCTGGCTGGCTGGCTTTGGCTGTCTTTCTGTCTATATCTCTGTCTCTCTCTCATATGCACACATAAGTACAGTTTATTATACATAGTGTAAATTACCTAGGATAACCCAAAACTTCCAGGCAAAGATAAACAGACAGATAGACAGACAAACATGTTTACGTGTATCAGTGAAAACAAGTGAAGCCAGGGTTCCCCCAGTGCCCATTTATCAAATGTCACTGAGCTGTCAACAGTTGTCATAACACCATTCTTCAAGGAGTTTGATATATACTCCTGGCACACACAGGCAGACAATAAGACAGATAGATAGACAGGCAGACAGACAGACAGACAAGACATGTTTGTGTGTAACAGTGATAAATACAGGAGGGTTAGCTGGAGCAATTCACATTTGTCAAATGTCACTGGGCTGTCAACAGTATAGAGATGCTTTTCATAACACCATGCGTCAAGGCATACTCCTGTGTGTGTGTGTGTGTGTGTGTGTGTGTGTGTGTGTGTGTGTGTGTGTGTGTGTGTGTGTGTGTGATGAATGCTTTTTGAAAACCAACAGGTTGAAAAATTGAGACACTTATGCAATATATGGGATTCTGTATTGAAGAAACGTTTTGCCACATAGTAGCTTCATCAGTCCAATACAAAGTAGAAATGGGTAAGGAGAGGAGGAGTTTTAGGTAATCAGTCCCTCAGCCTGGAATCGATGTGTTCAGTCCTTCACTCTTGTAGGAAGTACAGCATAGGGCCAGAGAGGTGGCTTATTTACTGCAGTCAGGTGAGTCAAAGCAGGAGGAGGCGGGATCACAGTGGGACTTGCCACTACGACCTGCTTACACTAGTGGCAGGTCCCACTGTGATCCCGCCTCCTCCTGCTTTGACTCACCTGACTGCAGTATATAAGCCACCTCTCTGGCCCTATGCTGTACTTCCTACAAGAGTGATGGACTGAACACATTGATTCCAGGCTGAGGGACTGATTACCTCAAACTCTTCCTCTCCGTACCCATGTCTACTTTGTATTGGACTGATGAAACCACTATGTGGCGAAATGTTTCTTCAATAAAGATTCCCATACATTAAATAAGTGTCTCAATTCTTCAACTTGTCGGTTTTCAAAAACCATTCGTCACATCTGTCAGACACTGCAATATCGTGGGATCTTAGTACAAAGACTTCAATGCTTGCCCAACCTTCGGACGACGACCTACTTACACTAGTGGCAGGTCCTACTGTGATCCCGCCTCCTCCTGCTTTGGCTCACCTGACTGCAGTATATAAGCCACCTCTCTGGCCCTATGCTGTACTTCCTACAAGAGTGATGGACCAAACACATCGATTCCAGGCTGAGGGACTGATGACCTCAAATTCCTCCTCTCCTTACCCATTTCTACTTTGTATTGGACTGATGAAGCCACTATGGTGTTATATACCATTCCCCAAACTTAGATAAGGACCAGGGGAAACTACTGTGGGAGGAAACTGTTATGGCCACAATGCACGATAATGTAGTAATTCTATGAGACTTAAACTTTTGTCATATTGATTAGAATTTCTTGACTGGGAATTTAGAATCAAACGACTTCTTAGAAGTAGTTCAGGATTGTTTTTTGAAGTAGTCTGTGACAGAGCCTACAAGGGTAAATAACCTGCTTGACTTGGTTTTTGGCAAACAAGGAAACCCTCATTAATAATTTAGAAATTACAGAGGAACTCGGCACAAGTGATCACAAATCAATTACCTTTAGCATAGAATGGAAGTATGATATAGGGATAATTCAGTAATGGTCCCAGATTTTCACTTAGGAGATTACAATGGGCTTAGAGAACACTTGTCATCTGCGCACTGGGGTAATGAAGAGAGCTGTCAATATGACAGCTTTCTTAACACAATACATGCTGCCCAAAGGATATTGATCCCATATAAGGAAATTAGATTGAATAGAAATGACCCAAAATGGATGAATAATAGGCTAAATATCTTTTAGGACAGAAAAAAGGAATTTATAGGTTCATCAAAAGAGGTGAGGGTCATCTTATGAATCAGTATATTGACATTAACCCTTTTCCTGTTTCAGTCATATATATATATATATATATATATACGTCTTACGAGCCACCGTTTTTGACTTATATATACTCATAAATTCTAGCAGCTTCAAATCAAGCAGGAGAAAGTTGGTAGGCCCACATGTGAGAAAATGGGTCTGTGTGGTCAGTGTGCACCATATAAAAAAAATCCTGCAGCATGCAATGCATAATGAGAAAAAAAAAAACTCCGACTGTTTTTTTTTAATTAAAATGCCGAATTTGTGGTCTATTTTCGTATAGTATTTATGGTTGTATTCTCGTTTTCTTGGTCTCATTTGATAGAATGGAAAACATATTATAGAAATAGAGGTAATTTTGATTTGTTTTACTATGAAAAGATCCTTGAAATGGAGCTCAAGGTAGGGGAAATGTTTGATTTTTGCCAATGTTCAAAAGTAAACAAATGATGTCATTGACCAATAAATGTCCAACTAGCCATTCTAATATGCAGTCATGAATGGGTTGACATTATTCATACAATTAGTACAATATTGCAGTAGTTCTGCATAACAGTAAATCTTCTATTTTTTATTTGAATAAAAGTTCAAAATAGAAAGCAAGAGTAATATCAGAAGGGCCTGGAGACATGACTGATGAACAAAGAAAATGTTACTTTAGAGCCAGGAATGTCTGCATTGTTCATTCTGGATCCTATTTTAAAATTGTCATATTTTTTAATTTTTGTGAAATTGGCGAAATTGCAAATTTCTGACCACTTTATTGGGTAGTTGAAATCAGTAAATGGGCAGTTTCTTGTACTCATTCGATAGAAAAAAATGGAGTTTTAAAGAAATAGCTATGAGTTTGGTCGACTGGAACAATGGAATTAGCCGAAAATAGGGCTCAAAGTGGGTGAAATCGCTGATTCATAAATATCGCCGAGGTCGCTAACTTTGCGAGAGCGTAATTCTGTCAGTTTTCCATCAAATTTCGTTTTTTTGGTGTCATTGCCATCGGGAAAAAGTTCTCTGTTATTTCACAAGATTTTTGTTTTCAACACCAAAAGACACCTCAGGATTTGGGGTTGCGACAGTCAAGAGGTTAAGAGGGACGTTAAAAAGGGGATAAGAAAAGCTAAACGGGACTACGAAATTAAAGTTGCTAGGGATTCAAAAACTAACCCAAAAAGTTTTTTCCAGGTTTATAGAACAAAAGTTAGAGATAAGATAGGTCCCCTTAAAAATAACTCTGGGCATCTTACTGACAAGGCAAATGAAATGTGCTTTTTTCTTAATAAATATTTTCTTCAGTAAGACGCTAACTATATCCCAGTAATTAATTTTTATAGTGGGCCTGAAGATGATAAATTATGCAATATCAGTCACTAGCAAAATGGTTATCAAACAGATAGACTGATTAAAGCAAAATAAATCCCTGGGCCCTGATGAACTTTTTTCAAGAGTTCTTAACTCTTTCAGGGGCGACAGATCCTCACCCAGACTTGTTCTCAGGGTCAAGAAATTTAAAAAAAAAAAATTTTTTCCGTTTGAAATTTTTTTTTTTTTTTTTCTAAAAATTATAGGCTAAAAAAAGATTTTTGCCATCAATACTTACCAAGATATGGAGGCATGAAGTTGACAGAAAATGAGTCGCATGTGGCATCATCGCCGACTGCCGGTCACCCGGTATTTTCTTATTTTCTTTTTTTTTCTATTTTCTATTATTTGTTAATTTTTTTTTTTTCAAGTAACTTTTATGGCCTGTGAGACCGATATGAGCACTATTTTGTAAGTTTTTTCTCTTTATTTACTACACAATAACTGCACAAACACTGTTGTCACTACATTGTTTACAAAACTTGTTTACACAAGCAAACGATATAAAATGTTGTTTATTACTATTTTTCTATATTTTTCTATATTTTTTCTATATTTTGTAGGTAGTAGGTTGGTAGACAGCAACCACCCAGGGAGGTACTACCGTCCTGCCAAGTGAGTGTAAAACGAAAGCCTGTAATTGTTTTACATGATGGTAGGATTGCTGGTGTCTTTTGTCTGTCTCATAAATATGCAATATTACAGGTACGTCTTGCTACTTCTACTTACACTTAGGTCACACTACACATACATGTACACGTTTATTTATACACACTCATCTGAGTTTTCTTTGATTTTATCTTAATAGTTCTTGGTCTTATTACTTTTCCTTTTATATCCATGGGGAAGTGGAATAAGAATCTTTCCTCCGTAAGCCATGCGTGTTGTAAAAGTCAACTAAAATGCCGGGAACAATGGGCTAGTAACCCCTTTTCCTGTAAAGATTACTAAAAAAAATAAGAAGAAGAAAATTGTCAAAGTGGGAAGTCTGAAATGTGCGTGGATGTTGTGCAAATGATAAAAAGAGATGATTGTGGATGTTAGAATGAGAAGAAACTGGATGTCCTGGCTTTAAGTGAACAAAGCTGAAGGGGGTGGGAGAGTTTCAATGGAGAGGAATAAATGGGATTAGGTCAGGGGTTTCAAATAGAGTTAGAGCTAAAGAAGGAGTAGCAATAATGTTGAAGGATAAGCTATGGCAGGAAAAGAGGGACTACAAATGTATAAATTCAAGGATTATGGGGAGTAAAATAAAGATTGGATGTGAAAAGTGGGTTATAGTAAGCGTGTATGCACCGGGAGAAGAGAGAAGTGTAGAGGAGAGAGAGAGATTCTGGGAAATGTTGAGTGAATGCGTGGGAGTTTTAAATTCAATTTGTGAGAGTAAGGGTGGTTGGGGATTTCAATGCTAAAGGGGGTAAAAATGTTATGGAGGGAGTATAGGTAATTTTGGGGGGGGCCAGGGGTAAATGTAAATGGGGAGCCTTTAATTGAGCTAGTGTAAAAAGAAATTTGGTAAAAAGTAATACATATTTTATGAAAAAGAGGATAAATAAATATACAAGGTATGATGTAGCACGTAATGAAAGTGTTTGTTAGATTATGTATTGGTGGATAAAAGGTTGATGGGTAGGCCCAGGATGTACATGTTTATAGGGGGCAACTGATATATCGGATCATTATTTAGTTGTAGCTACAGTTAGAGTAAGAGGTAGATGGGAAAAAGGAAGGTGGCAACAACAATAAGAGGGAGGTGAAAGTGTATTAAACAAAGGGGAGGAAGTTCGGGCGAGATATAAGCGACTATTGGGCAGAAAGGTGGGCTAGTGCAAAGAGGGGAGTAGTGGGGGGGTTGAAGAGGGTTGGAATAGTTTTAAAAATGCAGTATTAGAATGTGGGGCAGAAGTTTGTGGTTTAGGAGGGTGGGGCAGGAGGAAAGAGGAGTGATTGGTGGAATGATGAAGTAAAGGGTGTGATAAAAGAGAAAAAGGTAGCTTACGAGAGGTTTTTACAAAGCAGAAGTGTTATAAGAGAGCAGAGAATATGGAGAGTAAAGAAAAAGGGGAAGAGAGTGGTGGGAGAGTGCAAAAGGAGAGCAGATGAAAGAGTGGGAGAGGCCTGTCAAGAAATTTTAATGAAAAAAAGAAAAAATTTTTGGAGTGAGTTAAACAAGTTAAGAAAGCCTAGGGGGGAAAATATGGATTTGTCAGTTAAAAAAAAGAGTAGGGGAGTTAGTAGATGGGGAGAGGAGGTATTAGGTAGATGGCGAGAATTTTTGAGGAACTTTTAAATGTTAAGGAAGAAAGGGAGGCGGTAAAATTTTATGCACTGGCCAGGGAGGTATACATTCTTTTAGGAAGTGAAGAAGAGCAGAATGTAAGTGTGGTGGAGGTTTGTGAGGGATTACGTAGAATGAAAGGGGGTAAAGCAGCTGGAACTGTGGGAATCATGACAGAAATGTTAAAGCAGGGGGGGGTATAGTGTTGGAGTGGTTGGTACTTTTGTTTAATAATGTATGAAAGAGGGGAAGGTACCTAGGGATTGGCGGAGAGCATGTATAGTCCCTTATATAAAGGGAAAGGGGACAAAGAGATTGTAAAAATTATAGAGGAATTAGTTTTTTTGAGTATACCAGGAAAAGTATACGGTAGGGTTATAATTGAAAGAATTAGAGGTAAGACAGAATGTAGAAATTTTGGACGAGCAAGGAGGTTTCAGAGTGGGTAGGGGATGTGTAGATCAAGTGTTTACATTGAAGCATATATTGAACAGTATTTAGATAAAGGTAGGGAAAGTTTTTATTGCATTTATGGATTAGAAAAGGCATATGATAGAGTGGATAGAGGAGCAATGTGGCAGATGTTGCAAGTATATGGAATAGGTGGTAAGTTACTAAATGCTGTAAAGAGCTTTTATGAGATAGTGAGGCTCAGGTTAGGGTGTGTAGAAGAGAGAGGGAGAATACTATCCCGGTAAAAGTAGGTCTTAGACAGGGATGTGTAATGTCACCAATGGTTGTTTAATATATTTATAGATGGGGTTGTAAAAGAAGTAAATGCTAGGGTGTTCGGGAGAGGGGTGGGATTAAATTATGGGGAATCAAATTCAAAATGGGAATTGACACAGTTACTTTTTGCTGATGATACTGTGCTTATGTGGAGATTCTAAAGAAAAATTGCAAAGGTTAGTGGATGAGTTTGAGAATGTGTGTAAAGGTAGAAAGTTGAAAGTGAACATAGAAAAGAGTAAGGTGATGAGGGTATCAAATGATTTAGATAAAGAAAATTGGATATCAAATTGGGAAGGAGGAGTATGGAAGAAGTGAATGTTTTTCAGATACTTGGGAGTTGACGTGTCGGCGGATGGATTTATGAAGGATGAGGTTAATCATAGAATTGATGAGGGAAAAAAGGTGAGTGGTGCGTTGAGGTATATGTGGAGTCAAAAAACGTTATCTATGGAGGCAAAGAAGGGAATGTATGAAAGTATAGTAGTACCAACCACTCTTATATGGATGTGAAGCTTGGGTGGTAAATGCAGCAGCGAGGAGACGGTTGGAGGCAGTGGAGATGTCCTGTCTAAGGGCAATGTGTGGTGTAAATATTATTTTTTTTTTTTTTTTATTATCACACCGGCCGATTCCCACCAAGGCAGGGTGGCCCGAAAAAGAAAAACTTTCACCATCATTCACTCCATCACTGTCTTGCCAGAAGGGTGCTTTACACTACAGTTTTTAAACTGCAACATTAACACCCCTCCTTCAGAGTGCAGGCACTGTACTTCCCATCTCCAGGACTCAAGTCCGGCCTGCCGGTTTCCCTGAATCCCTTCATAAATGTTACTTTGCTCACACTCCAACAGCACGTCAAGTATTAAAAACCATTTGTCTCCATTCACTCCTATCAGACACGCTCACAGCATGCCTGCTGGAAGTCCAAGCCCCTCGCACACAAAACCTCCTTTACCCCCTCCCTCCAACCCTCCTAGGCCGACCCCTACCCCGCCTTCCTTCCACTACAGACTGATACACTCTTGAAGTCATTCTGTTTCGCTCCATTCCTCTACATGTCCGAACCACCTCAACAACCCTTCCTCAGCCCTCCTGGACAACAGTTTTTGGTAATCCCGCACCTCCTCCTAACTTCCAAACTACGAATTCTCTGCATTATATTCACACCACACATTGCCCTCAGACATGACATCTCCACTGCCTCCAGCCTTCTCCCTCGCTGCAACATTCATCACCCACGCTTCACACCCATACAAGAGCGTTGGTAAAACTATACTCTCATACATTCCCCTCTTTGCCTCCAAGGACAAAGTTCTTTGTCTCCACAGACTCCTAAGTGCACCACTCACTCTTTTTTCCCTCATCAATTCTATGATTCACCTCATCTTCATAGACCCATCCGCTGACACGTCCACTCCCAAATATCTGAATACGTTCACCTCCTCCATACTCTCTCCCTCCAATCTGATATTCAATCTTTCATCACCTAATCTTTTTGTTATCCTCATAACCTTACTCTTTCCTGTATTCACCTTTAATTTTCTTCTTTTGCACACCCTAAACCAAATCATCCACCAATCTCTGCAACTTCTCTTCAGAATCTCCCAAGAGCACAGTGTCATCAGCAAAGAGCAGCTGTGACAACTCCCACTTTGTGTGTGATTCTTTATCTTTTAACTCCACGCCTCTTGCCAAGACCCTCGCATTTACTTCTCTACAACCCCATCTATAAATATATTAAACAACCACGGTGACATCACACATCCCTGTCTAAGGCCTACTTTTACTGGGAAAAAATTTCCCTCTTTCCTACATACTCTAACTTGAGCCTCACTATCCTCGTAAAAACTCTTCACTGCTTTCAGTAACCTACCTCCTACACCATACACTTGCAACATCTGCCACATTGCCCCCCTATCCACCCTGTCATACGCCTTTTCCAAATCCATAAATGCCACAAAGACCTCTTAGCCTTATCTAAATACTGTTTCACTTATATGTTTCACTGTAAACACCTGGTCCACACACCCCCTACCTTTCCTAAAGCCTCCTTGTTCATCTGCTATCCTATTCTCCGTCTTACTCTTAATTCTTTCAATTATAACTCTAACCATACACTTTACCAGGGACACTCAACAGACTTATCCCCCTATAATTTTTGCACTCTCTTTTATCCCCTTTGCCTTTATACAAAGGAACTATGCATGCTCTCTGCCAATCCCTAGGTACCTTACCCTCTTCCATACATTTATTAAATAATTGCACCAACCACTCCAAAACTATATCCCCACCTGCTTTTAACATTTCTATCTTTATCCCATCAATCCCGGCTGCCTTACCCCCTTTCATTTTACCTACTGCCTCACGAACTTCCCCCACACTCACAACTGGCTCTTCCTCACTCCTACAAGATGTTATTCCTCCTTGCCCTATACACGAAATCACATGTATATATATGTTTTTATTTTGTGTTCAGTGCCCTATTCCATACATTTATTAAATAATTGCACCAACCACTCCAAAACTATATGCAGAAAATTCGGAGTGTGGAAATTAGGAGAAGGTGTGGAGTTAATAAAAGCATTAGTCAGAGGGCATAAGAGGGGTTGTTGAGGTGGTTTGGTCATTTAGAGAGAATGGATCAAAGTAGAATGACATGGAAAGCATATAAATCTATAGGGGAAGGAAAGAGGGGTAGGGGTCGTCCTCGAAAGGGTTGGAAAGAGGGGGTAAAGGAGGTTTTGTGGGTGAGGGGCTTGGACTTCCAGCAAGCGTGCATGAGTGTGTTAGATAGGAGTGAATGGAGACGAATGATACTTGGGACCTGACGATCTGTTGGAGTGTGAGCAGGGTAATATTTAGTGAAGGGATTCAGGGAAACCGGTTATTTTCATATAGTCGGACTTGAGTCCTGGAAATGGGAAGTACAATGCCTGCACTTTAAAAGAGGGGTTTGGGATATTGGCAGTTTGGAGGGATATGTTGTGTATCTCTATACGTATATGCTTCTAAACTGTTATATTCTGAGCACCTCTGCAAAAGCAGTGATAATGTGTGAGTGTGGTGAAAGTGTTGAATGATGATGAAAGTATTTTCTTTTTGGGGATTTTCTTTCTTTTTTTTGGGTCACCCTGCCTCGGTGGGAGACGACCGACTTGTTGAAAAAAAAAAAAAAAAAAAAATATACAGTCTGTTGACCAGTATGATTTGACACTGCGCTTATACACATGTGGTATAAGCATTATTGTGGCAAAGAAAAGATACATCTCAGCCACAGTTGTCTCCTTCCACTGGTGTAGGCATGATTTTGGTGAAAGTATTGTGTTTAACATGGTGTAATCGAAGTATGTGTTGCTTTCCCTGACAATAATTTCCATCAGGGGTTCGTCAAAGAATAACTCAAAACATTCCAGTTCAGTGGCATTGTTCCCAAGTGTACAAGGTGGCCGTATTCCACCTTGACTTTCATCGAAGTGATGGGGATTGGGAACAAAATTGGCAGCTCCCTGCCAATCCCAGGTGCGGTCTGCTGGTGGGTACTGGATATTGACAGGTGGTTGTGGTTGTGGAGGTTGTGGTTGTGGAGGTTGTGGTTGTGGAGGCTGGTGTGGTGAGTGGGTGGGGGGATGATGGCCTTTGTTGTAGATCAGCTGAGGCAGCGGCATGGGTGGCAGCATGACCCACTGCTGGTGCCTCACGGCCGGCACCACCACTACCACCACCATGCACATTTTCCATCCCAATTGCAACACTATCATCTTCATTTTCACTGTCTGTTCCTGTTGTTCAGCCACAGGATGTACTCTGAGATGTACTCCTTCCCCTTGGAATAGCATATGGCACACTACCAGAGCACATATATCGTCGTATATACTGACGCTTCACTGGAGAATATTCCACTTCACTATCACTACTGGAACTGTTTTCAAGAGCTTGTAGTTCATATTTACTATCACTGTCATCACCAATGCTCACATCTGAGTCCGGGATATGAGAAAATAGGAGTTTCCTCTTTCGTCCTGGTACAACTGAACATGAATAAGG
>NC_069408.1:23644223-23863197 GCF_026875155.1 Cherax quadricarinatus | reverse complement strand
TACCCCCCTATTACAAAATGGTATAAATGCACTAGAAAACATCCAGTTTTGAATGACCAAATTTATACATAGCATTAGAAATCTTGCGTACGAAGAACGATTGAAGACTCTGAAACTACATTCACTTGTAAGACGAAGAATGAGGGCAGACATGATCGAAGCGTATAAGTGGGAAATGGGTATTAACAAAGGGGATATAAATAAGGTTTTGAGGATATCCCTTCAAGAAAGAACCCGCAATAATGGATTCAAATTAGATAAGTTTAGATTTCAAAAGGATATAGGAAAGTATTGGTTTGGAAATAGGGTAGTTGATGAGTGGAACAGTCTGCCTAGTAGGGTTATTGTAGCTAAAACGAGTGACAGGGGTTGGATTTGAGTGAGACTTGCATAATGAGTAAATGGAATCATCAAAACTTATTTCATGGGTAGCATTGAAAATTGGGTTGGGAAAATAGTTAGTGGGAAGGATTGTAAAGGACCTTCCTAGTATGGGCCAACAGGCCTGCTGCATTGTTCCTCCTTTCTTATGTTCTTATGTTCTATGTGGCAAAACATTTCTTCAAAAAAGATTCCCATATATTGCATAAATGTCTCAATTCTTCAACTTGTCGGTTTTCAAAAATCATTCATCACATCTGTCAGACACTGCAACATCATGGTATCTTGGTACAAAGACTTCAACGCTTGTCCAACCATTGGACGACCTACTTACACTAGTGGCAGGTCCCACTGTGATCCCGCCTCCTCCTGCTTTGACTAGCCTGACTGCAGTATATAAACCACCTCTTTGTCCCTATGCTGTACTTCCTACAAGAGTGATGGACTGAACACATCAATTCCAGGCTGAGGGACTGCTTACCTCAAATTCCTCCGTTCCTTACCCATTTCTACTTTGTATTGGACTGTTGAAGCCACTATGTGGCAAAACGTTTCTTCAGTGAAGATTCCCATATATTGCATAAGTGTCCCAATTCTTCATACTTCAGCGTGTCTAAAACACTGCTGGGACCTATAAATACTTTGCATGTATTTCTAGACAATAGTAAATGACCCAGGCAGGTAAAAATGTTCACCTGTCAATGTGATTGTGACTATTTGAGTACTATTTCTGTACCTAATATTAGTGTCTGAACAAAGATTGGCTATGAAATCACAAGAAATATTATAATTTGCAATTGTCAGACCATAAAAAAATAGATACTTAATTAAAATAAACACGACTAAAACAGGTATATTGGCAACACTGACCTAAATTTTTTTAATCCTATAACACCTAGAAAAAAGTGCTCTTCATTTTAAAACAAAAAACTGTTTTTTTTATTTTTCAAAATATTCGGAGTGCTACGTGATCACGTAGAACTACATTTGGACAGTTTAACCTTTTCAGGGTCCGTGCCGTAGTTCTACGGCTTTGAGTTTAGGGTCCAAACCATAGATCTATGCCATGAGCTCAGCTCACTCTGATAAGCTGTGAGTGGTAAATTTGGGCCTAGATATGAGGGAATAGATCTATGTGGTATGTGTGCACCACATGAAACAAATCCTGCATCACACAGTGCATAATGTAATGGGCCAGTAGGCCTTCTGCAGTGTTCCTCCATTCTTATGTGCTTATGAGAGAAAAAATGAGACTATAATTTTCAATTAAAACAGCGACTTTACAGTGTTTTTTCGTATGTTTTTTATAGTTGCATTTGCGATTTTTTGGTCTCATTTGATAAAATGGAAGATATTTTACAGAAATAGGGATGACTTTGATTGGTTTTAGTACTGGAAATGGGTTGAAACTGAGCTCAAAGTAGCGGAAATGTTAAATTTTTGCCAATGTTCAAGAGTAAACAAATGACCTCACACGTCTAATACAGGCCAGCTGGTGGGTCTAATATATGTTCACAAATGTGGTGATATTATTTATACAATTATTACAATATTGCATAACAGTAAATCTTCTATTTTTTGGTTTGAATAAAAATTCATTATGTGAATAAAAAATAAAAATGGAATTCATTTGTAAAGCCTGAAAACCTAACTAATGAACAGAGGAAATGTTAGTGTAGTGCCAGGAATGCCTGCATTGTTTATTCTGGACCCTATCTTGAAATTTCTGCTATTTTAAGCTCAATTTCAAGGTACTTTTCATTGTGAAACCAATAAAAATCATCCCAATTTCCATAATGTGTCTTCCATTCTATAAAATGAGACCAGGAAAACTAGAATACAACAATAAATAGCATACGAAAACACACTACAAAGTCGCTGCTTTAACCCTTTCAGGGTCCGTCCCGTAGATCTACGGCTGGTCGGTGAGTGTCCAAACCGTAGATCTACACCAAAATTCTAGCGCCGTCAAATTTAGCGCGAAAGCGCTCATAGGCCTACATATGAGAGAATGGGTCTGCGCGGTGGGTGTGCGCCGTAAACAAAAAATCTAGGCGCCTGCATAGCATTGTGGGAACGCCGGCTCAGTCACCCTTGTTCACCATGTCTCGTCGCAAGTCAGCTCTCACTCCCCGGAAAATTGGGACTCTCCTCTTCCTGTCTGATAGTTCTGACACTGATGGAAGTGGAAATGAAGACGAATTCTACGGCTTTGATGAGTTAGTGACCGAAAATAATGACCAGGATATCGATAATAGTGCAGAAAACCCCGACGATCCTCGACCTTCTACCTCTGGTGTGGCACTCGTGACTCACGGTCGGTTGTTCCTAAACGTAAGAGAAAACTAATATTTTCCCGTGGCCTGGCCTCTGACTTCAGTAATGACGATGATTCTGACGTGGATTGTGATTTTATTGCGCTCGACGATCATTCGAGTAGTGATAGTGAGGAAACATATTCACCAGTGAAGCGTCGGTATGTGTGCCGCCGCATGCGCTCGGGTAGTGTACCCTATGCTATGCCCAGGGGACGGAGTACATCCCGTAGTACATCCCGGAGTACATCCCGTGGCCCTACACCCTTTTTAGGTAGTGATAGTGAGGATGATGTGGCTACACTTGGCATGGATGGGCCACAGACATCAGTGGATGGTGTTAGTGGGGCTGGTGGTGGTAGTGGCACCGCCATGCGTGACTCGCTGTGCCACGCGGGAACCCACGCTGCTGACTCGTCAGTTCAAGGACAAAGCGGAGCGTCACCCACCAGCCCGCCACAACCACCCGTACAACCAGCCTATGATGTCCAGTATCCACCAGCAAACCGTATCTGGGATTGGCAGCAAAATCCCAATTTTGTTCCCAGCCCTCACCACTTTGATGACTCGCAAAGTGGAATTCTAACTACCTGTCCCCTTGGAACCACGGCCAATGAACTGGAATTCTTTGAATTATTCTTTGACCAGCCATTGATGGAAACTATTGTCAGGGAAAGTGTGTGTGTGTGTGTGTGTGTGCGTGCGTGTGTGTGGGTGTGTGTGAGGGTGTGTGTGCGGGTGTGTGTGAGGGTGTGTGTGCGTGTGTGTGCGTGTGTGTGTGTGTGTGTGTGTGTGCGTGTGTGGGTGTGTGTGTGCGTGTGTGGGTGTGTGTGTGCGTGTGTGGGTGTGTGTGTGTGTGTGTGTGGGTGTGTGTGTGTGGGTGTGTGTGAGGGTGTGTGTGTGGGTGTGTGTGAGGGTGTGTGTGTGTGTGGGTGTTGGTGTGTGTGTGTGTGGGTGTGTGTGTGTGGGTGTGCGTCCTTGTGTGTATGCATATATTTGTACGCTCGTGTGCACATGTCCGTGCGTGCGCCCTCGTGTGTGTATGTGCGCGCGCGCTCGTGTGGGTGTATGATCCACTTAATATTTGTATTTATAACTCATTACAATTGTGACCAGGTATGGACGTATCAGTGGTTCATTACTTTGTAATTTGTTCATGACTGTAACCATGTATAGGAGTGAAGCTGATTCATTACCTCTGTAACTTGCCATGATTAGTGACCAGATCTACCTGGAGTTCATTACCTTTGTGACTAGTTCAGCTATCATAACTTTGGGGTCCAGTCCCTGGACCAATTATGTACCTCTGTAATCTTTTGACTACCGCCCACAGGATGGGTATGGGGTGCATAATAAACATATTAAACTAACAGGGAAAGTAATAAGTATTTTCAGTACACCATGGCAAATACGATCTTATCACCACAGTCAAGACTGCACAGGTGGAAAGAGACGACTGTTGCAGAAATGTATTTGCTTTTTGCAACAATAATGCTTATGCCTCACGTCTATAAGCATAATATAAAAGCATACTGGTCCACAGATCGGCTAATTTGTACCCCATCCTTCAGTGAAATAATACCAGTGAACAGGTTTATCTTACTCTTACGTATGTTGCACTTCTCTGACAAAACCAGGCCTGACAGAAGTGACAGGTTATACAAGATTAGAAATGTTTTCATGTATCTCAACAAAAGTTCAGGATATACTTTTATCCATTCAAGAATCTTGTAATTGACGAGTCTTGATTTTGTTCAAAGGTAGACTGTCATTCAAGCAGTATATACCGAGCAAGAGGAACCGCTTTGTATAAAATTGTTTGTACTCTGTGATTGTGACAGTGGCCTGGTGTTGGATATTGTTGTATACACGGGTAGTAAAACATTGAAAGATACCAAGATGTTATTGGGTATATCAGGTGACGTAGTGAGAAACATGATGGCACCTTATCTTGGTAAGGGCCATACATTATATACCGATAACTGGTACACAAGCCCATTACTCAGTGATTTCATGCGAGTGAACAAGACAGATGTGTGTGGCACAGTGCGTTCTAATCGTAAACATATGCCCAGGCTCACGCAGGTGTTCGTGGTGATGACGTGCAGGTGTTTACTGCCAATGACATCATGGCATTACGGTGGCATGACAAACGAGATGTCACATTGTTGACAACCATTCACCGTAATGAAATGCAAGACAGTGGCAAAGTTGATCGAGTGACTAATGAACGTATTCGAAAACCAGTGACAGTGATTGATTATACACAAAACATGCGCTTGGTTGACAAGTGTGACATGCAGATTGGTTTTGTTGACTGTGTTCGTAAGAGTTACAAGTGGTACATGAAACTTTTCTTCCATCTCATGGACATTTCAATGCTGAATGCATATAATATGTACCAAATAAAGACTGGTAACAGACCACCGTATGGTGAATTTTGTTTGTCTGTTGTCAGACAACTCATAATGAAGTACCAGGTAACAACACCTGCAATACAACATGGTCCTCGAATTCATCACAATATACCCAAGCGTTTGAGAAGAGAAGGTGATCATTTCATAATACAGCTCCTTCAACTCAAAAGAAATTTGCTCAGAAGAGATGCATTGTCTGTGCACAAACAAAACGACGGCAACAAAGACCAAAGACACTCGGTTTATTGTGTGAGGAATGTAAGGTGCCTCTGTGCATGGTGCCTTGTTTCAAGGAGTTCCACAAGCTCCAGCAGTTCTAAAACCATGTCCAGTGATTGTAAATATGTAAATATATGATAGAACATTAGTATTAACAATATTTGTGCATGTTTATTGTAATAAACAACAGTGGTAAACAATAATATGATAATAACTTTAGTGCGGTTATGTGTTCAATACAGTGAGTTTATATATATAAAATTATATACAGTATTGGTCTCTCAGGCCCCAAATGTTAGTAGGAATAGAAAAAAATTGGAAAAGAAAAGAAAAAACAACTAAAACAACAAAATAATATAATACGCGTATGTGGAATTCGTCGATGTTGCCGCCACCACATCATTTTCTACAAACTTCTTGGCACTGTATCTCGGTAAGTACTGATCAGATTCTAATTTTTTTTGTTTTATTACCTTCACAAAAATATGCTCTTTAATTCTGTAAGAAAAAATAATTTTTTTTTTTTCAAAATTTCTTGGACACTGGTGCGTGACTTCAGATTTTGGCCTTGGACCCTGAAAGGGTTAACCCTTTGACTGTTTTCGACGTATAAATACGTCTTACGAGCCAATGTTTCTGACGTATATATACTCAATAATTCTAGCGGCTTCAAATCAAGTGGGAGAAAGCTGGTAGGCCCACATGTGAGAGAATGGGTCTGTGTGGTCAGTGTGCACCACATAAAAAAAATCCTGCAGCACACATTGCGTAATGAGAAAAAAAAAACTCTGATCGTTTTTTTGGAATAAAACGCCGACTTTGAGGTGTATTTTCGTATAGTATTTATCGTTGTATCCGCGTTTTCATGGTCTTAGTTGATAAAATCGAAAACATATTACAGAAATAGAGATGATTTTCATTACTTTTTACGATGAAAACGACCTTGAAACTGAGCTCAAAGTAGCGGAAATGTTCGATTTTTACCATGTTCAAGAGTAAATAAATCACACCACACGTCCAATACACGTCAACTGGGGAGTCTAATATTCTTTCACTAGTGCACTGATATTATTTATACCATTTTTACAATAATGCAGTCGTCTGCATAACAGTAAATTTTGTATTTTTTTGTATGAATAAAAAATCAAAATAGAAAGCAATATAATATAAGAGGGGCCTAGAGATGTGACTAATGAACAGAGCATATTGTTATTTTAGTGCCACGAATGTCTACCTTGTTTATTCTGGACCCTATTTTGAAATTAGCATCTTTTTTATTTTGCGTGAAATGGCCAAATTGCCAATTTCTGACCACCATATTGGGTAGTCCAAATTAGTAAATGGGAGGTTTCTTGTGCTCAGCTGATAGATAAAATGGAGTTCTAAAGAAATAGCTATGAGTTTTGTCAACTGGAACAATGGAATTGGCTGAAAATTGGGCTCAAAGTCGGCGAAATCGCCGATACGCATATGTTGCCGAGACCGCTAACTTCGCGGGAGCATAATTCCACGAGTTTTCGACCAAATTTCGAACTTTTGGTGTCATTACCATGGGGAAAAGATTCTCTATCATTTCATAAGAAAAAATAATTTTTTTTTTTTCAAAAATTGAGCGACATAGAATGACAGTTTCAGAGAGGGGCCTGAAACAGTCAAAGGGTTAAACCAAAAAAAAAGGTCGGAGTTTTTTTTTTCTTATTATGCACTGTGTGCCGCAGGATTTTTTTTATACTGCGCACACTGACCACATAGACCCATTCTTTCACATGTAGGCCCACCAACTTTCTCTCGCTACATTTGAAGGCGCTAGAATTTTTGCATGCTAGTATGGCACCAACCCTGGCGTGCAAGCCGTACTAGTATGGCACCAACCCTGAAAGGGTTAAGGATTGATACCCCTGCTTGCAAACTTGCTCCCAGGGTTGAAGAATTTAAAAAAAAAAAAGAAAATCTTATGAAATGATAATCTTTTTCTGAAGGTAATGAAACCAAAACTACGGAATTACACTCTCACATAGTTAGCGGTCTTGGCGATATTTATACTTCTTTATACTTTGGTGATATCACTCACTTTGAGCCAATTCCATTGTTCCAGTCGAGCAAACTCATAGCTATTTAGATAGAACTCCTGATGCTAGCTTTCTTTTAGTGTCCACCTCCCATTTAGCAATGGCCCACTTTTGAACTTCACCCATTTGTCTACAGGCTTGCCTGTGCAAGTTCCTGTTATAGGTGGTAGGATGTCTCTTACACCTTCGCCATGCTTTGTACGTAGCAGTAGCAGCCTCTCTACAATGAAAGCCAAACCAAGGCTGATCTGTAGGCTTCGTCACATATTGCCGGTGAGGAATGTGTTCTTGTTGTAGATTAAGGATGTGTCCAGTGAAGGCTTTCACTTGGTTGTCAACATCCCCTTGGAGAAGAGCATTCCAATCGGTGGTGGCGAGCTCAGAGCGTAGGGCTGGCCAATTACCTCTTTCCCATAGCCAGGTTGTGCGTGTGGACTCCTCGCCTCATTCTGTTGGGATCTTAAGTGTCGTAAAAACAGCCTTGTGGTCAGACGATCCAACATAGCCGAGGGGTTGACAAGTGACTATGCCTTCTGCCAGATCACTCACTACTGGGTCAAGGGAGGAGCCAGAGATGTGAGTAGGGAAATCAACAAAGTTTCTCATGTCAAACACTGCAAGAAGGTCATCAAAGTCCCTCTGTATAAGGTGCTGGTTGAGGTCACCAACAATTATGATATGTTGACAGTTGTGTTGTAGAAAGGGGGGTTTTTCAATATTTTCCTTAGGAAGTTGATGGGATTGAGTTCCCAGAGGTCTGTACTTTGCACTGCTATACAGAGGTATGTTTTTATGCAGAGTTTGAAGAACACTTTTCAAGTGTTAGGGGTGGCAACATCATTGTGCGGGGATAAAACACTTTTAGAAGCACACAGCAGCACCTTCCTTCCCCTTCTGTTCTTTCTATCCATGAGGTGTAGCCAGCAATTCTTGCAAAATTTTTCTGGAGTCCTGTCTCCAAAAATGTTTAAAACAACAGATTCATGTGGGGGACTCGAGTGTTTCCAAAAACTGTGGGAGCTCCCAAAAATTAAATGAAACTCTAATTTTGGCCGAAGGATGTGATAGATGGCCCTCATGTGAAGTGGTCAGCTTGAGGGGTGGGTGTGAAGGGATGTAAGGTGCCCCTTGAGAGGGGTGGGGTACTGAGGCACCTGCAGGGATGTGGTCTGTGGTCTTGTAAAAGGCAAAATCCACCTGCGGGGCTGGGATAGGGTAGCTAAGTGGGTGACGTTGAGAGTGTTAAACCAAATTCAGAGGCCCGGGGCTGGTTTGTTCTGAGAACAGGTCTCAAACAGGTGGTCCTGTCTGTAAAGTTCCTTTTTTTCCGACATGGCCCCTCCTGATTTCCTTCTTTGTAGCGTAATTACACCGGTATCTCGCAGGCAGTTGCTGGGGAGTGTGCCCCCTTCCCGGGGACGTGAAGCCCCTAGGTGCCTGGGAGGGGGATATGATTTTTGCACCTCCTGTGTTTTTTCAGATTTTTCCTCAGGTTTTTGCCACTGGGAACTGTTCGTGGGGGTGAGACAAGTGTAGATGTTTTTCCCCTCCACGTCCCTTCCCCCGTCCCTCTGCCCCTCCCCTACCGTTCTGAAGAGTTCCCCGCTGTTGATTTGGGGAGTAGGTGATCGGGGAAGTGATAGTTCCCTGTTATTTAACTGCACCAATCTCTGGTGGAGAAATCCTGACTCAGAACTTGCTGATGAAGCACTGCGCCAGATTTTGGGGAAAGTGTCGGGAGGTGTGCTGAAGGTGTAGGGGTCAGAGATGGTATGTGCACGTTAAGTGGACTGGGAGTGGCTGAAGCAGAGATGTCAGGTGAGGAGAATTTAAAGATCCAAGTTTCCTTCGTTGCTGGGAAGGGATTTGTTCCATTTGGTGGAAGGAAATTTTGTTAGAATTCCCCAAAGGGGTGTTTTGACTTGTCAGTCTGTGGGACCTTAGCGATGACAGAATTCCACCCGTTATTTACCCTGATTAAGCTCAGTGTGGGGCTTCCGCTTTGTCAATAGTTCCCACAGCTGAGCACTTACTCCTTATTAGGGTTGCACCGGCCTTCTACAATCTTGGAGGTTATCTAATGTTTGAGGGGGTCATGAAGTCTTCCCTGTGATGGATTTCTTAGTGCAACTTTACAACCAGCCCCAAAAGGGCAGTCTGATTTTTGGGCAGAAGTCCCTGAGGTTTATTCTGAACCTTCCTCCTGTAAAAATCCAGTTTTTATCCAATATAACGGATTTGGATATCCCCTTTAATTTTCTGAAATTTTTAATGGCTGCAACAAAAATTTTTCTTCTGGGGAAGCAATCTGTGTGGCAGGGTTGGAAAAGTAGGTTCCTTACTTAAGAAAAAATTTTTCCCCTTTTGGTATACCCCCAAACACTCATAAATACTGGAAATAGAGATAGAAAAAGAATTTTGCGATGTGAAGTCTCCCCAAAGGGGCTGTAGGGTTTTCAATTAAGTTCACGGAGAGAGAGGGTGTGGGGTGTGTGGGTGGGGTGGTGGTTGGGGGGTTTTTTTGTGGTTTTCTTTTGGTGAAGGGGGGTGTGGTTTGGGAAAAAAAAAGGGTTTTTTTGTGGGGGGAAATTTGTTCCACTTGGTGGGGGTTGTGTTGTTTTAAAGGTGTGTTTTTTTTGTGTTTGGGTTGGGGGTTTTTTTGTTTTTTGGGGGTTTTTTGGTGGGGGGTTAGTTTTTGTTAGTGTAAAATTTTTTTCTTTTTTTTGGGGGGTTGAGGCCCTTTTTTGGGGTTTTTTTGTTTGGGGGGTTAAAGGGGTTTTGGGTGTGGTTTTTGTTTTTTTTTTTGGGGGGGGTTGTTTTGGGGCCCCTTTGGGGTTTTTTTAATTTTGGAAAAAAGGGGCTTTGTTTTGGTTTGGTTTTTTTTTTAAAAATTTTCCCCGGGGGGAAAAAAAATTTTTTGGGGGAATTGGGTGGGGGGTGGAAAAGTGGTTTTTTTTTAAAAAAAAAATTTTTTTGTGGTTTAAAAATGTTATGGTGCAAAAAAATTTTGTATTTTGGGTTGGTTGGGGGGTTTTTTTTGTTGTTGGGGGGGGTGGGTTTTGGTTGGGGGGTTGGGGGGTATCGTGGGGGGGGGTTTTTTTTGGGGGGGATGAGGGCGGGCAGGCCGACGGCTGGAAGTGTTGCCTTTCACTAAAAATTTTTAATGAAACACTTTTTATGCACCACCCCAAAAGGGAAAAACCCCCCCCCCCCCCCCCTTTTTTTTTTAAAAAACCCGATGCAATAAAAACAAAAAATTTTAAACCCGTGAAGGCAATAGTGACGTCACTCCTAGCCTGCCACGTCCCCTCCTCACACCCTATTTCACCATACCCACTTAAATATCATGATATTATTGTATTCACTTTTAGTGGGGGGTTGGCTTACTTGTACTAATGTGTTGGGGTTAAAATACTACGTTTATGAACAGTTTTTTTTCCTCCAACCCTCGATTTAAGAAAAAATTTTTAAAAAATTTTTGGAGCCACTGTGCACTCTCTCTCCCCCCCCCTCTCTCCTCCTCTCTCTCTCTCTATATATATAAAATTTAAAAATTATATACATGTATATATAATATATATTATATTTTAATATATAATATAATCTTATCTATATCTCATCTCTCTTATATCTATCTCTCTCTCTCTATATCTATCTCTCTTTCTTTATTTCTCTCTCTCTCTATATCTATCTCCTCTCTCTATATTATCTCTCTCTCCTTTATCTATCCTTTTTCATAATCTATCTATCTCCCCTCTCTCTCTCTCTCTCTCTCTCTCTTTCTTCTTTCTCTCTCCTCTCTCTACTTTCTCTCTTCCTTATCTATCTCTCTCTCATTCCCCTCTCTTCTCCTTCTTCCTCTATTCCTCCTCTCCCCCTCTCTCTCTATATATATATATATATAATATTATATTATTTTAATATATATTTTATATAAAATTTTTAAAAGGGGAAGGGCCCCCCTTTTTAGGCGGGTTAGGTTCCAGGGTACCGCCGTTTTAAAAGGGGAAACCCCCGTAAAGTGGAACACCCCTTTTTTTCCACTTATAAAAAGCATAAAACACTAGTAACAAGTTTACACAAAATTATTATTTAGAAAAAGACCCCGGGATCAAAAAACAATAAAAAATTACAATCACCATAGTGCCTCTTCTTTTTAAAAAATTTATAGTCTTAATCTAGGGTAGACAAGTTATTTATTGTGAAACAAGTGTGGATTTTATGGGAAAACCCCGGTATTTTACCGGCACCCACCCACCATACTTTCTATGATATTTAAGCATCCAGAGCGATTAAAAAAATTTACAGTTCATCATTACTTTCCCTTAAAAAAATTTTGTAGCTTAAAGTAGGGTCAGGAGTTAAATGAGATAAAACGAAAATGAGAGAGAAAGAAGAGTAAAGGGGGTAACAGGCCCAGAGTTATGTAAACAAAAAAGGGTCCCACATCTTATATTTATGTTTATTTATTCTATTGTGGGGTGTATTTATCATCTTTTTATGTTATGTATCGTGTTTATTATATAATTTTGAAAAAAATATCATGGCTGGATTAATGAAAATGTGTATATTACCGAATTTTAGAAATTTAAGGGGAACTCAGTATTGTTTATTTCACCACTTGTGCAGTCTCTTCCACTTCAATTTGTTTTTTTTATTCTCGTGGGGGTGATTTTTCTTTTTTAAAATTTGTTTGCATCGTGTTTTTTTTTAAATTTTTAAAAAAAAATATCAGGAGGATAATAAAAATGTGTATTTTAAACGAATATAGACTTTTAATACTCGGTATGAAAAGTTTATTTAGGTCAGGTTACATAAGTAAAATTTTCGATTTATAATAAAATTGAATAATTTTAAAAAACATTTGAAATTTGGATTTTTCCAGACAAATGGAAAACTTAGTGCTTACGAGCTCATGGAGAATTAAACAAACAGGGGGGGGCACGGTGATGTATTAAAAAAGTCAGGGGGGGGGAGCCGTTAGGATTTTTGGGTTTTAATTTTTAAAAATGTCGTATTAGCGAACGCGTAAGTGAAACGCCGTAAAGGGGGGGGTTCCTGTTATTATATAATTATATATATACTTGGCCCCCCCGGTTAACAACTTTTTTTTTCCCAGTATATGTTAGGTGCAGTACTGCCCAAATTTTTTTCCCCATAAGAAAATTAAAATAGATTATCTTTTAGACCCCAAACATACACACAAAGAAATACTAAATACACTTCATAATTGGTCCATTTTTATATATAAATAATAATAATTATATTATATATATATATAATATTTATATTTTTTTTTTTCCAACAAGCCCGGTCGTCACCCCAAGTGTTTTGAGACACCCCAGTAAAAAATATCTATACTTTTTTTTATCTCGATATTTTTCCCTCCTTTTAAAAGGGGGCCACAATTTTTTTTGAAAAGTATCTCATCCATTCAATGTAGAGGAAAAATACTTTAGTGAAAAGAAAGGGACAAGAATGCTTTTGGAATAATAAATAAGTGTAAGGAGCCAAGACATTTCAACACCCTCACTTAATTTAAGGACTTTACCAGCAGACACCCCCCCCCCTTCCCCCCAGTGTTTTCATGGGGAATCTACAAGTTCCTAAAGTCATTCCTAATAAACATAATCAGAAACCTTGCTTTGAGTGCCCCCCATGCATTTTTTTTAGTACAAACTGTCGTGGGTTTGATTTTTTGCCCCGGTATGAGAAAAAATTTTCAGGTTGCGAGCTTCCCCTAAAGGGATTCCTTGCCTGGTGAGGGGCTTTTGATTAGGAGTTAGATCTGTGCTCCTTTCCCCAAAATTTAAAAAATAATAAAAAAGGGAGAGTCCTAGGTAGTGGGTTTGTAACAGAAACTGCCCGGGGGGGGGTACTCTGTCCCCCCCAAGTGAGGTAAAACGAAACCCTTAAATTTGTTTTAGGATGGTAGGATTGCTTTTTCCTTTTTTTCTGTTTAAAAAATGAAAGTTTTTAGGTACGCTTGCTATTCTCTTACACTTAGGTCACACGCACATAATTCAACATATAAACAAAACCCCTCGGGGTTTTCTTTTTTTTCTTTCTAGTTTTTTTTCTTGTTATTTTCTTTTATCTCCAGGGGAAAAGTGGATCAGAATTTTTCCCCCGGAAGCCATGCGGTTGTAAATGCGCTAAAAATCCCGGGCGAGGGGCTAGAAACCCCCTTCCCTGTATTCTACTAAATGTAAAAGAAAAATTTGTTTTTCTTTTTGGGCCACCCCGCCTCGGTGGGATACGGCCAGTGTGTTGAAAGAAGAAGAAGAAGAAGAATATAAGTGAGTTTCAGAACATTGCCACTAGGTGGCACAGCCAGTGCCACAACATCAGCTGAGCTGTGCAATGTGTCTATGTCACCATGGAAGCATTTCTTGTGTTATTATTGCCAGATTTCTTTTTTCTAACCATGAGTCCTAAGAAAGTAAGTGCAAAGGACAGTGCTGAGAAGAAAAAGAGGATGATGTCCATGGAATTACAGCATGAAATCATAGATAAACAAGCGAGGTGTGCAGTGGCAGTAGGAGCTAGTAGCAAGTAGCCTATCTTCCGCTCTCCGCCAGCATACGTACACTTTACAAAACCAATTCATTTCTTTACATTCTCTGTATCATGTTTCTATGTTAATTATGTCATATTAGATGATTGTGATAGATAAATAAGCCATAGAGTGGATATTAGCATCATATTGAAGTATTTTTGTCCTGCCTCCTGAGAGCAGGAATTCTGCTGGAACAGATTAACCCTTTCAGGGTTTCGGCCGTACTAGTACGACTTACGTGCCAGGGTCCTTGACGTACTAGTACTCGTAAATTCTAGCGCCTTAAAATCTAGTGAGAGAAAGCTGGTAGGCCTACATATGAAAGAATGGGTCTATGTGGTCAGTGTGCACAGTATAAAAAATCCTGCAGCACACATTGCGTAATGAGAAAAAAAAACTTTGACCGTGTTTTTGGATTAAAACAGCGAATTTGCTCTGTATTTTTGTATGGTATTTATTGTTGTATTCTAGTTTTCCTGGTCTCATTTGATGGAATGGAAGACATATTACAGAAATTGAGATGATTTTAACTGGTTTTACAAGGAAAAGTACCTTGAAATTGAGCTCAAAGTAGCAGAAATGTTCGATTTTTACCAAAGTTCAAAAGTAAACAAATCATGCTAAGCGCCCAATACACGTCAACTGGTGAGTCTAATATCCTTTCTCAAGTGCGCCGATTTTATTTATACCATTTCTACACTAATGCAGTAGTCTGCATAACAGTAAATCTTCTATTTTTTGTGTGGCATGAGGACGTGACTAATGAACAGAGGAAATGTTATTTTAGTGCCAGGAATGTCTTTGTTGTTTATTCTGGACCCTATTTGGAAATTGGCATCTTTTGAAATTTGTGTGAAATTGGTAAAATTGCTAAATTCTGACCACTGTATTGGATAGTTGAAATCAGTAAATTGGTGGTTTCTTGTACTTATTCGATAGAAAAAATGGAGTTCTAGTGAAATAGGTATGATTGTTGACTAGTACGCTGGAATTGGCCGAAAATAGGGCTCAAAGTGGGCAAAATCGCCGATGTGTAAACATCGTCGAGACTGCTAACTTCACGAGAGCATAATTCCCTAAGTTTTCCATCAAATTTCATACTTTTGGTGTCATTATGATCGGGAAAAGATTCTCTATCTTTTCATAAGAATTTTTTTTTTTTTTTTTTTTTAAATTTGGGGGACCCTGAGAACAAATATCTGAGAGGGCCTGTGGACCCTGAAAGGGTTAATGGTATTTCAGTTAATTTAAATGAGGAAAATTGACTCAGCATATGAGCAAATCTGGTTACAAGCTAGGTCATGGAACGGATTAAACTCTTAAGCAGAGGTTCCACTGTATAGACCTTGGTAATTGATGCTGATGCATTTATTTTAAAAAGACATGTGAGCGAACACTTGGTTCTGGGACCTTGATAAAGGTCCCAGGACCAAACTGTTTTCTAATAAATATGGTCTAGTGTTTGCACATGTATCTTAAACCACTGTGTGCATGTTGGACTCCTTGCAAAAAGCCATCTACTGGAAGGCCTGTACTGGGACTGGGCCATGGGAACACACACAGAAGGGCCCTGCTTATACAGCAGGTTAGGTTCTGGGCTACTGTTGTAAAGTGAAAATCACTGTAAAGAGAAACATAGCCTTTTTTTTGCTTTCAAATGCATATAAAAGCCAGATTAAACATTTACACTATCATATATTAAGTGAACAATAGAGCTAGGACTAAAAAAATGCATATACAGTACACATATTGCTTACCTTAATATATTTTCATCCTTAGCTTATAGTGAGTGGTGAATAATTTATTGTAGGAAGTCTGAGTTAATGAAGATTTGAGACTCTGGGCTGCCATTCTGGACCCTGTGTAAGTGATGTCACCTGACAGCATGTGACCTCACCAATATAGCAGTTCAATTCACATGGCCTAAGTCCTCACCTCACTCAGCTACTTGGACAGTTTATGTAAGGCATAGTTTGTTTTCTGTATAACCTGATAAAGATTTCCTTCATTGATGCATCGTCAAGTAATAAAAACTTACTGAAAAACATATTGGCTTGCGACAAATATGCTTTTCAAGTATCTAAAGAAATTGTCCTCATACTTCTCTCATTCTAGTGTATTCATTATAGGGAAACCTTTGATGCTAGTCAAGGGCTCTTGAGCTAGGGAGTTGGCTTGAATCTCCTCTGTGGGTCAAACCTTATTGCCTCCCATGTCCCAGGCACTTTATAACCCCTACAAGTATAGTGCTTCATTATAATAATAAACTGTGTCTTGTGTCTTTATGTACCTGTTTTGATTCAGTCCATACACAGGAGAAACTTGAAGAACAGGAGGAGAATGAGGTAATCAGTCCCTCAACCTTGAGTCAACGTGGTCAGTCCATCAATCTTGAATAGAATACGGCATATGAGCGGAGAAGCAGCTTATAAACCATAGGCAGGAGAGGTGCAGCAGTCGTAGGTGGTGTCACATTTGTCCAATGTGGAAGTAGGTCGTGACCAAGGGTTAGGCAAGTGAAGAATTTCCAAGGTTGAGGGACTGATTACCTCATTCTCCTCCTGTTCTTCAAGTTTTTCCTGTGTATGGACTGATGAAGCCACTGTGTGGCAAAACATTTCCTTAATAAAGATACCCAAGAGTTGCACATGTGTCTAATTTATCAACGTGTCGGTTCTGTGAACCATTCATCTACAATCCTGTCAGACACTGCAACTTCTTGGGATCTTAATACTTGGGAATTCTTCGCTTGCCTAACCCTTGGGCACGACCTACTTCCACATTGCACAAATGTGACACCACCTACGACTGCTGCACCTCTCCTGCCTACGGTTTATAAGCTGCTTCTCCGCTCATATGCCGTATTCTATTCAAGATTGATGAACTGACCACATCGACTCAAGGTTGAGGGACTGATTACCTCATTCTCCTCCTGTTCTTCAAGTTTCTCCTGTGTATGGACTGATGAAGCCACTGTGTGGTGAAACGTTTCCTTAATAAAGATACCCAAGAGTTGCACATGTGTCTAATTTATCAGGTTAACCAGTGGGCAGAAACAAACTAGGGATTAATTGAAAATCTAGACCTTACCAGGATAGTGTTTGTAAGTACAGTAGAAAATAGGTATGATACATTCCATCTTGGCCATCTCAGGGTCTATGATGCATAACTGGGCTACCGCAAGGTCTATGATACAGAAATGTATCTTCCTTCAAAATACACTTTGCTTAAAAACTTTTATTTCTATACCTTTGCAGCACCCGACATGGAATCGGAAGGATACTCAAACTTGCCCTCCGCCCAACCTTACAATGAAGTGCCTGCAGCCTCTCAGCTAACTAGTAAGTATTCCCGAGCTGTGACGATCTTCAAAGCTATCATGGCATCACGGCACAGAGTCAGCAAAGAAGAGGAAGGGGAGGGGGAGGAGAGCAAGGAACTTCGTGTAATCTTTAAGGAGGGAAGCTTGGATATCATTGTGGAAGATTGGGACAGTAAGCAACAATGACATTGCCTGTAAAGGCTTGTACTGTAGCAGAGGAGTGACCATGATGCCAGTGTTGGTAGAATCTCCATTTATAAGGAAAATAAGTTTGTAACTTGTGCTAATAATTTGAAAAGTATATATCATGCAGTAAATCCCTGTAAATATATACTATGCTAGTTTTAGTGTGTATGACTGTAGGATTATACATTTTGAAATGCCTAAGTATAGTTCCTTGTATGAAATTGATGTTGAGTACACTAGTAATCAGAGGAATGTGCTGCACCCACTTAGAAATAGGGATGTTACACTTGGAATTACATAAAGTGCATTAATGCAAACTACAGCATCACTTCATTTCTCTCTTTATACTCCCATTATTTTTTAACATGCAGCTTTTAGCCTTCTAATTTTTAATGTTATAAAATAATGAATGTTCTTGCTGAGGTAATCCATTGCTTTGTTATTAACCCTTTCAGGGTCCGTCCTGTAGATCTACGGCTTTACGTTCAGGGCCCAAACCGTAGATCTACGTCATGAGCTCAGCTCACTCTGATAAACTGTGAGTGGTACATTTGGGCCTAGATATGAGAGAATACATCTATGTGGTATGTGTGGACCACATAAAACAGATCCTTCAGCACACTGTGTATAATGAGAGAAAAAAAACTGAAATAATGATTCGATTAAAACAGCGACTTTGCAGTGTTTTTTCGTATGTTTTTTATAGTTGTATTTGCGATTTCTTGGTCTTATTTGATAGAATGGAAGACATATTACAGATATAGAGATGATTTTGATTGGTTTTAGCACTGGAAATGGCTTGAAACTGAGCTCAAAGTAGCAGAAATGTTACATTTTTGCCGATATTCAAGAGTAAACAACGACCTCACACGTCTAATACACGCCAGCTGGTGGGTCTAATATGCATTCACAAATATGGTGATGATATTTATACAATTATTACAGTATTGCATAACAGTAAATCTTCTATTTTTTGGTGGTGAATAAAAATTCATTATTGAATAAAAAATCAAAATGGAATTTATTTGTAAAGCCTCAAAACGTAACTTATGAACAGAGGAAATGTTAGTTTAGTTCCAGGAATACCTACATTGTTTATTCTGGACCCTATTTTGAAATTGAATATTTTTTAACTTTGTGTTAAATTGGCCAAATTAACAATTTTTCCCATCACTTTAATTTGTAGTTGAAACAGTTGACTTAGCGATTTCTTGTGCTCAATCAATAGAAAGAAGTAATTACTAGTGAAATAGCTAAGAATTTGGTTGACTGGAATAATGTAATTGGCCTAAAATGGGAGTCAAAGTCGGCAAAATCACCGATTCGTAAATATCGCTGACACATCAAAATTCGCGAGAGCATAATTTCATCAATTTTCCATCAAATTTTGTACTTTTTGTTTTATTACCTTCACAAAAAGATTCTCTACCATTTCATAAGAAAAATAAAAAATTTTTTTTTTTTTTAAATTCTTGGACACTGGGGCACCACTTCAGATTTGGGCCTTGGACCCTGAAGGGGTTAATTATTGTATTTGCTTGGATGTTATGAGGTTATAGGAAAGTATTGTTTATCTGTTTATACAATGTTATTGTATTTCTGTAGTGTATTATATACAGTATTATGAGCAAAGTTTATTGTATATAGCCCCTTTGGTTACTCACAATTATCAAGGTATTTAGTGGTCTTCCCTGTACAATATTAAGCCTCAATCTCTTGAACCAAACTGATGATGCATCTGAACCTGTAAATTTGGATGAGTTCCCTGGCTCTAGCTAAGTGACTGCTTGCAGTTTTTTTTTATCTGGCATTGAAGAAGGATCCATAGAGGCCTGAAAACTTGTCACACTTTGCTTTTTTGGCTGGTGTACAAATCATTTAGCTACCATGAAAACATGTGATGTCCTTTTATTTAATTCAGTTATACATGGGGAAGAGGAACAGAATTCTTCCTCCGTAAGCCATGCGTGTCATAAGAGGCGACTAAAATGCCGGGAGCAAGGGGCTAGTAGCCCTTTCTCCTGTATATATTACTATATTTGAAAGGAGAAACTTTGGTTTTCCTTTTGGGCCACCCCACTTCGGTGGGATACGGCTGGTATGTTGAAAGAAGAAGATACATGTAAATATATAAACAAAAAATTGTGTGTTTGGTAACCAATTACTCTTATTTTTTCCAACAGGAGCAAGTTCTGGATCAAGTTTGGGCAGTGGAACAGGCTCGCCACAGACACCACAGACACCCCTCATACCTCACATGACTCACATACCCCATACATCACATGCTCCTTATATTCCACCTCGACCTGCTGCTCCACCACCGCCACCACCACCGCCACCACCACCGCCAACTTCAGTCCCCAATCATAGTTACCATGAATTTCAGGTTTGAAAATATTTGATTCTGAAGAAATATTCCCAAAATACAATGTGTTGTTGAAAGTTTTGTATCTTTCCAGTCATAGTTTAAAGATACTCTACTGTATATTTTAATAGGCTTTCAGGTTTTTGAAAGTTTTACTGTGTTAAGAGTTGGGGACACAGTACTTCCCTTGGTTGTCTCAGTGCAATTGGTTATCTAGTTTGACTGAAGTCCTTGCTGCTCTAGCTGTTTGTGTTCAGACAATGCCTCTGGCAAATGGAAATAACAGTTATTGGGATAACATTGTGATCTCCAAATCTGTATATACAGTGGACCCCCGCTTAACGATCACCTCCCAATGTGACCAATTATGTAAGTGTATTTATGTAAGTGCATTTGTACGTGTATGTTTGGGGGTCTGAAATGGACTAATCTACTTCACAATATTCCTTATGGGAACAAATTCGGACAGTACTGGCACCTGAACATACTTCTGGAATGAAAAAATATCGTTAACCGGGGGTCCACTGTAGTTATAACATAAATTTGGTGATATTTTTAAGCTTAACTTGATACTAATATAGTGTATGGTATCACCTATTTTTCACCAAGGCAAGGCAAAAAAAAAATTAAGCAGGATATAAAAATATTTTTTATAGCAAAAACTGTAAATGAATTAAGAAACAAATTTTTTAACTTATTGATTTAATGGAATATTATGTACACTACACCATCCATTTATTGATCATTATTTTTTGTTCATCAGGGAGTGCACAGTGAAACAGTAGATGAGATTGGTCCAAAGTGGGGATGTACCAAGTGCACCTTCATCAATCATCCAGATATGAACAAGTGCGAGATGTGCGACTATCCACGCTTCACCATAGGTACGACTCCTTACCATCATGCAGCTCTTCCCCCAAACCACCAGGGCCCCTGCTACTGTCACCGCCATCATACTCCAGGTTCTGTTGCAGGTTCCATAGGGGCAGCTGCTGCTTACTCACCTCAGCGCTCCTGCTCCTCTCTTCCATCACTTAATAACAAACCAAGCTTAGCTAACATTCTTAAAGAAAAGCTAATTGGGATGCGTGATCGTTCTGACAGTGTATGATAGTATATCAGCTTGACCATAATAATGTATTGTGATTTGAATATTATTTTAATTCTAATCCTACATAATCTTCCTAATTCTCCTTGCTACGTACAGTATATCATTTTCCTTGTACTAATACACTATCGGATACATCTTATAGTTTCTTTAACATAGCTATTAATATTATTCTAATTCCACTTACATGGGATGCAGCAAGTGCATTAAACCTTACAGAATATAAAAAAATAAGTAAAATAAATAGTAGATAGCTTAAGCAATAATTATAACCTAAAATGCATGTTACGGTCAAAATTCTTCAGTATTAGAAATGTATATATATATTAAGAAGTATCTTAGTCACTGAAGTATCTTATATTTTGTCTTCCATTAATTGTAAAATTGTCATTATGAGAAATAATGCATGCATTTGTGGATGTACATGTGGCAAAGGAGAGGGATTTACAGAGAGTGATGGTTTAGTATGTGAGGATCTCAACACAATGCATGGGAGATGAAACTCTCACATAAGAAAATGTTGAGGATACAAACAAAGATTGACACATTAAATTTTACGAATGTGATACCAAACAATGACAATGCATCTGACAAATCCATAATCCTAATTGACTTTATATGAGCATGCTAGCAATGACTTTTTCACTGTCCCAGGTCCAGATGCACACAACTCCATATTTGTAAAAAAAAAAAAAAAAAAAAAAAAAAAAGCCTTAAATAGCCTATGGAGATATGTAGACAGGTGTCATCCCACAATCACTAAACCATGATATGTAGTCTACCCTTTAAGAAGTGGCAGCAGAGTAGTAAAAAAAAACTAGATTTATAAAACCAAAATGTTTTACATTATCAAAATTTTTAAACCCCTTTAAACCCCTTTGATGTCGCAGCCCCAATCCTGAGGTGTCTCCTGGGTCGCAAAATTTAAAAAAAAAAATTATTTTTTCTTATAAAATGGTGAATTTTTTCCCGATTGTAAACCCCAAAAAAAAAAACAAAATTTGATGGGAAAACTGAGGAAATTATGCTCTCGCAAATTTAGGCCCTCGGCGCTGTTTACAAATCGGTTTTTCGCCCCCTTTGAGCCTATTTTGGGCAAATTCCCCATTTTTTCCAGTCCCCCAAAACTCTAGCTATTTTTTGAACTCATTTCTTTCGTTGAGTACAAGAACTGCCCATTTACCGTTTCAATCCCTTAATGTGGCAGAAATTTGAATTTTTCCAAAATTTCACGAAAACAAAAAAAATTGAAAAATTTCAAATAGGCCCGAATGAACAATGCAGAATTTTTTGGCTCTAAAAAAAAACATTTTTTTTGGTCATCATCATGTCTCCGGCCCCCCTCTGATATTACTTTGCTTTTATTTTGAATTTTTTTTCAAACAAAAAATGAATCTTATATTATGCAGCTACTGCAATACTGAAAATAATTGTATAAATAACATAACCCATTATCGCATATTAGAAGGCTAGTTGGACATTTATTGGACAAGGGCTATTGTTTACTTTTAAAACTTTGGCAAAAATAAAACTTTTCCCCCTATTTGGCTCCATTTCAGGTTTTTTTATTTTAAAATCAATCAAAATCACCTCTATTTTATAATTTTTTTCCCTTCTATCAAAGAGACCACGAAAACGAGAATAAACCTAAATACAAACGAAAAGACACAAAGTGGCTTTTTAATTAAAAAAACGGTCGGAGTTTTTTTTTTTTTCATTTTGGGCTCTCCAGGATTTTTTTTTATGGGCACCTGACCCCCACAGACCCTTCTTCCATGGGGGCCCCCTCCCACTTTCTCTGCTTGATTTGAAGCCGTAAAATTTTAGGGAAAATTTTATAGTCAAACATGGACCTGTAAGGTTTATAGGCCCCGGACAGTCAAAGGGGTTAAACGGCCCAGACAGATCGACTTTCAAATTGTAGTGCTCCAAAAGTAGACTACGTTTTTTTTTTAAAATTTTTAAAAATAAAAAAAAAAAAGTAGATAAAAAATTTTTTTTACAATTTTTTTAAAAGCAAAACAGGAAAAAAAGATCTAAAAATTTTTTTCTACTTTCATTTTTGAAAAAAAAGTATTTAAGTTTGGGGCCTTTAAGGGTAAAGGAAGCTTAAAGCAATCTGCAAAAAAATGGAATCGAAATTTAATAAACCCCGGGAAGAGAGTTTTGAGCAGGTCACTCCCGCCTCTTGCAACTGTCACTACTATGCCCTGGTTTTTGGGTGGAAATGCTGAAGGACTTCCCAAGATAGGGTTTCTTGTAGTTTCAAATTTTGGAATTATGGAAATATAAAAATGCTGACAAATGTTTTATATAAACGCAGACATTTTCCGGGTCAGCAGCATTCTGCGGAATAATGGAAAAGAGGCAGAATAACTTTTTTTTTTTAACAATTGGGGCCCAAAGAGTAAGTCAGCAAAGCAAAATCGATGCGCCATAGTGAAAAAACCCTCTGTTCCTCAAATTATTTTTAATAAAAAAAAGGCTAAAACCCCAAGGGGGTTTTTCAGATAGCAGGGGAGGGAAAATGCAAGGGTAAAGGTAGAAAGAGGGAGGGGATGTTATTTGGTTTTTGAAATGCGGGGGGCATGGATAGGAGGGGTAGAGGATAGCTAGAGATTAAAGGGGAAAGGACTGAGGAGAGTGCTAGAGACATCATCAGAGTTTGTGTAGTAAATCAGCTTCTGCAAAACGTCAATGAGAGAGTCTGCATTAAAAGAGGGTCCGTCAGCAAGAAGGGAAGGTAAAGAAAGGGCAACAGAGCGAAGATGAGGTTGGAGGTAAATTCTGTGTGCTTGTTGATAGAGTGGGCAGTCCAACAGAATGTGGCTAACAGATGCTGGAACTTGACAATTCTCGCAGAGATGAACAGGACGCCTCTCCATGAGATACCTGTAAGATGAGTGTGGCCGATACAAAGATGGGAGAGAGTAGTCTCCCAACCTCGACACAGATGACCAGAAACCTATACTCGGTTTAACAGAATGAAGTTTGTTATGGAGCAGATCAGACCAATGTTGTTGCCAACAGGTGTGAAGATGGGTAGCAATTACAGCAAAATAGTCCATGAATGGAACACCTCTACATGAAACTGGGAGGTCATGTACTGCTGACCATGCAGCATTGTCTGCCTGTTCATTGCCCTCTACGTCAACACGACCAGGGACCCAATAAAAAACAATATCTCTGTGTTTGCTAGAGATATGGCGTAACCGAAGTTGGATACGAAGAACTAGGGGGTGAGGTGTATCTAATTTCCATATAGCCTGTAAGGCACTAAGGGAGTCTGAAATGACCACAAATGGTGACACAGGCGTAGATGCAATACGGATGAGTGCTACAAGAATGACATACAGTTCAGCCATAAAAATGTTAGCCGAGGGTAATAAATACCTTTGCACAACACTGTCCGAAAACTGCTGTGAATCCAATGCCTTCAGAAGACTTAGAACCATTGGTATACACCACAATGGCATGAGAATGAGAGTGGAAGTGATCAAGAAAAAGAGAGCGAGAAGCCACTGTAGGTAGTTGAGCTTTCGCGCATGGCAGTGGGAAAGAACAGACACGAACAGCCAGAACTTCCCAAGGGGGCAGGGAAAACCGAGATGCTACATGAACATAGGTAGTAACTGAAGAGAAGACGAGCGAATGTAGGCGGAGAGAAAAAAGACGGAGTAAACGGGCGACGAACAAATAAAGAACGTCTGCTAACATCAGTGACTATCCTCTATACGGAAGGATTGTAGAGGTCATGAGATCAAACATAATAACGAAGGCAATGAGCACCATGGCGATCAGACAAGGATGAAAAATTCGCTTCTGCATAGAGGCTCTCTACAGCGGATGAATGAAAGGCACCAAGGCACAGACAGAGACCTTGGTGATGTATAGGATCTAACTTAGACACAGAGTTGCGGGAGATGCTGCAGAATAGATTTGGTTACCATAATCTAGCTTGGACAAGAAGGGCGGAATGCAAATGGAGGAGAGTGCTACGATCCACTCCCCATAAACGATGTGCGAGAACCTTTAGGAGATTTAGCTGACCATGGCAAGTTGTCTTTAACGTAGAAATGTAAGGTCTCCACGTCAGCCGGCGATCAAAGACCAGGCCTGGAAACCTGACCATATCACATGCTGGAATACATGAACCATGTAAGTACAAGGGAGTATCCAGTATAAGCAGGCATCTAGCGAAGGTAATGAATCAGGTTTTCATACTGGAAAATTTAAAGCCATGAGAAGTGGTCCAGTGGGAGACTCAGTCTATCACAACCTGAAGGGAGGCTGCTACTAGTCGACAGTCAGAGCTTGAGTAAGCTATAGTGAAGTCATCAACATAAAGTGATGACCAAATATGCGAAGGAAGAATGGAAGGTAAGTTATTTATAGCTAAGAGAATAATAGTAGTACTGAGGACACAATTTTGTGGGACTCCTTAGGCTTGTACAAAGTCCGAGGAAAGCGAGGCTCCAATACGGACCTGAAAATGTCTGTCGGACAAGAAAGCAGCAATAAAGTTTGGTAGATTACCACGGAGGTCTAAGGAGTGCGTTTGGGCTAGAATGTTATACCTCCAAGTGGTGTCATATGCCTTCTCTAGATCAAAAAAGACCGCTAGGACAGAGTGGTTGTTAGCAAAGGCATTTCGAATATACGTATCGAAGTGGAGCAAGGGGTCTAAAGTATAGTGGCCTTTGTGAAAGCCATATTGGCAACAGGAAAGGCTGTTGTGTCTAAGAACCACATCAGATGTCTATTCACCAATCGTTTCATCACCTTGCAGACCACACTGGTCAGGGCAATGGGACAATAGTGAGAGGTGTCAAGCTCTGAAGTGCCCAGTTTGCGAAACGGTAGTACAATAGCTGATTTCCAGTGTTGTGGGAGAACCCCTCGCTCCCAAATTAGATTGAAAAGACATAAAAGAATGGGAAGGGTCGCAGAATGGAGATGGTGTAGCATACTGATATGGATATCAAGTCCCGGTGCCAACAGCCGGCATGTGAAAAGCATGGACTCTAATTCTAGAAGAGTAAAAGGTACGTTATACGGCTCCAATCCATCGGAGGAGAAATCTAATGGCGATTGCTCTTTGGTAGGCTTAGTATCAAGAGGTGAGGGACAGAGGTGAAGCCCTCGGGAGATACGGAGAAGATAGTTCCCGATTTATGTGGCAACTTCTAAAGGTTCTGCGACATCAACTTCAGCAACCCTCAAAATGAGAGCTGGGTCCGGAGTTATGTACCACACTATTTCCGCACCTTTTTCCAAATCACACACACAGGGGAAGACGAGGTAATGGTAGACACGTAGTCTCGCCAACAAGCTCATTTAGTGTTGCGTATGGTGCTGTGAGCAACTGCCCTTACCTGCTTAAAGTCCAACAGATGTTCCGCAGTACAGTTATATCAATAACGGCCACGCGTAACACGTTTTAAATGCACCACACGGGTGCATGTAGGAGACCACCAAGGTATGCATGTCTGAGAATGCCTACCTGAGGTTTGGGGGATAGAAGAGTCGCTGCAGTTAGGACTAAGGTCAAAAATTAGTGCGCCAGTTCATCAATAGATGGCGAAAGGGGGTCCTCGCAACAGGTGGTAAGATGGGAGTGTAAGTCCCAATCTGCTCGAGCAAATTGCCAATGAGGATTACAAAACGGTCGGGTATATGTAGTAGAAGTAAGAAGGATAGGAAAGTGATCACTATCATGTAAATCTGGAAGAACAGACTACGTGAAATCAAGTGTAATGGGCGAGGAACAGATAGAAAGATCAATGCAAGAGAGAGACTGAGTGCGAGAGTCAAAATGGGTAGGAGCATCTGTATTTAAAACATGAAGAGGATGAGAAGTGAGAAGAGTCTTCAACTGATCACCATGAGAGTCGCAGTGGGATCCTCCCCACAGGTGATGGTGAGCATTAAAATCACCCAACAAGATGGGCGGTGGTAGAGAAGAAATTAAAAACGTGATATCAGAGATACAGAATGCACGGGAGGGAGAAAGAGAGAGCAAACTGTAAACCATCTGTGTAAATAAATCTGAGCTTCAGTATAATGCAGTGGGGGATGAGTAAAAACTTGTTGATATAGTATATCAACGCACACAAGAAGCCTGTTTTCATTAAATGATTCTTCAGGTAAAGGATCTGAAGAATGTAATAGCACATAGCCCAAAGGGGGTGAACTGGGAGAGCAACACTTGGAGTTCTCCTCGATTGCCCCTAAGGCCATGAATATTCCATTGTAAAAAAGACATTATGTACAGAAATAAAACTGGCAACAATAAGAAATAAAACCTATAGGCTTTTAGGATCTGCAAAGTCAACATGTGGGGGTAACGGTAAGCATTTAAGCAAGGAAGAATGTGAATGTTGTGGAGGAATAGTGTGTTGCGAGGGTTGCGAAAAAGAAGGGGTAGAAGAGTCGTGTTGGTGTCCATCACTGGTGTCATCTCCGCAGTATAACTGGAGGTAGCATCTAACGTCTTCATTGTTAAGGAAGCCAACGATGCCATGATGCTTGAGACAGGAAAGGCATTGCAAGGAAAGGTAGGAGTAACAATGGAGCCAACTAAAGAGGTCTGAGGGGGCAGGGAGTATGAACCTAGAGACCTGCATTGGTTGGGGTAGAAGAGGCCTGCAGTGCAACAGGAAAGGAAGGAGGTTGGAGAGTAACTATGAAGGAAGACGGTGGGGGGGGGAACAGGGGACTACTCGAGGGGGGGGGTAAACCTCTACCTTCGTGTGAGAGCTGGAAAGGGGGTGAGAACGAGGCTCCGAGATAGGAGAGATATTCTGTGCAGGTGATGGACTTAAAGAGAGTGTAGGTCTGCAAGGTCTTGTAGACTGAGAAAGAAGCGAGTGAGATGAAGTAGAAGTAGGAAGTGATGTGGAGGTAGGAGTGTTAGAGGATAAAACTGCAGAAAGAATTAGAAACTGGGGCGACCCCACAAGACACAGATGCAGAGTGATTGGGAGGCGAGAGGACCGTTGAGGTTGGAGGTCTTCGGGCTACCTGAGCATATGGGACACGAGGGAGTTTACCTTGAAGGCAGAGCTGAGAGAGAGAGCCATAGTGTAAGTGAAGCCCTCGCGCTCCTTAAAATAACGGATCTCTTGTTCATTACGATAAACCTGCCAACGGCATGAAAAGGAAGGATGAGGATTCTCTGCAATTGAGACAAGAGGGGGGAAGACTACAAGACGTATTGGAATGATCTGATGCACTGCAGACCGGGCATTCTGCCGCAGATCTGCAGTGTTTAGCAGGGTGTCCAAAATGCCAGCAATTACGACACTGTTGGGGAGTGGGAACTGCTTGACTGACCTTTAAGCGATGTCCCGCAATGTAGACAGAGGATGGAAGTTCACGGCAGTCGAAGGTTAAATGAGAGCTGTTACTAGGAAAAGGCCTCCACCCATGAGCAGGCAGGATGTACGTATCTACCTTGAGAATAGGGAGGTTCTGAAGGGCTAATTGTTCTAAAATATCCTCGCCGTAAGACAAAAAATCACTCTGTACAATGGTACATGGTAAGGACACAGGACCACTGCAAGAACTAAGAGTAGCGTGCTTACGAATGGTGACTGGTATGTTATCTATGGAAGTGATGTGGGAGAGAGCATGAGCTTGCTCTGAATTCTGCACTGTTATGACACACGCACCACTTTGAAGAACTTGGAAGGATATATTTTGGCCAATGTGCCGTAAAAGAGTTTTACCAATTTCGTGATCAGGAGGATAATCAGTCTGAGATGTTGTTTGCAAAGAAAAGAATTTTGTCCATTGCATACTCGTTAGTCTGATACGCAAAAGCAGTGAGTGTCATGTAGGTCGTTTTTGAGTGGTCATTGACAAACTGTTGTCAGTAGGTTGTCATGGACTCTTAGGAGTAGAACCATGGGCGGTCTGACTCAAGGGAGGTAGGCAATCCAAGAACCATTGCACTGTATTCAGGGAAGCCGGACGCATTGTGAAAGGCGTGCTAGAAGCAGCAGCATGTACAGAATTGGGTGATGCCGCAGCACCTGAAGCAGGTGATGAGGCATCACCTGAAGAAGGTACAGGGGTATGAGAAGAGTCGAGAGAATGGTCTGAAAATGAAGCCAGGTCAGAACAGGGTGTGGGATCAGATTGGGGCCTGGGAGGAGGAAGGGTTTCACAGGGCAAAGACTCCATAATAATAGGGGTGGTATGGGGAAGGTAGGATAGGGAAGGGAGGATTTGGGGGTAATTAGGTTCGGTTGGAGGAAGAAGACCAAAAGGTCCAATTCCTCAGACAGCCTCTTGACTGCTACAAGGAGTCCACCCTTATCCCTTTGACTGTCACAAGCCCATTTCTGAAACTGTCATTCTGTTGAAAAATATTAGAAAAAAAAAAATTTCTTCCCAAAAAATGTTGGGGTTTTTTTAAATGAGTGTTTTAACCCAAAATTTTTTTTTGCCTAAACATTACCGGATATAGAGGCATAAAGTTGGCAAAAAAATGAGCGCATATGGCAACACGGCAATCCCGCTCACCCGGTATTCTTTTATTTACCCCAAATTTCAAGGTTTTGCATTTCCTAATATTTTTCTTTTTAAGTAATTTGTAGACTGTGAGACCAAAGAAAGGTGCAGGTTCAAATATACACTCATTGTTTCAAAAACAATAACCTACAAAAATTCTTATTTTATTGTTTGCAAAGCTTGTTTACACAAACCAAAACAAAAAAGTTTTTTTTTGAGGGAAAAGGTTTTTAAAAAAAAAGACAAGTTGAAGATTGAGACCTTTCAGCATATGGGGAAACTTTATTCAGGAAAGTTTTTGCCCCACAGTGGCTATCAGTCCCAAACAAAAGGGAAAGGGTAAGGAAGGAGGGAATGAGGGGAAACAGTCCCCCAATGGAGTCGGGTTTTTTAGTCCCTCAATCTTTAGAAGTACAGCATAGGGCCGTAGACGTGGGTTAATCTGTAGTGGGTGACGTGAAACAGAGGGGGCGGGGTCATGTGGTACCACCCCAGTCGAAATAGGGCTTTGTCCAAAAGGTTGAACAAGTGTTGAAGAATTCTTTGTAACAAACCCCATGACTGCCTTTTCTGACATTGTAAAGAAGGTTTAAAAAACCGACAAGTTGAAGTTTGAACCTTATGCAGCATGGGAATCTTTATTCAGAAAGTTTCGCCACACAGTGGCTTATATCCAATAAAAAGAGGAAGGCGAAGGAGAGGAGAGAATGAGGTAATCATTCCCTCAACCTGGAGTCGAGTGTTCAGTCCATCAATCTTGTAGAAAGTACAGCATAGGGCCGAGACGGGCTTATATACTGTAGTGAGGGGACGTGAAGCAGATGGAGGCGGGGTCATAGTGGTACCCTCCACTAGTCGAAGTAGGCTTCGTCCAAAGGGTTTAACAAGGGGTTGAAGAAAATTTTTTGTAACAAGATCCCATGATGCTGCAGTGTCTGACGTTGTGAAAGAATGGACTGAACACATCACTCCAGGGTTTAGGATGAATTACTCCATTCTCCTCCTCTCCTTACGCCTTCCTCTTTGTATTGACTGATGAAGCCACTGGGGGGCGAAAAAGTTTCCTGAATAAAGATTCCCATATGCTGCATAAGTGTCCTCAATCTTCAACTTGTCGGTTTTCAACCTTTATTTAAACTGTCAGGACCCTGGCACATCATGGGTCTTGTTACAAAGAATTCTTTAACACTGTTCAAAAACCCTTTTGGGCAAGACCTACTTTCGACAGTGGTGGTAACACTATACCCCGCCTCCATCTGCTTCACTCACCTCACTTTCAGTATATAAGCCCTCTACGGCCCTAGCTTACTTTTACAGATTGATGGACTGAACACATCGACTCCAATTTGAGGGACTGATTACCTCATTCTCCCTCTCTCCTTATGCCTTTCCTCTTTGTTTGGACTGATAAGCCACTGTGTGCGAAACGTTCCTGATAAAGATTCCCATATGGGGGTTTAAATGTCTCAATCTTCAAACTTGTCGGTTTTCAAACCATTCACAAACTGTCAGACACGGGAGCTCATGGGCTTGTTACAAAGAATTCTTCAACACTTTTTCAACCTTTTGGGCGAAAACCACTTCGACTAGTTGGATGGTACCACTATGACCCCCACCTCCATTGCTTCACGTCACCTCACTACAGTATATAAGCCACGTCTACGGCCCTATGCTGTACTTTCTACAAGATTGATGGACTGAACACATCGACTCCAGGTTGAGGGACTGATTACCTCATTCTCCTCCTCTCCTTACGCCTTCCTCTTTGTATTGGACTGATGAAGCCACTGTGTGGCGAAACGTTTCCTGAATAAAGATTCCCATATGCTGCATAAGTGTCTCAATCTTCAAAAAAGTTTTTATTACTATTGTTCTATAATATATATACAAATGTACAATCACTGAACACTTTCCTAGAACTGTTGCAGCTTGTGGAAGTCTTTGAAACATGGGTATATGCACTGGAATTTTACACTCATCACACATAAAACGAGTGTTTCTGCGTTTTTGTGGGCGTTTTGTGGTATGTGCACCAACAACACACCTCTTCTGAGCACTTTTCTTGAAAGCAGTAGGAGGCAGTTGTATAGGGTAGTGATCACCAGGCCTCGGACAAGATGACATGTGTTGGTAATTTTGTGGGCACTGGTCTATTGCAGGTGTTGATCCTTGGTACTTGAATATTACTTGTCTGATGACTGACAAACAAAATTCACCATATTTTGGTTTGTTGTTGGTCTTCAACTTGTCTATGTTATAAGCATTCAGCATGGAAACATCAAGAAGATGGAAAAAAAGTTTTATGTACCACTTATATAACTCTTGCAAACACAATGAGCAAACCCAATCTGCATGTCACATTTGTCCACTAAGCGCATATTGACGTTGTAGTCCATCACAGCTGCAGGTTTTAGAATGGGTTCATTGGTCTCTCTATTCTGCCTGCCACTGTCTGCCATTTCGTTTCGGTGAACTGATGTCAACAATGTGACATCACGTTTGTCATGCCACCGAAATGCCATGATGTCATTGGTAGCAAAGGCCTGCACCTCACCTCTGTAAGTGCCTGCGTTGAACCTAGGTATATGCTTACGATTGCCATGCACTGTGCCACACACATCTGTCATGTTCACTCGCAAGAAATCACTGAGTAAGGGGCTTGTGTACCAGTTCTCAGTAAATAATATATGCCCCTTACCAAGATATGTTTCCATCATTGTTCTAACCACATAACCAGAGATACCCAATAATTTCCTGGTATCTCTCAATGTATTACTGCCAGTGTACACAGTTATATCTAAAACCAGACCACTTTTGCAATCACACAGTACAAATAACTTTATACCAAACCGTTTCCTCTTGGTATATACTGCTTGAACGACAGTCTGCCTTTGAACAAAATCAAAGACTCGTCAATAACAAGCTTCCTAAAGGGATAAAAATACATACAGCACTTTTGTTTCAGGTACATGAACACATTTCTGATCTTATATAACCTGTTGTTTCTGTCAGGCCTTGTTTTGTCTGAGGAGTGTAGCATACGTAACAGAATCAAAAATTGATTTTGTTGAAAATAAGAAAAAGTTTTGGAATGAGATTAACAAGTTAAGAAAGCCTAGAGAACAAATGGATTTGTCAGTTAAAAATAGGAGAGGAGAGTAAGAGGTATTGGGAAGATGGAGGGAATATTTTGAGGAATTATTAAATGTTGATGAAGATAGGGAAGCTGTGATTTCGTGTATAGGACAAGGAGGAACAACATCTTGTAGGAGTGAGGAAGAGCCAGTTGTGAATGTGGGGGAAGTTCGTGAGGCAGTAGGTAAAATGAAAGGGGGTAAGGCAGCCGGGATTGATGGGATAAAGATAGAAATGTTAAAAGCAGGTGGGGATATAGTTTTGGAGTGGTTGGTGCAATTATTTAATAAATGTATGGAAGAGGGTAAGGTACCTAGGGATTGGCAGAGAGCATGCATAGTTCCTTTGTATAAAGGCAAAGGGGATAAAAGAGAGTGCAAAAATTATAGGGGGATAAGTCTGTTGAGTATACCTGGCAAAGTGTATGGTAGAGTTATTATTGAAAGAATTAAGACGGAGAATAGGATAGCAGATGAACAAGGAGGCTTTAGGAAAGGTAGGGGGGTGTGTGGACCAGGTGTTTACAGTGAAACATATAAGTGAACAGTATTTAGATAAGGCTAAAGAGGTCTTTGTGGCATTTATGGATTTGGAAAAGGCGTATGACAGGGTGGATAGGGGGGCAATGTGGCAGATGTTGCAGGTGTATGGTGTAGGAGGTAGGTTACTGAAAGCAGTGAAGAGTTTTACGAGGATAGTGAGGCTCAAGTTAGAGTATGTAGGAAAGAGGGAAATTATTTCCCAGTAAAAGTAGGCCTTAGACAAGGATGTGTGATGTCACCGTGGTTGTTTAATATATTTTATAGATGGGGTTGTAAGAGAAGTAAATGCGAGGGTCTTGGCAAGAGGCGTGGATTAAAAGATAAAGAATCACACATAAAGTGGGAGTTGTCACAGTTGCTCTTTGCTGATGACACTGTGCTCTTGGGAGATTCTGAAGAGAAGTTGCAGAGATTGGTGGATGATTTGGTAGGGTGTGCAAAAGAAGAAAATTGAAAGTGAATACAGGAAAGAGTAAGGTTATGAGGATAACAAAAAGATTAGGTGATGAAAGATTGGATATCAGATTGGAGGGAGAGAGTATGGAGGAGGTGAATGTATTCAGATATTTGGGAGTGGACGTGTCAGCGGATGGGTCTATGAAAGATGAGGTGAATCATAGAATTTTGATGAGGGGAAAGGGTGAGTGGTGCACTTAGGAGTCTGTGGAGCAAAGAACTTTGTCCTTGGAGGCAAAGGGGGGAATGTATGAGAGTATAGTTTTACCAACGCTTATATGGGGTGAGCTTTGGGTGATGAATTTTTGCAGCGAGGAGAAGGCTGGAGGCAGTGGAGATGTCATGTCTGAGAGCAATGTGGGGTGGAAATAATGCAGAGAATTCTTTTATTTGGAAGTTAGGAGGAGGTGGGATTACCAAAACTGTTGTCCAGAGGGCTGAGGAAGGGTTGTTGAGGTGGTTCGGACATGTGGAGAGAATGGAGCGAAACAGAAAACTTCAAGAGTGTATCAGTCTGTAGTGGGGAAGGAAGGCGGGGGAGGGGTCGGCCTAGGAAAAGTTGGAGGGAGGGGGGTAAAGGAGGTTTTGTGTGCGGGGCTTGGACTTCCAGCAGGCATGCGTGAGCGTGTTTGATAGGAGTGAATGGAGACAAATGGTTTTTAATACTTGACGTGCTGTTGGAGTGTGAGCAAAGTAACATTTATGAAGGGGTTCAGGGAAACCGGCAGGCCGGACTTGAGTCCTGGAGATGGGAAGTACAGTGCCTGCACTCTGAAGGAGGGGTGTTAATGTTGCAGTTTAAAAACTGTAGTGTAAAGCACCCTTCTGGCAAGACAGTGATGGAGTGAATGATGGTGAAAGTTTTTCTTTTTCGGGCCACCCTGCCTTGGTGGGAATCGGCCAGTGTGATAAAAAAAAAAAAATACCGCTAAAACCTGGGGTGGAAATCAGGCGTTCCATCAATCAGTATGTGGTGACAGTATGCTTATACACATGTGGCATAAGCATTATTGTGGCAAAGAAAGGGAAATTTTGCCACAATTTGTCCTTCCCCTGTGTAGCCATGCTGGTTGAAAAAATTGTATTTGCCATGTGTACTCATAGTATGTGTTGCTTTCCTGGCAAAAATTTTCCCATCAGGTTCATCAAAATAACTGAAAGCATTCCGTTCAGTGGCATTGTTCCAAGGACACAGTGGCCGTATTCCACTTTGTGTTTCCATCAAAGTCATGGGTTGGGAACAAAATTGGCACTTGCTGCCATCCCAGAGGGCATCTGCGGGTAGGTCTGGATATTGAAAGGGGGTTGGGGAAAGTTTGGTTTGCAGGTTGTGGGAAGTGTGGGGTTGGTTGAGGCTGGTTGTGGCTGTGTTGAGTTACAGCGGGGCCCCACTACTGGTGCCAAAATGACTCATACCCCCGCCAACACCACCACCACCTGCTGCCCACGAACTTTACACATCACCATTGTAACAATTCATCATCTCACTTCATTTCATGGGTAGGGCAAGATGTACTCGAGATTTACTCTTTTTGCCTGGAAAGGGGCATATGGACACACCAGAAATGCATGTTGTGTCGTAATACTGCCATTTCACTGGTGAAATTTTCCCCTTACGTCGAACTCAAGCTGCTTTCAAAACTTGGAAATCACTATCACTTTCACTGCTCACACCCGAGTCTTGTACGTACAGGGGGAAATAGTTTCCTTTTTCGTCCTTTTAGGTGAACGTGAATGAAAACAGCCCAGCACAAGAGGTGGAAGGTTGAGGTCATCGGTTTTCATTACTAATTCGTTATCCTGGGCACTGCTTCAGTCACACCCAATTGAAACCATGGAATTAACTTTCATTGGCATTTCCATTGCTTTAGAACTACACTGGGAACAGAAGACCTCCAATTCAGCAAGGAGTAGGTACATATTTTCTTATTGCGGGCATGTGAACAAGGACTACCAAGTGCATTCCCACAATCACAATGAGTCCGATTCTTTCACAGGTGCCCACCCACCAGCAGACTCATTCTCTCACAGTAGGCCAACCACTTTCTCGCACTTGATTTGAATTTGCTAGAATTTACTCATAAAATACGTCGGAATATTGGCTCATAAGATGTACAGTGGTCCCTCAATAATCGTTCCATAATCCTTCCCTGGAAGTGGATATTATCAATGGCTTTTCGAATAAATTTTCCCCCCATAAAAATAATTTAAATCCAATAATTCGTTCCAGACACCAGAAGTATAACAACAATTTTTTTTTTTACCTAAAAGATAGTTTACATGCACAAAAGAATGAAATTCAACATGACATTACCTTTATTGAAGGCTGTTTTTGGTGAATGAAGACAGGGAGGAGGAAGAGGGAAAGAGGTTTTTTGGGAAAGGGGAATCCCCCTCCATAAGGACTCAGGGCCTAATAAAATGTATAATGAACTTTGGGAAAAGGGGTTTTTAGTTGAGAGTGGAACTGTTCCTATAGGTGATCGAAGCAAAAACTTTAGTATTTTCAAATTAGGTTGGATAAATACAGGGAGTGAGAGGGTTGGATTTGAGTCGGACTTGTACCTGACTTATTGCTTGGGTAGCATTTGTTCTGTTAGTGGTTGGATTTGTGAAGGACCGCCTAGTATGGGCCAACAGGCTTATTGCAGTTTTTCCTCCTTTCCAATGTTCTAAAAGCAAATGGCTTGGGTATTTTTCAAATTTGGGTTTGGGATAAATACACGAGTGAGAGGGGTTGGATTTGAGTCGGACTTGTACCTGAGTTTATTGCTTGGGTAGCATTTGTTCGGTTAGTGGGTTGGATTTGTGAAGGACCGGCCTAGTATGGGCCAGCAGGCCTGTTCCAGTGTTCCTACTTTCTTAAGTTCTTATTTAACATCACACTTACCGTAGGGTGATCGAGGCTAGGACCTTGGGTAGCTTCAAGAAGAGATGGACAAATATACGAGTTGGAGGAGCCGAGTTTGATTTATGTCATTGGGTCGGGAGTAAATTCTTGGGTAGCTTTGGGTGGAGGTCATTTTGATAAGGACCTGCTTGTATGGGCCAGTAACCTGCAGTGTTCTTCCATTTTATGTTCTTATTGGCTATTTGTTTGTGCGAGGGAGGGATGGCAAGTTTTTTGTTGGAGAATATGACACTAATATCAACTCTATGGCTTATTTATCTATCACAATTCAACTAATATGACATAATAAACAATATTAATAACATAGAAACATGGATTATACTCTAGAATGAATAAAATAAGTCATTACGTATGTCATGAGAGGTGTTGTGTTGTGTTGTTGTTGGGTATATAAGGGCCACTGAGTGTAAGCCGTCCATAATGGTGGTGAGGTGGCGGTGGTTTTTGTAGCCCTATATAACTCCAACAACATTGGAGGAGTTGGTAGAGTCGTTGAATCACTAAAGAAGGAACCCTCTACCACCATCACTACGACCTTCTACCACTATTACAACTGTTACCACCATCACTACTACCTTCTACCACTATCACTACCACCAAAGAAAGCTTCTAGTGCCAGCTCTTTGGTAAAGAATGTGAGAAACACATAATTTATGAAAAAGTTTGTAGAAAAATACAAAGATGGTGGTGGTAGAGTGGAAGTTGTGATAATGGTTGATGAACATAAGAAAGGAGGATCACTGCAGCAGGCCTGTTGGCCCATGCTCGGCAGGTCCTTTACAATTCATCCCACTAACGAAATATTTTCCCAACCCAGTCCTCAATGCTACCCAAGAGATTAAGCTCTGATAACTCTATACCACTCATTTGGGACTTGTAAATGAGTGGATAGAGTTATCAGAGCTTATTTTTTGGGTAGCATTGAGGACTGGTTGGGAAAATGTTTTGTTAGTGGGATGAATTGTAAAGGACCTGCCGAGCTTGGGCCAACAGGCCTGCTGCAGTGATCCTCCTTTCTTATGTTCATCAATCACTATCACGACTGCTTCCACTCTACCACCACCATCTTTGTATTTTTCTACAAACTTTTTCATAAATTATGTGTTTCTCACATTCTTTACCAAAGGGCTGGCACTAGAAGCTTTATTTGGAGCCATGGTAGCTTATTTAGCACTTGCAAGCACTAAAATCAATGGAATATTATGAAATATTTCATAGGAGCATGTGAGGGGACCGTCACTCACTGGTAAACAATGGTACACTGGCTGGGAAGGAAAGGCCGAGGCGGGTCAGAGCGTGAGTACGCATCCAGGATGAAGGACTATTAGGACTATTAGCGAGTTACCGGACCATTTGCGAGCCAATATTTTGATGAAAAAACAGGACTATTTCCGAAATGGACGACTTTCAGGCCGGACGATTATTGAGGGACCACTGTATATATAACAACCAAAACAGTCAAAGGGTTAAAGAGGCCTATACTCTCCCCTGCTTTCTGATTCTCATGTCTAACAAAGTTGCAGATCATACTAGAATCTGCTTAAGTGGTATCCACTGAAAACAGTAGCCTCAAACAAACAAAAAATTGCAGTGACTACAAAGAAGTGTGATGCTCAATGCAGAAAAACATTAAAAAAAAAATATAAAACAAAATCCAGTAGAGAAAAGAAGGCATGTAACAAACCTTGGTGTAAAATGTTGGAAGATCTTAAACTCAAGAAATACAACAATGTTACTAAACTGAATAGCTGGAACCTCAAAAATAAGGGATACCAAGCCTAATTGGGATACTTTTTTTGAGGTACTTGTACTCTCTAGACTGGAATATGGGTGTGTGCTAATTGCCCTAGTTAACCCTTTGAGGGTTTTGGTTGTACTAGTACGTCTTACGTGTAGGGGTTTTTGACGTACTAGTACTCATAAATTCTAGCGGCCTCAAATCTAGTGGGAGAAAGCTGGTAGGCCTTCATATGAAAGAATGGGTCTATGTGGTCAGTGTGCACAGTCTAAAAAAAATCCTGCAGCACACAGTGCATAATGAGAAAAAAAAAACTTTGACCATTTTTTTTGAATAAATCAGCGACTTTGCAGTGTATTTTCATATGGTATTTTATTGTTGTATTCTAGTTTTCTTGTCTCATTTTATAGAATGGAAGACATTTTACAGAAATTGAGATGATTTTGACTGGTTTTACAATGAAAGGTGCCTTGAAATTGAGCTCAAATAGCAGAAATGTTCGATTTTTTAACCAAACTTCAAAAGTAAACAAAACGTGCCAAGCATGCAATACACATCAACTGGTGAGTCTAATATTCTTTCACAAGTGCACCAATAATATTTATACCATTTTTTACACTAATGCAGTAGTCTGCATAACAGTAAATCTTATATTTTTTGTGAGAATAAAAATTCAAAGTGGAAAGCAAAAGAATATAAGAGGGGCCTTGAGACGTGACTAATGACTAGAGGAATGTCATTTTAGTGCCAGGAATGTCTTTCTTGTTTATTCTGGACCCTATTCGGAAATTGGCATCTTTTGAAATTTGTGTGAAATTGGCAAAATTGCTAAATTCTGACCACTGTACTGGATAGTTGAATTTCATAAATGGGTGGTTTCTTGCACCCATTCGATAGAAAAAATGGAGTTCTAGCGAAATATTCATGTTTTTTGTCGACTAGTACAGTGAAAATTGGCCGAAAATGGGGCTCAAAGTGGGCAAAATCGCCGATGCGTAAACATCGCCGAGACCGCTAACTTTGCGAGAGCATAATTCCGTAAGTTTTCTATCAAATTTCAAACTTTTGGTGTCTTTATGATCGGGAAAAGATTCTCTATCTTTTCATAAGAGAAAATAATTTTTTTTTTTTTTAAATTTGGCCGACCCTGAGAACGAGTTTCGGAGAGGGCCTGTCGACCCTCAAAGGGTTAAGGCCAGGGAAAATTGCTAATCTGAAGAATGAACAGAGAACTTTTATTGTTTGAATCAATTCACTTACCTGAAAAATATTGGGAATGGTTAAAGTCCTTCAAACTCACTGGAGTGCAGTTGAGAAAGATACCTCATAATTTACATACCTGGAGTTTACCTGGAGAGGGTTTTAGGGGTCAACGCCCCCACGGCCTGGTCTGAGACCAAGCCTCATGATGAATCAGGGTCTGATCAACTAGGCTGTTACTGCTGGCCGCATGCAAGCTGACGTACGAACCACAGCTCGTTGGTCAGGTACTGACTTTAGGTGCCTGTTCAGTGCCTTCTTGAAGACAGCCAGGGGTCTATTGGTAATCCACCTTATGTATGCTGGGAGGCAATTGAACAGTTTTGGGCCCCAGACACTTATTGTGTTCTCTCTCAGTGTACTAGTGGCACCCCTGCTTTTCATTGGGGGAATGTTGCATCTCCTGCCGAGTTTTTTGCTTTCATATGGAGTGATTTTCGTGTGCAGGTTTGGTACCAATCCCTCCAGGACCTTCCAAGTGTATACACCTACCATCCGACTTACGACCTGCTCGACTTACGACCACTCGACTTACGACCGTGTTTTTTATGCCAAATTTCTGGGAAATAAACAACTATTTGTGTTGTACACAGTGTTTATCCTAAACCTTACAGTATAAAATACAGTACTAACAACATAAAAAGTAAAGTAAAACATGAAATACCAAAATAAAACAATAAAATAAAGTCATTACAAAAATATTTTGTTGATATTCAGTAGTGAAGTTCGACTTACGACCATTTGGACTTACGACCAGTTTCTCGGAACCGAACTCGGTCGTAAGTCGGATGGTAGGTGTATTATCATGTATCTCTCCCACCTGCATTCGAGAGACTACAGATCAAGGACCTTCAACCGTTCCCAGTAGTTTAGGTGCCTTATCACACTTATATGTGCCATGAAAGTTCTTTGTACACTCTCCAGGCCTGCAATGTTGCCAGCCTTGAAGGGGGCCATTAGTGTCCAGCAGTATTCCAGCCTAGAGAGTATGAGCGATTTGAAGAGAATCATCATGGGCTCGGCATCCCTAGTTTTGAAGGTTCTCATTATCCATCCTATCGTTTTCCTAGCGGATGGGTAGAAACACATGTTGTGGTCTTTGAAGGCACTGCCAAGGTGATCCGGTGTCATCCGCAAAGGAAGACACTGAGCTATGGCTTGCATCTCTGTCAGAAATGAGGAGAGGAATAGAATGAGGAGTGAGTACTGTGCCTTGTGGAACAGAGCATTTTACCATGGCTGCCTGGGACTTTACTCTGTTTACTATTACTCTTTGTGTTCTATTTGTCAGGAAGTTGTAGATCCATCTACCAACTTTTCCCATTATTCCTTTATCCCGCATTTTGTGTGCTATTACACCATGGTCACACTTGTCAAAATCTTTTGCAAAGTCTGTGTATACTACATCTGTATTTTGTTTATCCTCTACAGCATCCAGGACCTTGTCATAGTGGTCCAGTAGCTGGGACAGGCAGGAGCGACCTGCTCTAAACCTGTGTTGCCCTGGGTTGTGTAATTGATGGGTATGTAGACGGTTGGCGATCTTGCTTCTTAGAACCCTCTCAAAGATTTTTATGATGTGGGGTGTTAGTGCTATCGGTCTGTAGTTCTTTGCAATTGCTTTATTGCCACCTTTGTGGAGCGGGGCTATGTGGGGCTATGTCTGTTGTTTTTAGCGTGTGTGGGATGACCCCTGTGTCCATGCTCCCTCCATAAAATGCTGAAGGCACACAATAGGGGCTTCTTGCAATTCTTGATGAACATGGAGTTCCATGAGTTTGGGCCTGGGGCAGAGTGCATGGGCATGTCATTTATTGCCTCTTCAAAGTCTTGTGGAGTTAGAATAATATCTGAGATTTTTGAGATGACCAGATTTTGGGTTTCGTTCCTAAAGAATTCATTTGGATTGTCGACCCTTAGTCTGGGCAGTGGCTCACTGAACACTGAGTCATATTGGGACTTCAGCATCTCGCTCATTTCTTGGCTGTCATCTGTGTATGTTCCATCCTGCATAAGCAGGGGCCAAATACTGGTTTGGTTGTTTTTCCCTTAGTTTTGGCCCATAAGAGAAAGAAGTATTTTTTTTTTTTTTTATTTTCCTTTATGGCTTTTAGTTCTTCCTGTGATTCTTGTCTCCTATAAGATTCCTTCAGCTTAAGTTCAATATTTCAATTTCATTGACTAGTGCCTCCCTTCTTTATATCAGATATATTGGCCCATCAGCAGTCGTGACTCTTCACCTTCATCTGTATAGGGAATGTTCTCTCTTTTGAGTTTACATCTTCTCTTTCTTTTTCTTAATTGAATGTGTCTTGAGCAGAACTCAAGAACCACAGAATACATTTTTTCAAGGCAAATGTTCGGATCCATGTTGTTGAGGATATCTTCCCAGCTTGTTTCATTTAGGACATGGTTTACTTGATCTCATTGTATGTTTTTATTGAAATTGAATTTCATAAGAGACCTTCATGACTGCTCACATTTTGCTGGCCCGGGAGCCCTGTGTAATGTCTGTACTCTGTTATGTTGTGATCTGAGTGAAATTTGTCTTTGATACAGTTAGTTATGTATCAGATCATCATTGTTATTGAAGATGAGGTCCAGCATATTTTCTAGTCTTGTAGGCTCTACTATTTGCTGGTTTAAAGGGAATTTGGTGCAGAGATTTAATAGTTCGTGTGTGTGTGAATTTTCATCTGAGCTGCCTCCCGGGGTGATCTCTGCTAAAACATTTTTTTGCTATACTCCTCCATTTTAGGTGTCTCAAGTTGAAATCTCCAGTAGTAAGATGTTTGGGGCGGAGTTGGGAGATTTTCCAGACAGTGGGTCAGTTTTCTCAAGCTGCTCCTGGAATTGCTGGAAGTTGCATCTGGAGGCTTGTATACTACCACAAGACAAGGTTTTGGTTTTTTCAGTCTTTACTGCCAAAACTTCAACTACATCATTTGAGGTGTTTAGTAGTTCTGTGCAAATGAGCGACTCTGTGACATACAGGCCAACCCCCCCTTGTTGCCTCTTAGTCTGTTGCATCGGAATGGTTATAACCTGGGATCCATATTTTTTCTGTCATAATGATCCTTTATGTGGGTCTCTGTGAATGCTGCAAGCATTGCATTTGACTCTGTGAGCAGTCCCTTGTTGTAAGGAATTTTGTTGTGTTTTTTGATGGCTTTAGACCCTGTATGTTTGCAAAGACAAATATCATTGTGTTGGTGGAATTTGGGGGGGGGGGTTATTTGCTGGCTTTAATATCTGTTGTTCTGGAGTAGAGGCCAATGTCCATGCCTCTGCTCCAAAAGTGTTTTCAGTCGGTTGTAAATTATTGTCATTGCTTGCCAGTCTTTTTTTCCCCCCGGCCCTAAAAAAAAACCTCTGTCCCTGGAGAGGTTGTGGCTCCCCTCTTTTGTTTCCCATAGTCTGGCTGGTCTGTGTCTTCTAGTCCCCTGTAGATGATGTGCCTGGCAGTATGCATTGTAGCATTTTCTTTCATTTTCTTTAATGGTTTAAAAAGACACGTAAGCAAACAGACACATTTATTAGAAAAGGTTTCGGTCCTGTGACCTTGATCACTTCTAACATTTCAGAGGTAGAAAGACATTATATATAGGCAGAGAGTGAGGTGTGAGTGATGCATGGTAACCTGTTGGCATGAGGACAGGTAGACGTGAGAACGTGTGGGCTCCTGGTTGTTGGGTTTGGGGGTGCTTAGCCTGCATGAGTATCATGTATGCTAATGTTTTAGATATTTTGGTGATTTCCAGTGTTACGCTCTATTGTGATGGTGATGGTGATTAGCGAGGTTCTAGACAAACCCTCGGCATCTGAGGTTGGTTCGGTGAGAACGAGTTGTGCCCTCATCCTATTCATCAAAAGCCTATGGAGTCTTTTTGGAGGGCAAAAGGCGTACCTTAAATCTTCTCTGTAACAGGCACTTCGATGCTCGTTCAGGCGGACTGCAAGATCTCTGCCTGTCTTGCCTACATATTTCCTGGACAGAATCCACAGGGGATGGTGTAGATGCCTGCTGTGGAAGTTAGAGGTGTGGGGCTGTGTTTCGTAGTGAGGTCTTTGATAGATGTGTTTATGGTGGAAACGTTGATGTTACAGTTAGCAAGTGCCAGGCGAGTATTCGTGGCAACAACAAAGGAGTCACATGATCTCATTGTCTACCCGTCCTCATCCCAACATGGCATTCTTCAGGTCACCATGCGTCACTCACACCTCACTCTCTGCCTGTATATAATGTCTTTCTACCTCTGTATGTTAGAAGTGATCAAGGTCCCAGGACCAAAATGTTTTCTAATAAATGTCATAGTGTTTGCTTATGTGCCTTTCTAAACCAACTTGTCGGTATTTATTACCAAGGTTTATATCAATGATAATTCCTCTGGAGTGGTTTAAATGTCAGCTACCAAACCTGTACAAAATACATATGACATTTAAACCACTCCAGAGCAATTATTTTTATGATTATTATTATTAGTAGTAGTAGTATTTTATTATTATTATTATTAGGCTTTTATGCCATACGAAAACTTGGCTCATGGAAACAGGCAGCGCAGTGTCTCAGTGTCAAGTATCTCAGTCTGTTTCCTAAAGCCACTGAGTACACTAGCTTTCACTGTCTCCAAGACTACATACTTGTACAAATTTGCACTTTATTGTGCATCCCATAATACAAGATGTCAGCGAAAAGGAAAATCTTGACTTAACCTTAAGGAAGCGCCAAGAAACAAAGGAAGGCTGTCAATCTTGAGGTGAAAATGAAGATTATAAACGAGTGTGAAGCTGGTTAGAAAGTGTAAGTGATAGCCGATGACTTGAAGCTGGCGCATTCTACCATTCCCACTATCTTGAAGGATAAAGATAGAGTGAAAGAGGCAATGAAAGCATTGACAGGATTTCAAGCCATAATAGCTAGGCAGAGGAAGGATGATAAAGACACCCAAATTAATAAAAACTGACATATATGGAGAGCTATTGGAGGGTGTGCTGGGCTATACGAGAGAAAGGAAGCAGGCACCAGCAATGTCTCTCAGCAACTCATACTTCACCATGATGTACGGACATGTAAGCTCACGGCACTAAAAAATATTGTATAATTATACTATTACAGTGGACCCTCGACTAACGGCTGCATCGGCTAACACCAGAATCAGCTAACGGCTCTCTTTGGCATCAAAATATTGGCTCGACCAATGCCAAAAAACTCGGCTAAGGGCTTTTGTCCTGAACGTGTCCACATGCCCTGAGTGGGCCCAGCCACTCCAAGACTCCATGTATAGCCAGTGTGCCATTGTTTACAAGCCGTTGTGGTCAATTCCATGCGTACATGCAATATATTTTGCATTATTCCATTGTTTTTAGTGCTTGTAACTGCTAAATAAGCCACCATGGGCCCAAAGAAAGTTTCTAGTGCCGGCCCTGTGATAAAGAAGGAAAGAAACACAATAAAATTCAAGAAAAAACTTGTAGCAAAGTACCAAAATGGAGGAGGAAGAGAGAGGGGAGAATGTGCCTTCTATAGTGATTCAGTGAGTCTACGATATGTACGATGCTAAAGCAGCAGGTATTGATAAAGGCTGTAGTGCCAGCCAGTAATAAAGTGTAGAATTAACAGTGTAGCAAGTAAGTCAAGCGAGTAAGCGATAGAAAAACGGCAGAAAAGTAACTCTCCAATGTTGTTCGATGTGTATAGGGCCAATGAACATATGCCACCCTGCTATCTTCCACCACCCTAAACCTTTGCCAGCATCTTCTCCATCAGACTAATTAAACTAACGTCTCCTCCAAGGTAAGTGTAAATATAAAAGTGTAAGCATAAAAGTAAACATAAGTGTAAATATAAAAGGACCCCAATGGAAATACTTAAGTCACTCTGACTTTTTTGGGTTTTCGTAGGCACTTTACACATATGCTGCTATGTATGATAATCTATGTAACTGTATTTGTGTATACCTGAATAAACTTATTTATAAATTAAAATGTAAATATTTCTTATTTATAAATTACATACATTGTTTAAGTGTGAGGGTGGTGGTGGAAGAAGCCTCCACCTCCACCAACATGGCTTCTCTCAGTGGCGACCCTTAAACCTAACAACAACACTTACACCATTTACTCCTCATACATTATGACATATTTTATTTATTCTCGAGTATATATCATGTTTCTATGTTATGTCATCTTAGATGAATTGTGATAGATAAATAAGCTGTAGAGATGACATTAGCATCATATTGAAGCATAATAAACTTGCCTTCCTCTTGCCTCCTGTGTGTCTACCATACACCAACAAGTCAAGTCATTTATCCATTTTATTAGTGCTTCATATTTACATTTGTCATTGTTTTCTGTATGTATATTTATGTTTAATCTTTAAAAAAAATATTTTTTGTTAATACTTTTGGCTGTCTGAAACGGATTAATTGGATTTCCATTATTTCTTATGGGGAAATTTAATTCAGCTAAAGGCTAGCTCTCTGAAACGAATTAAAGGCGTTAGTTGAGGATCCACTGTACTATCAATAAAGGTTATCTACCTATCATATTTATTCCAGGATAATATTAGGTATAACATAAATAACGTAGAAGCATGATAAAGACGCCCAAGTTAATTAAAACTGACATTGTATAGAAAGGTATTGAAGAGTGAAGGGCTGGGAGGGATAAAAAAAAAAAAGTGACCGCGACCATAACAGTAAACATTATGTGCCTGAAGGGTAACTATAGAAAATCACTCTTACCCTATGCAAAGATTGAAAAAGTGCGATTTTCAAAAAAAAAAAAAAGTCCCAAGCAATCACACATTTCCTGGAATATCTCGGAAGTCATTGACATACAATAGACCATCATTTAGCACGAGTTTATTTGGCATGGTTTGGGTATAGCATGATTAAAGAATTGCGGCACAATTTTGTATAACACATCGTAAAATTAATTTAATGCAGTTCAGTTTGTGGAAGGAAAAAAAAATTCCCTTTTCCTAAAGCAGCTGCCTTGTTGTGGATCAGCTGAGAAGAACCCCCCCACCATCCCAGCATTCGTACTTCATACGTGTCCAGTCTTCCTCTGCTACAAGCTAGCTGTGTTTGTAAATTGTTTTGATCTTCTAATTACTATATCTTGTATCTGCCAAGCAATCATGACACCCAGTAGGCATACCAGTGTTGCTGAAAGTGGCAAGAAAAGGTATAAGCATTTAAGTCTTAGAATTAACAAAGGAAACAAAGATATTAGACAAGAGATAATCATAATGAAGTGTTACTTTGTACACGCAAAAAAGAGGTAAACATGAGTTTGCGTGACTGACTTACTGAATGACTAACTTACTGACTTGACTGAATGGCTTACTGATTTGACTGAATGACTTATTGATTTGCTTAATGACTTACTGACTTGACTGAATGACTTGATTAACTGAATGACTTAAAGTTAGACACTCCAGTACAACCATCGACTTCAGTACCAGAACCTCTACCATCCACTTAGCCCAGTAGGACCACAGTATAACTCTCCACAATCATCCACAAATACCAGCACCCACAATTTAAGGTAAGAAATACTATTATCTCTGTTACATTTGTAGTCTTAACCAGTAAAAACAAAATAATACATCAAAACAATGAACTACAATTCCATATTCACTTTTATTTTTGTAAGATGTGGAGGCCTAAAAACAAAAGTTGTTTGGTTTTTTTGGGGCTCCCAGGAATGTAACCCTATTTTTCCTATAAGTTCTTCAGTTCATTTAACAAGGTTTTTACAGAACACTCCATTTTCAGGAACGTAACTACTGTATTAAATGACGGTCTACTGTATTTCATGTTGTATTACCGTTAATAATAAACAGATTGAAAGGAATTTCCCGGCAAACATAAAGCTGAATGTTTTAATTTTGGGTGGTGACACTTTTGAAGTGTCAGTAAAAGGTGATTCCTTGATTAGGGATGAAATTCTTTACCAACAGGGTCTTAGGCCCCTAATTCTGTCATTAACCCTTTGACTGTTTTGGTCATATATATACATCTTACGAGCCAGTGTTTCGGATGTATGTATACTCAGTAATTCTAGCAGCTTCAAGTCAAACAGGAGAAAGCTGGTAGGCCCGCATGTGAGAGAATGGGTCTGTGTGGTCAGTGTGCACCACATAAAAAAAATCTTGCAGCACGCTGTGCATAATGAGAAAAAAAAATTGACAGTTTTTTTGGATTAAAACGCCGACTTTGAGGTGTATTTTCGTATAGTATTTATCATATTTATAGTATTTATGGAAAACACATTGCAATGAGTAGCGGAAATGTTCAATTTTTACCAATGTTCAAGAGTAAGCAAATCACACCACACGTCCAATATACATCAACTAGGGAGTCTAATATTCTTTCACTAGTGTACTGATATTATTTATACCATTTTTACAATAATGCAGTAGTCTGCATAACAGTAAATTTTGTATTTTTTGTATGAATAAAAAATCAAAATAGAAAGCAATAGTAATATAAGAGGGGCCTAGAGATGTGACTAATAAACAGAGAATATGTTATTTTAGTGCCAAAAATGTCTACATTGTTTATTCTGGACCCTAGTTTTAAATTGGCATCTTTTTTAATTTGCGTGAAATTGGCCAAATTGCCAATTTCTGACCACTTTATTGGGTAGTTCAAATCGGTAAATGGGCGGTTTCTTGTACTCAATTGATAGAAAAAATGGAGTTCTAAAGAAATAGCTCTGAGTTTGGTCAACTGGAACAACGGAATTGGCCAAAAACAGGGCTCAAATTCGGCGAAATTGCCAATGCGTATATGTCGCCGAGACCGCTAACTTCGTGGGAGCGTAATTCCGTGAGTTTTCAACCAAATTTCATACTTTTGGTATCACTACCATCGGGAAAAGATTCTCTATCATTTCATAAGAATTTTTTTTTTTTTCCAAAAAAAATTTTACGACATAGAATGATAGTTTCAGAAAGGGGCTTGCGACAGTCAAAGGGTTAAGCGAGGAGAGGCTGTATACTGGACTTTATGCTGTAAGCACCAACAGCTTGACCAATCATGGCATCAACCAGAAGGCATGCTCTGTCACAGCTCAGGGAAGGGGCTATGATCCCCAGATTCATCTACAGGTATCAAGGTGATATAACATGAATAAGATATGAGTAGAAGAGGCTAGGTTTACCTTACTACCGGAGAGGGAAATAGCTGCTTGTATGGGACAGGATGGGGGGAGGACCAAATGGCAGCCATAACACAACCATTCAAAACAGTATAAATAAAAATAATTTCAGCTCATGCATATACAGTATTCTGTATAACAATGGTAAAATATGAACAATCAGAAATTAAGGATGATACTGTATACACCACACGAGAGAAATGTTGAGAAGGTTCAGAGATTTGTTTCAAAGCTAGTTTCTTAGATAAAGGATCTGAACTTTGGGAATACACTGAAAGAAATCACTTAATGGAAGAGCAAGGGCTCACAGGGAGTACAGTTACATTACTTTTGAGAATATGATTACACTAGTGATGGAACAGCTACATTACTCTAGGAATGGTAAAATTACACCACCCTGGTGATGATACAGTTACATTACTCTGTTGAGGGTACATTTACTGTATACTACTATGGTGATGGTACTGTTACACTGCTCTGGTGATACTACATTATTATTATTATAATCAAAACTAAGTGCTAAACCCATCAGGGTCATGCAGCACTGTGGTGATGCTACAGTTACACTGCTTTGGGAATTGCATTAATCTGAATGGTACAATTGCACTATAGACACTATTTTCAATTTAGTACACCTGCATTACTTGTTGAAGAGGGCAGAAAACACTTGCGTGATGATGCAATGAGCACAGCTATCACGATAGTGTAGTAGGTACTAACTTCATGAGGGTGCAATGAACACTTATCATGATAGTGTCACAGCTGAGTGTAACCTCTAGTGTATTCCTAGTTAATGATACTCCTCTGTCAGTGAGTGATCAGCAAGGTCTCTGGCACATGTCAGATAGGCCTATGGCATCACATGTCAGGTATAAACCTTGGTAATTGATACCAACACTAGTGTTTTAAAAAGATATGTGAGGAAACACTAGGGCATATTTGTTAGAAAACATTTTGACTCTTGGACCTTGATCAAGGTCAAAGGACTGAAACATTTTCTAATAGATATTTTTAGTGTTTGCCCATGTGTCTTTAAACCATCATATGCTAAATATTCCTTTGATTGTACTTGACCACTCAGCAAGTTGGCGTTAGAAAGTATATTTGTCTCATGCTTAGAGGACAAAGGTATGAGCCTCAAACTCTCTTGTGCCAAATTACTCACGCTGGTTTAGCACTTCACATAATTTTTTAGGGTGTCATGACTTTAAGAGCAATTATGTGAATGTGGCTAAAGAGAATCATTAGTTGAAGAAAGTGTTAGGATCTTTATTTATTGGTTCCCTGTACAGTGAAGGTAAATCTGTTTTAACCTGTTTACAATTTACCATCTGCAGAGGTATATTTGGAATACAAAAAACAAATGTTATAATAAAAGGAATTTGCTTTGCTGTGAAATGAAATAAGTGTGTTGTCTCTTTTGCCACTTGTAGTTTCACATTAATAAAATTTGTTGCTTTATATTTATTCAGTATATTATATTATGATTGGAAATTTTAGTACAGTACTTGGAACAATTTTAACCAGTGTAATTTAGGCATCTAAAATAAAAAAAATGTAAAGGCAGTGGACATTTTGCCAATATTTTTTTTTATTTTTGTGCCATGTATATGTTAAAAAATGACAGTAACATGTGTACAAACTTTTGTTTATTGATTTTCCTTCAGATTTAGGTAATGGTCCATTATCTTAGATCTCATGCCAGGTGATGAGCTTGTTATACTCTAGTAATTAATAATGTGTAACTAATTTATTTATTATTCATGCTTGGATCAAATCCCTCGAATAACTTCCCTAAATGTGATACTGAGGGATAAGAAGGTAAGAATCATGTTACATTTAGTATAGTATGTTAGTTGATGTTACAGCCTGCTGCATCATTGTGTAGTATCTACATATTTTACACCAGTCAATTCTTCATCAATTTTTTTTTAAAAATACCCAAAAATTGTTCAACTTCTGTTCCTCTCTTTTTCCATATCCATCCATTTTCCTCCTCTTCCTCCCTCCTGTTCTCCTCTGTTTCCCCCTACTCCTTAAGGTTAAACACAGTAGAAGTATAAGCCCTATATATTTTGTGAAATCATGCCATAAGAGAACCCCATAGTAGTGGTTTTTCATGATACCCAGTTACCAATTTAGTGGGTTTTGTATATAAAACAATAAAACCAACATCAATTTTATTTCTTTAGGAAATTCAACACCAACATAAGTTATGTAAATAAACTAAATAACTTAGCATTTCTCTTTTGCATTGTTAAGCAAAAGCAAGACATTCCATGGTATGTTTCACATACCATGATGGTATGTTTCACATCAGTTAACTTGTGCCTAAAATAAGTAATTTTCCTATTAGCTTTATGGAATAATTGTATTATATTTGTACTTTGACCTTTGTAGAAGAACAAATACCATATTGTGTATTCAAATATCAAATAAGTTAATTTTCTTTCAAAGTTCTGAGAAGAGAAAATAGAGGAAGATACAAGCATAATGTTCACTCTACCTTGTTTAGGTAATAAGGGATACACAGCAGTTTTCAGTAAATGATATAAGTAGATGAGCATATCATGAAAGGTCAGACATGGACAGTGTGATGAAGAGAAGGGGGAAAAGATTTTAAGGAAATGATACAAACATATGGCAGTGTTAGGCAATTTTGGTTATACAGGTGCTCCTTGACTTACGATGGAGTTACGTTACAGTGAACCCATCGTAAGTTGACAATATCGTAAGTCAGATGTAGTATCTCCTAGTATCTCCTCACTTAACGACAGAGTTCCGGTCTTAAGAGTAGGTCGGTAAACGAAGTTGGTCATTAACCCTTTCGGGGTTTCGGCCATACTAGTACGGCTTACACGCCAGGGTCCTTAACGTACTAGTACGCATAAATTCTAGCGCCCTCAAATCTAGCAAGAGAAAGCTGGTAGGCCTACATATGAAAGAATGGGTCTATGTGGTCAGTGTGCACAGTATAAAAAAAATCCTGCAGCACACAGTGCTTAATGAGAAAAAAAAAAACTTCGACCGTGTTTTTGGTTTAAAACAGCGACTTTGCACTGTATTTTCGTGTGATATTTATTGTTGTATTCTAGATTTCCTGGTCTTATTTTATAGAATGGAAGACATATTACAGAAATTGAGATGATTTTGACTGGTTTTACAAAGAAAAGCACCTTGAAATTGAGCTCAAAGTAGCAGAAATGTTCGATTTTTGCCAAAGTTCAAAAGTAAACAAATCATGCCACGCGTCCAATACATGTCAACTGGTGAATCTGATATTCTTTCACAAGTGCTGGTATTATTTATACCATTTCTACACTAATACAGTAGTCTGCTTAACAGTACAGTGGACCCCCGGTATTCGATGAATCCGGTATTCGATACATTTTATGGCAAAAAAATTTCCTCGGTATTCGAATGAAAACCCGGTATTCGATACGATTCGTACGAGACGTGTCCATGTGTGGCCTGAACTGCCCCTTGTGTGCCAATGTTTACAAGCCAGCCAGTGTGCGAGCATCTAAGGATACATTCGGTACATTCCATATTATCCATATTATCACTGTGTTTGGTGCTTGTTTCTGCAAAATAAGTCACCATGGGCCCCAAGAAAGCTTCTAGTGCCAACCCTTCAAGAAAAAAGTCGCTAATGACTTATGAAATGAAGAAAGAGATAATTGCAAAGTACGAAAGTGGAGTGCGTGTGTCGGAGCTGGTTAGGTTGTATAATAAACCCCAATCAACCATCTCTACTATAGTGACCAGGAAAACGGCAATCAAGGAAGCTGTTCTTGCAAAAGGTGCAACTGTGATTACGAAACAGCGACCGCAAGTGTTAGAAAATGCTGAGAGATTGTTATTGGTGTGGATAAATGAAAAACAGATAGCAGGAGATAGCATCTCTCAAGCGATCATTTGTGAAAAGGCTAGGCAGTTGCATGACGATTTGGTAAAGAAATTGCCTGCAAATAGTGATGATGTGAGTGAATTTAAGGCCAGCATAGGTTGGTTTGAAAGATTTAAGAATCGTAGTGGCATGCATAGTGTGATTAGGCATGGTGAGGCTGCCAGTTCAGACCAAAAAGCAGCTGAAAAATGTGTGAAGGAATTCAAGGATTACATAGACAGTGAAGACTTGAAACCTGAACAAGTGTTTAATTGTGACGAAACAGGCCTGTTTTGGAAGAAAATGCCAAGCAGGACCTACATTACTCAGGAGGAAAAGGCACTCCCAGGACATAAGCCTATGAAAGACAGGCTTACTTTGTTGATGTGTGCCAATGCTAGTGGTGATTGCAAAGTGAAGCCTTTATTGGTGTATCACCCTGAAACTCCCAGAGTGTTCAGGAAAAACAATGTTCTCAAAGGCTAATTTGTGTGTGTTGCAAAAAACGCGATTCTAAAAGCTTAGAGATCTCCAGTGAATACTAGAAAGGACTGCCCTTCTAGCATCCAGCCTGTTACTGGGTTTTCGTAACAGTTAGTCAGTATCCTTGTCCAATTATCCATTAGAATTCAGTATGATTCAATAGTGCTTCAGGATTACAACTGGTAAGCTACTAACTAGAGAAATTAAAATTTAATAAATTTATTAAGTCTAGAGGTATATTATCAAATTAAATTAAATTAATCACAGTAATCAAAATAATATCACTTCTATCGAGTACAATATTATTGTGCTGAAAGCACATATCACATTTATAATTCTTAAGTACCGTCTGGTACATTAACATTTAATAAGATATTACAAATATGTACAAGTAAGTTTGTGTATGTGTGTAAGTGCTCTAAGTAGTTCGCTATGTCTCAAGACTCGACTAGACTTAAACAAGTGACTGACAAAGTCCTCAGATAAAGTAACTTCTTGACCAACTGGCAATTAGAACAGTCTGCTTGAACCATAAAAAGAATGCTAAGCCCAATAGCAATATAACAAGCAACTGCGACACAGAATCAGGAACAAGGAGATAACATAACGACACTAAGTAGGGACCATCAGCAGATCCTCCACAAAAGTCACAAAACTTCCATACTACTGAATCTAAGTTCAGCATAAGAAAATCCCCGACTGTGATAATACACAGATACCAGTACAAGTTAGGTCAGAAGCTACAGCTCAGGACTTGAGTTACTCAGAGTGTCTATGAGACACACAACCTCAGTACAACGTCGAAAATCACTAAGTCTATACAATGTTCTGTGAACAGAGTTCTACAGAACTAACAAGAATAATGAGACAGACAATCTGTCCAACCACCAAGAGAGTCTAGACCAGACTGAATACTTCAGGCGAGGTGAGGACACCCCCCCCTCGATCACGTGATAGCTCCGTGGGTCGCTGCCCAGCAAGAAGCCGGCAGTCTAACAAGCCACAAGCGATAATTACAGTAGTTAGACAATCAAGACTTGAACTGAGCACATAATATGTAACATCCTACCTAACAACATTAAGTCAAATAACAATATAAAGCAATACATTTACGATTTAGCTATTATCACAAATATAAGCAATATAAAATTATATGAAAAGGTAATAATTATATACGTATATACATAATCATTGCAGCCCATTCAGGGTTTGCAACACCCCCCCCAACACGACAAACGGTCGCACTAGGAGTTGCATTAATGTCTTTCACATTATTACTGATTACTCATATCAATACAAATTAATATAAACATTAATCAGAGTCACTCTTGTGCCAAGCACTTCTAATTTAACAGTGTCTGTACAATAAGATATGCCCCTTGTACTAGGGCAGTACACAGTATCGTATCTCTGCATACTCGTGGTTATGTACATCTGTGCAGAGACAGGATAGCGCAGACAAGCCTGACACGATGAGGCTCGATCATAATAGAGGAGAATGCATTCCACTCTTAAGTAGTGGTTGTGGAATGCTATGTAGTATGGACATCTGAGTATTAAACAGCTTAAGGTGTGTAGTGAAGGGGGGGTCTGCGGCAGGACAGTGTTCCGTCACGCAGTACACCGCCCACACCACACTACCCACTCAACACTCAGCTTGTCTCCTCACACACATCATTACTGTGAATATATAAATATAATAATTAGACATGAGTATATATAATTAATATGGGCTGGAGGGATTAAGTTACTCTACTGAATTTGACATAGCAAGTAACAAAAGGTATTTGGGCATAAAATTACGTTAATTTAATGTAACTGATAATTATTAGGGACGTGACAGAGCGTCTGCAATTACATTACAATGACCACTTATGTGTTTTATACTAATAGAATAAGGTTGGATTCTGAGGGCCCACCTCATGATCCTAGCATTCTTACTCTTCATAGTGTTTATGTAGGTGAGTGGATTGTGGTCTGAAAAAACGTTAATTTTAAATGGGGAAGTTCCCAAATACACATCAAAATGTTCCAAGGACACCACAAGAGCTAGAGCCTCTTTCTCAATAGTGGCATAATTTTTCTGGTGTCGTTTAAGCTTAGATGAATAGTAACATATAGGATGGAGAATGTCAGTGGATGTTGACTGTTGGAGCGGCACAGCGCCCACTGCATAACCACTCGCATCTATATATAAAAAAAAGGGAAGATTGAAATAAGGACTCAACACTGGAGCGGAGGAAAGCAGATGCTTCAACGTTTTGAACGAGTCTGAACAATCTCTAGTCCAGGTGAACTGAACTTTGCTACTAATGAACACAGTGAGAGGTGCAGGTGGAGGTGTGTGTGCTGGCTTGCCTGTCATTTGACACACGTGGCAATGTCGCACATGATCAGCTACTGTTTCCTTCATCTTAGGCCAAGTAAAATGTTTTGCCAGATTACCGAGTGTCTTCTTGACACCCAAATGTCCTCCTATGGGACTATTGTGAGCAAAATCAATGGCTTGTTCACGAAATATAACTGGTAACACTACGAGATGCTTGACTGTGGTGGAAACACTATCAGCTGACAACTTACATGTATTTTTCTCCATCAGTACACCATTACTATAATAGTAACAATTATCGAGATCCTTTGCTTCACTCTCAGTAACTGCTATATCTCTCAGTCTTTCCAGTGACTGATCAACAAACTGATCCTTGATTAAATCATCATGAGTTAGAAATTTAACGTCAGTTGTGTCCTGACTAGGTTGATGACTGGGGGGAGTTGGTGTTAATGACCCTGGGTGCAGAGTGTCACTAAACAACATATTCAACCCCAAATCATTGTCATCAACTAACTCAACAGGAGACAAGGATGGTTGTTGTATCTTTGACATAGCTCTAGTAATTGTGCTGAGAGGAAATAAATAGGCTTCTCTCTACAAGCTTCAATGGCATAATTATCATCAGTGTTATTATCAATCACAAGTGGTTCTTTACATATACCAGCATGAAGGATATCGTTCCCTATCAACAAGTCCACTGACCTGATGGGAAATACACCACTGGATATACCCACTGAAATATAACCAGTATAATAGCTTGTTTGAATATAAACTTTGTGCAGAGGCACTTTTATAACAGCCCCTCCATAGGCTTCTAACAATACATCTATTTTGCAATAGGTATCATCAGTTATGGGCAGTACATCTTCTCTTAATAACGTGAGATAACTGCCAGTGTCTCTGAAAGTAACTATTTCAGTTAGATGTGATTCGTCAAATCCTACTTTACCTCTCGAAAAGTAAGGACTCATCGCTGAACGAATCTTTTCGTCAGATACATTTTCTGATGCTAGTCATCTATCCTGAGTAATATTATCTAAAACAGTGGGATCAGAGGTATTACTAGGATTTTGGTGCCTTTGTTGCTCGGAAGAGGATACGACTTGAGTGGGGGCGCCAGCCGCACGACTGTTTCTCGTATCTCTTTCCAACTTATAGCAATACTCTCTAGCATGTCCTTTTCTGTTACAATATGTACATTTTACTTTCTTTTTCTCGATATCAGATTTCTGTCTAGCCACAGAGACAAATTCAGGATTGTGAGTTTTCCTGGTACTGGTATGAGAAGTTACAGTAGCAGGTACATCAGGCCGGCAATGAGCAGCTGATTTAGGCTGCCAACTTCTAGGACAACTTTTAGTTACCTTGTTTCTCTGTGTTTTAGTACGTACAAGTTTGTGAGAAATCTCGTAATTGTCTGCTAATGCTGCAGTTTCCAGAATATCCGAGGTAGTATGATCGATCAGATATTCTTGTATGTCAGCAGACATACAGTTGTTAAACTCTTCATGAAGTAACAACTGAACAAGGCTGTCGTAGTTGTTGCACTTGGCAGACCTACACCACCTCTCAAATGCAACTTCTTTCTCACGAGCAAACTCTACACAAGTTTGATCTTGTCGTCGTTGTAACGTAAGAAATGCGCATTGATAACTTACAGGCAACAAGTTATATGTCTTTAGAATAGTTTGCTTGACAGCGTCATAACTAATGTACTTGGCAAATGGTAAAGCAGCAGTACGAGTTTGAGCTCTTCCTGTCAAAGCTGTGTGCAACAAGGTAGCCCAGTGCTTACGTGGCCAGTTCATAGCACGTACCTGGTTCTCAAACACATCAAAATAGGTGTCTAAGTCACTTTCAAAAAACTTAGGAACCATAGATGCAGCTTTCTGCACATTAAATGGGTCCTGTGATCTATCAGTCTGTTGTCTTTCAAGACGAACATTTTCTCTCTGGAAATCTTCTTCGTTCAATTTCCTCTGTGCCTCTATTTGTGCAGTCTGCAACATAATGAGACGTTCAAACCTCTCAAACTGTTCCTGAGAGATAGGACCAGTGGGTAATGGAGGAGTAAGTTCCTTAGGTTGGGCACCTCGTCCAACCGTCCCTAGAGAGTCTAGATCTGGTCTAGGATAAGTAGATACAGGTGTAGCATACACAGTACTAGCGTGAGGCTTAGTCATACTACCAGCTATACTCTGTACTATTGTGTCATTGAGGGAAGGCGTGGGCGAGAACCGAGCTATACTAGGCTCAGACACTAGGCTCACTTCTGCCTTAGTTGCTCTTTCTTCTACTTCATCAAATAGAGTCATACTTCCTAATTGTGACACTAGGCTTTCTGAATCTGAATCATAATCAGACATCTCTGTATGAACAGGAAACAATATATCTTTAATTAACGCTCTGACAGTTTATGCGGTGTAATTCCTGTTATACGTCACACCGCACACCGAGATATTTGGCTACTTGCCAACACGTCTGAAGTTTTAATGTACTTAACTCAGACAAAGTCAGAGTATCAATTAACTGTTTCACTTTGGCATACATCACGAAAATAAGTGTACTACGAGAGAGTGATTATGGGAAACTATAATCCTAATAGGAATTTTAGTGTTGGTTGTCTTAGAGCTAGAACTCAAACAGTATTTCCATCTCCTTGTATCAAGAGACTCAATCAGGTACATACATCCACCTGGTATGTTGTACAAGACTAAACTCGAAGTCTTCAGATTAGGAAAGTACTCAAAGTGTTTGATCATAGAGTTACTAGTATGTCAAACAGGACAATTTCTCCAACACCTTGGATCAAGAGCATCCCGGACAGGCCCCCATTTGTTACAAAAAACGCGATTCTAAAAGTTTAGAGATCTCCAGTGAATACTAGAAAGGACTGCCCTTCTAGCATCCAGCCTGTTACTGGGTTTTCGTAACAATTAGTCAGTATCCTTGTCCAATTATCCATTAGAATTCAGTATGATTCAATAGTGCTTCAGGATTACAACTGGTAGGCTACTAACTAGAGAAATTAAAATTTAATAAATTTATTAAGTCTAGAGGTATATTATCAAATTAAATTAAATTAATCACAGTAATCAAAATAATATCACTTCTCTCGAGTACAATATTATTGTGCTGAAAGCACATATCACATTTATAATTCTTAAGTACCGTCTGGTACATTAACATTTAATAAGATATTACAAATATGTACAAGTAAGTTTGTGTATGTGTGTAAGTGCTCTAAGTAGTTCGCTATGTCTCAAGACTCGACTAGACTTAAACAAGTGACTGACAAAGTCCTCAGATAAAGTAACTTCTTGACCGACTGGCAATCAGAACAGTCTGCTTGAACAATAAAAAGAATGCTAAGCCCAATAGCAATATAACAAGCAACTGCAACACAGAATCAGGAACAAGGAGATAACATAACGACACTAAGTAGGGACCATCAGCAGATCCTCCACAAAAGTCACAGAACTCCCATACTACTGAATCTAAGTTCAGCATAAGAAAATCCCTGACTGTGATAATACACAGATACCAGTACAAGTTAGGTCAGAAGCTACAGCTCAGGACTTGAGTTACTCAGAGTGTCTATGAGACACACAACCTCAGTACAACGTCGAAAATCACTAAGTCTATACAATGTTCTGTGAACAGAGTTCTACAGAACTAACAAGAATAATTAGACAGACAATCTGTCCAACCACCAAGAGAGTCTAGACCAGACTGAATACTTCAGGCGAGGTGAGGACACCCCCCCCCCCTCGATCACGTGATAGCTCCGTGGGTTGCTGCCCAGCAACAACGAGAAGCCGGCAGTCTAACGAGCCACAAGCGATAATTACAGTAGTTAGACAATCAAGACTTGAACTGAGCACATAATATGTAACATCCTACCTAACAACATAACTAAGTCAAATAACAATATAAAGCAATACATTTACGATTTAGCTATTATCGCAAATATAAGCAATATAAAATTATATGAAAAGGTAATAATTATATATATACATAATAATCATTGCAGCCCATTCAGGGGTTGCAACATGTGTGCTGTGGAGGGCAAACAGTAAGGCATGGGTCACTAGGGACGTTTTCTATGACTGGTTACACCATGCATTTGCCCCCACTGTGAAAAAATAACCTAACTGAAAAGAAATTAGACCTTAAGTGCCTCCTGGTATTAGACAATGCCCCTGGTCATCCTACAGACTTGTCAGAGCGACTTTCTGGGGACATGAGCTTCATTAAGGTCAAGTTTTTGCCTCCTAATACCACTCCTCTCCTGCAGCCCATGGACCAGCAGGTCATTTCCAACTTCAAGAAACTGTACACAAAAGCTGTTTCAAAAGTGCTTTATAGTGACCACAGAAACTCAACTGACTCTAAAAGAGTTTTGGAAGGATCACTTTAATATCCTCAATTATATATATAACCTGATAGGTACGGCTTGGGAGGGAGTGACTAAGAGGACCTTGAACTCTTGCTTGGAAAAAACTGTGGCCAGAATGTGTAGACAAAAGGGATTGTGAAGGATTTGAGGCTAACCCTGAGAATCCTATGCCAGTTGAGGAATCCATTGTGGCATTGGGGAAGTCCTTGGGGTTGGAGGTTAGTGGGGAGGATGTGGAAGAGTTGGTGGAGGAGGACAGTGAAAAACTAACCACTGACGAGCTGATAGATCATCTTGAACAGCAAGAGGGCAGACCTGAGGAAACTGGTTCGGAGGAGGGGATAGAGAAATTGAAGAAGTTGCTTACTTCAAAGATTAAGGAAATGTGTGCAATGTGGCTTAAAGTGCAAACCTTTTTTGATGACAATCACCCTAACACAGTTATTGCAAGCCGTGCTGGTGACTATTACACTAACAATGTTGTGAAACACTTTAGGGATGTCATAAAGGAATGGGAGGTACAGGCCACTATGGACAGATATGTTGTGCGACAGAAATCCAGTGACTCTGAAGCTGGTCCTTGTGGCATTAAAAGAAGAAGGGAAGTAACCCCGGAAAAGGACTTGCTACCTCAAGTCCTAATGGAAAGGGATTCCCCTTCTAAACACTAACACCTCTCCCCTCCTCCCATCCCATCAATCATCACCAGATCTTCATTAAAGGTAAGTGTCAATTATTTTATTATTATTCTATTGCATTAAACTTAATATTCCATGTAGTAAAATTTTTTTTTTCATACTTTTGGGTCTCTTGCACAGATTAATTTGATTTCCATTATTTCTTATGAGGAAAATTGATTCGGTTTTCGATATTATCGGTATTTGATGAGCTCTCAGGAACGGATTAATATCGAATACCGGGGGTCCACTGTAAATCTTCTGTTTTTTGTGAGAATAAAAATTCAAAGTGGAAAGCAAAAGAAATGTAAGAGGGGCATGGGGATGTGACTAATGAACAGAGGAAATGTTATTTTAGTGCCAGGAATGTCTTTCTTGTTTATTTTGGACCCTATTTGGAAATTGGCATCTTTTGAAATTTGTGTGAAATTGGCAAAATTGGTAAATTCTGACCACTTTATTGGATAGTTGAAATCGGTAAATGGGTGGTTTCATGTACTCATTCGATAGAAAAAATGAAGTTCTAGCAAAATAGTTATGATTTTTGTCGACTAGTACAATGGAATTAGCCGAAAATAGGGCTCAAAGTGGGCAAAATCGCCAATGTGTAAACATCGTCAAGACCGCTAACTTCGTGAGAGCATAATTCCGTAAGTTTTCCATCAAATTTCATACTTTTGGTGTCATTATGATCAGGAAAAGATTCCCTATCTTTTCATACGATTTTTTTTTGAAAATTGGTCGACCCTGAGAACAAGTGTGGGAGAGGGCCTGTCGACCCTGAAAGGGTTAAAATTAATATTTCATGTGGTAAAATAAGTTTGTTTTTCATACTTTGGGGTGTCAGGAATGGATTAATTTGATTTCCATTATTTCTTATGGGGAAAATTAATTCAGCTAACGATAATTTTGGCTTACGATGAGCTCTCAGGAATGGATTAATATCGTAAGGTGGGGGTCCACTGTACTGTACTCGTTTACCGATGACTTGGACTTTCAACAGGCTCTCTGACCAATTTGCATACCTAAATAATGTATATTAGAGCTAATTTCCTCTATTCTGTTTATTGCAATATAAAGTACAGGTCTCCCTCAACATTCACGTTTTCAACTTTCGTGGGCTTCACACATTCGCGAATTCCCAACCGCCAAATTCCCAGCCTCCAAATCATATTTAAGTTTACCGCCAGGAGTCCTTACTACCCTCCCTCCGATCCCTGCAACTGGCAGCCAGCCCTCCCACCACTGTGTGGTGAGTGTTTTGTTTGTTCATTATTTGCTATTAAACTACAGTATAAATAATGTAAACCCATCCATGACTGCATATTAGAATGGCTATTCAGACAGGTATTGGAAGGTGACATCATGTGTTTACTCTTGAACACAGCAAAGAATCAAACATTTGTGCTACTGCTAATAATAATAATAATATAATAAAAATAATATAATAAAAATAATAATAATAATAATAATAATAATAATAATAATAATAATAATAATAATAATAAATACGATAGAATTGAAGAAGGAAATTGTACAAAAATACAAGGGCTGAAGCAGTGGTGGAGGAAGTGGTTGACGCATCGTCAGTGTGGCTTTGTTTATGCTGGAGTGAGTATTAGTGTATTTGGTGCTTGTAGATTGAGTGTGACTGGAGTGGTTGAGGCAGTGGTAGAGACAGTGGTAGAGGCAGTGGTAGAGGCAGTGGTAGAGGCAGTGGTAGAGGCAGTGATAGAGGCAGTGGTAGAGGCTGATAGAGGCAGTGATAGAGGCAGTGGTAGAGGCAGTTATAGAGGCAGTGCCTCTACCACTGCCTCTATCGCTGCCTCTACCACTGCCTCAACCACTCCAGTCACACTCAATCTACAAGCAAGCACCAAATACAATGAATTATTGTGAAATGTTTGGAAGAGCACGGAGACTAATACTCACTCCAGCATAAACAAAGCCACACTGAGGCTGCGTCAACCACTTCCTTCACCACTGCTTCAACCCTCGTATTTTTGTACAATTTCCTAATTCAATTCTATCGTATTTATTATTATTATTATTATATTATTATTATTTTTTATTATCACACTGGCCGATTCCCACCAAGGCAGGGTGGCCCGAAAAAGAAAAACTTTCACCATCATTCACTCCATCACTGTCTTGCCAGAAGGGTGCTTTACACTACAGTTTTTAAACTGCAACATTAACACCCCTCCTTTATTATTATATTATTATTATTATTATATTATTATATTATTATATTATTATTATTATTATATTATTATTATATTATTATTATATTATTATATTATTATTATTATTATTATATTATTATATTATTATTATTATTATTATTATTATATTATTATTATTATTATTATTATTATTATTATTATTATTATTATTATTATTAGCAGTAGCAGAAATGTTTGATTCTTTGCTGTGTTCAAGAGTAAACACATGATGTCACCGTCCAATACCTGTCTGAATAGCCATTCTAGTATGCAGTCATGGATGGGTTTACATTATATATACTGTAGTTTAATAGCAAATAATGAACAAACAAAACACTCACCACACAGTGGTGGGAGGGCTGGCTGCCAGTTGTGGGGGGTCGGAGGGAGGGTAGTAGGGACTCGCATTGGTTGAGGCAGTGGTATTTAATAACATACATGTTATTAAGGCATAATGTATGTATTTAGTACAATTTACGACGTTTTCATGTACTTTATGATTGTTCATGGTTGGACGAGTTAACCTGGAGTTTACCTGGAGAGAGTTCCGGGGGTCAACGCTCCCGCGGCCCGGTCTGAGACCAGCATTGTATTATATTTCCCTACAATATATTGGGGCACCAAACATTCACGGTTTTTCAACATTCACGAGGCTCTTGATTCCCTAACCCTTGCGAATGTTGAGGGAGACCTGTACACTACTGTATAAACCTTTAACCCATAAACGGTCTAATCGTACATATACAGTGGAGCCATGACTTACGAGTTTAATCCATTCCAGGAACTAGCTCGTAACTCAATTTACTCGTATATCAAATTAATTTTCCTCATTTAAATTACAGTGGACCCTCCCCTAACGATGTTAATCCATTCCTGAGAGCTCAGTGTTAGGTGAAATTATCGTTAGGCGGATTAATTTTCCCCATAAGAAATAATGGAAATCAAATTAATCCGTGCAAGACACCCCAAAGTATGAAAAAAAAAAATTTTACCACATGAAATATTAATTTTAATACACACAAACTGAAGAAGAGATGTACAATACATGACACTTACCTTTATTGAAGATCTGGTGATGACTGATGGGATGGGAGGAGGGGAGAGTGTGGATGGTCTTAGTGTTTAGAAGGGGAATCCCCTTCCATTAGGACTTGAGGTGGCAAGTCCTTTTCCGGGGTTACTTCCCTTCTTCTTTTAATGCCACTAGGACCAGCTTCAGAGTCACTGGACCTCTGTCGCACAACATATCTGTCCATAGAGGTCTGTACCTCTCGTTCCTTTATGACTTTCCTAAAGTGTTTCACAACATTGTCAATGTAATAGTCACCAACACAGCTTGCAATAGCTGTGTCAGGGTAATTTTCATCAAAAAAGGTTTGCACTTTAAGCCACATTGCACACATTTCCTTAATCTTTGAAGTAGGCAACTTCTTCAATTTCTCTCGCCCCTCCTCCGAAGCAGCTTCCTCAGGTCTGGCCTCTTGCTGTTGAAGATGATCTAGCAGCTCATCAGTGGTTAGTTCTTCATTGTCCTCCTCCACCAACTCTTCCACATCCTCCCCACTAACCTCACCAATATGAGCACTAGTTCCAGGCATTTTTTCCTGTTCACCTGGGTGTTAGTCAACTGTTGTGGGTCACATCCTGGGGGACAAGATTAAGGACCTCAATGGAAATAAGTTAGACAGTCCTCGATGATGCACTGACTTTCTTGGGTTATCCTGGGTGGCTAACCCTCTGGGGTTAATCGTTTCTCGGTAATTGTTTCATGTTAAGCCATACCAACAACACACTCTCCACATCTTCGAGTAATACAGCTGACTGTGGTGCAGCAACAGCTGACCGTGGTGCAGCAGCAGCTGAGTGTAGTGCAGCAACAGCTGACTGTGGTGCAGCAACAGCTGACTGTAGTGCAGCAACAGCTGACTGTGGTGCAGCAGCAGCTGACTGGTCCAGCAACAGCTGACGGTGGTGCAGCAGCAGCTGACTGTGGTATGATAGTATTTCTCACCCTTTTTACCACAGGGTTGGCACTAGAAGCTTTCTTGGGGCCCATGGTCACTTATTTTGCAGGTGAAATCACTAAAAACGCTATGATAATATGAAATGTTCCGATTGTATGCTTGGATGTGACCACGGAGGCTGGCTTGTAAATGCTGCCACCCACGGAACAAGTGAGGCTGGCTCAGGCTGCACGTGGACGCGTCTCGGACGAATCGCGTTGAGCGAGTTTTTTAGGGCTAGGCGAGGCAAATTTTTTGCGTTAAAATGTATCGCTAGGCGGATTTAACGTTATGCGATGCCATCATTAGGCAAGGGTCCACTGTAATTGAAAAGCCATTAATCCGTTCCTGCACTCTGGAGAGACGAGAAAAAATACTTGAATATGACTATTATTAATTGTACGGCTTATTTGTCTATCACAATTCATCTAATATGACATAATAAACAATATAATTAACACAGAAACATGATATATACTCTAGAATGAATAAAATAGGCCATAATATGGTGACAGAGGCAGCAGCAGAAGTGTGTGCCATTTCTGTCCCAATTTGACTATAGTATCTTCCCATGTTCTTACTGTAAGAGAAAATGGTATTTTTTTAGGCTAACTGCAGTAGATCACTAGTTTTCTAAGAAAAACACTGAAACAACGTATTTATAAATAAGAAATATCGTATAAAAACTGTTTATATAAAGTGTGGGTGGGGGATGTTGAGGGTGGGGGATTCTGAGGGTGGGGGATGTTGATCATGGGGGATGCTGAGGGTGAGGGATGTTGAGGGTGGGGGATGTTGATGGTGGGGATGTTGAGGGTGAGGGATATTGATCATGGGGATGCTGAGGGTGTGGTGTATGATGTATTGCCTGGTTAAGTCCATGGAAATCATCATCTTTTTCTTCTCAGCACTGTCCTTTGTACTTATTTTCTTAGGACCCATGGTTAGAAAAAGAAATTTGGCCAAATGAGGGTAAAAAATGCAAACAAGCACGAGAGAACTGCTCCCACAGCGATGTAAACATGTTTACTGCTTACCAGCTATGCCAACTAGTGGAAGCAATCTGAATTATTATTACGTACGTATTATGTATTATTATTATTTTTAATTTAGGAAACTGAAGCTCTATTGTTATAATAATAATAATAATAATAATAATAATAATAATAATAATATATTAGTATTATATTATTATTATTTTTTTTTTTTTATTATCACAGGCGAACTGAAGGCTCCACAAAAATAATAAATTTCTCCATCATTAACTCCAGTCTTGGACCGGGTGCTTTACTACAGTTTAAACTGAATTACATCCTTCAGTAGTACACTTAATTACCATTAACCAATCTGACTTCACAGGTTCTTGAACACTTCAAAATGTCTACTTTGGGTCAATTTCAACACAGAAGGTATTTTATAGCTCAGGTTGAGGTCTCCATCACTCCAGCAAACAGCTCACGCTGCTGTGAAGTAAGCTCGCACAAATACCCTTGTACCCCACCTTCTACCGATCACCTCCTCCAAGATGAACCAATTTGAAGTGTATTTGTGTTGTTATTCTCTCTATTTTTAGGGGAAATGACTCATCTTTATAATAACAATAATCCTCCATGAACAAATTCGAGTCATTGGACCTGATACTGTCGGAATGAGTTTCGAATTACGGGGGGTCCACTTATATTAACAACTTGGATTACGTTAGTGGTGGCAAGTAGTAGAACATTTGCTAGTTTGGCTATTTGGTGGATAGAGGGTATATATAGGCTCAGGAGTAGGGAGTGGCAGGAGAGAGTGGTATTAGTAGTAGTAGTAGTAGTAGTAGGAGTACAGTGGACCCCCGCTTAACGATCACCTCCCAATGTGACCAATTATGTAAGTGTATTTATGTAAGTGTGTTTGTGCGTGTATGTTTGGGGGTCTGAAATGGACTAATCTACTTAACAATATTCCTTATGGGAACAAATTCGGTCAGTACTGGCACCTGAACATACTTCTGGAATGAAAAAATATCGTTAACCGGGGGTCCACTGTAGTAGTAGTAGTGGTAGTAGTAGTGGTGGTAGTAGTAGTAGTGGTAGTAGTAGTGGTAGTAGTGGTGGTAGTAGTGGTGGTAGTAGTAGTAGTGGTAGGAGTAGTAGTGGTAGGAGTGGTGGTAGTAGTAGTAGTAGTAGTAGTAGTAGTAGTAGTAGTACAATATGGTAGAGCAATTAATTCGTACATGAGTAAAAGGATATAAAAGCTATTACTTGGGTAACATAAAAATAGGTTGGACAAATATAAACTGGATAGAGGCAGCCTGTTTCAGTGTTCACTCTCTGTAATGTGCTTTGTGTAGTATAACAGGAGAGACTATGTGATAGCAGGGTTTACTGTTTTCAGGAGGATTCTTGCTAAGACTTCAGAGATGGTGAAGCTGCCGTTGTTTTGTTTAATTGTATTCGAAACAGCGATTGACAAATTAATACAATTAAACAAAACAACGGCAGCTTCACCATCTCTGAAGTCTTAGCAAGAATCCTCCTGAAAACAGTAAACCCTGCTATCACATAGTCTCTCCTGTTATACTACACAAAGCACATTACAGAGAGTGAACACTGAAACAGGCTGCCTCTATCCAGTCTATATTTGTCCAACCTATTTTTATGTTACCCAAGTAATAGCTTTTATATCCTTTTACTCATGTACGAATTAATTGGTTTAGAAAGACACGTAAGCAAACACTATGACATATTTATTAGAAAACGTTTCGGTCCTGGGACCTTGATCACTTCTAACATACAGAGGTAGAAAGGCATCATATATATAGGCGGAGAGTGAGGTGTGACGCACGTGACCTGAGGAATGTCATAAGAACATAAGAACTTAAGAAAGGAGGAACACTGTAGAAGGCCTACTGGCCCATGCGAGGCAGGTCCTTATCAGAACAACCTCTGCCTATGATGAGGACGGGTAGACGATGAAATCATGTGACTCCTGTGTTGTTGGATTGGTGGTGCTTAAGTATCATATATGCCAATGTTTTTGAAATTTTGTAGTTTCCAGTGTTGCGTTCTATAGTGTCGGTGACGGCGATTAGTGAGGCTTCTAGGCACCGTCGGCGTCTGAGGTCTGGTTCGGTGAGAACGAGTTGTGCCTCATTCCAGTTCATCAAATGTCCCGTGGAGTCTCTGTGGAGAACACAGGCGTACCTTACATCGTCTCTGTTAGAGGCATTTCGATGCTCATTCAAGCGGACTGCAAGATCTCTGCCTGTCTCGCCTACATATTTCTTGGGACAGAACCCACAGGGGATAGTGTAGACGCCTGCTGTAGAAGTTAGAGGTGTGGGGCTGCGTTTCGTTAGTGAGGTCTTTGATAGATGATGTGTTTATGGTGGAAACGTTGATGTTACTCATAGCAAGTGCCCGGCGAGTATTCGTGGCAACATCACCACATGGGAGTACTATGAACTGCTTAGGGGGCTGTTCCATGGGCGGTTTGTTGAGAATAGCTTGTGCCTTAACCCTTTCAGGGTCCGTCCCGTAGATCTACGGCTTTACGTTCAGGGTCCAAACTGTAGATCTACGCCATGAGCTCAGCTCACTCTGATAAACTGTGAGTGGTACATTTGGGCCTAGATATGAGAGAATACATCTATGTGGTATGTGTGCACCACATAAAACAGATCCTGCAGCACACTGTGTATAATGAGAGAAAAAAAATGAAATCATGATTTTTCGATTAAAACAGCAACTTTGCAGTGTTTTTTCGTATGTTTTTTATAGTTGTATTTGCGATTTCTTGGTCTCATTTGATAGAATGGAAGACATATTACAGAAAAAAAGATGATTTTGATTGGTTTTAGCACTGGAAATGGCTTGAAACTGAGCTCAAAGTAGCAGAAATGTTAAATTTTTGCCGATATTCAAGAGTAAAACAAACGACCTCACACATCTAATACACGTCAGCTGGTGGGTCTAATATACATTCACAAATATGGTGATGATATTTATACAATTATTACAGTATTGCATAACAGTAAATCTTCTATTTTTTGGTGTGAATAAAAATTCATTATGTGATAAAAAAATCAAAATAGAATTTATTTGTAAAGCCTCAAAACATAACTAATGAACAGAGGAAATGTTAGTTTAGTGCCAGGAATGCCTACATTGTTCATTCTGGACCCTATTTTGAAATTGGAATATTTTGAACTTTGTGTTAAATTGGCCAAATTAACAATTTCCGATCACTTTATTTTGTAGTTGAAACAGTTGACTTGGCGATTTCTTGTGCTCAATCGATAGAATAGAAGTAATACTAGTGAAATAGCTAAGAATTTGGTTGATTGGAATAATGTAATTGGCCTAAAATGGGAGTCAAAGTCGGCAAAATTGCCGATTCGTAAATATCTCTGACACATCAAAATTCGCGAGAGCATAATTTCGTCAATTTTCCACCAAATTTCGTACTTTTTGTTTTATTACCTTCACAAAAAGATTCTCTACAATTTCATAAGAAAAAATAACAAATTTTTTTTTTTTAAAATTCTTGGACACTGGTGCGTGACTCCAGATTTGGGCCTTGGACCCTGAAAGGGTTAAGTCTGCAATCTCGGATGAAGAAAGCTGGGAACTGAAGACGTGTAAAGGCTTGTGTTATGTAAGTGCATTCTTCTTCTAGAAAACAAGGGCTGGAGATGCGAAGAGCTCTCAAGAAGAAGCCAATGAGGACTCCTCTCTTAGTGCGGGTGTCTTGGTGTGAATAAAAGTGTATAAGATCGTCCTTGTTGGTAGGTTTTCTATACACTTTGAAGAGAAGTTTGTCACTGTCGGGAGATCTGCACAGTAGAACGTCGAGGAAAGGAAGTTTGCCATCATTTTCGAGTTCAAGTGTAAACTTTATTGATGGTTCAACTGCATTGATCTTGTTGAGAAGGGCCTGGATATTGAGACGTCTCGGATAGAAAACCAATACATCATCAACGTATCTTAGCCAGGTAACGGTGTTGGGAATGAGGGTGCTGAATTTCTCTGTCTCCAGGTTTTCCATGAAGAGGTTGGCAAGCACAGCACTGAGCGGGCTGCCCATTGCCATCCCAAAGCACTGTTTGTAACAGTTGTCCTGATACTTGAAGAAGTTGAAATTAACACAAAGTTCCACTAGATTGATGAAGTCTAGAAGAGGTAAAGGGAGGTCGTGGTTTTCAGTGAGCCTCTGTCTCAGAATGTTGATTGCAACGTCAGTAGGAACGTTGGTGAAGAGGGCTGTGACATCGAAGGAAGCCATGCTTTTGTTTTTGTTTTTGACATTCAGGTTGGAAATTTGGGAGAGAAGGTCACCTGAGTGCTTGAGGTGGGCTTGACTGATGGTGCCCAGAAGCGCTGAAAGGTATTTGGCAAGGTGGCCGGCTAGTCCGTGTGGTGCACTCCCTATGCCCGAAGTGATAGGCCGTAGTGGGATGCCAGGTTTGTGTGTCTTAGGAAGGCCATACAGACGTGCTGGTTTCAGTTGACCTGGTAAAAGTTTAAGTAGTTTTTTGCCTTGTTCTGATTTTCGTAAGATGCTACAAGCCTTTTGAAGAAAAGTCTGGGTACTTTGAAGTAGCACTGATTCTGATACAGGCTGGTATGTGTTGACATCGTTGAATCAGTGCTACTTCAAAGTACCCAGACTTTTCTTCAAAAGGCTCGTAGCATCTTACGAAAATCAGAACAAGGCAAAAAACTACTTAAACTTTTACCAGGTCAACTGAAACCAGCACGTGTGTATGGCCTTCCTAAGACACACAAACCTGGCATCCCACTATGGCCTATCACTTCGGGCATAGGGAGTGCACCACACAGACTAGCCGGCCACCTTGCCAAATACCTTTCAGCGCTTCTGGGCACCATCAGTCAAGCCCACCTCAAGCACTCAGGTGACCTTCTCTCCCGAATTTCCAACCTGAATGTCAAAAACAAAAGCATGGCTTCCTTCGATGTCACAGCCCTCTTCACCAACGTTCCTACTGATGCTGCAATCAACATTATGAGACAGAGGCTCACTGAAAACCACGACCTCCCTTTACCTCTTCTAGACTTCATCAGTCTAGTGGAACTTTGTGTTAATTTCAACTTCTTCAAGTATCAGGACAACTGTTACAAACAGTGCTTTGGGATGGCAATGGGCAGCCCGCTCAGTGCTGTGCTTGCCAACCTCTTCATGGAAAACCTGGAGACAGAGAAATTCAGCACCCTCATTCCCAACACCGTTACCTGGCTAAGATACGTTGATGATGTATTGGTTTTCTATCCGAGACGTCTCAATATCCAGGCCCTTCTCAACAAGATAAATGCAGTTGAACCATCAATAAAGTTTACACTTGAACTCGAAAATGATGGCAAACTTCCTTTCCTCGACGTTCTACTGTGCAGATCTCCCGACAGTGACAAACTTCTCTTCAAAGTGTATAGAAAACCTACCAACAAGGACGATCTTATACACTTTATTCACACCAAGACACCCGCACTAAGAGAGGAGTCCTCATTGGCTTCTTCTTGAGAGCTCTTCGCATCTCCAGCCCTTGTTTTCTAGAAGAAGAATGCACTTACATAACACAAGCCTTTACACGTCTTCAGTTCCCAGCTTTCTTCATCCGAGATTGCAGACTTAAGGCACAAGCTATTCTCAACAAACCGCCCATGGAATAGCCCCCTAAGCAGTTCATAGTACTCCCATGTGGTGATGTTGCCACGAATACTCGCCGGGCACTTGCTATGAGTAACATCAACGTTTCCACCATAAACACATCATCTATCAAAGACCTCACTACGAAACGCAGCCCCACACCTCTAACTTCTACAGCAGGCGTCTACACTATCCCCTGTGGGTTCTGTCCAAGAAATATGTAGGCAAGACAGGCAGAGATCTTGCAGTCCGCTTGAATGAGCATCGAAATGCCTCTAACAGAGACGATGTAAGGTACGCCTGTGTCCTCCACAGAGACTCCACGGGACATTTGATGAACTGGAATGAGGCACAACTCGTTCTCACCGAACCAGAACTCAGACGCCGACGGTGCCTAGAAGCCTCACTAATCGCCGTCACCGACACTATAGAACGCAACACTGGAAACTACAAAATTTCAAAAACATTGGCATATATGATACTTAAGCACCACCAACCCAACAACACAGGAGTCACATGATTTCATCGTCTACCCGTCCTCATCATAGGCAGAGGTTGTTCTGATAAGGACCTGCCTCACATGGGCCAGTAGGCCTTCTACAGTGTTCCTCCTTTCTTAAGTTCTTATGTTCTTATGACATTCCTCAGGTCACGTGCGTCACACCTCACTCTCCACCTATATATATGATGCCTTTCTACCTCTGTATGTTAGAAGTGATCAAGGTCCCAGGACCGAAACGTTTTCTAATAAATATGTCATAGTGTTTGCTTACGTGTCTTTCTAAACCAACTTGTCGGTATTTATTACCAAGGTTTATACCACAAATTAATTGCTCTACCATATTGTATTACTACTACCACTACAACTTTTGTCACTACTACTACTACCACTAGTATTGCACCTCACTCTGAGCCTATATATACCCTCTGTGTCCATGTATTGTTTGTAATGGCTTGATAAAGCTCCTGGAGAGCGAAACGTTGCCACAATAAAATGTCACATTAGTTACACTTGTGTCCTTTTACTTTACATATTGTTGGTAATTCTACCAACTTTATTATGAGACAGAGACAGACAGAGATAGACATGTTCCAGAATTCTCTAAAACTTGAGCCTTGGTTATAAGACATTCTGAAAGGGTGTTGCACAAATGTTGCACATGGGTTATTATTGAGGTTTTTGACATTTCCTCGACCATTTGTGGCCACATCCACCTGAAAGTCACTAAACTTGGGGTCAACATCACTTTCCTCTTAAAAGGGGAGCATTAATATGACATGACATCAGTGAATCCTTGGTGTCTGCTTCACTGTTTTCTCTAGCTGGTGCTCAATTTAACTGGTGCTCCCACTAGGTACTAAGTGGTCCCAGACTTTTTTTAATACAGCACACACCGAGTGTTAAGACACATTCTATGCTGACCAGGCATCTCAGGCCAATTGTGTCAAATTTGGAGGCAGGAAAAATAAAATGTAAATATACATTTGGGGCACTAGCGGTAAGAACATATACGTATATACTTTTGGACCGTTTACAGGTTAAATATATACTAAAAATGTTATAAATGGTGCAAAGGTGACAGTAAAACAATATCAAAAATGGTTGACACAATCCCACTACCATTATAGTATGCTCCTTGCTTAGTGACGAATTCGTTTATCGACATGGTCTTGGGAATGGAACTCCGTCATTTGGTGAGGAGAGGCTATAAAGGAATGTAATAAAATGATAATTCCCCTTGCATTTTCAACAAGAAAAATACAGGTACCATCTGACTTATGAGCTGTGCGACATACAACCACTCGACTTACGACCGTGCGTCTGGCACCCCTGCTGCCAGACGCACAGTTAGATGCAGCAGTATAATGTGATCCTTTATTGATAATGTTTTGCCCACACAAGTAGAGGTAACAGTAGTAGTTGTACATGAGGTGGAAAAGTCAGCTGGTACATGAGAAAGAAAGGTTACAAAAGCTATGGCTTGGGTAGCATAAAAAATAGGTTGGGCAAATATTTATGGTTGGATGGATTTGAGAAGGCATGTTTCTGTGTCCCTTCTCTATTACATAAGAACATGAGGAACATGGCAGTAGGCCTGTTGGCCAAACTGGGCATATCCTTTATGTAGTAGCAATTATGTGATGTGAAAAAAGACGCTTATGTACAGTTCAGGACATTTATTAACGGAAACTTTTTGCCATGAATAGCTTCTTCAGTATTATGACTGAATAAGGCACTCGTGGCTTCTTCAGTACTAACAGATTTTATGCTGTTAGTACTGAAGAAGCCACAGTACTAACAGCATAAAAAGTAAAACCTTGGGTAGTTTTAAATTTAGGTTGGATAAATACAGGAGTGAGAGGGGTTGGATTTGAGTGGAACTTGCACATGAGTTAATAGAATTATCAAAGAAATTAGACACATGTGCAACACTTGCATATCTTTCCTCATTAAAGATACCCAAGTATTGCACATGTGTCTAATTTATCAACTTGTGAGTTCTCTGAACTATTCATCTACAGAATTATCAAAGCTTATTGCTTGGGTAGCATTGAAAATTGGGTTGGGCAAATATTGTTAGTGGGATGCATTGTGAAGGACCTGTCTAGTATAGGCCAGCAGTGTAGGAGAGAAGTCTCTGGTAGCCCTTAACACCACCATCACCACAACATTCACTCCGCACAAATGTCCTAGTTTTTTACAAAATATAAGTGTACCAATTAAACTGATGCACAAATACATATGAAGTATACACATTACATTCTGGTGTACAAATTACTGTATGCACATTACATCCAGATTCCTTTCATTTTTAACCCTTATTATGCAAAGAAATGTGATGCAAAGAATGATAAGCAGAGGGTATATAAACACTGGGAGAGTCCCTCATGGACAGGTTCAGTTCATGTCTGCCCTCTCAGTTTATATATAAACATTGTCTCCAGCAAGCTCACATTTGAGCACAGATGATGCAAATGATATGAAAACACTGCATGTATTGATTGGTATGCGGGCATCAGTGAAATACGTAAATAAACAAATAATTACTGTAACCAACTAAATACCAGTATTGAAAAGTAAATAAATGAGATGGTTATGCTCATGATCACTACAAAGACTGAGGGCATGGCTTGCCTTGCCATTGTCTGGAATGTGCATTGCTATCACACCATTGTCAAGTTGAAGTACCGTAAGTTGAACTATCGTAAAGTCAGAAGCACCTGTACAGTACAGGTGATCATAGTACAGATGGTTTCAGTAGCTTAATGAAGAGTATGTCGTTAGGAAAAAATCTCAGGATGAAGGGCCATAGCTATAAACTAAGGAAAAAATGCGGTCAAAAGTATATTTGATATTTTTTCTTAGCTTTAATGTCTAATGGTAGAACCTTTACTTTTACAATAATTGGGGAGTGCTAAACCAATAGGGGCCATACAGCAACTAGAAGAATGAAAGGTTTGATCCAAGGAAGGGGAGGACAGGACTGATTTCTTGGATGGCTTACCAATAGAAAGCAGAGAGTTACCATTAATGGAGTGAAATCTGAATGGGGATTAGTCACTAGTGGCGTTCCACAAGGATCAGTTTTAGGCCCTCTCTTGTTCATAATTTACATTAATGACCTTGATGAAGGGATTACGAGTGACATGAGTAAATTTGCTGATGATAAAAAGATAGGTAGTAGGTTGGTAGACAGCAACCACCCAGGGAAGTACTACCGTCCTGCCAGATGACTGTGAAACAAAAACCTGTAACTGTTTTGCATGATGGTAGGATTGCTGGTTTCTTTTTCTGTCTCATAAACACGCTAAGATAACAGGGATATCTTGCTACTCCTACTTACACTTTGGTCACACTTCACAGACACGCACATGCATATATATATATACATACATCTAGGTTTTTCTCCTTTTTCTAAATAGCTCTTGTTCTTTTTTATTTCTTCTATTGTCCATGGGGAAGTGGGAAAGAATCTTTCCTCGTAAGCCATGCGTGTCGTATGAGGCGACTAAAATGCCGGGAGCAATGGGCTAGTAACCCCTTCTCCTGTATACAATTACTAAAAAAGAGAAGAAGAAAAACTTTAAAAACTGGTTGCTTAAATGTGCGTGGATGTAGTGCGGATGACAAGAAACAGATGATTGCTGATGTTATGAATGAAAAGAAGTTGGATGTCCTGGCCCTAAGCGAAACAAAGCTGAAGGGGGGTAGGAGAGTTTCAGTGGGGGGAAATAAATGGGATTAAATCTGGAGTATCTGAGAGAGTTAGAGCAAAGGAAGGGGTAGCAGTAATGTTAAATTATCAGTTATGGAAGGAAAAAAGAGAATATGAATGTGTAAATTCAAGAATTTTGTGGATTAAAGTAAGGTTGGATGCGAGAAGTGGGTCATAATAAGCGTGTATGCACCTGGAGAAGAGAGGAATGCAGAGGAGAGAGAGAGATTTTGGGAGATGTTAAGTGAATGTATAGGAGCCTTTGAACCAAGTGAGAGAGTAATTGTGGTAGGGGACTTGAATGCTAAAGTAGGAGAAACTTTTAGAGAGGGTGTGGTAGGTAAGTTTGGGGTGCCAGGTGTAAATGATAATGGGAGCCCTTTGATTGAACTTTGTATAGAAAGGGTTTAGTATAGGTAATACATATTTTAAGAAAAAGAGGATAAATAAGTATATACACGATATGATGTAGGGCGAAATGACAGTAGTTTGTTGGATTATGTATTGGTAGATAAAAGACTGTTGAGTAGACTTCAGGATGTACATGTTTATAGAGGGGCCACAGATATATCAGATCACTTTCTAGTTGTAGCTTACAACTGAGAGTAAAAGGTAGATGGGATACAAGGAGAATAGAAGCATCAGGGAAGAGAGAGGTGAAGGTTTATAACTAAAAGAGGAGGCAGTTAGGGTAAGATATAAACAGCTGTTGGAGGATAGATGGGTAATGAGAGCATAGGCAATGGGGTCGAAGAGGTATGGGGTGTGTTTAAAAATGTAGTGTTAGAGTGTTCAGCAGAAGTTTGTGGTTCAGGAAAGTGGTGTGCAGGAGGGAAGAGGAGCGATTGGTGGAATGATGATGTAAAGAGAGTAGTAAGGGAGAAAAAGTTAGCATATGAGAAGTTTTTACAAAGTAGAAGTGATGCAAGGAGGGAAGAGTATATGGAGAAAAAGAAGAGAAGTTAAGAGAGTGGTGAAGCAATGTAAAAAGAGAGCAAATGAGAGAGTGGGTGAGATGTTATCAACAAATTTTGTTGAAAAATAAGAAAAAGTTTTGGAGTGAGATAACAAGTTAAGAAAGCCTAGAGAACAAATGGATTTGTCAGTTAAAAATAGGAGAGGAGAGTTATTAAATGGAGAGGTAGAGGTATTGGGAAGATGGAAGGAATATTTTGAGGAATTGTTAAATGTTGATGAAGATAGGGAAGCTGTGATTTCGTGTATAAGGGCAAGGAGGAATAACATCTTGTAGGAGTGAGGAAGAGCAGTGTGGTGTGGGGGAAGTTCGTGAGGCAGTAGGTAAAATGAAAGGGGGATAAGGCAGCCGGGATTGATGGGATAAAGATAGAAATGTTAAAAGCAGGTGGGGATATAGTTTTGGAGTGGTTGGTGCAATTATTTAATAAATGTATGGAAGAGGGTAAGGTACCTAGGGATTGGCAGAGAGCATGCATAGTTCCTTTGTATAAAGGCAAAGGGGATAAAAGAGATGCAAAAAATTATAGGGGGATAAGTCTGTTGAGTGTACCTGGTAAAGTGTATGGTTAGAGTTATAATTGAAAGAATTAAGAGTAAGATGGAGAATAGGATAGCAGATGAACAAGGAGGCTTTAGGAAAGGTAGGGGGTGTGTGGACCAGGTGTTTACAGTGAAACATATAAGTGAACAGTATTTAGATAAGGCTAAAGAGGTCTTTGTGGCATTTATGGATTTGGAAAAGGCGTATGACAGGGTGGATAGGGGGGCAATGTGGCAGATGTTGCAAGTGTATGGTGTAGGAGGTAGGTTACTGAAAGCAGTGAAGAGTTTTTACGAGGATAGTGAGGCTCAAGTTAGAGTATGTAGGAAAGAGGGAAATTTTTTCCCAGTAAAAGTAGGCCTTAGACAAGGATGTGTGATGTCACCGTGGTTGTTTAATATATTTATAGATGGGGTTGTAAGAGAAGTAAATGCGAGGGTCTTGGCAAGAGGCGTGGAGTTAAAAGATAAAGAATCACACACAAAGTGGGAGTTGTCACAGCTGCTCTTTGCTGATGACACTGTGCTCTTGGGAGATTCTGAAGAGAAGTTGCAGAGATTGGTGGATGAATTTGGTAGGGTGTGCAAAAGAAGAAAATTAAAGGTGAATACAGGAAAGAGTAAGGTTATGAGGATAACAAAAAGATTAGGTGATGAAAGATTGAATATCAGATTGGAGGGAGAGAGTATGGAGGAGGTGAACGTATTCAGATATTGGGAGTGGACGTGTCAGCGGATGGGTCTATGAAAGATGAGGTGAATCATAGAATTGATGAGGGAAAAAGAGTGAGTGGTGCACTTAGGAGTCTGTGGAGACAAAGAACTTTGTCCTTGGAGGCAAAGAGGGGAATGTATGAGAGTATAGTTTTACCAACGCTCTTATATGGGTGTGAAGCGTGGGTGATGAATGTTGCAGCGAGGAGAAGGCTGGAGGCAGTGGAGATGTCATGTCTGAGGGCAATGTGTGGTGTGAATATAATGCAGAGAATTCGTAGTTTGGAAGTTAGGAGGAGGTGCGGGATTACCAAAACTGTTGTCCAGAGGGCTGAGGAAGGGTTGTTGAGGTGGTTCGGACATGTAGAGAGAATGGAGCGAAACAGAATGACTTCAAGAGTGTATCAGTCTGTAGTGGAAGGAAGGCGGGGTAGGGGTCGGCCTAGGAAGGGTTGGAGGGAGGGGGTAAAGGAGGTTTTGTGTGCGAGGGGCTTGGACTTCCAGCAGGCATGCGTGAGCGTGTTTGATAGGAGTGAATGGAGACAAATGGTTTTTAATACTTGACGTGCTGTTGGAGTGTGAGCAAAGTAACATTTATGAAGGGATTCAGGGAAACCGGCAGGCCGGACTTGAGTCCTGGAGATGGGAAGTACAGTGCCTGCACTCTGAAGGAGGGGTGTTAATGTTGCAGTTTAAAAACTGTAGTGTAAAGCACCCTTCTGGCAAGACAGTGATGGAGTGAATGATGGTGAAAGTTTTTCTTTTTCGGGCCACCCTGCCTTGGTGGGAATCAGCCGGTGTGATAATAAAAATAAAAAAAAAAAAAGATAGGCCGTATAATTCACTCTGAGGAGGATATCAATGAACTCCAGGACGATTTGGACAAATTAATGTCTTGGTCTGAAAAATGGCAGATGAAGTTCAATGTGGATAAGTGTAAGGTACTTGCCCTTGGTAATGAAAATAACCCTCGAAGCTATAATCAGGTGAAGTAGAGCTTGATCATACAGAATGTGAAAAAGACTTGGGAGTCATGGTAAGCAGAAATCTAAAGCCAAGACAGCAGTGCCTTAGTGTGCACAACAAGGCCAACAGATTACTTGGATTTATCTCAAGAAGTATAAGTAACAGAAGTCCAAAAGTTATTTTACAGCTCTATACATCACTAGTGAGGCCTCATTTAGATTATGCTGCTCAGTTTTGGTCCCCTTACTACAGGATGGATATAGACTCATTAGAGAACATACAGAGAAGAATGACTAAAATGGTTTACTGTGTAAGGAACCTCCGTATGAAGATAGACTCAAAGCCTTAAATCTCCACTCTCTGGAGAGGCGTAGAATGAGGGGAGATATCATTGAAGTGTTATAAGTGGATGACGGGCATAACAAGGGAGATATTAATAAAGTACTGAGGGTGTCGAACCAGGTAAGAACCAGGAATAATGGATTTAAGTTGGATAAATTTAGATTTAGAAAGGACATGGGTAAGTACTGGTTTTCTAACAGAGTTGTAGATGCGTGGAACAGTCTTCCCAGTGGGGTGATAGAGGCTAGGACCTTGGGTAGCTTTAAGAAGAGACTGGACAAATATATGAGTGGGAGGGGCTGGGTTTGATTAGTGTCATTGGGTACGGGAGTTATTTCTTGGGAAGCTTTAGGTAGTAGTCATTTTGGTAAGGACCTGCCTCGCATGGGCCAGTAGGCCTTCTGCAGTGTTCTTCCATTCTTATGTTCTTATGTTCTTATCAAGAGAAGCCCTACACTGGCATCAAATAACCTCCTTTGAGGGAGTACAAACTGTTAGGTGATCAACAAGATGGATTGAGGAGAAAAACTAGTTTGCCTCAAATAATTGCAGTAAGACATTTCTGGAGAAAACACATGAAAATGGCTCAAGGAGGTAGATTGTGATGACATTATGAAGCAAGTACAGCAGGGGCCCCCTTTATACAGAAGGTTAAGTTTTGGGGTATCATTGTAAAGTGAAACATAGCCTTTCTTTTTTTTTTTTTCACTTGTACAGTGGACCCTCGGTTAACGATGCTATCGAATGGCGATAAAATGGATACGATGAATTTTTGCCTTAAAATACTGACTCAGCTGACGATGAAAAACTCAGTTAAGGACATTCGTCTCGAACGTGTCCACCCAGCCTGAGCCCATGTACAAGGTAGTGTGCCATTGTTTACAAGCCAGGGAGGATGATTCCACGAGTACATGTGATATATTTTGTATTCATTGTTTTTAGTGCTTGTAACAGCTAAATAAGCCAGCCCTGTGATAAAGAAGGAAAGAAACAATATAATTCAAGAAAAACTCGTAGCAATGTACCAAAGTGGAGGAGGAAGAGGGAGGAGAGAATGTGCCTTCTGCAGTGATTCTTCGATATGTACGATACTAAAGCAGCAGGTATCGATAAAGGCTGTATTGCTAGCCAGCGATAAAGTGTAAAATTAACAGTGTAGCAAGTAAGTTAAGCGAGTAAGCGATAGAAAAACAACACGAAAGTAACTCTCCAGTGTTGTTGAATGTGTATCGGGCCGCTGAATATACGCCGGCCTGCTACGTATCTTCCACCACCTTAAACCTCTGCCAGCATCTCCTCCATCAAACTAACTAATTAAATTAACATCTCGTCCAAGGTAAGTGTAAATATAAAAGTGTAAGTATAAAAGTAAATATATAAGTGTAAATATAAAAGGACCTCAGTGGATATAAGTCATTCTATGACTTTTTTTGGTTATCCTAGGTACTTTACACATATGCTGCTATGTATGATAATCTATGTACGTAACTGTGTTTGTATGTACCTGAATAAACTTACTTATTTATAAATTAAAATGTAAATATTTCTTATTTATAAATTAAAACATAAATACTTCTTATTTATAAATTACGTACATATATTGTTTGTAGATTGTGGAGGAGGCAGAAGCCTCCTCCACCACTAATATGTACAGCTTCTCTCAGTGGCCATTATAAAACCAACAACAGCACTTCCAGCACTTATCCTCACATACCTTATGACATATTTTATTCAGTCTAGAGTATATATCATGTTTATATGTTATTAATGTTGTATATTATGTCTTATTAGATGAATTTTGATAGATAAATAAGCCGTAGAGATGAAATAAGCGTCATATTGAAGCATAATAAACTCGCCTTCCTCTCTCCTCCTACATGCTAGCTACACTCCCTGCATGTCTGCTACACCCCCTGCATGCCTGCTACAATCCCAGTATGCCTACTACACTCCCTGCTACATTCCCTGCATGCCTGCTACACCCCCTGCATGTCTGCTACACTCCCTGCATGCCCGCTACACTCCCAGCATGCCTGTTACATTCCTTGCATGCCTTCTACACTCCCTGCATGTCTGCTACATTCCCTGTATGCCTGCTACATTCCATGCATGCCTGCTACAGTCCCTGCATGCCTGCTACACTCCCTGCATGCCTTCTACACTCCCTGCATATCTGCTACATGCCATCACACTATGTAATTAACCCTTTCAGGGTTGGTGCTGTACTAGTATGGCTTGCACGCCAGGGTTGGTGCCGTACTAGTACGGCTTGCACGCCAGGGTTGGTGCCGTACTAGTATGCATAAATTCTAACACCTTCAAATCTAGTGAGAGAAAGCTGGTAGGCCTACATATGAAAGAATGGGTCTATGTGGTAAGTGTGCGCAGTATAAAAAAAAATTCTGCAGCACAGTGCATAATGAGAAAAAAAAAATAAACTCCGACCGTGTTTTTGGTTTAAAACAGCGACTTTGCAGTGTATTTTCGTATGATATGTATGGTTGTATTCTAGTTTTCTTGGTTTCATTTTATAGAATGGAAAACATATGGAAATTGAGATGATTTTGATTGGTTTCATAATGAAAAGTACCTTGAAATTGAGCTCAAAGTAGCAGAAATGTTCAATTTTTGCCAAAGTTCAAAGGTAAACAAATCATGCCATGCATCCAATACACATCAACTGGTGAGTCTAATATTCTTTCACAAGTGCCCTGATATTATTTATACAGGTCTGCCATCACAAATCCGGCAATCAGTTATTCGGTTCCTTCAGTTATTCAGCACTGATTTTGGCTAGCATAATTTCAAATTTCCAGGGTCGCCACACCAACCTGCTGGTACTGTTTGGTGGCACTACTTGCTGCATAAGTCATTCCAATTTCTTTTTCTCCCTTTATTGTTTTAACTTACTTACTTTTAGCCCTAGCCATGGTTTCAATGAATAAAAGAAATGCTTCTCATTATGTAAAGCACCTACACAGTACATTATCCATTAAAGATAAGGTGGCTTTGAAGCCACTGTCGGTTGCCATGAGCTCAGTCTCATGAAGCAGGAGAATATGCTTTATTATTACGCTAATATCAACACTACAGCTTATTTGCCTATCACAATTGATCTATTATGACATAATAAACAATATAAATAACATAAAACATGTTAAATACTCCAGAATGTATAATATTTGGCATAATACTGAGCAGTTCGATGGAGGTATGAAGAGGATATGGTATACAAATACCATTCTCCTATCCCTGTCTTGGGGGCTTATATTAGAGAAAACGGAGTATAGCACAGGGCTAACTGTGATATACACTCGTACTGCACCATAAACCTGAAACAAAAAGTTATTTTCTCTATATAGATTTTCACACATAGCAGCATATGTGTAGAGAACCTAGGATAACCCAAAAAAGTCAACATGGCTTATTTTTAGTACCTGGCTTGGGTTAGCTATATATGATTTTTGGTAAATATTCGATTCCCAGCCAGGGTAGAAACATTAGGCGTGTTTCTTTACACCTGTTGTCTATGTTTACCCATCAGTAAATGGGTACCTGGGTGTTAGCCGACTAGTTTGGGTGTTATCATGGGACACTGACCTAATTTTCTTGAAATACTCTGCATAACAAGCGGCTTTCTATATACAGTGGACCCCCGACATTCGATGGCATCGACATTCAATAAATCCAACATTCGATGCATTTTAACACAAAAATTTTGCCTCGACATTTGATCGAAAACCCGCTATTCGATACGATTCGTACGAGATGTGTCCACTTGTGGCCTGAACTGCCCCGTGTGTGCCAGTGTTTACAAGCCAGCCAGTGTGCGCGCATCTAAGGATACATTCGGTACATTCCATATTATCACTGTTTTTGGTGCTTGTTTCTGCAAAATAAGTAACCATGGGCCCCAAGAAAGCTTCTAGTGCCAACTCTTTGAGAAAAAAGGTGCTAATGCCTATTGAAATGAAGAAAGAGATAATTGGAAAGTACGAAAGTAAAGTGCATGTATCCGAGCTGGCCAGGTTGTATAGTAAACCCCAATCAACCCTCTCTACATTAGTGAGCAGGAAAACGGCAATCAAGGAAGCTGTTGTTGCAAAAGGTGCAACTTTGTTTTCGAAACAGAGATCGCTAGTGTTAGAAGATGTTGAGAGACTGTTATTGGTGTGGATAAATGAAAAACAAGTCCTAATGGAAGGAGATTCCCCTTCTAAACAGTAACACCATCCACACTCTCCCCTCCTCCCATCCCATCAATCATCACCAGATCTTCATTAAAGGTAAGTGTCAATTATTCTATTGTTATTGTTATTGTAATTATTCTATTGCATTAAACTTAATATTTCATGTGGTAAAATTTTTTTTTTCATACTTTTGGGTGTCTTGCATGGATTAATTTGATTTCCATTATTTCTTATGGGGAAAATTAATTCGACTTTCGATATTTTCGACATTCAATGAGCTCTCAGGAACGAATTAATATCGAATGTCGGGGGTCCACTGTAGTAGTATGTCACTGATGTCAGCTAGGCCTGTATACCTTGTACATGTAGTAAATAAAGATATTATTACTATTATTATTATTATTATATTATTATTATTTTCCAGTTGTTTGTTGGGTTATCTTATTCAAACTTTAGCAATGTATGATGGAAAGATACTTCTTAACGTACACCAAAAATGAAAGAAATCAGACCATAAATAGCGGAGTTCATTCTCAGCCATTAGTGGCTGCTTAGCGGTATATTTTTGTATGTTTTTTATGGTTATATTCTCATTTTTCGGTCTCATTTGATAGAATGAAAGATATATTACAGAAATAGATATGATTTTGATTGCTTTCATGATGAAAAGTACCTTGAAATTGCGCTCACAGTAGCGAAAATGTTTTATTCTTTAGCGAAGCTCAAGAGTAGACAAATGACGTCACCGTCCAACACCTGTCCGCCTGCCAGTCCAAATTCCAATACGTAGTCAAGAATGAGCTGACATTATTTATACAATTATTATAATAATGCAGCAGTCTGCATAACAGTAAATTTATTTTTTGTGAATAAAATTTCCAAATGGTAAACAAGAGTAATATAAGAGGGGCCTGGAGCCATGACTAATGAACAGAGAAAATGTTATTTTAGAGCCAGGAATGTCTGCATTGTTTATTCTGGACCCTATTTTGAAATTGGCGTCTGTTGAAATTTGTGTGAAATTGGCCAAATTGCCAATTTCTGACCACTTTATTGGGTAGATGAAATAAGTGAATGGGCGGTTTCTTGTACTCAGTTGACAGACTAGAAGTAAATAAGTTTATTCAGGTATACACAAATACAGTTACATAGATTATCATACATAGCAGTGCATATATAGGGAACCTAGGATAACTCAGAAAAGTCAGACAAAGTGACTTATTTCCAGTACCTAGCTTGGGCTTGCCATATATGATTTTTGGTAAATATTTTTTTTTTCTCAGTTGTTTGTTGGGCTATCTCATTGAAACTTGGGCAATGTATGATGGAAAGATGCTTCTTAACGTACAACAAAAATAAAAAAGACAGACGATAAATAAGGGAGTTCACTTCTCAGCCATTAGCCGCCTCTTTGCGGTATATTTTCTTATGATTTTTATGGTTGTATTCTCATTTTTTTGGACTCGTTTGATAGAATGGAAGATATACAGTGGACCCTCAACCAGCGATATTAATCCGTTCCTGAGAGCTCATCGTTAATCGAAATAATCGTTAGTCAAGTTAATTTTCCCCATAAGAAATAATGGAAATCAAATTAATCCGTGCAAGACACCCCAAAGTATTGAAAAAAAAAAATTTTACCACATGAAATATTAATTTTAATACACACAAACTGAAGAAGACATGCACAGTTACATGACACTTACCTTTATTGAAGATCTGGTGATGATTGATGGGATGGGAGGAGGGGAGACCGTTGATCTTGTTAGTGTTTAGAAGGGGAATCCCCTTCCATTAGCACTTGAGGTAGCAAGTCTTTTTCTGGGGTTACTTCCCTTGTTCTTTTAATGCCACTAGGACCAGCTTCAGAGTCACTGGACTTCTGTCGCACAACATATCTGTCCATAGAGGCCTGTACCTCTCGTTCCTTTATCCTAAAGTGTTTCTCAACATTGTCAGTGTAATAGTCACCAGCATGGCTTGCAATAGCTGTGTGAGGGTGATTTTCATCAAAAAAGGTTTGCACTTTAAGCCACATTGCACACATTTCCTTAATCTTTGAAGTAGGCAACTTCTTCAATTTCTCTCTCCCCTCCTCCGAAGCAGTTTCCTCAGGTGTGGCCTCTTACTGTTGAAGATGCTCTAGCAGCTCATCAGTGGTTAGTTCATCATTGTCCTCCTCCACCAACTCTTCCACATCCTCCCCACTAACCTCACCAATATGAGCACTAGTTCCAGGCATTTTTTCCTGTTCACCTGGGTGTTAGTCAACTGTTGTGGGTCGCATCCTGGGGGACAAGATTAAGGACCCCAATGGAAATAAGTTAGACAGTCCTCGATGATGCACTGACTTTCTTGGGTTATCCTGGGTGGCTAACCCTCTGGGGTTAATCGTTTCTCGGTAATTGTTTCACGTTAAGCCACACCAACAACACTCTCTCCACATCTTCGAGTAATACAGCTGATGGTGGTGCAGCAACAACAACAGCTGACTGTGGTGCAGCAGCAGCTGCACCTTTGGCAAGAACAGCTTCCTTGATTGCCGTTTTCTTACCCACAATAGTAGCGATGGTTGATTGGGGTTTATTATACAACCTGACCAGCTCAGAGACACGCACTCCACTTTCATACTTAGCAATGATCTCTTTCTTCATCTCCATAGTAATTCTCACCCTTTTTGCTGTAGGGTTGGCACTAGAAGCTTTCTTGGGGCCCATGGTGACTTATTTTGCAGGTGCAATCACTACAAAGGCTGTGATAATATGAAATGTTCCAGTTGTTGTATGTTTGGAAGCGACCGCGGTGGCTGGCTGGCTTGTAAACACTGGCACCAAGGGACAAGTGAGGCGTGCTCAGGCCAAAGTGGACGCGTATGGTACGGAACGAATAGCGTTGGTCGGGTTTTTAAGCGCTAGTTGAGGCAAAATTTTTGCGTTAAAATGTATCGCTAGTCAGATTTATTGTTGATTGATGCCATCGCTGGTTGAGGGTCCACTGTATTACAGAAATAAACATGATTTTGATTGCTTTCATGACGAAAAGTACCTTGAAATTGAGCTCAAAGTAGCGGAAATGTTCGATTTTTGCCAGTGTTCAATGAACTTCGTATAAGTCAGATTGGTTAATTTTATTAATCTGTAATCTGGCAAACTCAGTAATCCGGCACACTACAGGTCCCAATGATGCCGGATTTGTGATGGAGGTCCTGTACCATTTCTACGCCATTTCTACATGAATGCAGTAGTCTGCATAACATAAATCTTCTATTTTTTGTTAGAATAAAAATTCAAAGTGGAAAGCAGAAGAAATGTAACAGAGGCCTGGGGACATGAGTAATGAACAGAGGAAATGTTATTTTAGTGTCAGGAATGTCTGTCTTGTTTATTCTGGACCCTATTTGGAAATTGGCATCTTTTGAAATTTGTGTGAAATTGGCAAAATTGCCAATTTCTGATCACGTTATTGGATAGCTGAAATCCATAAATGGGTGGTTTCTTGTACTCATTCGATAGAAAAAATGGAGTTCTAGCGAAATAGGTATGATTTTTGTCGACTGGTACATTGGAATTAGCCGATAATAGGGATCAAAGTGGACGAAATCACCGATGCATAAACATCGTCAAGACCATGGTACATTGGAATTAGCCGATAATAGGGATCAAAGTGGACGAAATCACCGATGCATAAACATCGTCAAGACCACTAACTTCGCGAGAGCATAATTCCGTAAGTTCTCCATTAAATTTCATACTTTTGGTGTCATTATGATCAGGAAAAGATTCTCTATCATTTCATAAGAAAGAATAATAATTTTTTTATTTTTTTCGAAAAATTTCCAACCCTGAAAACAAGTTTAGGAGAGGGCCTGCAGACCCTAAAAGGGTTAAGCTAACATTTCCTCCAAGGTAAGTGCAAATATTTCTTATTTATAAATTAAAATGTAAATATTTCTTATTTATAAATTAAAATGTAAATATTTCTTATTTATAAATTACATACATATATTGTTTGTGGATAGTGGTGATGGCAGAAGCCTCCTCCACCACTAATATGTATGGCTTCTCTCAGAGGCCATTATAAACTCAACAACAACACTTCCAGCACTTTCTCCTCACATACATTATGACATATTTTATTAATTCTAGCGTATATATCATGTTTCTATGTTATTAATTCATCTAATAAGTCGTAGAGTTGATAATAGCATCATATTGAAGTACTATTCTGTCAAGCCTCCCGACTGCAGGAATGGATTAATTGGATTTCCATTATTTCTTATGGGGAAAATTAAATAGGATAACGATAAAATCGGTTAAAGAAAAGCTCTCTGGAATGGATTAAAATCATTAACTGAGGGTCCACTGTAAATGCATGTAAAAGTGTGATATGTTTACACTATCATATATTAAGTGAGCAATAGAACTAGGCCTAAAAAATGCATATACAGTACACACATTACTTATCTTAAAATATTTTTGTCCTTATAGTGAGTGGTGAATATATTTATGGTAGGAAGTCTGAATAAATGAAGAATGGATATAATTGAAAACTGCTGCATTTTTCAAAACTCTGTAAAGCAAAACACTGTAATGTAGGGCCTGCCTGTATAGAAATACTGAAAGATGCTGAGTATATGCGAGTTGTAGGAATACAGTAGGGCCCTGCTCTACGGCGTTCCGCTAATACAGCGATTTCAAATTATGACCAAAATTTGCTATACGACAAGCGGTCTTGCAAATATGGCGTGCCCCACCTGGTTTGTTTACATTCTCCATGAGCACAACTCTCTATTATGTCTGGAAATTTTCCAGAATTTCAAGTGTTTTAAAGTTACTGCATATTTTATATGTACTCCGATAATTATACTCATGTGTACCTGTACCTTAATATACTTACACACTGTGCTGGCATGCAGGTACACATTAAAATCACTGAGTGTGTGTCTACTCAATGCCATATAATCTCTTGGGCTCATTAGATGTTGTATATTACGTTAATATAGACATTTCCATTAATCTATGATATTTTTTAAAAATTATATAATAAACATGCTATGTAACACAAACATGATACATACACCCACAGTATAAAAAGTGACATAAATATGAGATTTGTTTACCAAGCGTTTGGTAGGAGAGTCGAAGAATTACATTTTCTTTAGTCAAACACCAGTAACGTAACTAGAAATTTATTCCTTTCATATGCCTTCACTTTATAGCTATTCACAACCCTTGTGGGTTTAGCACTTGTTTTTTATTATTATAATAATTTGTAATAATAACTTGTAAAATTATAATTTATAATAATAATTTGTCAGAGCATCATTCCTTCTAAAAATTACATGAGAATGGAAGTGTTGGTCATTATTTATTCTACTGTATCAATGTGGAGACAACTTGTACACAATGTAAAGTGTTTGTCTTATCGTATAATACAAACATGTATGAACAAACAGACGTGTTTGTCTGGTTTGTTTACATTATGTGTGGGTGGGATGAGAAGGGGAGGGCTGAATTGGCTGGCTACCATACTTCCCAAACCTGACTTCCTACAAATAAAACTCACCTCTCACCCTGCATTAAGACTAAAAATATTTTAAGATAATGAATGTACTGTATATGTATTTTATCACTCTGGGGTGCTTTAATTAAATGTAATATATTACATGTGGGTGGGGTGGGCTGACCTGGATGGCTATCATATCTCCCAAACCTGACTTCTTACAAATAAAACTCACCTCTCACCTAAATTAAGACTACAAATATTTTAAGGTAAGTAATGGGTGTACTGTGTGTGTATTATACTTTTTATTGTTTTTAATGCCTAGTTCTATTGCTAACTTAACCCCTTCAGGGTCTAAGGCCAAAATCTGAAGTGGTGCTCCAGTGTCCAAGAAATTTTGAAAAAAAAAAAAAAAAAAATTATTTTTTCTTACAGAATTAACCCGTACACGGTCCAAGCAGATCTACATTCACATGTGTAGTGCTACAAAAGTAGATCTACTTTTTTTTTACATATTTTCAAATGTAACAAAAAAAAAAGTAGATCAAAGTTTTTTTACACATTTTCAAATGTAAAAAAAAACAAAAAGATGATCTACTTTTTTTACATACTTTCAAATGTTGAAAAAACGTATATATATGTTTGGACCGTTTACGGGTTAAAGAGCATATTTTTGTGAGGGTAATAAGACAAAAAAAAAAATTCTGATCAGTTCTTACCGTGATACAGTGCCGATAAGTTTGTCCAAAATGACCTGGTGGCGGCAACATCGACGATTTCCACATACGCGCATTACTTTATTTAGCAGTTTTTGTAGTTTTTTCTTTTCTTTTCCAATTTTTTTTCTTTTCCTACTACATTTGGGGCCTGAGAGACCAATACTGTATATAATGTACATATATAAACTCACTGTATTGAACACAATAACCGCACTAAAGTTATTATCATATTATTGTTTACCACTGTTGTTTATTACAATAAACATGCACAAATCTTGTATAATACTAATGTTCTATCATATATTTACATATTTACAATCACTGGACATGGTTTTAGAACTGCTGAAGCTTGTGGAACTCCTTGAAACAAGGCACCATGCACAGAGGCACCTTACATTCCTCACACATAAACCGAGTGTCTTTGCGTCTTTGTTGCTGTAGTTTTGTTTGTGCACAGACAATGCATCTCTTCTGAGCAAATTTCTTCTGAGTTGAAGGAAGCTGTATTATGAAATGATCACCTTCCCTCCTCAAATGCTTGGGTATATCCTGAGGAGTTCGAGGACCATGTTGTATAGCAGGTGTTGTTACCTGGTGTACTTCATTATGAGTTGTCTGACAACAGACAAACAAAATTCACCATACAGTGGTCTGTTGCCAGTCTTCATTTGGTACATATTACATGCATTGAGCATTGAAATGTCCATGAGATGGAAGAAAAGTTTCATGTGCCACTTGTAACTTTTATGAACACAATCAACAAAGCCAATCTGCATGTCACATTTGTCAACCAAGCGCATGTTTTGTGTATAATCAATCACTGTCACTGGTTTTTGAATACGTTCATTAGTCACTCGATCAACTTTGCCACTGTCTTGCATTTCATTACGGTGAATGGTTGTCAACAATGTGACATCTCATTTGTCATGCCACCGTAATGCCATGATGCCATTGGCAGTAAATACCTGCACGTCATCACCACGAGCACCTGCGTTGAGCCTGGGCATATGTTTATGATTAGAATGCACTGTGCCACACACATCTGTCTTGTTCACTCGCAAGAAATCACTGAGTAATGGGCTTGTGTACCAGTTATCGGTATATAATGTATGCCCCTTACCTAGATAAGGTGCCATCATGCTTCTCACTATGTCACCTGAGATACCCAATAACATCCTGGTATCTTTCAATGTTTTGCTTCCCGTGTATACAACAATATCCAATACCAGGCAACTGTCACAGTCACAGAGTACAAACAGTTTTATACCAAAGCGTTTCCCCTTGCTCGGTATATACTGCTTGAATGACAGCCTACCTTTGAACAAAATCAAAGACTTGTCAATTGCAAGATTCTTGAATGGATGAAAGTATATGCTGAACTTTTGTTTGAGATACATAAAAACATTTCTAATCTTGTATAACCTGTCACTTTTGTCAGGCCTGGTTTTGTCAGAGAAGTGCAACATACATAACAGTAAGATAAACCTGTTCACAGGGATGATTTCACTGAAGACCGGGGTAAAAATTAGCCGATCTGTGGACCAGTATGCTTTTATATTATGCTTATAGACATGAGGCATAAGTATTATTGTTGCAAAAAGCAAATACATTTCTGCAACAGTCGTCTCTTTCCACCGGTGTAGTCTTGACTGTGGTGATATGATCGTATTTGCCATGGTGTACTCAAAATACTTATTACTTTCCCTGATAATAGTTTCCATCAATGGCTGGTCAAAGAATAATTCAAAGAATTCCAGCTCATTTGCAGTGTTTCCAAGAGGACAAGTAGGTAGAATTCCACTTTCAGAGTCATCAAAGTGGTGGGGCTTGGGAAAAAAATTGGGATTTTGCTGCCAATCCCAGATACGGTTTGCTGGTGGATACTGGACATCATAGGCTGGTTGTGCGGGTAGTTGTGGTTGTGGTGGGCCGGTGGCTGACGCTCCGCTTTGTCCTTGAACTGCGGAGTCAGCAGCGTGGGTCCCAGCCTGGGCTGGTGAGTCATGCATGGCCGTGGCACTACCATCACCACTACCACTATCTAGTGATGCCTGTGGCCTATCCATGCCAAGTGTAGCCACATCATCCTCACTATCACTATCTATACCTGGTGTAGGGCCACAGGATGTACTCCGTCCCCTGGGCATGGCATAGGGTACACTACCCGAGCGCATGCGGCGGCGTACATACCGATGCTTCACTGGTGAAAATGATTCCTCACTATCACTACTCGAATGATCATCAAGAGCAATAAAATCACAATCCACATCACTATCATCATCATTACCGAAGTCAGAGGCCTGGCCACGCGAAAATAATAGTTTTCTCTTTCGTTGAGGTACAACCGACCGTGACTGACGAGTGCCCACACCAGAGGTAGAAGGTTGAGGATCGTCAGGGTTTTCTGCACTATTATCGATATCCTGGTCATTCCTTTCGGTCACTAACTGATCAGAGCCAAAGAATTCGTCTTCATTTCCACTTCCATCACTGTTAGAACTATCAGATAGGAACAGGAGAGTCCCAATTTTCCTTGGAGTGAGAGCTGCCTTGCGACGAGGCATGGTGAACAAGGGTAACTGAGCCGGCGTTCCCACAATGCTATGCGGGCGCCTGATTTTTTGTTTATGGCGCACACCCACCACGCAGACCCGTTCTCTCACATGTAGGCCTATGAGCGCTTTCGCGCTAAATTTGATGGTGCTAGAATTTTGGCGTATATCTACGGTTTGGACACTCAACGTGAAGCCGTAGATCTACGGGACGGACCCTGAAAGGGTTAAGGAGTACATAGACACTGACAGATTAAAACCCCAAACAGGACCTACATTACTCAGGAGGAAAAGGCACTCCCAGGACACAAGCCTATGAAAGACAGGCTAACTTTAATGTGTAGTAATGCTAGTGGGGACTGCAAAGTGAAGCCTTTACTTGTGTATCACTCTGAAACTCGCAGAGTGTTCAAGAAAAACAATATCGTCAAGACTAAATTGTGTGTGATGTGGAGAGCAAACAGTAAGGCATGGGTCACTAGAGACATGTTTATTGACTGGTTCTATGACGTGTTTGGCCCCACTGTGAAACAGTACCGCCTGGAAAATAACCTCTAACTCAAGTGCCTCCTGGTAATGGACAATGCTCCTGCTCATCCTCACAACTTGCAAGAGCAAATTGCAGGGGACTTGAGCTTCATCAAAATGAAGTTTTTGCCTCCTAATACCACTCCTCTCCTCCAGCCCATGGACCAGCAGGTCATTTCAAATTTCAAAAACTGTACACCAAAGCAGTGTTTCAAAAGTGCTTTGAAGTGACCTCAGACACTGAATTGACCCTAAGAGAGTTCTGGAAAGATCACTTCAGTATCCTCAATTACATAAACCTTATAGGTAAGGCTTGGGAGGGAGTAACTTGCAGGACTTTGAACTCTGCTTGGAGAAAACTGTGGCCACAATGTGTACAAGAGAGGGATTTTGATGGGTTTGGGGCTGATCCTAAGGAGCCTATGCCAGTTGTGGAGTCTATTGTGGCATTGGGGAAGTCAATGGGGTTGGAGGTTAGTGGCAAGGATGTGGAAGCGTTGGTGGAGGACGACAATGAAGAGCTAACCACTACAGAGCTGCAAGAGCTTCAGGTGCAACAGCAACAGATCAAAGCTCAGGGATTTCCTTCAGAGTAGGAGGAAGAGAGAGTGAGGAAGTTGCCTTCGTTAAAGATTAAGGAAATGCGTACATTGTTTACAAAGTTGCAAGCATTCATGGATGAATATTATCCTGACACAGCTGTTGCAAGCCATATTGGCAACTTGTACATTGACACTCTTGTGGCCCATTTTAGGGAAATCTTAAAGGGACATGAGAAACATAGTTCTCTGTACAGATATTTTGTGCGACAGGGGTCCAGTGACTCTCAAGCTGGTCCTAGTGGCATTAAAAAACAAAGAAGGGAGGTAACCCCAGAAAAGGACTTGTTACCTGAAGCCTTTATGGAAGGGGATTCCTCTTCCAAACAATAGAACACCTGCATCCTCTGCCCTCCTACTGTCTCATCACCAATTCCACAATAAAGGTAAGTGTCATTTCAGTAATGTTTACTGTGCATGTATCATTGTTTTCTGTTTAGGGAAATGTATATTTCATGTAAAAAAATTATTTTGTTTAATACTTTTGGGTGTCTGGAACGGATTAATTGGATTTCCATTATTTCTTATGGGGAAAATTAATTTGGTTAAAGGCTAAATCGGTTAAAGCCTAGCTCTCTGGAACGGATTAAAGGCGTTAACTGAGGGTCCACTCTAATCTGTTTCAGACACCCAAAAATATTAACAAAAAAATACATTTTTTAAAGATTAACTATAGTTTTACATACAGAAAACAATGAGAAATAAATATAAAGCACAAATTTTAATGATAAATGAACATTGCATGCCTTTATTGAAGACTCTTGTTGGCGTATTGAAGAAGGTAGGAGGGAAGAGAGAGTTGGGAATCCCTAACTCCCTCTCCCCTGTGTGTAGTGGGTGGCCTGGTGGCTAAAGCTCCCGCTTCACACACAGAGGGCCCGGGTTCGATTCCCAGCGGGTGGAAACATTTCGACACATTTCCTTACACCTGTTGTCCTAGGACGTTCACCTAGCAGCAAATAGGTACCTGGGTGTTAGTCAGCTGGTGTGGGTCGCATCCTGGGGGACAAGATTTGAGGACCCCAATGAAATTAAGTTTGACAGTCCTCGACGATGCACTGACTTTCTTGGGTTATCCTGGGTGACTAACCCTCCGGGGTTAAAAATCCGAACGAAATCTTATCTTTTCTTATCTTATCTTGCCCCCCCCTGGGCTACTACACAGCCCTATTATTACACTACACAGCCATATTATTACCATGTAATAATATCGTTTCTAACAACTACCTTTAGATGCCATCATAAACAAAGGGAGCAGTGATGAACAATTCCTGCCAAGTATTGTAAACAAACGCATATGAAAGGTGGCTTCTGGGCGAGACACCAGATTGACAGTTTTCTCTAACGCTGAATCAGTGAAGATGTAATGTTTACTCTCCACCTGACTCTCCACTCAATAACATATAAATATTGCATGTTTATATGCTATATGCTGTGTAACATGTTTCATATATAATTTTGAAGAAACTATCATAGATGGATTAATGAAAATGTCTTCATTTACCCTTTGGCTGTTTCGGTGGACCCCTGCATAACGATATTAATCCGTGCATGAGAGCTCATTGTTATGCGAAATTATGTTATGCGGATGAATTTTCCCCATAAGAAATAATGGAAATCAAATTAATCCGTGCAAGACACCCGAAAGTATGAAAAAAAAATATTTTTACCACATGAAATATTAATTTTAATACACACAAACTGAAAAAGGCATGCACAATTACATGACACTTACCTTCATTGAAGATCTGGTGATGATTGATGGGATGGGAGGAGGAGAGAGTCTTAATGTTTAGAAGGGGAATCCCCTTCCATTAAGACTTGAGGTGTCAAGTCCTTTTCTGGGGTTACTTCGCTTCTTCTTTTAATGCCACTAGGACCAGCTTCAGAGTCACTGGACTTCTGTCGCACAACACATCTGTCCATAGTGGCCTGTACCTCTCGTTCCTTTATGACTTCCCTAAAGTGTTTCACAACATTGTCAGTGTAATAGTCACCAGCACGGCTTGCATTAGCTGTGTTAGGGTGATTTTCATCCATAAAGGTTTGCACTTTCAGCCACATTGCACAGATTTCCTTAATCTTTGTAGTAGACAACTTCTTCAATTTCTCTATCCCCTCCTCCGAAGCAGTTTCCGCAGGTGTAGCCTCTTGCTGTTGAAGTTGATCTATCAGCTCATCAGTGGTTAGTTCTTCATTGTCCTCCTCCACCAACTCTTCCACATCATCCCCACTAACCTCCAACCCCCAAGGACTTCCCCAATGCCACAATTGATTCCTCAACTGGCATACTCCTCTCAGGGTTAGCCTCAAATCCTTCAAAATCCCTTTTGTCTACACATTCTGGCCACAGTTTCTTCCAAGCAGAGTTCAAGGTCCTCTTAGTCACTCCCTCCCAAGCCTTACCTATAAGGTTTACACAATTGAGGATATTAAAGTGATCTCTCCAAAACTCTCTTAGAGTCAGTTGAGTTTCTGAGGTCACTACAAAGCAAACCCTTTTAAACAGAGCTTTTGTGTACAGTTTTTTGAAGTTTGCAATAACCTGCTGGTCCATGGGCTGCAGGAGATGAGTGGTATTAGGAAGCAAAAACTTCACCTTAATGAACTTCATGTCTCCATAAAGTCGCTCTGCCACGTCTGTAGGATGACCAGGGGCATTGTCTAACACCAGGAGGCACTTAAGGTCTAATTTATTTTCAGTTAGGTAATCTTTCACATTGGGGGCAAATGCATGGTGTAACCAGTCATAGAAAAAGTCCCTAGTGACCCATGCCTTACTGTTTGCCCTCCACAGCACACACAAATTAGCCTTGAGGATATTCTTTTGTCTGACCGCTCTGGGAGTTTCTGAGTGATACACTAATAAAGGCTTCACTTTGCAATCACCAGTAGCATTGGAACACATCAACAGAGTAAGCCTGTCTTTCATAGGCTTATGTCCTGGGAGTGCCTTTTCCTCCTCAGTAATGTAGGTCCTGCTTGGCATTTTCTTCCAAAACAGGCCTGTTTCATCACAATTAAACACTTGTTCAGGTTTCAGTCCTTCACTTTCTATGTACTCCTTGAATTCATGCACATATTTTTCAGCTGCTTTGTGGTCCGAACTGGCAGCCTCACCATGCCTTATCACACTATGTATGCCACTACGCTTCTTAAATCTCTCAAACCAACCTTTGCTGGCCTTAAATTCACTCACATCATCACTTGTTGCAGGCATTTTTTTAATTAAATCCTTATGCAACTTCCTAGCCTTTCACTTATGATCACTTGAGAGATGCTATCTCCTGCTATCTGTTTTTCATTTATCCACACCAATAAGAGTCTCTCAACATCTTCCATCACTTGCGATCTCTGTTTCGAAAACACAGTTGAACCTTTGGCAAGAACAGCTTCCTTGATTGCATTTTTGTTGCCCACAATAGTAGCGATGGTTGACTGGGGTTTATTATACAACCTGGCCAGCTCGGAGACACGCACTCCACTTTCATACTTATCAATGATCTCTTTCTTCATCTCTATAGTAATTCTCACCCTTATTCCTGTAGGGGTTTGGCACTAGAAGCTTTCTTGGGGCCCATGGTCACTTATTTTGCAGATAAAATCACCAAAAACACTGTAATAATGCGAAATATTTCGATTGTATGCTTGGATGTTACCACGGAGGCTGGCTGGTAAACAATGCCACCGGCGGAACATGTGAGGGTGGCTAAGGCCGCACATCAGACGCGTCTCGGACGAGCAGCGTTGAGCGGGTTTTTTAGCGGTATGCGAGGCAAAATCTTAGCGATAAAACGTATCGGTATGCGGATTTAACGTTATGTAAGGCCAACGGTATGCGGGGGTCCACTGTATATATACGTCTTACGAGCCAATGTGTTTGATGTATATATACTCAAAAATTCTAGCGGCTTCAAATCAAGCAGGAGAAAGCTGGTAGGCCCACATGTGAGAGAATGGGTCTGTGTGGTCAGTGTGCACCATATAAAAAAATCCTGCAGCACGCAGTGCATAATGAGAAAAAAAAACTGACCATGTTTTTGGATTAAAACGCCGACTTTGTGGTGCATTTTCGTATAGTATTTATGATTGTATTCTCATTTTCTTCATCTCATTTGATAGAATGGAAAACATATTATAGAAATAAAGGTGATTTTAATTGGTTTTACTATGAAAAGAACCTTGAAATGGAGCTCAAAGTAGGGGAAATGTTTGATTTTTGCCAATGTTCAGAAGTAAACAAATGATGTCATTGTTCAATAAATGTCCAACTAGCCATTCTGATATGCAGTCATGAATGGGTTGACATTATTTACACAATTATTACAATATTGCAGTAGTCTGTGTAACAGTAAATCTTCTATTTATTTTTTTTTTTTGAATAAAAATTCAAAATAGAAAGCAAGAGTAATATCAAAGGGGCCTGGAGACATGACTGATGAACAAAGAAAATGTTATTTTAGAGCCAGAAATGTCTGCATTGTTCATTCTGGACCTTATTTTGAAACTGGCATATTTTTTAATTTGCATGAAATTGGCCAAATTGCAAATTTCTGACCACGTTATTGGGTAGTTGAAATCGGTAAATGGGCAGTTTCTTGTACTCAGTCGATAGAACAAATGGAGTTCCATCAAGGTTCCTTGATGCTGATGAGGGGCTCTTGATCTAGAGAATTGGATCTGTGCTCCAGTTAGCTAAATTAATGATAGTAATAATAATAATAATAATTATTATTATTAGCGATAGAGCTTCAGTTCCCTAAATTAATAATAATAATAATAATAATACAGGTCTCCCTCAACATTCGTGAGGGTTAGGGGATCAAGAGCCTTGTGAATGTTGAAAAATTGTGAATGTTTGGTGCCCCAGTATATTGTAGGGAAATAAAATACTGCTTCCTTAACCTATTGAACCATAAACAATCATAAAACACATGAAAACATTGTAAAATACATACATGCTCCTCCCACTCATTTATTTGTCCAGTCTCTTTTTAAAGCTATTCAAGGTCCTATCAAAGCTAAAACCTTGGGTAGTTTCAAATTTAGGTTGTATAAATACACGAGTGAGAGGGGTTGGATTTGAGTGGGACTTGCACACGAGTAAATAGAATTATCAAAGCTTATTGTTTGGGTAGCATTTATTCTGTTAGTGGGTTCGATTTGTGAAGGACCTACCTAGTATGGGCCAACAGGCCTACTGCAGTGTTCCTCCTTTCTTATGCTCTTATGAACAATCATAAAATACGTACATGAAAACATCGTAAAATATTGTACTGCCTCCACCACTGCTTTGTAATTTGGCAAAGCTAAAAAATTATCAAGTTTTCTATTCACTGTAGTTGTCATTGCTTGTTGATAAGGAAATTTGTGGGGAGGATTGATGTGACCCTGTACATACCTGTTAAAACATACGACAGGTAGTACCATAGTTATTACTTGCCACAGCTATCACCCACCTCTACCAAAATTACTATCTCCTGCAAATGTTAGTAAAAAATACCATATTTTACCAGCTAAGGCAAGATATTTTACACAATAAGTATGTTCAGAGTAATACCCACCATAATATAAATGTAAGCTATCCAAGAAAACACACACACAAAAAAAATAAAATTAACTACCAGAATGCTTTTGCAAATGTAAACTATTAAATACATGTTAATAAATTTTTTACAATATAGGAATAACATCAAATTATATTTCCCTTGCATTTTCAACAATAAAAATAACTATGTAGAAGATAGTGGTTGGAGGCTTGAGCATTCGGAACCCTTAACCCCTTAACTGTCCAAACGTTTTCATTTATTTATTTGTTTATTTATTAACAATTTGAGCATACATACAGAGGTACAAAAAAATACAGATAAGAGCAGCATGCCAAAGCCACTTATACTATGCATAGCATTACGGGCTGGCTTAAAATTAACTTAAGATTAACTAAGCAATGATGAAATCAGTGATAAAACATTAATGTAAACAGATTACTATAAAGCACAAGTGAGTATTACAGAGACAGGTCATATGGTTGCATGCATTGTTGTACATTCAGTAGAATGGAGTATTCTGTTAGGTAGTGTATTTAAAAAATAATAAAGTTAGATTGGGCTAGATTGATCTACATTCTCTCTCCCAGCGCTCCGAATATTTTGAAAAATAAAAAAATAATTTTTTTTTTCTAAATGAAGAGGACTTTTTTTACATAATGTAAAAAAAAAAAAAATCTAGTCAGTACTTACCAAGATACAAGGCCACAAAGTCAGCACTTATCACTCATCTGATGGCAACATGAAGCACTGCCACTTGCAGATGTGTTGCCGATATACCTTTTTATCTCATTTTTTTTTAATTTGTATAATTTTTATGTTCTGACAATGTAGTAGTTCTTGTGATTTCATAGTTAATCTTTGTTCTGACACTAATATTAGGTACTGAAACAGTGCTCAAATAGTCACAAACAAAGTGAAAGGTGAATATTTTTACCTACCTTAGTCACATACTATTGTCTAGAAATATATACATAGTATTTATAGGTCCCAGCAATGTTTTGAATACACAGGAGTATATAATAATAATAATAATTAATAATAAGGGGTGTTAATGTTGCAGTTTAAAAACTGTAGTGTAAAGCACCCTTCTGGCAAGACAGTGATGGAGTGAATGATGGTGAAAGTTTTTCTTTTTCGGCCCACCCTGCCTTGGTGGGAATCGGCCAGTGTGATAATAAAATAAATCAAAATAATAAGTATACAAGATATGATGTAGGGCATAATGACAGTAGTTTGTTGGACTATGTATTGGTAGATAAAAGACTGTTGAGTAGACTTCAGGATGTACATGTTTATAGAGGGGCCATAGATATATCAGATCACTTTTTAGTTGTGGCTACAGTGAGAATAAAAGGTAGATGGGATACAAGGAAAATAGAAGCATCAAGTAAGAGAGAGGTGAAGGTTTATAAACTAAAAGAAGAGGCAGTTAGGGTAAGATATAAACAACTATTGAAGGATAGATGGGCTAGTGAGAGTATAGGCAGTGGAGTCAAAGATGTATGGTGTAGGTTTAAAAATATAGTGTTAGAGTGTTAAGCAGAAGTTTGTGGTTACAGGAAAGTGGGTGCCAGAGGGAAGAGGAGCAAATGGTGGAATGATGATATGAAGAGTAGTAAGGGAGAAAAAGTTAGCATATGAGAGGTTTTTACAAAGTAGAAGTGATGCAAGGAGGGTAGAGTATATGGAGAAAAAGTGGTGAAGTAATGTAAAAAGAGAGCAAATGAGAGAGTGGGTGAGATGTTATTAACAAATTTTGTTGAAAATAAGAAAAAGTTTTGGAGCGAGATTAACAAATTGAGGAAGCCTAGGGAACAAATGGATTTGTCAGTTAAAAATAGAAAAGAGTTATTAAATGGAGAGTTAGAGGTATTGGGAAGATGGAGGGAATATTTTGAGGAATTGTTAAATGTTGATGAAGATAGGGAAGCTGTGATTTTGTGTATAGGGCAAGGAGGGATAACATCTTGTAGGAATGAGGAAGAGCCAGTTGTGAGTGTGGGAGGAAGTTCGTGAGGCAGTGGGTAGAATGAAAGGGGGTAAGGCAGCTGGGATTGATGGGATAAAGATAGAAATGTTAAAAGCAGGTGGGGATATAGTTTTGGAGTGGTTGGTGCTATTATTTAATAAATGTATGGAAGAGGGTAAGGTACCTAGGGATTGGCAGTGTGTGTGCATAGTTCCTTTGTATGAAGGCAAAGGGGACAAAAGAGAGTGCAAAAATTATGGGAGGATAAGTCTGTAGAGTATACCTGGTAAAGTGTATGGTAGAATTATTATTGAAAGAATTAAGAGTAAGACGGAGAATAGGATAGATGAACAAGGAGGCTTTAGGAAAGGTAGGGGGTGTGTAGACCAAGTGTTTACAGTGAAACATATAGGTGAACAGTATTTAGATAAGGGTAAAGGGGTTTTTGTGGCTTTTATGGATTTGGAAAAGGCATATGACAGGGTGGATAGGGGGGCAATGTGGCAGATGTTGCAGGTGTATGGTATAAGAGGTAGGTTACTGAAAGCAGTGAAGAGTTTTTACGAGGCTCAAGTTAGAGTATATAGGAAAGAGGAAGATTATTTCCCAGTAAAAGTAGGCCTTAGACAAGGATGTGTGTTGTCACTGTGGTTGTTCAATATATTTATAGATAGGGTTGTAAGAGAAGTGAATGTGAGGGTCTTGGAAAGAGGTTTGGAGTTAAAAGATAAAGAATCAAACACAAAGTGGGAGTTGTCACAGTTGCTTTTTGCTGATGACACTATGTTCTTGGGAGATTCTGAAGAGAAGTTGCAGAGGTTGGTGGATGAATTTGGTAGGGTATGTAAAAGAAAATTAAAAGTGAATATAGGAAAGAGTAAGGTTATGAGGATAACAAAAAGATTAGGTGATGAAAGATTGGATGGAGAGAGTATGGAGGAGGTGAATGTATTCAGATATTTGGGAGTAGACGTGTTAGCAGATGGGTCTATGAAAGATGAGGTGAATCATAGAATGATGAGGGAAGGTGAGCAGTGCACTTAGGAGTCTGTGGAGACAAAGAAATTTGTCCTTGGAAGCAAAGAGGGGAATGTATGAGAGTATAGTTTTACCAATGCTCTTATATGGGTGTGAAGCATGGGTGATGAATGTTGCAGTGAGGAGAACGCTGGAGGCAGTGGAGATGTCATATCTGAGGGCAATGTGTGGTGTGAATATAATGCAGAGAATTCGTAGTTTGGAAGTTAGGAGGAGGTGCGGGATTACCAAAACTGTTGTCCAGAGGGCTGAGGAAGGTTTGTTGAGGTGGTTCAGACATGTAGAGAGAATGGAACAAAACAGAATGACTTCGAGAGTGTGTAAATCTGTAGTGGAGAGAAGGCGGGGTTGGGTCAGCCTAGGAAAGGCTGGAGGGAGGGGTAAAGGAGGTTTTGTGTGCAAAGGGCTTGGACTTCCAGCAAGCATGCGTGAGCGTGTTTGATAGGAGTGAATGGAGACTAATGGTTTTTAATACTTTATATGCTGTTGGAGAGTGAGCAAAGTAACATTTATGAAGGGATTCAGGGAAACCGGCAGGCCGGACTTGAGTCCTGGAGATGGGAAGTATGGTGTCTGCGCTCTGAAGGAGGGGTGTTAACCCTTAAACTGTCTAAACATAGATCTACGTCCACGTGCATGGGGGGGGGGGGCTCCGAACGTAGATCAACTTTTTTTTTTTTACATGCTTTCAAATGAGGAAAACCAAGGTCGGAGCGCTATGCACATGAACATAGATCTGTGTTTAGACAGTTTAAGGGTTAATGTTGCAGTTTTATAAACTGCAGTGTAAAGCACACTTCTCGCAAGACAGTGATGGAGCGAATGATGAAAGCTTTTCTTTTTCAGGCCACGCTGCCTTGGTGGGACTTGGCCGATTTGTTAACAATTAAAAATAAAAAATAATAAGTTACCTTGAAGCTTGATGTAAGAGTGTATCACTTATCTCTTCACTCCACTGCTGACAATGATGAGCATCATCTTATCTAATCTTATCTCTCCGCTAATGACAGTGGTGACAATTGATGAGCGTTGTCTTATCTTATCTCTCCACTAATAACAGTGGTAACATTTGATGAGCCTTCGCTTTATTTGTTTTCAGTCTTACACATAAACATGTCTGCCTATCTATCTGTCAGTCTGTCTATGTCTATCTATCTGTGTCTATCTGTCTATCTGTCTCAAAGAGTTGCTCATGAACCATCTGATATTACGCACAATCACTATCTACAAGCACAGGATAGCACTTTGTCTGGATTTTTTGGGTTATCCTAGGTAATTTACACTATGTATAATTGTATTAACGTATGTGTTCCTGTGAGACAGAGACAGAGATAGATACATAGACAGACAGAGAGAAATAGAGACAACCAATTAGCCAGCCTGCCGAAATTACAGTTCCAGAATAGCACTTTGTCTGTTGTTTTTTTTTGGTTATCCTAGGTAATTTACACTATGTATAATTGTATTTACAGTACGTATGTGTTCTGTGAGATAGAGACAGAGATAGATGCACAGACAGACAGACGGAGATAGAGACAGCCAGTCAACCAGCCAGCCTGCCGAAATTACAGTTCCAGACTTATTTCTTTTTACTTAGGGCATAGGTTATAGGACATTCTGGCAAGATGACACTTTCTTCTTAACCCTTTGACTGTCGCGGCCGTATATATACGTTTTACGAGGTGCCGTGTTTGACGTATATATACTCATACATTCTAGCGGCTTCAAATCAAGCAGGAGAAAGCTGGTAGGCCCACATGTGAGAGAATGGGTCTGTGTGGTCAGTGTGCACCATATAAAAAAAATCCTGGAGCACGCAGTGCATAATGAGAAAAAAAAAACTCCGACCGTTTTTTTTAATTAAATGCCGACTTTGTGGTCTATTTTCGTATAGTATTTATGGTTGTATTCTCGTTTTCTTGGTCTCATTTGATAGAATGGAAAACATATTACAGAAATAGAGGTATTGTTGATTGATTTTACTATAAAAAGAACCTAGAAATGGAGCTCAAAGTAGGGGAAATGTTTGATTTTTGCCAATGTTCAAAAGTAAACAAATGATGCCATTGTCCAATAAATGTCCAACTAGCCATTCTAATATGCAGTCATGAATGGGTTGATGTTATTTATACAGTTATTACAGCATTGCAGTAGTCTGCATAATAGTAAGTCTAATATTTTTTGTTTGAATAAAAATTCAAAATAGAAAGCAAGAGTAATATCAGAGGGGCCTGGAGACGTGACTGATGAACAAAGAAAACGTTATTTTAGATCCAGGAATGTCTGCATTGTTCATTCTGGACCTTATTTTGAAATTGTCATATTTTTTTAGTTTTCGTGAAATTGGCCAAATTGCAAATTTCTGACCACATTATTAGGTAGTTAAAATCAGTAAATGGGCAGTTTCTTGTACTCAATCGATAGAAAAAATGAAGTTCTAAAGAAATAGCTATGAGTGTGGGCGACTGGAACAATGGAATTAGCCGAAAATAGGGCTCAAAGTGGGCGAAATCGCCGATTTGTAAACAGCGCCGAGGTCGCTAATTTCGTGAGAGCATAATTCCATCAGTTTTCCATCAAATTTCGGTTTTTTTGGTGTCATTACAATCGGGAAAAGATTCTCTATCATTTCATAAGAAAAAATAATTTTTTTTTTTTTAAATTTTGCGACACCAGGAGACACCTCAGGATTGGGGGTTGCGACAGTCAAAGGGTTAAAAGAGGAGTGTTAATACGACATGACATAAGTGAATCCTTGGTGTTTGCCGCGCTGTTTGTTCTAGCTGGCACTCAATTGAACTGGTGCTCCCACAAGGTACTAAATGGTCCCAGATATTTTTTAATACAGCGCACACTGTGGGTTAAGAGCCATTCTATGCTGACCAGGCATCTTAGGCCAGTCGTGCCAAATTTGGAGGCAGGAAAAATAAAATGTAGATCTACGTTTGGAGCGCTAGCGGTAAGAACATAGATCTACATTTGGACAGTTAAGGGGTTAACAATACTACCACTGATAAATCCTCAAACACATCCTTGTTTACTACAAATTATGAGTGAATTGGTACTGCCCTCCCTCTCCTTGGATTAAATCTGATTGCTTCCTATTTTTAAGGCACTGTATAACCCTTAATGGTTTAGCATTTCCCTCATGAATACAATAATAATAAATTATTAGAGCCACAATATTGACTTGTTCTCCATAGACAGGCACTGGAATCTGTGTATTTATCTCCAATTTGTGTTTAATTTTTTTTGGTATGGGATCCTTATATGAGTTAAGAATAGAAAGTGGCTGGTGTAGCAAAAATCCTGGTTAGAAGAGTATAGATAGGAAAGGATGAAGGTAGAGAACTGGATGAAAAGGGGATATGTCAACCCTAATATACAGATATGAAGTGGGTATGGCATGTTTGTGAAAATTCTAAAATTAAAGCAATATAAATACTGGAGTGTGTTGCATTAGAGGCAGAGACGGAACATGGAAAAATATTATGAAAGATGTGATATGCAAAATGTTGTGGCTTATGAGATTGAAAAGTCTGGGTTATGATTGTACAGTCATGTTGGACAAAAAGTGGTGACAGGGTAGCAAAGAAAATTGAGTAAGAGTGCAAGTTTATTCAAATGGAAGGCAAGAGAGAAAAGCTGGTATGCCTGTGAATGATTCACAAGCAGTGGCAGTGAGGAGAGGAAGCAGTTAGGTGAGAATAAATGAAAATTAGACAATCAACATGTAATATTAGCTGTACTTAATGTTATAGAGTATGCAAGTTATGAAAGGTTATGGCTCATTTAATATTTTTCTCTTTTTGTTTCCTTCAAGGGAGAAGGAATGGAATATGTTGATGCTTGTTAGTGAATCTTGATCCAATCAAAAAATTATTATTTCCCATGTCCGGATGCTGTATGACCCTTGTGTGTTTAGCACTTTCACATTAGTTTATTAATCTCATCCTCTTTGAATTTAATACTTTTCCATGGTTACTGGTCATGTGCCTCTCATCCAATAAAATGCTGTATAATCCATATGGGTTTGGCACATGCTTTTAAATATATAATAATAACAACATTCACTATAAAAGTAGGAACTGGGCAGATCAAGATTTTTGTTTTGTTTTGTTTTATAATTCTGTAATGCATTGAAAACATTTTTAATTACATATTCAGTACACATAAATACTAATCATACTATCGTCGGAGTATTAGAAATGACTCCAGTCATTTGAGACTGGAGGTTGTGAACTCTGCTTTTTGAGAATGCTACCATAATATGCATGAGAAATATTCTGTAATATTGCCCAGGATTGTTTCAAGTCACTCATTATGTTTACAGCAAGCTTGGCAAGGCAAATACAGTTACACACAAATATGATAACCATTTCTTGAGTTGGAAATTAAATTTTATTAACATTTTTACATCAAATCAGTGTTTTCATGACATGATTACCCTATACTGAATTATATTTTATATAAATATTTATAAAATATTTTGTAATCTCCATCAGTTTATAAGTAATGTAAAACAAATTAAATGATTAGACAAAGAGGGTTATTTTTATAATGACTAAAGCTTAAGTACTGTTTATATTGAGCACATAATAACATCACTTATAATTCTTTGTCTTGCTGTTGCTTTTGATTTTACATGATTTCATTGCTGAAGGTTCTATTTTTTACTTTCATTTCTCAGGAGAAATGCAAGATATTCATATCCGAGTTAGGCACCAAAACTTCCACTCTCCACGTAAGCCAGAGCTGCATGCTTGGGATGGCACCATTCTGCTTTCTTTGACAACACACTGGGGGATACTCTCTTGTATCTTCCTTACACAAGTTTATAACTTTCTAGCAGTGTTTTAGCCTGTATGATTTCATGGTCTTTGTAAGAGCTAGTTAACTGAAGCAGATTGGAAAATTTTTAATATGAAAACTCTCACCTTAATACTTATTTTACCAAAAATTATAAAGAAATCTTAAATATTACATAAAGAATTATATATGTAGTAAATTAATGCATCAAACATCATTACATTTATGAATTAGCCAAAAAAATTAATAGACCATTTCTTTGGTGCAAGATTCTAAATGGTAAATAGTTTAATGGTTTCATACAGGTGATTTACCTATAATTTGTTAGGATGTGCTGTATTAGTTATTCATATTACGATGCATGACAACTTGTGCGTGTGAATTATTCATGCACATGTATTCACAAACATACAAGTACCCTTCCTCATGTTCCTCCATCATATACAGTAAGACCTCACATAACACGGCAGTTATGTTCATGAAATCAGTGCTTTATGTAAAATTGCACTATGTAATATAATATCTGTGATGACAGGTTAGGTATACAGCACCTCCAAGAAAACCATACAGGTTTCTTTTTAAGTGTTACATTGTAGGTGTGGTTGCTTTTAACCAAACACCACCAGCTATTATCACTTACCCAGTTCTATCACAACCTTATACCATCTGTCACCACCCTCCACAATCACTGATGGCCAATAATATTTCGTATTGTAGCTGCTACCACCTCCACAACATGCCAGCCCTATCACCCATGACCACCTACCAGCACTGTCACCACCAAACACCATCTATCACCACCTAAAACCGTCACCTAGGAGATGCCTACAGCAAAGAGGGGAATTTTCCAAGTGGGAGGTATCCAATCTGATTTTAAATTTTCCCTGAACCTTACAGTGAGAAGGGGAAATTTCTGATTAAGAACCAACCCAAATTAGATTTTTCTCCAACTTTATTTGTGTTAAACACAGGCTAGCACTCCGCTCTGATAATTTGGGGATATAAATATGATTAACATTCTAATAAAAAAAATGCTACCTAAATCCATGTTATGAAAGGCCTGTTTGTGCTTTTATTTTTCGTTCACTTTCCAGAGAGGACATTCCTACTGCTTGTCTTTGAATGTTGTTCCATATTTATAATTACCCTTTTGACTACCTGGCAGAGGGGAGGCAAAATTAACTTTAACTCATGGTATTGCTTTTAAATTTTGACCTAATGACATGAAATAGCTCTGTTATATCTGCATTTGACCTATTGTATGGAATCTGCTGTCCTGTGGATGTTCCTGTAGCTCATGTATTCCTGGTATAGAGTCTAACCTTGTTTATACCCTCGGTATTTTGTATACTAGGATTACATCCCCTTGTTTTCATTCTTCCACTGATATGAAACCTAGTTCTTGCATTTTTATAACTCATTTCACTCAATTTCATCACCAGTCTAGATTCACTATTTTAGATATTTTTTTAGTTTCATTTTGTTGTGCTATATGAGATTCTTTATTAGTACAGCACACTTAGGAATGTCACATGTATGAGGTAGTGTTATGAATATGTCTTGGTTAAGGTTTCGGGATGCTATACTTATATTTGTGAGCTTAGCTTGTGCTGACAATGTTATTGTATTTTTATGCTTCAGAGGACAGCAACCATCCATCTTTCTCATGAGCATGCAAGATCCAAGGCAGATCTTACAACTTCTATTTACATTCATTATAAATTTTACTTTCCTGTATGTTCTTTAATTCTTAGTCTCTGAGACCAGGCCTTGAAATTGATGATTCCTAGAATTCTTAACAGATATAACAGGTTTGAGACAATGGTTATACCTTTACTTTTAAATTATTTTTGTGAGTTTTTATCCTCAAACAGTATTCCTTTCCTTACCTCCAAGTTTCATAGATTTGCTTTTACTGGAGATAAGTTCCAATAACCACTTACTTACACATTCCTGAAGTCTGTCTAGATCTTCCTGTAATAGTCTATCCACCTCTGTTTGCATTATCTTCAATATTTTAGCTTCATTTGCAAACAAGGATATGTCACTGTTTTTGTATCATATACAGTGGACCCCCGGCTTACGATATTATTTCATTCCAGAAGTATGTTCAGGTGCCATTACTGAACGAATTTGTTCCCATAAGGAATATTGTGAATTAGATTAGTCCATTTCAGACCCCGAAACATACACGTACAAACGCACTTACATAAATACACTTACATAATTGGGAGCTGATCGTAAACCGGGGGTCCACTGTATCTGTACAGAGATTTTTTTCAATGAATACTGTACCATGGACATATTAGGGATACTGCTGTACAAGTTGTGTGTTAATTTCATTAACACAGCTTGTACAGCAGTATCCCCATTAGAAGCTCACTTCATAAATCAGTCACACTTATGACAGGAAACTTATGACATTTTGGTCCAACCTGACCATTGTCAAGTCACATCTGAGTAAGAAAATAGAGAAGCCCAGAAGACAGGATGGGAATAGGGAGCAGCAGTAGTGGTGGTAGTAATAGTTATGGTAAAAAAGGGTGGTCATGGTTGGTGGTAATAGTAGGTGTAGTAGTTGCAGGTGGGTGGTTGGTTTTGTTTTTGTTCTTTAATTGTTGTGGTTGGTTTTGTTTTTCTTTTATTGTTGGTGGTGGTGATAATAATTTGGGATTTTGCTATTCTTGGGGGGTTGTTCTTTCAAGAAATTCACAAGTGCTCACACACCAAGTCATAAATGTAACATCAACATTGAAAAAATACTACAATTTATATTGAAGTGTGACTTTATGATCATAAGCTCTATAAAAGAGATCTGCTTTCAGATTCCTGGTGTAAGACACTAGCAACCTGTTGAACAATCGAGGAGCTATATAAGAAAAAGCTCCTGCAAATAATTTCTCCTCAATAGCATCAGGCTCAATCTAAAAAGGGTCTCCAGTAATTTGCAGAAACATTCCTGGCTCTGACATAAAAAGTATAACCATGTCAGCAAGAAACGGGTTCATTTAATGTAATAGATTTAAATGTTAATAAACAGTCTAAATTTAATTTTTGGTACTGATAGGGAGCTAATGTAGCTCATACAAGTAGAGACTAATGGGAACCTAGTTGGGAATGAAAATACCAGTCTAGCTGCACAATTTAATAGACCCAAGTCTTTTTTTTTTTTTTTTACCAAGTAGTTAGGTAGTAGGTTGGTAGACAGCAACCACCCAGGGAAGTACTACCGTCCTGCCAGATGACTGTGAAACAGAAACCTGTAACTGTTTTGCATGATGGTAGGATTGCTGGTTTCTTTTTCTGTCTCATAAACACGCTAGATAACAGGGATATCTTGCTACTCCTATTTACACTTTGGTCACACTTCACAGACACGCACATGCATATATATATACATACATCTAGGTTTTTCTCCTTTTTCTAAATAGCTCTTGTTCCTCTTTATTTCTTCTATTGTCCATGGGGAAGTGGAAAAGAATCTTTCCTCCGTAAGCCATGCGTGTCGTATGAGACGACTAAAATGCCGGGAGCAATGGGCTAGTAACCCCTTCTCCTGTAGACATTTACTAAAAAAGAGAAGAAGAAAAACTTTATAAAACTGTTTTTAATACTTGACGTGCTATTGGAGTGTGAGCAAAGTAACATTTATGAAGGGGTTCAGGGAAACCGGCAGGCCGGACTTGAGTCCTGGAGATGGGAAGTACAGTGCCTGCACTCTGAAGGAGGGGTGTTAATGTTGCAGTTTAAAAACTGTAGTGTAAAGCACCCTTCTGGCAAGACAGTGATGGAGTGAATGATGGTGAAAGTTTTTCTTTTTCGGGCCACCCTGCCTTGGTGGGAATCGGCCAGTGTGATAATAAAATAATAAATAGTTAGGCAAACCCACAAACAAATACAGTGGTACCCAGAGATTCGAACTTAATCCATTCCAGGAGCTAGGTCTAAAGTCGAAACGTTCGAAACTCGAAGCAGTATTTCCCATAAGAAATAATGTAAATTCAATTAATTCGTTTCTGCTGTCAGGAGGCATGACAAAATTGTACTTCAATATGACACTACTATCAACCCTATGGCTTATTTATCTATCACAATTCATCTAAAATAACATAATAAACAATATAAATAACATAAAAGCCTGATATACACTCTAGAATGAATAAAATATTTATGTCATTACTTATGTGGTGGCGGGTAAGGATGCAGTTGCGGGCACTCTTGGTCCAGCTATGAAAATGTCTTCCCATTCTTTCCTCCTTCAGACGTGTTAGTATAAGAGAAAACAGAGTTTGTAATGCTAACTGCATTAGATCACTTCTTTAATAAGAAAATCATGTAGAAATGAAATGGTGTATGTACACCATTTACATACCTTGCAGAAGATAGGCTTTAAACTCCACAACTTGTGCCTGTGCTGGCATGCAGGAACACATTAAAATCATTAAGAGTGTGTTATTAGTTATGAAGATGCCATAGTAATAATAATAATAGTAATAACAATAACACAATAATTATTACTCTGTGGTGCATTAAATCTCGTATAAAATGTTAACCATTTCAAGGTTTCGGCCGTACTAGTACGGCTTGCGCCCCAGGGTTTTTGACGTACTAGTACGCCTAAATTCTAGTGCCCTCAAATCTAGTGAGAGAAAGCTGGTAGGCCTACATATGAAAGAATGGGTCTTTGTGGTCAGTGTGCGCAGTATAAAAAAAATCCTGCAGCACACAGTACGTAATGAGAAAAAAAAAACTTTGACCGTGTTTTTGGATTAAAACAGTGACTTTGCACTGTATTTTCGTATGGTATTTATTGTTGTATTCTAGTTTTCCTGGTCTCATTTTATAGAATGGAAGACATATTACAGAAATTGCAATGATTTTGACTGGTTTTACAATGAAAAGTACCTTGAAATTGAGCTCAAAGTAGCAGAAATGTTCGATTTTTACCAAAGTTCAAAAGTAAACAAATCTTGCTAAGCGTCCAGTACACGTCAACTGGCGAGTCTAATATTCATTCACAAGTGTGCTGATATTATTTATACCATTTCTACACTAATGCAGTAGTCTGCATAACAGTAAATCTTCTTTTTTTTGTAAGAATAAAAAATCAAAGTGGAAAGCCAAAGAAATATAAGAGGGGCCTGGGGATATGACTGACAAACAGAGAACATGTTATTTTAGTGACAAGAATGTCTTTCTTGTTTATTCTGGACCCTATTCGGAAATTGGCATCTTTTGAAATTTGTGTGAAATTGGCAAAATTGCTAAATTCTGACCACTTTAATGGATAGTTGAAATCGGTAAATGGGTGGTTTCTTGTACTCATTCGATAGAAAAAATGGAGTTCTAGCGAAATGGTTATGATTTCTGTCGACTAGTACACTGAAATTGGCCGAAAATAGGGCTCAAAGTGGGCAAAATCGCCAATGCATAAACATTGAGACAGCTAACTTCGCAAGAGCATAATTCCATAAGTTTTCCATCAAATTTCATACTTTTGGTGTCATTATGATTGGGAAAAGATTTTCTATCTTTTCATAAGAAAAAAATTTTTTTTTTTTTTTTTTTGAAATTTGGGGGACCCTGAGAACAAGTCTTGGAGAGGGCCTGTGGACCCTGAAAGGATTAAATCTTTCAAACCAGCCTTTGCTGGCCTTAAATTCACTCACATCACCACTAGTTGCAGGCAATTTCTTTACCAAATCGTCATGTAACTGCCTAGCCTTTTCACAAATAATCGACGTCATAAGACTCCTGCTAATTGTTTCTCGTTTATCCACACCAATAATAACTTCTCAACATCTTCGAGTACTGGTGATCTCATTTTTGTCAGTATATTTACCCCCTTTGCAACAACAGCTTCCTTGATTTCCTTTTTCTTGGCTATGATGGAAGATATGGTTGTACGGGATTTGTTATACATCCTGGCCAGTTTGCCCACACATACAGCACTTTCATATATATCAATGATGTTTTTCTTAAATTCAGTCATATTTCTCACCTTCTGTACCAAAGGCTTGGCACTAGGAGCTTTATTTGGAGCCATGGTAGCTTATTTAGCACTAGCAAGCACTAAAATGAATGGAATACTGTATTATGAAATATTTCGTATAACACGTGAGGGGACCATCGCTCACTGGTTAACAATGGCACACTGGCTGGTAAGGGAGGCTGAGGCGGCTCAGAGCCGTGAGTACGCGTCCAGGACGAAAGACGATTAGCGAGTTAACGGACCATTTGCGAGCCAATGTTTGGACGAAATAACGCAACGATTTCCGAAATGGACGACTTTCAGGCCGGACGATTATTGAGGGAACACTGTATATACATACAAACATACAGTGGAACCTTGACTTACAAGTGTCCCAACGTACGAGTATTTTGAGATACGAGCCATCAAGCAGTCAATTTTTTGCTCTGAGTTATGAGCCAGCTCCCCCCCACTTTCCCCTCAACCCAAAACCTTGACATCTCTCTTGTTTACCTATGATTTCATACTTTAATTCCATGGAAATCATCCTCTTTTTCTTATCAGCACTGTCCTTTACACCTACTTTCTTAGGACCCATGGTTAGAAAAGTGAAATTTGGCCAAATGACTGTCAAAAATGAAAGCAAAGTAGGAGAGAACTGCTCCCACAGCTAGGAAACAGTGCACTGAGTTGACTTTGTTCTGAAACTCTCACTGTTATAATGTATTATTATTATTAATTTACGGAACTGAAGCTCTATTGTTATTGAATCGGGGATAATCACAGATAGCACTACCGACCACTACCCTACCTTCCTCTTGACAAACATTAGTAAACCACCACTTGAATACAACAAAGTTTCATTTAGACTCCATGACGAGGACTCAATAAGGAAGTTCACAGCTGACCTAGAGACTGTTGACTGGCCTACAGAATTCTCCAAGGCCAATGGTATTGATGACTGGACAGACATTTTTCTTAACAAATTACTTAGACTATACAACAAACATTGTCCTATAAAAACGAAACAGATCACAAACAAACGGCTTGGTTGCCCATGGCTAACCAGCACCATTCTGAAATCCACTGATAAGAAACACCAATATGAAAAGCAATATAGACAGGGCTTAATACACAAAGATATTCTTAAACACTATTCATGGGCTCTGGTGGCCTGGTGGTTAACGCTCTCGCTTCACACGGTGAGGGCCTGGGTTCGATTCCCAGCCAGAGTAGAAACATTGGACGTGTTTCTTTCCACCTGTTGTCTATGTTCCCCATCAGTAAAATGGGTACCTGGGTGTTAGTCGACTGGTGTGGGTCGCATCCTGGGACACTGACCTAAGGAGGCCTGGTCACAGACCGGGCCGCGGGGGCGTTGACCCCCGGAACTCTCTCCAGATAAACTCCAGATCAGTTCTCACCAAAGTAATAAAGAAAGCCAAACAACTATACTACTCCAGTAGATTCACTGACACAAGAGGAGATATAAAAAAGACCTGGAAAACACTCTCTCAGATTCTAGGGACCCACAAACTAAAAAAAGCCAAGAATATTGTCCTAACTAAACCTAATGAAACACCACTGCATCCCACTGACACAGCTAACAAGATAAACGACTTCTTCTCAACCATAGGATCTAATCTCACCAATAAAATCCCACGTACCAATGCCCATGCCGGGGACTACCTAGATGGGAATTTCCCAAATTCCTTCTATCTTGCACCAACTGAGCCCACGGAAGTCACCGAGATTATAAAGTCACTTAAAAATAACTCGGGGAATCTGTCTAATGTCCCACCATTATTGTACAAGCAAGCGGCCCATGTCCTTTCGCATGCTATTTCATTACTTTTTAACAAGCCACTAGAAACTAGCACCTTCCCTAAACTACTCAAGACGGCAAGGGTTACACCAATACATAAAGGTGGTGACCCTACAGATTTAAACAACTATAGGCCAATATCAAACTTACCAGTGCTATCCAAAATCTTTGAGAAACTCATGCACAGGAGACTATATTCATTTATAATGGCACAAAACATACTCAACCCCTGCCAATTTGGGTTCAGGAAAAATAAAAGCACTAATGATGCAATCATAAAAATGCTAGATCTGCTTTACACAGCATTGGAAAATAAGGAATATTCACTAGGATTTTTTATTGACCTAAGAAAAGCTTTTGACACAGTAGAATACGGCATTCTACTCTACAAACTTGACCATTATGGTATAAGAGGCCATGCGCTTGCATATTTCAAATCTTACTTTACTAATAGGTATCAGTATGTCACCATTAAAGACACAGCATCAACAACACGACCACTTGATACTGGAGTTCTGCAGGGAAGTGTCCTTGGTCCCCTGCTCTTCCTCATATACATCAATGATCTTCCAAACGTATCCCAACACCGGAACCCCATTCTCTTTGCTGACGACACTACTTATGTCATCTCTCACCCTAATCTTGCCACCCTCAACACCATTGTTAACGAGGAGCTGATCAAAATATCGACTTGGGTGACGGCCAATAAACTTACACTTAACACTGACAAAATCTACTACAGTGGACCCCCGGTTAACGATATTTTTTCACTCCAGAAGTATGTTCAGGTGCCAGTACTGACCGAATTTGTTCCCATAAGGAATATTGTGAAGTAGATTAGTCCATTTCAGACCCCCAAACATACACGTACAAACGCACTTACATAAATACACGTACATAATTGGTCGCATTCGGAGGTGATCGTTATGCGGGGGTCCACTGTATATTATGTTTGGTAGCAGAGCAGGAGTTGCGCAAATTAACATTAAGATCGACAACACTCTGATTGCCAGACATAATGAGGGCAAATTCCTAGGCCTATACCTCGACAACAACCTGAATTTCAGCACCCATATCCAACACATAACCAAAAAAGTATCCAAAACGGTTGAGATCCTCTCCAAGATATGATACTACGTACCGCAGACTGCCCTTCTCACACTATACCACTCGCTTATTTATCCATACCTCACCTAAGCTATTTGTGCTTGGGGATCAACTGCAGCAACACACCTAAAGCCAATAATAACCCAACAAAAAGCCACAGTAAGAATAATCACTAAATCCCATCCCTGGCAACACACCCCCTCCACTCTTCATAGATCTAAACTTACTCCCTGTTCAGTACATCCACACTTACTACTGTGCAGTCTACATCTATAGGACCTTAAATTCCAATATTAACCTTGACCTAAAATGCTTTCTTGATAGTTGTGACAGAACCCACAGGCATAACACCAGACACAACATCTCTATGACATTCCCCGTGTCCGACTAAACCTTTACAAAAATTCAATGTATGTCAAAGGCCCTAAAATCTGGAACACCCTACCTGAAAACTCTAGAACTGCAGACACATTCATCTCCTTCAAAACTACCATTAGAAAACATCTTATCTCCCTGATAAACCCTGTCAACTAATTACACGAATACCACCTGGTGGTTCACATGTACGTACACTCACCCATTTGACCATAAACAGAAATATCAATCTTAATCTTAAAATAATGAATCCTAACTAGTCATTAGTTGGCCTGTGATACTCCAATATTGAAACTATGTATTGTGCCAAAACAAAAGCATTCACATTGCTAAACTCACAAACTAGTATTTAGTCACTTAGCCATAATACCAACTTACCTCATAATTTGTAATATTTTAAATTTAAGAATTAATCTAAGTCTGCCTGAAATGCCTAGCCATGCTAGGCGTTCTAGTGGTACACTGTAATTATTTTACTACATGTAAACCACACAATAACCAAATTCTGTAAACTCAGCATTGTAATCCTTATAGAGAATAAACTTATATATTTTATAATAATAATTGTAATAATAATTATTACAATTCAAAGCACCTCTGCAAAAGCAGTGATAATGTGTGAGTGTGGTGAAAGTGTTGAATGATGATGAAAGTATTTTCTTTTTGGGGATTTTCTTTCTTTTTTTGGGTCACCCTGCCTCGGTGGGAGACGACCGACTTGTTGAAAAAAAAAAAATTATTATTATTGATAATTTAGGGAACTGAAGCTCTATTATCATAATTATTTTTATTATTATTGCTTTTATTATTATTATTATTATTATTATTATTATTATTATTATTAAATTAGGGAACTTGAGCACATATCCAATTCCCTAGATCAAGAGCCCCTCACCAGCATCAAGGTTCCTTGATGCTGGTGAGGGTCTCTTGATCTAGGAAATTGGATATGTGCTCTAGTTCCCTACATCATCCTTTTGAGGGTCAAGAGGTCCTCTCCCAAACTCTTTCTCAGGATCGAAAAATTTTTGAAAAAAAAAAAAAAGAAAAAAAAAATTCTTACGAAAGAGAATCTTTTTCCAATCATAATGACACCAAAAGTATGAAATTTGATGGAAAACTTAGAACTCTGCTCTCATGAAGTCTGCGGTCTTAAAGTGGGCGATTTCACCCATTTTGAGTCCTATTTTCGGTGAATTCCAATGCTGCAGTTGACTAAAATCATAGCTATTTCCCTAGAACTCCATTTGTTCTATCGATTGAGTACAAGAATCTGCCCATTTACCGATTTCAATTACACAATAATGTGGTCAGAAATTGGCAATTTGGGCAATTTCACACGAATTTCAAAATATGCTAATTTCGAACTAGAGTCCAGAATAAACAAGACGGACATTCATGGCATTAATATAACATTGTATCTGTTCATTAGTCATGTCTCTAGGCCCCTCTTACATTACTTTTAATTTCCATTTTGAATTTTTATTCTCACAGAAAACAGGTTTTCTGTTATGTATACTATTACATCATTATAAAAAGGTATAAATTATATCAGTGCACTTGTGAAAGAATATCAGACTCGCCAGTTGATGTGTATTGGATGCATGACTTGATTTGTTTACTCTTGAACATCAGGAAAAATCAATCATTTCCGCTACTTTGAGCTCAATTTCAAGGTACTTGTCATCGTGAAACCAATCAAAATCATCTCTAATTCTGTAATATATCTTCCATTCTATCAAATGAGACCAAAGAAACTAGAATACATACAACTATAAATACCATACAAAAATACACTAGAAAGTTGCTGTTTTACACCATAAACAGGTGCTTCAGGATTTTTTTTATACTGTGCACACATACCCATTCTTTCATATGTAGGCCTGCCAGCTTTCTTCCACCAGATTTGAAGGTGCTAGAATTTAGGTGTACAACTACGTGACCAACCCTGGCTGCAATGATGTACTTGTATGTGACCGACCCTCAAAGGTTAATAATAATAATTATTGCAATAACAATAGAGCTTCAGTTCCCTAAATTAATAATAATAATAATAATTATAATAATAAAAATAAAATAATAATTATAATAGAGCTTCAGTTCCCTAAATTATCAATAATGATAATAAAAATAATAATGATTATTATTATTATTATTATTACAATAACGATAGAGCTTCAGTTACCTAAATTAATAATAATAATGATAATGTACATAATACATACGTAATAATTATTCAGAATGCTGCTGCTAGTTGGCGCAGCTGATGGCAGTACACATGTTTACATCACTGCCAAAGCAGTTCTCTCCTGCTTTGCTTACAATTTTGACAGTCAATTGGCCAAATTTCACTTTTCTAACCATGGTTCCTAAGAAAATAAATGCAAAGGACAGTGCTGAGAAGAAAAAGACGATGATTTCCATGGAATTAATGCATGAAATCATAGATAAACCTATGCAAGGTGCATGATTGTGGATTTAGCCAGACAATACCAGCGCAGTACATCTACTATATGTACAATACTAAAGCAGCAGGAGTCTATAAAGGCTATAGCACCAGCCAAGGACGTTACAATAACGTCAAAGCTGCGGACCTCTGTCTAACAGAGAGTTAACAGAGGGTTAGGCAAAAATCCTAGTTAGGAAAATATATATATGTATTTGTCATAACACTATATACACACTCTAAAAAACACCGGGCAACAGGAGAGTCCTGGAAAGCATAAACACCTAGCCTAGCAATGCCAGGCCTTCCCTACTCCAATACCGACCCTATTTCTTATTTCCTCACTCATCCCACAGAACCCTGACCATGTCAGAGCTTAGGTGAGCCTACAGGTAAACCATAGAAGAAGTTTCGGATTTAGAACCCCTTTTTGGGTGATATTTTGTTTCAGATATCGGACCATGATCCAGAAATCATACATATCATACTTGTCTGCCCGCCAGGGGAATGCTGCCACTAGTGCGTGCATACGCGTCTTAGTCTGCCTCTTTCACTGGTCTAGTGAGCATTGCTTTGCGCGTTCCAAAACATTTCGTAATAATCCATTGTTTTTGGTGCTTGACTATTTAGTGTGACTACGAAATAAGTCACCATGGGCCCAAAGAAAGGTGGTAAAGAAGGTGAGAAACACTAGAGAATTGAAAAAAGAAATTGTAGCAAAATATGAAAGTGGCGTACCTTTAGCCGAGCTTGCCAGGATGTATGGGAAGTCGAAATCCACAACCTGTTCCATCCTGGCAAAGAAAATAGAAATCAATGAAGCTAAAGTTGCAAATGGGGTAAATGTGCTAACGAAACAGAGATCACAAACAATTGAAGATGTGGAGTTGTTGTTGGTGTGAATCAACGAAAAACAGTTAGTGGGAGATAGTGTTGTGGAATCGATCATTTGTGAAAAGGCAAGGCAGTTGCATGTGGATCTCGTAAAGAAAATGCCTGGAATGAGTGCTGCTGTTAATGAATTTCAGCAGCAGAGGCTGGTTCAACAGATTCAAGAAGCATAGTGGCATACACCGTATTGTAAGGCATGGTGAGGCTGCAAGTTCAGACAAACATGCGGCTGAAGAATTCATGCATGAATTCAAGGAATACATAGAGGCTGAAGGATTCGTCCCCCAACAAGTGTTCAATTGTGATGAAACGGGCCTCTTTTGGAAGAAAATGCCAAAGAGGACCTACATCATGCAGGAGGAAAAGGCACTGCCAGGACACAAGCATATGAAGGATAGGCTAACTCTTTTGTTCTGTGGTAATGCTAGTGGGGATTTCAAAGTGAAGCCTTTACTGGTGTATCACTCTGAAACTCCCAGAGTGTTCAAGAAAAACAATGTCATCAAGAGTAAATTGTGTATGATGTGGAAAACTAATAATAAGGCATGGGTCACAAGGCATATTTTCATTGACTGGGTCTTTGAAGTGTTTGGCCTAAGTGTGAAAAATACCTCCTGGAAAATAAATTGGCACTCAAGTGCCTCCTGGTACTGGACAATGCTCCTGCTCATCCTCCAGACTTGGAAGATCAATTGTATGGGACTTCAGTTTTATAACAGTGAAATTCTTGCCTCCTAACACCACTCCTCTCATCCAGCCCATGGACCAGCAGGTTATTTCTAACCTCAAAAAACTTTACACTAAAGCAATGTTTCAAAGGTACAGTGGAACCTGTACTTGGGAGTTTAATCCGTTCCATGACCTTGCTCGCAACTGGATTTGCTCGTTTGCAGAGTCAATTTTCCTCATTTAAATTAATTGAAATGCAATTAATCTGTTCCAGTGGAATTCTGTACTTCAATAATTTCGCTAATATCAACTCTACGGCTTATTTATCTATCTCACTTCATCTAATATGACTTAATAAACAATATAAATAACATAGAAACCTGATATATAGTCTAAAATGAATACAATATGTCATTCATGTAGTGGTATGGGCGGTGTCGGCGGTGGACGAGAGTTTGTCTACTATTATTATTATACATATAATTATTATTATTGTATTATACTATATTATTTTTTTTTTTTTCAACAAGTCGGCCGTCTCCCACCGAGGCAGGGTGACTATTATTATATTATTATTATTACAGTGGACCCCCGGTTAACGATATTTTTTCACTCCAGAAGTATGTTCAGGTGCCAGTACTGACCGAATTTGTTCCCATAAGGAATATTGTGAAGTAGATTAGTCCATTTCAGACCCCCAAACATACATGTACAAACGCACTTACATAAATACACTTACATAATTGGTCGCATTCGGAGGTGATCGTTATGCGGGGGTCCACTGTATTTTATTATACTATTATTATTATTATTATTATTATTATTATTATTATACATATTGTTATTATTCATATTATTATACATATTATTATCATTATTATTATTATTATTATTATATAAATTTGTAATTTTTATTCACACAAAAAATATAAGATTTACTGTTATTCCTTATTGCAATAATTGTATAAATATGTCAACCCATTCACGACTGCATATTGGAATGGACAGTGACATCATTTGTTTACACTGAAACAGCCAAGCAGTGGACCATTTCTCCTAGGTTGAGCTCAATTTCAAGGCACTTTTCGTCATGAAACCAATCAAAATCATATCCATTTCTGTAATATATCTTCCATTCTATCAAATGAGACCAAAAAAATGAGAATACAACCATAAAAACCATTCGAAAATACCACTAAGGGGTGGCTAATTGCTGTGAAGTGAGCTTCATTATTTATGCTTAGATTTCTTTCATTATTATTATTATTATTATTATTATTATTATTATTATTATTATTATTATTATTATTAGTATCATTATTATTATATAAATAATTTGTAATTTTTATTCACACAAAAAATATAAGATTTACTGTGACGTCATTTGTTTACACTGAAACGGCCAAGCAATGGACCATTTCTCCTAGGTTGAGCTCTATTTCAAGGTACTTTTCATCGTGAAAACAATAAAAATCATATCTATTTCTGTAATTTATCTTCCATTCTATCAAATGAGACCAAAAAAACGAGAATACAACCATAAAAACCATTCGAAATTACCACTAAGGGGTGGCTAATTGCTGAGAAGTGAACTCCATTATTTATGCTTAGATTTCTTTCATTTTTGGTGTACATTAAGAAGCATCTTTCCATCATACATTGCCCAAGTTTCAATAAGATAGACCAACAAACAAATGAGATACAATTCCCGAGATCAAGAGCAAGAGCCCCTCACCAGTGTCAGGGAACCTGCCTTGAGGTCTGCTCACTTGTGGAAATTTTGCTTGCGTATGGAAGCAAAAAATCGACCCATCGACTGCTAGTATTTGGAAAAACTCGCACGTGGACACGCTCGCAAGTAGAGGTTCCACTGTACTTTGAAGTGACCTCGGACACTGAATTGACCCTTAGAGAGTTCTGGAGGGATCATTTCAATATCCTCCACTGCATTAAGCCTAATAGGTAAGGCTTGGCAGGGAGTGACTTCCAGGACTTTGAACTCTGCTTGGAGAAAATTGTGACCAGAATGTGTCCTCGACAAAGATCCCTATGCCTGTTGTGGAATGTATTGTGTCTTTGGGGAAGTCCATGGGGTTGGATATGAGTGGCAAGGATGTGGAAGAGTTGGTGGAGGACCACAGAGAAGAGCTAACCACTGAAGAACTGCAAGACCTTCAACTGGAACAGCAACAGATTGCAGCTGAGGAAATTGCTTCAAAGGAGGAGGAAGAGAGAGGGAAGAAGGCGCTTTCTTCATTGATTAAGGACGTGTGCAAAGTGGAGCGAGTTGCAAAGTTTTGTGGAGAAATATCACCCTGACCAAGCTAAAACAAGCCATATCTGCAACACGTTCAGTGACAAAACCTTGTCCTATTTCAGGCAAATCTTAAAGAGATGCCAGAAACAGAGCTCTCTGGACAGTTTTTTTGTGTGACAGGGGTCCAGTGGCTCAAGCTTGTCCTAGTGCCAGTAAAAGACAAAGAAAGGAAATAACCCCAGAGAGGGCTTTGACACCTAAAGTCCTTATAGAGGGAGATTCTGCTTCCAAACAATAATCAGTCCTCCCTGTCTTCCATACATCATCAAGTGTCTTCAATAAAGGTATGTAATGTTTATATTTATTTATCACTGTTTTCTGTATGTAAAACTATAGCTATTCTTTAAAAAATGTATTTTTTGTTAACATTTTTGGTTTTCTGGAATGGATTAACCCTTCGACTGTCGCAACGCCAGATCCTGAGGTGTCTCCTGGTGTCGCAAAATATTTGAAAAAAAAAAAAAAAAAAAAAAATCTTATGAAATGATAGAGAATCTTTCCTGATGGTAATGGCACCAAAAGTATGAAATTTGATGGAAAACTTACAGAATTACGCTCATGTGAAGTTAGCGACTTTGGCGATATTTACGGATCGGCGATTTCGCCCACTTTGAGCCCTATTTTTGACTAATTCCATTGTTCCAGTCGGCCAAACTCATAGCTATTTCTTTAAAACTCCATTTGTTCTGTCAATTGAGTACAAGAAACTGCCCATTTACTGATTTCAACTACTCAGTAAAGTGGTCAGAAATTGGCAATTTGGCCAATTTCATGCAAATTAAAAAAATATGCCAATTTCAAAATAGGGTTCAGAATGAACAATGCAGACATTCCTGGCTCTAAAATAACATTTTCTTTGTTCATCAGTCACATCTCCAGGCCCCTCTGATATTACTCTTGCTTTCTATTTTGAATTTTTATTCAAACAAAAAATAGAAGATTTACTGTTATGAAGACTACTGCAATATTGTAACAATTGTATAAATAATGTCAACCCATTCATGACTGCATATTAAAATGGCTAGTTGGACACTTACTGGACAATGACATCATTTGTTTACTCTTAAACATCGGTAAAAAATCAAACATTTTCCCTATTTTGAGCTCCATTTCAAGGTCCTTTTCATAGTAAAACCGATCAAAATCGCCTCCATTTCTATAATATGTTTCCCATTCCATCAAATGTGACTACAAAAACGAGAATATAACCATAAAAACTATACAAAAATACACCTCAAAGTCGGCATTTTAAACCAAAAACATGGTCAAATTTTTTTTCTCATTATGCACTGCTTGCTGCAGGATTTTTTTTATTCTGCGCACACTGACCACACAGACCCATTCTCTCACATGTGGGCCTACCAGCTTTCTCCCACTTGATTTGAAGCCGCTAGAATTTTTGAGTATATATACGTCAAACATATTGGCTCGTAAGACGTATATATACGACTGAAACAGTCAAAGGTCAATTGTATTTACATTATTTCCTATGGGAAATATTGCTTCAGTTTTTCATCCGTTTCGGATTCATAATGACCTTCCGGAACGGAGTAAGTACTAAAACGGGAGTTCCACTGTATGTTTAGCTGTGCATTTGAAGCTCTGTTTCCAAAAAGCATGAAGTAGGTTTTATCTATATTGAGAGTAAGTTTATCTGTACTCATCCAAGTAGATATTTTTTGCAGTTCAGCATTTACACTGTTAGTATGGTGAGAGAAGACAAATAAAATGGGCTTAAGAAGATAAGATGCATATGGTAGGTCATTGATGTAAATGAGAAAGAGAAGTGGGCCAAGCACTGTGGGACTGCAACAAGAACAGGTTGTGTAGTGGAGTTGGCTCCATTTGTGTATACATACTGATTTTAGGTAATCGAGTGTCCTCTGACCCCGTAATGCTCGAGTTTTTGGTGCAAAAGTTCATGGTCAATTGTATCAAAAACTTTTCGCAAGTCTATGAAAAGTCCCAGTGGAAATTAATTTTTCTCGAGTGCAGAATATATTAGTTCAAACACATGTATAATAGCATCATTAGTATTTTTTTCGGTCTGAACCTAAACTGAGAAGGGTTGAGTATGTTGTGGGATACGAAGCAGGAGTAGACTTGTTTGTGAATTAATTTTTCGAAAATTTTAGATAGTAGAGGCAGGTTTGATACAGGCCTATAGTTGTTCAGTTGGATCACCTCCTTTGATTCTCAGGGTGACTCTCGTTGTCTTGAGTATGGATATACACACACACAGTAAACTGTCAATTAAGACTGTTTCCATTAAAATGTTTTCTCTATTACATTACTGTCAAATTTTACACCGTAAAATTCAATTTAAATGGTTCTGCTTCTTGGTAGGAAATAAATTTCAGCGCTGCAAGCTGGACAGTGGAGATTTTCCCTTGTAGTGAGTGCTAGGCAGTCTGCCTGTGGGTGAGACCATTATCTTATATGGGGGAGACCTTAGTTTCCTTCCCTGCCACCTCCGTACCAGTGCTCCGTATATATGCCCTCCAGTACGGTACCCAGCACTGTCTGTGAGTTTGGTTTTAGTCTTTTCATTACCATACATTGCATCTGCCAAGGAACCATGACACCCAGGAGGCATGCAAGTGATGCAGGAAGTAGCAAGACAAAGTTAAAATGTTCATGTCATGGAGTTGTGAAGAAAATCAAGATATGTATTAGATAAGCTTAAATGTGATGCATGTGTGGTGGGCATGGTGAGAGCTTATGGTCTTAATGAAGCGTCGGTTCTTACGATTAAAGAGAGTGAAGCAAATATACGGGCTCGTACAATGTTGTCTGATTTACTGACGATGACTGAACGTTTGATACGACTGCAACCTGATTTATTGACTTGACTGATTTACTGAATGACTTGAATGAGTGACTTACTGAAATGAATGACTGTACTGACTTGACTGACCTATTGACTGACTGAACTACCATCCACCTCAGCCCAGATGGGCCTCAGCATGCCTCTCCACTCCCTCCTTCACAATTATCGACAAACGCCAGCAACCACAATTTAAGGTAATAAATATTATTTCTGTTGCATATGTAGCCTTAAACAACAGAAAAACATACATAATGACAATGAACAACATTTGCATTATCAATTTTATTTGTGTAAAAGTTGGAGACCTAAAAAAAAAAAAAAAAAAGTTGTTTGGCTTTTCTGGGGGTCCCAGAAACGTAACCCTATTTTTCCCATGAGCTCTTCAGTTTCTGTAACACAGATTCATCTAACATTTCATTTTCAGGAACGTAACTACTCTCTTAACCCTTTGAGGGTTTTCGTCGTACTAGTACGTCTTACGAGTAGGGGTTTTTGACGTACTAGTACTCATAAATTCTAGCGGCCTCAAATCTAGTGGGAGAAAGCTGGTAGGCCTTCATATGAAAGAATGGGTCTATGTGGTCAGTGTGCACAGTCTAAAAAAAATCCTGCAGCACACAGTGCATAATGAGAAAAAAAAAACTTTGACCATTTTTTTTTAATAAATCAGCGACTTTGCAGTGTATTTTCGTATGGTATTTATTGTTGTATTCTAGTTTTCTTGGTCTCATTTTATAGAATGGAAGACATATTACAGAAATAGAGATGATTTTGACTGGTTTTACAAAGAAAGGTGCCTTGAAATTGAGCTCAAAGTAGCAGAAATGTTTCGATTTTTACCAAACTTCAAAAGTAAACAAATCGTGCCAAGCGTGCAATACACGTCAACTGGTGAGTCTAATATTCTTTCACAAGTGCACCAATAATATTTATACCATTTTTTACACTAATGCAGTAGTCTGCATAACAGTAAATCTTATATTTTTTGTGAAAATAAAAATTCAAAGTGGAAAGCAAAAGAATATAAGAGGGGCCTTGAGACGTGAATAATGACTAGAGGAAATGTCATTTTAGTGCCAGGAATGTCTTTCTTGTTTATTCTGGACCCTATTCGGAAATTGGCATCTTCTGAAATTTGTGTGAAATTGGCAAAATTGCTAAATTCTGACCACTGTACTGGATAGTTGAATTTCATAAATGAGTGGTTTCTTGCACCCATTCGATAGAAAAAATGGAGTTCTAGCGAAATATTCATGTTTTTTGTCGACTAGTACAGTGAAATTGGCCGAAAATGGGGCTCAAAGTGGGCAAAATCGCCGATGCGTAAACATCGCCGAGACCGCTAACTTTGCGAGAGCATAATTCCGTAAGTTTTCTATCAAATTTCAAACTTTTGGTGTCTTTATGATCGGGAAAAGATTCTCTATCTTTTCATAAGAAAAAATAGTTTTTTTTTTTTTTTTTTTAAATTTGGCCGACCCTGAGAACGAGTTTCGGAGAGGGCCTGTCGACCCTCAAAGGGTTAATCAACAGTCTACTGGATATATATAATATATATATATATATATATATATATATATATATATATATATATATATATAAAATATTATGTATGTATATATATATGTCATGCTGAATAAGCCAAGCCAGCAGTTGGGCATAAAAACCAAGGGTAATTTTTTCTGAATAAGCAAGAGTGAATTTTTTTTTTTTTTGGCCATAACTCTGAAAAATTCAATCTGAGCATAATGAAAAAAATATATACTAAAGATTTTAAAAAATATTAAGTAAACTTAAAATGACCTAGGATACATATACAGGTGCTTCTTGACTTACAATGGGGCTACGTTCTGATGAACCCATCCTGAGTTGAAAGTATCATAAGTAGAATATAAATGTATGACAAATAAGTAAATAAGTACTGTTACTGAATAAGTAAATAAATAACTGCTGTAATTAAATACCAGTACTGAAAAGTAAATAAATAAAAGTTTATCCTATCAATAAATGTAAAGTACTGTACAGTACAAAAACAAAAAAAAAGAAAAAAATACAGTAAACTGACTTGATTACCCAAGGATGATACAGGTACAGTACATGTAGTGACATGTGCAGGTATTGACCATTAATGTACTCAGCTGAAAGCATACTTGATCTGAAGAATGTTGTGAAGTATAGAACTAACATTAGGGGAGACCGGGGCTAGTTGGCACACTTTTTACATTTTCGGTGGTGAAAGAAAAACAACAAATGATTTTGGTAATTTTATACTTCCAGTGAAAAATATAAATCTTCCTCTTACTTTTGATGAAATAAAGAAATAATTTTCTTTGAAACAAAAGCACAGCATTCTTTAGAAAAAAACATTTCACGTCTGCCAACATGCTCCGTGTACGGGGTAAGTTGGCACAGCAAATAGTAATAGTAAATTAGGAATATGTAACAGTAAATTTAGATACTGATTATTCATAATGTTTCATTTCAAGAATATTCAGTTCCATAGAAACTTAAAAATCTTTTCTTAGTAAAGAAAGAAACCTTTTTTAATAAAATAAGATAAAAAACTGACTAGGTGTTATACATTCAATTGAAAATAATTGCACTTTCAGATAATAATTGCACAGAATACTTAACACCTGAGGTGAACTTAATCTAAATCATCATTTGAGTCACAGTTGGGGCATATATAAAACAATTCTTTATCAGTGCAGGCTTCGTGGGCCCACAACTTGCACATTCTACACTGTATCCATACTTCTCATGGTTTGCTTTTGGAAAAAGGACCCATACATACCAAACAGAGACTGTCCTCTTCATCTGAACTTTCCTCGTCACCATGAACACGTTTTGATTTCTTTGATTGTTTCTTCTTTTTTTCTGTTGAATCTGTGCCAATTTGCCCCATTTTTGTTGTGCCAACTTGCCCCAACCATACCAATGTTCATAAATAAATGGTTTTAGTATATATTAATAAATCTAATATAAACTGTTTCATGGGTAAACAATCCTTAAACCCTAAGTTAAATTATGGCTAAATTGGATATTTCTCATCTATAACCCCATGCATGTTACAGCAAACAATATAAGCAAATGATAATTTACTTACCGGCATCAAAATCAAATTTTTCCCCACTCCAGTTAAGTACTGCAACCTCTTGGTATGGTAGTTTGTTGGTGAGTGAGGAAGCATGTGGTGATCATATGATGTAAATAACAATGCTGTCTAGCAGTAAATATTTGAATTATTACAAGTGTGTCAACTTACCCCTGTTGCCAACTAGCCCCGGTCTCCCCTACCTGCCGCTAGATGATGCTGGGGAGGAAGGCACTGGGTCGACACTTACTGATGGTTCAGGAATAGGTGCAGGCTTCTTCAGGAAGATATTGAGTTTTGATTGGATAGTTAGGTTTTTTTTTTTTTCATTATAAATTTCTTCATAGCAAGCAGGAGCATTCTGTATTTGTCTTTCAAATTTTGCAAATGTCTCATAATTGACTTCCATTTCTTCTATCAACTCCTCGCGATCAGTACAGAGATTGAGAGCATGGTTGGGTGGATGCTGCCATTGCCCAGCATCAGTAGAAAGTATCATACGTCATACTGCTAGCCTGGGTGCAGATCAAAGTTTCAAAGTTTGATAACTACTGAATGTGCATTGCTATTGCACCATTGTAAACTCAAACTATTTTAAGTTGAACCATTGTAAAACAAAGAGTTTCTATACAGCAGAATTTAGCTAAAAAAAAAAATAAAAAATTAAGTTATATTAGGTTAGGTAAGGTTTCTCAATTAGGTTTGGTCCAAAAATAAAAAGTTTTACATCATTGCTAATGAAAAACTTGCTTCAGTCTGTAAAATTTTGGGGGGAATAGTCCAATTTTTAAGGGAGTTTGGCATATTCAGCAAGTTCGGCTTATTGGGTATGGCGCTCATGCATACATTATATTATATTTATATATTCATTTCTCATTTATACACATACACCAAGAGGTTATTTGCATATTTATGAGTTTTTAAAAATTTGCAAATATTGTACACTGACTGAAAACACACAGTGTTGACATTTGCATGCAGAGCATTCCAACCTGTATTTTATATGCATGTGTGTAATCATCCTTACCATAATATATGGTTGTATACTTCAATTTATGGCAATTTAGAGTACTGGTGAGACTGCTTTTTTTTCTGGGTATGCATGTAGATTTTTCTCCATAGTTATGAAAATGATGAGACTTTTCCCTTCATGTACAGTGCTTGCTGACTAACCACCTCTGCTCTTTTGACTTTCTAGGGTCACAAGAATATCCAGGCTGGGCAATGGTGTAAGCTTCTCGCTCCTTGCTTCATGTCTCTGGCTCAAAGGTACACTTACAAATATATTACCCAATTTATAAATTTTTGGTCATACATTAATATATTGCTGTACCTGCTACTTTTTAACAAACTATTAACATTAAGTGGAATTCTCATTTCTGAATTATTGAATTTGTTTTTACTGTGGTGTATATTACTTATTTTACATAGATCTAGGCATAATTCATAGCACCCTCATATTTGCTGTAAGTAGCACATTTTGGCTTTGACATGCGAGAATGGGTCTGCAGAGAGTGTGCACAGTATAATAAAAAAAATCCTGTCCTAAGCAGTGCATGATGGGAACAGTTAACCTCTGACCTTGTATTTGGTTTATAATAGCAACTTTGGGGCATCTTTAACCCTTAAACTGTCCAAATGTAGATCTACGTTCACTTGTGTAGCACTCCAAACGTAGATCTATGTTTTATTTTACATGCCTTCAAGTGTAAAATAAAATGTAGATCTATGTTCAGAGTGCTACGCAAGTGAACACAGATCTACGTTTGGATGGTTTAAAGGTTAATAGTTTTATTGACTGTTTCTTGCTGCCAGTATGTATACTAGAGAAATGGAGATAATTTTGGTTGGTTGGTCTGTTTGTGTTTACTAAGGTCTGCTTCAATTATTGGGACAGCCTAACTCATGACAAACAATTCTTGGTTATGGTTTATTAGCAAAGAAATAGGGTAAAAACACCAAATTTCTGAGTGACATTGAATTCAACATGGAGGGCAAGTGTTATATAGGAGAGGTCAGGGGACATGATTAATGAATATAAGGAAGGTTCCTTTAGTCTCTGGAATGTCTACAGTGTTTTAGACTTTCAAATTGGAAACTATTAGTACAATAATTGTTTTTACTCTATTTTTTACTACTTTGATCTTCTAACACTATATACAAGGAATACTTATAAGGTAATACTCCTAAAAACATGAAAATATTGGGTTACCCTGGGTTAAATCTACTTAAGTGTGCTTTGTGGCTGAATTTCACTGTTAGTAAATAAAACCTCTTATTAATGAAGTACTAATAGGGGGAGGGGTGTAGGATAATGCTGACTGTCGGCAACTTCCGAATATTTCATGATCATGGACTTAGTTTGCTGATGCAGAAGACAACTGGACACTAAAAATATAGGTATTGTAACCTGTAATACTACAGTAATGTACACTATAGTAATTTTCTAGTACAGGTCCGCCATCACAAATCCGGCAATCAGTTATTTGGTTCCTTCAGTTATTTGGCACTAATTTCGGCTAGCATAATATCAAATTTCCAGGGTCGCCACACCAACCTGCTGGTACTGTTTGGTGGCGCTACTTGCTGCATAAGTCATTCTAATTTCTTTTTCTCCATTTATTATTATAACCTGCTTGCTTTTAGCCCTAGCCTTGGTTCCAATGAATAAAAGAAGTGCTTTTCGTTGTGTAAAGCACCTACACAGTACATTGTCCATTAAAGATAAGGTGGCTTTGAAGCCACTGTCGGTTGCTATGAGCTCAGTCTCGTGATGCAGGAGAATATGCTTTATTATTACGCTAATATCAAAACTACAGCTTATTGCTTATCACAATTGATCTAATATGACATATTAAACAATATAAATAACATAAAACATGTTAAATATTTCAGAATGAATAATATTTGGCATAATACCGAGCAGTTCGACAAAGGTATGAAGAGGATACGAGATACAAGTACCATTCTCCTATCCCTGTCTTGGGGCTTATATTAGAGAAAACAGAGTATAGCACTGAATGAGTATAGTACTGAATGAACAGCAATGCATGCAACCATAGGACCTGTCTTTGTAATACTCATTTGTATTTTATAGTTATCTGTTTACAATAATGTCTTATCACTGATTTCATCATTGCTTAGTTAATCTTAAGTTAATTTTAAGCCAGCCCGTAATGCTATGCATATAAGTGGCTTTGGCATGCTGCTCTTACCTGTTTTTTTTGTACCTCTGTTTGTATGCTAAAATTTCTAAATAAATAAATAAAATAAATAGCACAGGGCTAACTGTGATATACACTCGTACTGCACCATAAACCTGAAAGAAAAAAGCTATTTTCTCTATATAGATTACCACACACTGTCTTGCCAGAGGGGTGCTTTACACTACAGTTTATAAAACTGCAACATTAACACGCCTCCTTCAGAGTGCAGACACTGTACTTCCCATTTCCAGGACTCAAGTCCGGCCTGCCGGTTTCCCTGAATCCCTTCATAAATGTTAATTTGCTCACACTCCAACAGCACGTCAAGTATTAAGAACCATTTGTCTCCATTCACTCCTATCAAACATGCTCACGCATGCTTGCTGGAAATCCAAGCCCCTTGCACACAAAACTTCCTTTACCCCCTCCCTCCAACTTTTCCTAGGCCTACCCCTACCCCGCCTTCCTTCCACTACAGATTGATACACTCTTGAAGTAATTCTGTTTCGTTCCATTCTCTCTACATGTCCGAACCACCTCAACAACCCTTCCTCAGCCCTCTGGACAACAGTTTTGGCAATCCCGCACCTCCTCCTAACTTCCAAACTATGAATTCTCTGCATTATATTCACACCACACATGGCTATCAGACATGACATCTCCACTGCCTCCAGCCTCCTCCTCACTGCAACATTCATCACCCATACTTCACACCCATATAAGAGTGTTGGTAAAACTATACTCTAATACATTCCCCTCTTTGCTTCCAAGGACAAATTTCTTTGTCTCCACAGACTCCTAAGTGCACTGCTCACCCTTTTCACCTTATCTTTCATAGACCCATCCGCTGACACGTCCACTCCCAAATGCTGGAATACATTCACCTCCTCCATATTCTCTCCCTCCAATCTGATATCCAATCTTTCATCACCTAATCTTTTTGTTATCCTCATAACCTTACTCTTTCCTGTATTCACTTTTAATTTTCTTCTATTACACACCCTACCAAATTCATCCACCAACCTCTGCAACTTCTCTTCAGAATCTCCCAAGAGCACAGTGTCATCAGCAAAAAGCAACTGTGACAACTCCCACTTTATGTGTGATTCTTTATCTTTTAACTCCACGCCTCTTGCCAAGATCCTCGTATTTATTTCTCTTACATCTATAAATATATTGAACAACCACGGTGACATCACACATCCTTGTCTAAGGCCTACTTTTACTGGGAAATAATCTCCCTCTTTCCTACATACTCTAACTTGAGCCTCACTCTCCTTGTAAAAACTCTTCACTGCTTTCAGTAACCTACCTCCTATACCATACATCTGCAACATCTGCCACATTGCCCCCCTATCCACCCTGTCATACATAACATAGAACATAAGAACGAAGGAACACTGCAGCAGGCCTACTGGCCCATGCGAGGCAGGTCCAAGTCTCCTACCGGCTTAAGCCAATGCACCCAACCTAGTCAGGTCAGGTCACATTGACTTAAGGGAGGAACACGGAAACCGACCTGGTAGCACAAGCTGTCAGGTCCAACTCACACCCACCCACATCCACTCATGTACTTATCCAACCTATTTTTAAAGCTACACAACGTTCTGGCCTCTATAACTGTACTTGGGAGTTTGTTCCACTCATCCACAACTCTATTACCAAACCAATACTTTCCTATATCCTTCTTGAATCTGAATTTTTCCAACTTAAAACCATTGCTGCGAGTCCTGTCTAGGCTAGATATTTTCAGCACACTATTTACATCCCCTTTATTTATTCCTGTCTTCCATTTATACACCTCAATCAATCATATCCCCCCTAATTCTACGTCTTTCTAGAGAGTGCAGATTCAGGGGCCCTTAGTCTATCCTCATAGGGAAGGTTTCTGATACATGGGATCAACTTTATCATCCTCCTTTGTACATTTTCCAGAGCATTTATATCCATTCTCTAATATGGTGACCAAAACTGTGCAGCATAATCTAAATGAGGCCTAACCAAGGATGTATAGAGTTGAAGAACAACCTGAGGACTCCTATTATTTATGCTTCTTGATATGAAGCCAAGGATTCTATTAGCTTTATTGCGAACACTTATGCACTGTTGTCTTGGTTTCAGATTACTGTTAACCAGAACTCCTAAATCTTTTTCGCAGTCCGTAATATTAAGATCTACATTATTTAGTTTATATGTGGCATGGTTATTGTCCTGTCCAACATTTAGAACTTTGCATTTGTCTATATTAAACTGCATCTGCCACTTCTCCGACCACTGCATCAGTCTATTCAAATCTTCCTGGAGTAGTCTAATGTCCTCGTCAGAATGAATTCAACGGCCTATTTTGGTGTCATCGGCAAACTTGCTGATGTCGCTCTTTATACCCTCATCTATGTCGTTTATGTAGATTGTGAACAGCAGGGGGCCCAACACTGACCCCTGTGGAACACCACTCGTGATGCTTCCCCACTCTGATTTCTCCCCATTTATGCAAACTCTCTGCTGCCTATTTGTCAACCATGCCTCTATCCAGGAAAAAATTTCTCCTCCTATTCCATGTGCCTTAATTTTTCCTCAATAGTCTCTGATGTGGGACCCTGTCAAAGCTTACTGAAGTCCATATATACAATATCATATTCATTACCATGATCTACCTCCTCAAATACTTTAGTGAAAAAAGTTAATAAATTCGTAAGGCAGGAACGCCCCTTTGTAAAACCATGCTGAGATTCGTTGATTAATTTATGCTTTTCAAGGTGGCTACGAACTGCCTCGGCAATTATTGATTCCAAAAATTTTCCCACTATGGAGGTTAGGCTTATGGTCTATAGTTCGAAGCTAAGGACCTGTCACCTGCTTTGAAAATAGGTATCACATTTGCCATTTTCCACTTATCTGGCACCATTGCCAGTTTGTAGTGATATGTTGAAAAGATAGCCAAAAGGTTTGCTAAGCTCTCTTTACATTCCTTAGAACCCTTGTATACAGTTCATCAGGGCCTGGGGATTTGTTAGGTTTTAATTTATCTATTTGCCTAAGGACCATGTCACTTGTGACCCTAATCATGCACAGTTTATTATCGTCCTGTTCTACATATATTATTCATTTCTGGAATATCGCTGGTATCCTCCTGTGTAAAAACTGAGAGGAAGTATGTGTTAAAAATTCTACACATTTCCTTATCACTGTCAGTGAGCTGACCCGAGGAACTTTTGAGTGGGCCTATCTTGTCCCTGATCTTACTTCTGTATACCTGAAAGAATCCTTTTGGGTTAGTCTTCGATTCTCTTGCAACTTTAACCTCATAATCTCCTTTTTGCTTTTCTAATTCCAGTTTTTATTTCTCTCTTTACTGAATATATCGATTTCTTAATTCCCCCTTTCTCCTCTTTTGATTTGCCTATATATGCCTCTCTTTTGACCAATCAGATATTTTAATCTATTGTTCATCCATTTAGGATCATTTTTGTTTGATCTAAATTTCCCTATTTGGAACATAATTTGACTGAGCAGCTAGAACTATGCCCTGGAAAACGTCATATCGGCAACCATCACCACCTACCTGACCCTTAGTCAGGTCATTCCAGTTCAGCCCCCCCCTAAGTAATTTTCAGTCCTATGAAATCACCCAAGTGAAGTCAGGGACAGAGACTTGATTGCCATTATTGGGGGAATTTCCCCATGATATATTAAAACTGAGTGATTTGTGATCACTTTCCCCAAGCTCATCATTAACCTCAAGAATTATTAATTGTGGGTTTTTCTACTGGCAAGAACCAAGTCAAGGAGGTTATTTCCTCTAGTTGGCTCTGTCCAAACTGTTTTAAAAAAAAAAATCCTGGATTTATATCAGAAAGTCACCTGACTCTAAATTTCCTGTCAAATTGCTCCAGTCAGTCTGTTATAGTTGAAATTCCCTTAGCACAACATTTTCGTATGTAGATGCCTTACGAATTTCGTCCCATAGAAGTTTACTGCACTCCCTATCAAGATTTGGGGCCCTGTAAATCACACCCAAAATTTGTTTTTTTCGGCCCTCGAGAAGCTGTAACCCAAAAAGATTCAGTGGCCGACGCTTCTAATTTTATAAACTTGTCTAACACAACAATTTAAATTGTCTCTGGACATACATCACTGCTACACCACCCTTCTGTTGACCTGTCAGTGTGGAATAATTTATAGCCCTTTTATGTGACATTCAGAGGGCATCTCTCTATCTTTCAGATTGAGCCAGGTCTCTGTTATAGCAATATTATCTATGTTTCCCGCACTTTAAATTAATCTTAGCTCATCTATCTTATTTCTTACACTCCTGCTATTAGTATAGTAAAACCCTTTAAAGGGGGCTAGTCCCTTGCTGCCCCCTACTGTCCCCCCTTTGTTTGTGACCTGATCTATTGTTTTTTATTTATAACTTCATGCTGAAAGCCTTTATACATTTTCTGTTTCCAACCCTAGTGTTTTCAACCTGCTTGTTTCCCACACACACCCATCAGTTTTAAAAATTTTAGGCATTTCACCAAAGGCCTTCTCAATTGAGTTTGCAAGTGCTACCACCCCAGCCCCAGAGAGATGTACCCCATCCCTTGCATACATATCATGTTTTGCCATAAAAGTTGTTCCAGTTGTCAATGAATGGGGTTGCAAGTTCCTTGCAGTTTTCTGTCTAGCCAGCAATTTACACCAATTGCCCTAGACAGCCATTTTTTTCCTATTCCCCTTCTAGGCAAGATGCTACATATGATTGGGACCCTCCCTTAGACTTAATGAAATCTATAGCTGACCTGTACTTATCTAGCAGCTCTTCTCTCCTACCCTTCCCAATATCATTTCCACCAGCACTGAGACAGATAATGGGCTTGTTCCCATTACCTGACATGATATTATCCAGCCTGTTAACTATGTCCCCCAAAACCCGCTCCAGGGAAGCACACTCTATCTCTCATCATCTTATTCCTATTACAAAAAGCACGGTCAATATATCTTACCTGAGAGTCACCAACCACAAGAATGCACTTACCTCTGTTAGCAGGGGCAGTAGTACCCTTACCTTCACTGGCCACTGAAGTACATTCATCCTGAAGAACAGAGAAGCGATTTCCTACCTTCAGATCTTCACTCTTAACTTTCCTTATTCTGATTCTCCTCCCATTACTGGTTACCACTCGCCACTTGTAGCAGGTGCTGGACTGCACCTCACTGCTAGAAGCCTCATTCCCCACAACTCCAGCCACCTCACACTCTCTCCCAGACCCATTGAGGTGGACCTTCAGCCTCCTTATCTCCTCCTGGAGAAGCAAGACCTCCTTCAACTCTCCAACCTCAATTTTTAAAACACTACTGTTCACTTATATGTCTCACTGTAAATACTTGGTCTACACCCCCCCTACCTTTCCTAAAGCCTCCTTGTTCATCTGCTATCCTATTCTCCGTCTTACTCTTAATTCTTTCAATAGTAACTCTACCATACACTTTACCAGGTATACTCAACAAACTTCTCCCCTATAATTTTTGCACTCTCTTTTGTCCCCTTTGCCTTTATGCAAAGGAACTATGCATGCTCTCTGCCAATCCCTAGGTACCTTACCCTCTTCCATACATTTATTAAATAATAGCACCAACCACTCCAAAACTATATCCCCACCTGCTTTTAACATTTCTATCTTTATCCCATCAATCCCAGCTGCCTTACCCCCTTTCATTTTATCTACTTCCTCACGAACTTCCCCCACACTCACAACTGGCTCTTCCTCACTCCTTGCCCTATACACGAAATCACAGCTTCCCTATCTTCAACAGCATTTCTGTAAATTCAACATTGTAATCTTTATAGAGAATAAACTTTGAATTTGAATTGAATTTAACAATTCCTCAAAATATTCCCTCCATCTTCCCAATACCTCTAACTCTGCATTTAACATCTCTCCTCTCCTATTTTTAACTGACAAATCCATTTGTTCTCTAGGCTTCCTTAACTTGTTAATCTCACTCCAAAACTTTTTCTTATTTTCAACAAAATTTGTTGACATCTCACCCACTCTCTTTTTACATTGCTTCACCACTCTTTTAACCTCTCTCTTTTTCTCCATATACTCTTTCTTCCTTGCATCACTTCTACTTTGTAAATACTTCTCATATGCTAACTTTTTCTCCCCTTACTACTCTCTTTACATCATCATTCCCACCAATCGCTTCCCCTTCCCTCTGCACCCACTTTCCTGTAACCACAAACTTTGCTGAACACTCAAACACTGCATTTTTAAACCTACCCCAAACCTCTTCGACCCCATTGCCTATGCTCTCATTAGCCGATCTATCCTCCAATAGCTGTTTATATCTTACCCTAACTGCCTCCTCTTTTAGTTTATAAACTTTCACCTCTCTCTTCCCCTGATACTTCTATTCTCCTTGTATCCCATCTACCTTTTACTCTCAGTGTAGCTACAACTAAAAAGTGATCTGATATACCTGTGGCCCCTCTATAAACATGGACATCCTGAAGTCTACTCAACAGTCTTTTATCTACCAATACATAATCCAACAAACTACTGTCATTTCGCCCTCCCATCATATCTTGTATACTTATTTATCCTCTTTTTCTTAAATTATGTATTACCTATAAACTAAACCAAACTTTCTATACAAATTTTCAGTCAAAGGGCTCCCATTATCATTTACACCTGGCACCCCAAACTTACCTACCACACCCTCTCTAAAAGTTTCTCCTACTTTAGCATTCAGGTCCCTTACCACAATTACTCTCTCACTTGGTTCAAAGGCTCCTATACATTCACTTAACATCTCCCAAAATCTCTCTCTCTCCTCTACACTCCTCTCTTCTCCAGGTGCATACACGCTTATTATGACCCACTTTTCGCATCCAACCTTTATTTTAATCCACATAATCCTTGAATTTACACATTCATATTCTCTTCTCCTTCCATAACTGATCCTTCAACATTATTGCTACCCCTTCCTTAGCTCTAACTCTCTCAGATACTCCAGATTTAATCCCATTTATTTCTCCCCACCGAAACTCCCCTACCCCCTTCAGCTTTGTTTCACTTAGGGCCAAGACATCCACCTTCTTTTCATTCATAACATCAGCAATCATCTGTTTCTTGTCATCCGCACTAAAATCCATGCACATTCAAACATCCCAGTTTTATAAAGTTTTTCTTCTCTTTTTTAGTAATTTTTACAGGAGAAGGGTTACTACCCATTGTCCCGGCATTTTAGTTGCCTTACACCGCTGGCTTACGGAGGAAAGTTTTTTTCCACTCCCATGGACGAGGAAGAATAAAGAAGAAAAGAGCTATTTAGAAAAAGGAGAAAAACCTAAATGTAGTACACATTATATATATATATAAAAATTTATATATTTTAATATATAAATTTATAAAATTTTATATAATAAAATAATATATTATATATTTTGTTTGTATTAAAGTAAACAAAAAATCCCGGGAACAATGGCTAGTAACCCCTTTTCCTGTAAAGATTACAAAAAAGGGTAAAAGGGAAGAAAATTTTTCAAAGTGGGAAGTCTGAATGTGCGTGGATTTGTGCAAATGAAAAGAAAGAATAAAATTGGGGATTTTAAATAATGAAAAGAAACTGGATTCCTGGCTTTAAAAAGAAACAAAGCTAAAGGGGGTGGGGGGGTTTTTAAAGGGAGAGGAATAAATGGGATTGGGGTCAGGGGTTTCAAATAGATTTTAGGCTAAAAAAGGAGTAGAAAATAATTTTAAAAGGAAAAGGGCTATGGCGGGAAAAAGGGAGGGACTACAAATTATAAATTCAAGGTTATGTGGAGTAAAAAAAAAGGGAGGGGTTGTAAAAAAGTGGGTTTTTAAGCGTGTATGCACCGGGAAGAGAGAAGTTAAAAGGAGAGAGGAGATTCTGGGAAATGTGAGTGAATGCGGGGGGTTTTTTTTTGAATCAAGGGGTTGAGAGAAATGGTGGTTGGGGTTTTCAATGCAAAAGGGGGAAAAAATGTTATGGAGGGAGTAGTAGGAAAATTTTGGGGGGTGCCGGGGGTAAATGTAAAGGGGGGCCTTAAAATTGGGTTTATGTTTTAGAAAAAAATTTGGAAATTAAGTAATACAAAATTTTGAAAAAAGAGGATAAAAAAAAATTTACAAGGTATGATTTTTTAGACTTAAAAAAAGGAAAGTTTGTTGATTATTTTTTTGGGGTGGAAAAAAACGTTGAGGGGTTTAGGCTCCGGCTGTACATGTTTATAGAGGGCAACTGATATATCGGATCTTTTTTTATTGTAGCTACGTTAGAGTAAGAGGTAGATGGGAAAAGAGGAAGGGGCCCAAACAAAAAAGGGTAAGAGGGAGGGAAAGTTTTATAAACTAAGGGAGGAGGAAATTCGGGCGGGAAAAAAAAGCGACTATTGCGGAAAAGGTGGGCTAGTGAAAAGATGAGTAGGGGGGGGTTAAAGGGGTTGGAATATTTTTTTAAAAATGCAGTTTTAAAGGGGGGGGCAAAAGGTTTGGGGTTATGGGGGTTTTGGGGGCAGGGGAAAAGAGGAGGGTTTTGGGGTTTGGAATGATGAAGTAAAGGGTTTTGAAAAAAAAGAAAAAAAGGGAAGCTTACGAGGGGTTTTTTAACAAAGCAGAAGTGTTAAAAGAAGAGGCGATATATGGGGGAAGGTAAAAGAAAGGTAAAAGAAAATTTGGGAGGAGTGCAAAAGGAGAGCAGTTTGAAAAAGTGGGAGAGGGCACGTCAAAAAAATTTTAAAATGAAAATAAGAAAAAATTTTGGAGTGATTTAAAACAATTTAAAAAAAGCCTGGGGAAAAATTATGGATTTGCCCCAGTTAAAAAAAAAGGTAGGGAGTTAGAAAGAGGGGGAGGGGGAGGTTTTAGGTAGAGGGGGGAGAATTTTTGAGGAATTTTTAAAATTTAAAGGGAAAAAAAGGGGGGCGGGTAATTTAAATGCACGGCCCAAAAGGGGAAGGTATACATTTTTAGGAGTGAAGAAAAAGCAAAATGTAATGGGGGGAGGTACGTGAGGCTTTAAAGGTAGAATAAAAGGGGGGTAACACAGCTGGAACTGAGGGGAATCATGACGAAATTTTAAAAAGCAGGGGGGGATATATGTTGGAGTGGTTGGTACTTTTGTTTTAAAAAAAGGGTTATGTTAGAGGGGAAGGGCCCTGGGGTTTTGGGGAGAGATGTAAGCCCCTTTTTATAAAAAGGGGGAAAGGGGACAAAAAGATTGAAAAAAATTTATAGAGGAAAAATTTTAAAGAGTTTCCCAGGAAAAGTATAGGGTAGGGTTATAATTGAAAGAATTAGAGGTAAAAACCAGAATGTAGAATTGCGGCGGAGAAAGGAGGCTTCAGAGGGGGTGGGGGGATGTGTAGACCCAAGTGTTTAAAATTTAAAGGGATAAAATTTTAAAACATTTTTAGAAAAGGGTTTGGGGAAAATTTTTATTGAATTTAGGGAAATTTAAAAAAGGGCATATGATAGAGGGGAAAGAGGACCCAATGTGGAGATTTTTTGCAAGTATAGGGAAAAGGGGTTGGTAATTTACTAAATGCTTTTAAAGGGTTTTCCCTTTTATGAGGATAGTGAGGCTCGGGTTTAGGGTGTGTAGAAGGGGAAGGGGAAATATTTCCCCCGGGGAAAAAAGTAGGTTTAGACAGGGATGTGTAATGTCACCATGGTTTTTTTTAATATATTTATAGATGGGGTTTGGGAAAAAGAAGTAAATCCTAGGGTTTTTCGGGGCCCAGGGGGGGGTTTAAAATTTTTGGGGGGAATCAAATTAAAAAGGGGGAAAGCCCACATTTAAATTTTTGCTTTGAAAAACTGGCTTATGGGAAAATTCTAAAGAAAAATTGCAAAGGTTTAGTGGATGAGTTTGAGTTGTTTTTGTGGGGGGTAGAAAGTTGAAAGTGAAAAATAGAAAAGAGTTTTAAAGGGGATGAGGGTTTTCAAATGATTTAGATAAAGAAAAATTTGGGTATAAATTGGGGAGGAGGGAAATATGGAAGGGAAATGAATGTTTTTCAGATTTTGGGAGTTGACGTGTCGGCCGGGGTGGGTTTATGAAGGATGAGGTTGGATCATTAGAATGATGGGGGAAAAAAGGGGATGGTGCGTTGAGGTATATGTGGGTCAAAAACATTATCTTTTGGAGACAAAGGGAAGGGGAAGGGATTTAAAATATAGTGTAAAAAACACTCTTTTTAAAGGATGTTTAAGCTTGGGTGGTAAATTTCAGCAGCGGGGGAACCCGGGTTTGGGGGCAGTGGGGGAGTCCTGTTTTAAGGGGAATGTTTTGGGGTAAATATTTTCAGAAAATTCAGTGTGGAAATTAGGAAAAAAGGGGTGGGGTTAATAAAAACATTAGTCAGAAAGGGGAGAAAAAGGGGTTGTTTTTGGGGGGGTTTTGGGGCATTTAAAAGAGAAAAGGTCAAAGTAGAATTTACATGGAAATGGAATGGTAGGGGTTGGGTGGTCTCTTTTTCGCCCCATAAACCCGCTGGTAACAGGGGTATTTTTTGCTTTCTCCTACTTTCACTTTGGGCACACTTCACAGACCCAACATGCATATGCATATTTTGCATATTATAATAAATTTTGCTTTTATATATATAAAATAAATAATATTTATATTTTATATATTATATATATTTTTTATAAATTTTTATATCCTAAAAATATATATATATTAAATTTTATATATATTTATATATGCCCAAAATAATTTTATATATATGCAAAATATATATATATATATATGCAAAATATATATATATGCATTTTAATATTATGCATATATATATAATGCATTTTTTATATATTATGCATAAATATATATATATAAAATATATGAATAAATATATATATATTTTTTTAATATAAAAAAATATATATTTTATATATTATATATAATTAAAAATAAAATATATTTTATGCCATTTTTTTTAAAATATATGCATATATAAAATAAAAAATAAAAAGCTATTATATTTATATATTATATTGCATATTTTATATATTAAAATATAATATATTTCATATTTTTAAAAATATATATTAAAATATTAATTTATATATGCAAAATATTATTTTATGCCAAAAATATATATATAAAATAAAAGTATATAAAATATATGAATTTTAAAAAATATATACTATATATATAATTGCTTTTAATAAAAATATACGTATAAAAATATATATATATACAGTGGGAAACCCCCCGGTTTAAAGATATTTTTTTTACTCCAGAAGTAGTTCAGGTGCCCCGTACTGACCGAATTTTTTTCCATAAGGAAAATTGTGAAGAGATTAGTCCATTTCAAAACCCCCAAAAAATACACGTACAAACGCACTTACATAAAAACACTTACATAATTGGTCGATTGGGGGTGTCGTTATGCGGGGGGTTCCCTGGGATATATATATATATAATTTTATAAAATAAAATATTTATAATATAATATAATATATATAATATTTTTAAATAATTTTAAAAATATATATATACTTTTGCCTATATATATGCATATATTTATTTATTTATATATATATATATGCATATATAAATTAAATTTATATTTTAATATATATATATATATATATTAATATATTATATATTATTTTTTTTTATAAATAATATGCTATAAATATATATATATATTATTATATATATAAAATTTTTAAAAATATATGCAATATATTAAATATATTTATAATATATAAATATAAAATATATATATATATTTTATATATATAAAATTTATATAAATAATAAATAAATTTTATATGCATATATAAATAAAATATATATATAAAATATAATATGCCTATATAAAATATATATATGCATTATATATATATATGCCCTATATATATATATATAAATATGCAAATTTTATATTTAAATAAAAAATATAAAATATATTATTATGCAAAAATTAAAATAAAAAAATTTTCATAAATATATATAAATTTATGCCTATATATGATATGCCCTGTGTGTGTCTGGAAATGTGACCAATTTTAAGTAGGAAAAACAAGATATCCCGTTATCCAGCTGTTTATGAGAAGAAAAAAAGACCAGCAATCCTACCATCAAGTAAATCAGTTAGGTTTTTTGTTTCCAGTCATCTGGGAGGGTAGTATACTTCCCCGGGGTTTGTGTCTACCCAAAGGGGCTGTCTACTTGTGAATAAATTATTATTTTAAATTTTTATTTTTTATTAATATTTTTATTATTATTTTTATTATCTTATTTGTTTGTTGGGGGTTTTCTTATTGAAACTTGGGCAATGTATGATGGAAAAATTTAATTTTTTAATGGGACACCAAAAAAGGGGGGGGGAAATCGACCCCAAATAGCGGAGGACATTCTCATCCCTTACGGCTTTCTTAAACGGTATTTTTTTGTATGGTTTTTTTGGTTATGTTCTCGTTTTTTTTTTTTGGTTTCATTTGATAGAATGGAAGATATTTTTACAGAAATAAAATATGATTCTGATTGCTTTCATGATGAAAAGTACCTTGAAATTGTGTCACAAATGCAAAAAAAAAAATTTCTAAACCTTTTGCGTTTCTTTTAGTAAACAAATGACGTCACCGTCCTATACCTCTCCGCCTGCCTGTCCAAATTACAATACGCAGTCAAGAATGGGTTGACATTATTTATACAATAACAATAATGCAGTTGTCTGCATAACAGTAAATCTTCTATTTTTTTATGTGAATAAAAATTCCAAATGGTAAGCAAGAGTAATATAAGAGGGGCCTGGAGCCATGACTAATGAATAGAGAAAATGTTATTTTAGTGCCAGGAATGTCTGCATTATTTATTCTAGACCCTATTTTGAAATTGGCATCTGTGAAATTGGCCAAATTGCCAATTTCTGACCACTTTATTGGGTAGTTGAAATAGCCAAATGGGCGGTTTCTTGTACTTAGTCGACAGACTAGAAGTAAGTAAGTAAATTTATTCAGGTACTATACACAAATACAGTTACATAGATTATCATACATAGCAGCGTATGTATAGAGAACCTAGGATGACCCAAAAAAGTCAGACAACGTGACTTATTTCCAGTACCTGGCTTGGGCTTGCCATGATTTTTGGTAAATATTGTTTTTTTCTCAGTTGTTTGTTGGGCTATCTCATTGAAACTTGGGCAATGTATGATGGAAAGATGCTTCTTAACGTACACCAAAAATAAAAAAGACGGACGATAAATAAGGGAGTTCACTTCTCAGCCATTAGCCACCTCTTTGTGGTATATTTTTGTATGGTTTTTATGGTTGTATTCTCGTTTTTTTGGTCTCATTTGATAGAATGGAAGAAATATTACAGAAATAGACATGATTTTGATTGCTTTCATGATGAAAAGTACCTTGAAATTGAGCTCAAAGTAGCAGAAATGTTCGATTTTTGCCGATGCTCAATGAACTTTGTGTAAGTCAAGTTGGTTAATTTTATTAACCCTTTGACTGTTTTGGTCATATATATACACGTCTTACGAGGTACCATGTTTGACATATATATACAGTAGAACCTCAAATATCGAACTTTCTTCGGTCCAGAAGGCTGTTTGAGTGCCTTTACCGAATGAATTTATTCCCATCAGGAATAATGTAAATTAGATTAGTCCATTTCAGACCCTCAAAAATACACTTATAAAAGCACTTACAAAAATACACTTACATAATTGGTCGTGTTGGGAGCAGTTCGATTTTTGAGGTTCCACTGTACAGTGGACCATAGCATAACGATATTAATCCGTTCATGAGAGCTCATTGTTATGCGAAATTATCGTTATGCGAATGAATTTTCCCCATAAGAAATAATGGAAATCAAATTAATCCGTGCAAGACACCCAAAAGTATGAAAAAAAAAAATTTACCACTTGAAATATACATTTTCCTACACACAAAGAGAAGGATACATGCACAATAGTAGAGTAGTACATGCACAATATATATTGTGCATGTACTACTCTACTAAATGAAGAATAAATGACACTTACCTTTATTGAAGATGCAGCAATGACTGATGAGACACTGTGTCCTGGGAGTGCCTTTTCCTCCTGAGTACTGTAGGTCCTGTTTGGCATTTTCTTCCAGAACAGGCCTTATCACACTGTGTATGTCACTACGATTCTTAAATCTCTCAAACCAACCTTTGCTGGCTTTAAATTCACCAGTATGAGCACTAGTTCCAGGCATTTTTCCCTATTCACCTGGGTGTTAGTTGACCGGTGTTGGTTGCATCCTGGGAGACAAGATTAAGGACCCCAATGGAAATAAGTTAGAGAGTCCTCGATGATGCACTGACTTTCTTGGGTTATCCTGGGTGGCTAACCCTATGGGATTAATTGTTTCTCGGTAATTGTTTCACGTTAAGCCACACCAACAACACTCTCTCCACATCTTCGAGTAATACAGCTGATGGTGGTGCAGCAACAACAGCTGTGGTGCAGCTGACCATGGTGCAGCAGCAGCTGGGTGCAGCAACAGCTGACCATGGTGCAGCTGCAGCTGTGGTGCAGCAGCAGCTGACTGTGGTACGATAGTATTTATCACCCTTTTTACCACAGGGTTGGCACTAGAAGCTTTCTTTGGGATGCCACCCACACCACTCCACTAACACCCAGGATGCCACCCACACCACTCCACTAACACCCAGGATGCCACCCACACCACTCCACTAACACCCAGGATGCCACCCACACCACTCCACTAACACCCAGGATGCCACCCACACCACTCCACTAACACCCAGGATGCCACCCACACCAGTCCACTAACACCCAGGATGCCACCCACACCAGTCCACTAACCATGGTGGCTTATTTAGCAGTTACAAGCACTATAAGTAATGGAATAATACAAAATGTATCGAATGTATGCATGCAACCGGCCACCCTGGCTTGTAAACAATGACGGCAAGGCAGGCGCTCAGGCTGGACGGACAGGTTTGGGACGAGTCATGTTCAGAAACAGCTGATGGTGCAGCAGCAGCTGACCGTGGTGCAGCAGCAGCTAACTGATCCAGCAACAGCTGACTGGTCCAGCAACAGCTGACTGGTCCAGCAACAGCTGACTGATCCAGCAACAGCTGACTGGTCCAGCAACAGCTGACTGATCCAGCAACAGCTGACTGATCCAGCAACAGCGATTCTTAAATCTCTCAAACCAACCTTTGCTGGCTTTAAATTCACCAATATGAGCACTAGTTCCAGGCGTTTTTCCCTGTTCACCTGGGTGTTAGTCGACTGGTGTGGGTTGCATCCTGGGAGACAAGATTAAGGACCCCAATGGAAATAAGTTAGACAGTCTTCGATGACACACTTTTTTGGGTTATCCTGGGTGGCTAACCCTCTGGGGTTAATTGTTTCTTGGTATTCTCAATAAGCCACACCAACAACGGTGCTACAGCAGCAGCAGCAGCAGCTGACAGTGCTACAGCAGCAGCAGCTGACAGTGCTATAGCAGCAGCAGACGATGCTACAGCAGCAGCAGACGGTACTACAGCAGCAGCAGACGGTACTACAGCAGCAGCAGCAGCAGCAGACGGTACTACAGCAGCAGCAGCAGCAGCTGACAGTGCTACAGCAGCAGCAGCATCAGCAGTTGACCATGGTACCACAGTATTTCGATAATATTTCTCACCCTTTTTACCACAGGGTTGGCACTAGAAGCTTTCTTGGGGCCCATGGTCACTTATTTTGCAGATAAAATCACCAAAAACACTGTAATAATACGAAATGTTACGATTGTATGCTTGGATGTTACCGCGGAGGCTGGCTTGTAAACAATGCCACCGGGGGAACATGTGAGGCTGGCTCAGGCCTCACATAGACGCGTCTCGGATGAATAGTGTTGAGCGGGTTTTTTAGCGGTATGCGAGGCAAAATCTTAGCGATAAAATGTATCGGTATGCGGATTTAACGTTATGTAAGGCCAACGGTATGTGGGGGTCCACTGTACTCATAAATTCTAGCGGCTTCATATCAAGCAGGAGAAAGCTGGTAGGCCCACATGTGAGAGAATGAGTCTGTGTGGTCAGTGTGCACCACATAAAAAAATCCTGCAGCATGCAGTACATAATGAGAAAAAAAAAACTCAATTTTTTTTTTAATTAAAATGCCGACATTATGATCTATTTTCGTATAGTATTTATGGTTGTATTCTCGTTTTCTTGGTCTCATTTGATAGAATGGAAAACATATTATAGAAATACAAGTGATTTTGATTGGTTTTACTATAAAAAGAACCTGGAAATGGAGCTCAAAGTAGGAAAAATGTTTGATTTTTGCCAATGTTCAAAAGTAAACAAATGATGTCATTGTCCAATAAATGTCCAACTAGCCATTCTAATATGCAGTCATGAATGGGTTGACGTTATTTGTACAATTATTACAGTATTGCAGTAGTCTGCATAACAGTAAATCTTCTATTTTTTGTTTGAATAAAAATTCAAAATAGAAAGCAAGAGTAATATCAGAGGGGCCTGGAGACATGACTGATGAACAGAGAAAATGTTATTTTAGAGCCAGGAAGGTCTGCATTGCTCATTCTGGACCTTATTTTGAAATTGTCATATTTTTTAATTTTCGTGAAATTGGCCAAATTGGAAATACAGTGGACCCCCGCATACCGCACGCATCGCATACCGTACAATCCGCATACCGCTCGCTTTTTTCGCAAAAATTTTGCCTCGCATACCGCCCAAAAACCCGCTCACCGCCCTTCGTCCGAGACGTTTCCAATGTGCGGCATGAGCCACGCTCACATGTTCCGCCGGTGGCATTGTTTACCAGCCAGCCTCCGCGGTAACATCCAAGCATACAATCGGAACATTTCGTATTATTACAGTGTTTTTGGTGATTTTTTCTGGAAAATAAGTGACCATGGGCCCCAAGAAAGCTTCTAGTGCCAACCCTACAGCAATAAGGGTGAGAATTACTATAGAGATGAAGAAAATGATCATTGATAAGTATGAAAGTGGAGTGAGTGTCTCCGAGCTGGCCAGGTTGTATAATAAACCCCAATCAACCATCGCTACTATGGTGGTACAGCTGCTGCTGTACCACCGTCAGCTGCTGCTGCCACTGTCAGCTGCTGCTGCTGTTGTACCACCGTCAGCTGCTGCTGCTGCTGTAGCATCGTCTGCTGCTGCTGTAGCATCGTCTGCTGCTGCTGTAGCATCATCTGCTGCTGCTGCAGCATCGTCTGCTGCTGCTGTAGCATCGTCTGCTGCTGCTGTAGCATCGTCTGCTGCTGCTGTAGCATCGTTCTGTTGCTGCTGTAGCATCGTCTGTTCCTGCTGTAGCATCGTCTGTTGCTGCTGTACCACCGTCAGCTGCTGCTGCTGCTGTAGCACCGTTGTTGGTGTGGCTTATTGAGAATACCAAGAAACAATTAACCCCAGAGGATTTGCCACCCAGGATAACCCAAAAAAGTCAGTGTCATCGAAGACTGTCTAACTTATTCCATTGGGGTCCTTAATCTTGTCTCCCAGGATGCAGCCCACACCAGTCGACTAACACCCAGGTGAACAGGGAAAAATGCCTGGAACTAGTGCTCATATTGGTGAATTTAAAGCCAGAAAAGGGTTTTGGTTTGGGAGATTTAAGAATCGTAGTGGCATACACAGTGTGATAAGGCCTGTTCTGGAAGAAAATGCCAAACAGGACCTACAGTACTCAGGAGGAAAAGGCACTCCCGGGGACACAGTGTCTCATCAGTCATTGCTGCATCTTCAATAAAGGTAAGTGTCATTTATTCTTCATTTAGTAGAGTAGTACATGCACAATATATATTGTGCATGTACTACTCTACTATTGTGCATGTATCCTTCTCTTTGTGTGTAGGAAAATGTATATTTCATGTGGTAAAATTTTTTTTTTCATACTTTTGGGTGTCTTGCACGGATTAATTTGATTTCCATTATTTCTTATGGGGAAAATTCATTCGCATACCGAACATTTCACATAACAATCAGCCCTCTTGCACGGATTAAAGTCGCTATGTGGGGGTCCACTGTATCTGACCACGTTATTGCGTAGTTGAAATCAGTAAATGGGCAGTTTCTTGTACTCAGTCGATAGAAAAAAACGGAGTTCTAAAGAAATAGCTATGAGTTTGGTCGACTGGAACAATGGAATTAGCCAAAAATAGGGCTCAACTAGGCTAAATCGCCGATTTGTAAATATCGCCGAGGTCGCTAACTTTGTGAGAGCGTAATGCAATCAGTTTTCTATCGAATTTCGTTTTTTTGGTGTCATTACAAAGGGGAAAAGTTTCTCTATCATTTCATAAGAAAAACTAATTTTTTTTTTTTTTAAATTTTGCAACACCAGGAGACACCTCAGGATTGGGGGTTGCGACAGTCAAGGGGTTAACCCTTTCAGGGTCCACAGGCCCTCTCAGAGACTTGTTCTCAGGGTCCCCCAAATTTAAAAAAAAAAAAAAAAAAAATTCTTATGAAAAGCTAGAGAATCTTTTCATGATCATAATGACACCAAAAGTATGAAATTTGATGGAAAACTTAGGGAATTATGCTCTCACGAAGTTAGCGGTCTCAACAATTTTTACGCATCGGCAATTTTGCCCATTTTGAGCCCTATTTTCGGCCAATTCCAATGTACTAGTCGACAAAAATCATAACTATTTCGCTAGAACTCCATTTTTTCTATTGAATGAGTACAAGAAACCACCAATTTACCGATTTCAACTATCCAATACAGTGAACATTAAAATGGTATAAAATACCGACAGGTTGTTAGGTAAGACACACATGCAACAGTTAGGTATCTTTATTTCGAAACGTTTCGCCTACACAGTAGGCTTCTTCAATCGAGTACAGAAAAGTTGATAGAAGATACTTGAAGACGATGTAATCAGTCCATCACCCTTGAAGTTTTGAGGTGGTCAGTCCCTCAGTCTGGAGAAGAGTATTGTTCCATAGTCTGAAACAATATGCTTCTATCAACTTTTCTGTACTCAACTGAAGAAGCCTACTGTGTAGGCGAAACGTTTTGAAATAAAGATACCTAACTGTTGCATGTGTGTCTTACCTAACTATCCAATACAGTGCTCAGAATTTAGCAATTTTGCTAATTTCACACAAATTTCAAAAGATGCCAATTTCTAAATAGGGTCCAGAATAAACAAGAAAGGCATTCCTGGCACTAAAATAACATTTCCTCTGTTCATTAGTCACGTCCCCACTCCCCTCTTACATTCTTTTGCTTTCTATTTTGAATTTTTATTCTCACAAAAAAATAGAAGATTTACCGTTATGCAGACTACTGCATTAGTGTAGAAATGGTGTAAATAATATCGGCGCACTTGTGAAAGAATATTACTCACCAGTTGACGTGTATTGGACGCTTAGCATGATTTGTTTACTTTTGAACTTTGGCAAAAATCGAACATTTCTGCTACTTTGAGCTCAATTTCAAGGTACTTTTCATTGTAAAACCAGTCAAAATCATCTCAATTTCTGTAATATGTCTTCCATTCTATACAATGAGACCAGGAAAACTAGGATACAACAATAAATACCATACAAAAATATAGTGCCAAGTCGCTGTTTTAATCCAAAAACTCGGTCAATGTTTTCTTTTTCTCATTATGCACTGTGTGCTGCAGGATTTATTTTATACTGCACACACTGACCACATAGACCATGTTTTTTGGTTTAAAACAGCAACTTTGCACTGTATTTTTGTATGGTATTTATCATTGTATTCTAGTTTTCCTGGTCTCATTTTATAGAATGGAAGACATATTACAGAAATTGAGATGATTTTGATTGGTTTCACAATGAAAAGTATCTTGAAATTGAGCTCAAAGTAGCAGAAATGTTCGATTTTTGCCAAAGTTCAAAAGTAAATAAATCAAGTCATGCGTCAAATACACGTCAACTGGTGAGTCTAATATTCTTTCACAAGTGCGCTGATATTATTTATACCATTTCTACACTAATGCAGTAGTCTGCATAACAGTAAATCTTCTATTTTTTGTGAGAATAAAAACTCAAAGTGGAAAGCAAAAGAAATGTAACAGAGGGCTGGGGACATGACTAATGAACAGAGGAAATGTTAATTTAGTGCCAGGAATGTCTGTCTTGTTTATTATGGATCCTGTTTAGAAATTGGCATCTTTTGAAATTTGTGTGAAATTGGTAAATTTGCCAATTTCGGACCACTTTATTGGATAGTCGAAATCAGTAAATGGGTGGTTTCTTGTACTCATTCGATAGAAAAAATGGAGTTCTAGCAAAATTGCTATGATTTTTGTCAACTGGTACATAGGAATTGGCCGAAAATAGGGCTCAAAATGGGCGAAATCGCCGATGCGTAAACATCGTCGAGACTAACTTCGTGAGAGCATAATTCCATAAGTTTTCCATCAAATTTCATACTTTTGGTGTCATTATGATCGGGAAAAGATTCTCTATCACAACCTGTCGGTATTTTATACCATTTTAATGTTCAATCTGTCAGACACTGCAACACAAGGGTATCTTGGTACAGACCTGAAATCAACTTTGACAACCTCTACTAGTGAGAATGGTTGGATTTGAGAGGGACCTGACCTCCCAACATCTTCGTTCTTACCTCTACTAGTGACCTACATCTCACCTCCTGGCACTATATAAGGCTCCATCCTGTCACTTCAACTCCATATTGTTTCAGACTATGGAACAATGCTCTTCTCCAGACTGAGGGACTGACCACCTCAAAACTTTAAGGGTGATGGACAGATTACATCGTCTTCAAGTCTCTTCTGCTTCTATCAACTTTTCTGTACTCGACTGAAGAAGCCTACTGTGTAGGCGAAACGTTTCAAAATAAAGATACCTAACTGTTGCATATGTGTCTTACCTACAACCTGTCGGTATTTTATACCATTTTAATGTTCAGCATAACTGCTATACCCAAGCAATAAGCTTTGATAAATTGCTGAATCACTAAAGAAGACACCCTCTACCACCATCACTACCACCTTCTAACACTATTACAATGCTACCACCTTAACCCTTTGAGGGTTTCGGACGTACTAGTACGTCTTACGCGCAGGGTTTTTTGACGTACTAGTACGCATAAATTCTAACGCCGTCAAATCTCGCTGGAAGAGGCTGGTAGGCCTCCATATGAAAGAATGGGTCTATGTGGTCAGTGTGCACAGTATAAAAAAAATCCTGCAGCACACAGTGCATAATGAAAAAAAAAACTTTCACTGTTGTTTTGGCATAAAACAGCGACTTTGCACTGTATTTTCGTATGGTATTTATTGTTGTATTCTAGTTTTCTTGGTCTCATTTTATAGAATGGAATGCATATCACAGAAATTGAGATGATTTTCACTGGTTTTACAATGAAAAGTACCTTCAAGTTGAGCTCAAAGTAGCAGAAATGTTCGATTTTTACCAAAGTTCAAAAGTAAACAAATCATCCCAAGCGTCCAATACACGTCAACTGGTGAGTCAAACATTCTTTTGCAAGTGCGCCAATATGATTTATACCATTTTTTACACTAACGCAGTAGTCTGCATAATAGTAAATCTTCTATTTTTCGTGAGAATAAAAATTCAAAGTGGAAAGCAAAAGAATGTAAGAGGGGCCTTGAGACGTGACTAATGAACAGAAGAAATATCATTTTAGTGCCAGGAATGTATTTCTTGTTTGTTCTGGACCCTATTTGGAAATTGGCATTTTTTGAAATTTGTGTGAAATTGGCAAAATTGCTAAATTCTGACCACTGTATTGGATAGTTGAAAATGGTAAATGGGTGGTTTCTTGCACTCATTCAATAGAAAAAATGTAGTTCTAGCGAAATATTCATGTTTTTTGTCGACTAGTACAGAGGAATTGGCCGAAAATGGGGCTCAAATTGGGCAAAATCGCCGATGCGTAAACATCGCCGAGACCGCTAACTTCGCGAGAGCATAATTCCGTAAGTTTTCCATCAAATCTCATAATTTTGGTGTCATTGTGATCGGGAAAAGATTCTCTATCTTTTCATAAGAAAAAATTTTTTTTTTTTTTTAAATTTGGCCGACCCTGAGAACGAGTTTCTGAGAGGGCCTGTCGACCCTCAAAGGGTTAAGAACATAAGAACGGAGGATCACTGCAGCAGGCCAGTTGGCCCATACTAGGCAGGTCCTTAACAATCCATCCCACTAACAAAACATTTGCCCAACCCAATTTTCAATGCTACCCAAGAAATAAGCTTTGATAACTATCCACTCATTTGCAAGTCCCACTCAAATCCAACTCCTCTCTCTCATATATTTATCCAACCTGAATTTGAAACTACCCAAAGTCCTAGCCTCAATAACATAAGAACCAGTATTACAACTATTATCATTATTACAACTGCTACAACCATCTCTACCACCATCAACCACTATCACAACTGCTTCCACTCTACCACCACAACCTTCATATTTTTCTACAAACTTTTTCTTAAATTATATGTGTTTTTCACATTCTTTACCAAAGGGCTGGCACTGGAAGCTTTCCTTGGAGCCATGGTGACTTATTTAGCAGTTGCAAACACTAAAACGAATGGGATATTATGAAATATATCGTATGAACTCGTGGGATCATCCTCACTCACTGATAAACAATGGCACACTGGCTGGGAAAGGAGTGTGAGGCGGCTCGGGGCTGTGTGTACCTGTCCCAGACGAACTACTATTTGCGAGTCAATCTACGATTAGCGAGCTCATGTTTATATGAAAATATCCCTATGATTTAATGGTAAATAAGCAGGTTCCCAAAAATGCACTCAATGACTTGGGTATACAAAATAGCAAAATGCAATGCACATTGGTGAATATTCGCAGATAAAACATAGAATATATGTAAAGCAAATAAATGGGGAAACAGGAGAAAAGTGTAATGGGCTAGGCACAGATTGTATCACTGCAGGTAGAATAAACTAATACTTAAGTACTTGAAGATTACACTTATTAAAGAAAAAAACACACGAACAAACAAAACAGTGCAGGGTTGTCAACAATCTGTGACTAACTTGCAGGTGCAACTAACAAAATTAACAGCACACAGGAATTACTTGCAAACTGTATGTGAGAGGTAAATTGTATAAATGGTTAACACTGAACAAATTAAATCAATAACTGAGGTGCAAGATGCAGAATAAAATACTGGAATATAAAATGTAGGAGTGCAAAAATAAATGTACAAAATTTAAGTAGCTGTGGAGTAAGTGGCAAAATGTACACTGATGACTAAAACTGAACAATTTACTGAAGTATGGCTTCAGTAACTGTAACTGTATTGGTGCAGGACAGTTAAATAATGTCACAAAATATTAGGAAATGCTTGGTAAGTCACTGTTTACTTAACTTTGAGTGCAGGAGATGGACGAAGGTACTGGGTGCTGCAGGTCCTGAAACTTTCAGTGATGCTCTAGTAACACTACACGCCTCGTAGCATTTGTACACTGCTATGGGGCTTCAATGTCGTAGGAAAAATTATCAGAATGGACTTGGGAAGAACAGGAAAGACCGGGGTTACTCTGTGGAGGTATAAGATATGAGAGAAACGTGGCTAACTCAGTGTGAGCCACAGCTGTGCATGGTTTGTTTACACTGGCAAGTGTGTCTGGGCGTGCTGACTGACTGCGGCTTCAGCACACGGAGAACAAAACATTTCCTGCACTACTTGAGTGTGCTAAAAACAAGCTTAAGTGAAACTATGAACTGGGACGAGGAAGTTTTACTGTAACAAATCACTGGGGAAAACAAAACTGGTGATGAACTGGGAATGTAACAGCAAGGGAAAGAAAAAAAAAAATTTTAACTGGGCAACACAAAAAAAAACTGCACTGGCTGGAGATACGTAGACGCTGAGTAGTTGTAGACACAATGATGAGTCACGAGCTGCTGTAGACGGCATGGGGGCTGAACTGAGCTGGCTTAGAGGCTAAGCCAACTGGGTTCCCACGTGGGTTTAAACCAGGTAGAACTTCTTGGAGGAAGCTGGGAAGAACACAACACACATGGACGGCGAGGTGGACGTCGTTGCGTAGCAGAGGAGGCTGTAGAGGAGGCTGGTGCGTTTACACGCTGCCTAGGGTATCAACCAACCCCAGAGCTGCCTCGTGGTCACGCGTGGAGCCACACGAAGCCAACACACTAAACGACCTCACCTCTACTTCTTGTAGCTGAAAAGGGGGTAGGGACGCTGTAGGAGGCAGGAGAATGGTGCTGGAGAGTGTTGAAGGGCTGTAGAGAGGGTGATGAGGTGAACACGTGACTGCTAAGGCTGGAGATGACGCCGTGACGCCTATGTCCAGATTTTGTGGGAAAAAATCTAGGACGAAGATCTATCTCAGGTCCCGTCAAGATGCTGGGAGTAACAGATAACTCTTTAGGCCAGCAGGTGTGTTGGATGACGACGGATGATGTTGACTGGCGTCGACCGATGGTGTTGACCCCTCCACCCTGAAGAGGCTCACAATGCCGTTGACTCCGCTGTCACCACTGTTATTGCTGTTCTTACTGCTGAACAGCGGTTTAGTGCCGATGAAGGTAGCGTAGGTAGCAATGATACGGCCGTGGACTAGTTTGGCTTTAATTGGGTAGGAGTGAGTACACAACGGGCAGTGTGAGGGAGTGACCGCAAGCCAGTCCGTGGAGGGGAGCACTTGTGTCTATCAAGTCGGTCAGCCTAGGAGTGAGAGCGGATGGGCTCAGCCTCCCACTGACCTGAGTGAGCCTACAGAGGGCAGCACCTAAATGCCGCGAAATATGAACTAGTCAGAGCAGACGGCTAGGCTGTGTGTTCTGACAGTACAGGCTGTCTACAATAGCAGCGTATGTATAAAGAACCTAGGATAACCCAGAAAAGTCAGACAAAGTGACTTATTTCCAGTACCTGGCTTGGGCTTGCCATGTATGATTTTTGGTAAATATTTTTTTTTCTCGGTTGTTTGTTGGGCTATCTCGTTGAAACTTGGGCAATGTATAATGGAAAGATGCTTCTTAACGTACAACAAAAATAAAAAAGACGGACGATAAATAAGGGAGTTCACTTCTCAGCCATTAGCCGCCTCTTTGCAGTATATTTTCGTATGGTTTTTATGGTTGTATTCTCATTTTTTGGACTCATTTGATAGAATGGAAGATATATTACAGAAATAGACATGATTTTGATTGCTCTCATAATGAAAAGTACCTTGAAATTGAGCTCAAAGTAGCGGAAATGTTCAATTTTTACCGATGTTCAATGAACTGTGTAAGTCAAGTTGGTTAATTTTATTAAGTGTATTCTAACCTAACCACTCTGTAATTCGGCAAACTCAGTAATCCGGCACACTACAGGTCCCAATGATGCCGGATTTGTGATGGAGGACCTGTATAAATTACCTAGGATAACCCAAAAAATCCAGACAAAGTGCTATACAGTGGATCTGTGCTCCAGTGCCCTAAATTAATAATAATATTAATAATTATTATTATTATTATTTCAATAATACATATGTACTAATATTAATAAAATATTATTAAACTATAATATTATAATTGTGTCCACTCATTACTTACCTTAAAATATCTGTAGTGTTAATGTAGTGAGAGGTGAGTAAACAAGATTAAATGAATAAACGAAGGAGAGTGTAGAAGGTTGGCGAGTTACGTAAACAAACGTTGTTGTTGTTGTTGCCAGCCCGGACACGAATGGTTTTTGTTCACTCTGTCAAGCAGACCAGAAAAACATCTCATATTTGTTAATTTATATGTTTATATGTTATGTAGCATCTTTATTATATAATTTTGAAAAAGAAATCATAGATGGATTAAGCAAAATGTCTATATCAACGTTTTATACATATTTAATGCGCCTCATTGATTATTATTGTTATTATCATTATTAATATGGCATCTTCAAGACCAATTACACTCTTAATGAGTGGCTCTGAGACAGACAAGCAGACAGAAAGACAGACACAGGTAGACAGAAAGACATACACAGGTAGACATAGACACACAAGTAGACAGACACACAGGTAGACAGAAAGACAGACACACAGGTAGACAGACAGATAAACAGACACACAGAGATACACAGATATACAGGCAGACAGATATAGACAGGTTTATGTGCAACAGTGAAAACAAATAGAGTGTTCGAGATTAAGAGCCTTTCTTGCCACAATCTCCAGTGCAAGATTCAGACTTCATCTTAGGGGCCATGGTGAAATTTACTGTCCAGTTAATACAGTATGATGCTGCTGATAGGGCAGGGTTACTCAAACTGATGCTGCCTGCATGACTCATTGCCGCCTCGAGTATTGTCAAATATTGTACGGTGGTGTGCATCAGCCGGCCCAGCCCAGCTGCCAGATGCATGGTCGTAAGTCGAGTGGACGTATGTCGAGCAGGTCGTAAGTCGGATGGTAGGTGTATATACTTTTATGCTTACACTTTTATATTTACACTTACCTTGGAGGAGATGTTAGTTTAATTCGTTTGATGGAGGAGATGCTGGCAGAGGTTTAGGGTAGTGGAAGATAGCGGATATACATCCAACAACATTGTAGAGTTACTTTCGTGTTGTTTTTCTATTGCTTACTCACTTAACTTACTTGCTACACTGTTAATTCTACACTTTATCGCTGGCTGGCACTATAACCTTTATCAATACCTGCTCCTTTAGTATCATACATATCGTAGAATCACTGAACCACTGCAGAAGGCACATTCTCCCCTCTCTCTTCCTCCTCCACTTTGGTACTTTGCTACGAGTTTTTTCTTGAATTTTATTGTGTTCCTTTCCTTCTTTATCACAGGGGTGGTACTAGAAACTTTCTTTGGGCCTATGGTGGCTTATTTAGCAGTTACAAGCACTAAAAACACTGGAATAATGCAAAATATATTGCAGGTACACATGGAATTGACCGAAACGGCTTGTAAACACTGGCACACTGGTTGTACATGGAGTCGTGGAGTGGCTGGGCCCGCTCAGGCCGCATGGATACATTCAGGATGAAAGCCTTTAGATGAGTTTTTCGCCATTAGTAGAGCCAATTTTTTGACGCCAAAGAGTGCCATTAGTCGATTTTGGCATTAGTCGATGCCACCATTGGTTGAGGGTCCACTAATGTAAATCCAATTAATCCGTTCCTGCTGTCAGGAGGCATGACAAAATGGTACTTCAATATGACACTATTATCAGTTCTATGGCTTATTTATTTATCACAATTCATCTAATATGACATATAAATAACAGAAACCTGATATACACTCTAGAATGAATAAAATATGTATGTCATTACGTATGTGGTGGCGGGGGAGGGCATTGGTTCCTCCTTCAAACGTGTTAGTATAAGAGAAAATGGAGTTTGTGAGGCAAACTACATTAGATCACTTCTCTTATAAGAAAACCATAATGTACAAATGAACTGGTGTACGTACACGATTGACATACCTTGCAGAAGATAGGCAGAGTAGCTTATGCTATCAGGAGTTTATTTTGTTTCGTCCTTTTTCTGTCGCTTAATGCTACACTCTTAATGCTACACTTTGTCACTGAACTTAACTGCTTTGAACTCCACAACTTGCACCTGTGCTGGCATGCAGGAACACATTAAAATCACTAAGAGTGTGTTATTAGTCTTGAAGATGCCATATTAATAATGATAATAATAACACAATAATAATCACTCTGAGGCGCATTAAATGTCGTATAAAACGTTAATACTATAGACATTTTGCTTAATTCATCTATGATATTTTTTCAAAATTATATAATAAACATGCTACGTAACATATAAACATATAAATTAACAAATATGAGATGTTTTTCCAGTCGGCTTGACGGAGTGAACATAAACCATTCGTGTCCGGACTGCTAACAACAACTCCCTTGTTCTCTCCTTTTTGTTATTGCGACTTTGTAAATAAGAACATAAGAAAGGAGAAACACTGCAGCAGGTCTGTTGGCCCATTCTAGTTAGGTCCTTAACAATCCATCCTACTAATAGGATATTTACCCCAACCCAACTTTCAGTGCTACCCAAGAAACAAGCCCTGATAACTTCATTCACTCATGTACAAGTCCCACTCAAATCTAACCCCTCTCACTCATGTATTTATCCAACCTAAATTTGAAACTACCCAAGGTCCTAGCAGACTGTTCCACTCATCAGCTATCCTATTTCCAAACCAATACTTTCCTATATCCTTCCTAAATCTAAACTTATCTAATTTGAATCCATTATTGCGGGTTCTGTCTTGGAGAGATATCCTCAAGACCTTATTGATATCCCCTTTGTGAATTCGGTTTAAGTCGGACTGAAACATCATCGTAAGCTTCTCTCTCCTACATGCGGGTTATTTGTGTATTGTTCCAGTCACGGTACTGTGCCTTTTTGTTATTTAATCTCTTCATCTTGACATTCTCTGATATTTTTCTAAGGATTGCAGATGCCAAAAAAAAAAAAAAAATAGTTCACTCATTTCAAATAAAGAAGGTAGCATGAAAACTGCTGGGTTAAGAATTTTTTTTTTTTTTATTTTTGCCAATTTTTCTTATTTTTTGACCTTATAACCTGGAGAATGACTAATTTGGATTATTCTTCTGGGAGCTAATTGGTTTTGCCTGGTAGTTGAGTACATTGTATAGATAAGCAGGTATCGGTTACTTGAGTATTTACTGTATACAGCCTCTCCTCATTTAATGATGAAGTTTCATTCCTAATACAGCATCAATAAACGAATTCATCACTAAATGAGGAGCATACTATAATGGTAGTGGCTTTGTCAGCCATCTTTGATATTGCTTTACTGTCACCCTTGCACCATTTATAATATTTTTAGTATATTTTTAAATGTTTATACAGTAATGTACTGTACATATTGTAATAAACAGAATAGAGGAAATCAGCTCTAATGTACATTATTTAGGCATGCATACTGGTCAGAGAGCCTGTCTAAGTCAGAGTCGTCGGTAAATGAGTACGTCGTGAAGTGAGGAGAGGCTGTATACACAATACAGAATGACAAAAAATCATAAGTTGTAAATATTTTATATCAAAACACCATTCCATAAAATAGGAAAGTGGTTTGTAAAGGCCTTTGAAAGTCTAGTGACTCACCATTAATGTCAGGCTTGGATAAAATATATGAAGAATGGGAGAGGGCTAAATATATATTTTTTTTAATTCGCTGGCCATCCCCCACCTAGGTAGGGTGACCCAGAAAAAGAAATGCTTTCACCATCATTCATTCTCTTGCCTGAGGTGCATAGATATAAATATATTGTTATGGGGACCCAAATGCTTGTTGGGATTATGGCAAGGTATTGTAATGTCATTTATGGTTATATATTGCAAAGGTTAGTGGATGAGTTTGAGAATGTGTGTAAAGGTAGAAAGTTGAAAGTGAACATAGAAAAGAGTAAGGTGATGAGGGTATCAAATGATTTAGATAAAGAAAAATTGGATATCAAATTGGGGAGGAGGAGTATGGAAGAAGTGAATGTTTTCAGATACTTAGGAGTTGACGTGTCGGCGGATGGATTTATGAAGGATGAGGTTAATCATAGAATTGATGAGGGAAAAAAGGTGAGGTGGTGCGTTGAGGTATATGTGGAGTCAAAAAACGTTATCTATGGAGGCAAAGAAGGGAATGTATGAAAGTATAGTAGTACCAACACTTTTATATGGATGTGAAGCTTGGGTGGTAAATGCAGCAGCGAGGAGACGGTTGGAGGCAGTGGAGATGTCCTGTCTAAGGGCAATGTGTGGTGTAAATATTATGCAGAAAATTCGGAGTGTGGAAATTAGGAGAAGGTGTGGAGTTAATAAAAGCATTAGTCAGAGGGCAGAAGAGGGGTTGTTGAGGTGGTTTGGTCATTTAGAGAGAATGGATCAAAGTAGAATGACATGGAAAGCATATAAATCTATAGGGGAAGGAAAGAGGGGTAGGGGTCGTCCTCGAAAGGGTTGGAAAGAGGGGGTAAAGGAGGTTTTGTGGGTGAGGGGCTTGGACTTCCAGCAAGCGTGCATGAGCGTGTTAGATAGGAGTGAATGGAGACGAATGATACTTGGGACCTGACGATCTGTTGGAGTGTGAGCAGGGTAATATTTAGTGAAGGGATTCAGGGAAACCGGTTATTTTCATATAGTCGGACTTGAGTCCTGGAAATGGGAAGTACAATGCCTGCACTTTAAAGGAGGGGTTTGGGATATTGGCAGTTTGGAGGGATATGTTGTGTATCTCTATACGTATATGCTTCTAAACTGTTGTATTCTGAGCACCTCTGCAAAAGCAGTGATAATGTGTGAGTGTGGTGAAAGTGTTGAATGATGATGAAAGTATTTTCTTTTTGGGGATTTTTTTTTGGGTCACCCTGCCTCGGTGGGAGACGACCGACTTGTTGAAAAAAAAAAAAAAAAAAATATGTAGTGTCTGTTGATAAGGAAAGATACAGATAAGTTGTGGAAGTGACTGACTTTTTTTTTTTTTTTTACTATTTTTAATTAAACTATACCTAGAGTATATATATGTTATAGGCACTTCATTTATTTAAAAACCTGTTTTTTTTTTTTTTCAGTGAGAGACCTTCCCTAGTGGTGCAGTGCATGGTAAAGGGATCTTTGGAATGCTTTCTCATACAGTACGTCAACTCCTGGCACAGTACACAGCTTGTTGAACATCATGTGTATTATGTTTCTTTTTTGACAGTACGCAAGTACACCCCAAGAGTGTATTTTACTATCTTTCCCCCCCAGGTAGATGCCCCCCCTAAGGATCATGTGTGGGGATATTTAACTAGCACAACCGGGGGATTTTTTAAAAGTGTAAGACTTACATACCTTCAATGAGTTCCAAACGGGGAACCCTTTGCCCCAATTTCCCCTAGACATGAGCATCATGAAATTTTAAAGACCTGTATCCATAGGGCAAGGTCATTACTAAATTTTAAAAAATTTAAATTTATGAAAATTTGGGCTCTTAAAAAATTTTTTTTTTTTTAACAAAGTGCTTAGCGGCGGGCACCTCTTTTAAATACTTTTAATGAAATTTAATTTCTCTTTTTTAAAATATTTTCCGTTTCTGGTACCGGAATTTAAGCGGGTCCTTGCCCAAGGTTTAAAATTTGGTAAAAAGTGGTAAACACCCTTGCTAGAGCTCACCAGTTTTAAAATTCCCATGAAAGCAGTAATTGCACTTAACAATGAAAAGTTATTTTTTTAAAATTGTCAAATGATTTGTTTTAGGAATACTTTCATGCAGTTTGTTTATAATTTTTGTCGCATATGAAGAAATTTTTTATTGAACGCCCCCCATCATGGTAGGTTGGGGTTATTTGAAGGTTAATTTTTATTTACTTAAATTTTGGAAAATTAACAAATATCAGTGATAATTCAAACACCTTGAAAAACACTAGTTAAATTTTAAAACTTTTTCAAAGCAAATCCCATGCCATTTTTCCCAGTTAGTAGGAGTGACAGGAAACCCCTTTTTCCCTAAAAATGTTTTTTCTTTCCCATGGGCCAGAGTAAATTCAGTTTCCATAATAATTTTAAAACCTTCTTTTAAATCTGACTACTATCAGGGGGTAGTAGTATCCCAAAAGGAAATATTTCTTTCATTGTATTTTTAAGAATTTAATTTATTTCCATTTAAAGACATGTGGAAACCTCTGGGCCCCCAACCCAAATTTTTGTATAGACTAATTTTGCTAGGTTTTATGAGGCTTAAATTTACTAGAGTATTCTGCTGGTTTAAAACCCAAAAATTTCACTGTTGCCTCTTTTGATACATGAGTTAAGCAGATTATAAATGGCATCAAGTTTAAAAATGTTATTTTTAAATTTTTAAAAAAATATATATTTTATATTTAAAAATTTTTATATATATAAGAAAATTTTTATAAATAAAATATATTTAAAATAAAAATATATAATAAATATAAATAAATTAAACCATTTTGATTAAAAAAAAAAAAAAAAACCCAAAAATTTTGATCTCAAATTAAACTTTCAAAATCTTTATTTAATTTTAAATTTTTCCCTTCATTTTTGGGTCTTAGCAATTTTAAAAACCCCAAAATTTTAAAAACATTTTAAAACAAAAAAAAAAATTTTTTTATAAAATAAATTTAACACGTGCCCTATCAAAGGAATATATAGAACATTATTAAAAAAATGGTATATATTGCTGTTTTAAATTTTCAGTAGGTGAAAAATTTTCTTTTCCCTTTAAAAAGGTTTTATTTCAGTGCATTATTTGGGAAACCCTTTTAAATTTTGAGGGTTTTAAAAACCCTGGGGCAGAAAAAACAATGTAACCCCAAATAAATTAATTGGGGTCATTTGAAATACTGCTTAAAAATCAAGAAGACTGGGGACATTTAAAATTTTTCTTGTTTAATGAGACCTCAATAATGCAAGCTAGCAACTTTGAAAACCCCAGGACCAGCCAAAAAGCTGTTAAAAAGAGTAAATATTTTATAATATACGTCTTTCATTTTTTTACCCTTTCAAAAAGGATTTATGAAGTAATCACCAAAATTTCTGTATTTTCCCAATTTTTTAAAAAAGTGCATAAAAGTTTGATGTTTAATAATAAAAGTTAAATTTCTCCATTTTTTTTTATTTTATATTATCCAACCGGCCGATTTCCCCCCCAAAGGGAGGGTGGCCCAAAAAAAAAAACTTTCACCATCATTCCTCCATTCCCCCTGTTTGCCAGAAGGGTTTCTTTACCCCCAATTTTTAAAAATGCAACATTAAACCCCCCCTCCTTTAAAGTGCAGGGACTGTACTTTTTCCCCTCTCCCGGACTCAAGTCCCGGGGGTGCAGGTTTTTCCCCGAATCCATCATAAAAGTTTCTTTGCTCACAAATCCAACAGGGACGTCAAGTATTAAAAAAAAAACCCTTTTTCTCCAATTTACTCCAATTTAAAAAAACGCTAACGCTGCCCCGCCCGGAAGTTTCCCAACCCCCCGCACACAAAAACCCCCTTTTTACCCCCTCCCCCCCCAACCCTTCCTAAAGGCCCCACCCCTACCCCCCCCCTTTTCCCTTCCCCCTACAGATTTTATACACTCTTGAAGTCATTCTGTTTCGCTCCCCTTCTTTTCTACATGTCCCAACCACCTCAACAACCCTTCCCCCAGCCCTTGGCAACAGTTTTGGTAATCCCGCCCCCTCCTCCTAACTTTTCCCAAAATACGAATTCCTGCATTATATTCACCCACACATTTCCTCAGAAAATGACAACTTCCCCTGCCCCAGCCTTTTCCTCGCTGCCCAAAATTCTCACCCCCCTTCACACCCATTTTAAGAACGTTGGTAAAACTATACTCTCATTAAAATTCCCCTCTTTGCCTCCAAAGGGCCCAAATTCTTTGTCTCCACAATCCTAAGTGCCCACTCACTCTTTTTCCCCCACAATTCTATGATTCAAACCCCATCTTTTATAGACCCCCAAAACCCTGACAAGTTTCCCCCCCCCTCCCAAATTTCTGGAAAACTTCACCTTTCCCCCATACTCTCTCCCCCCAATCTGATATTCAATCTTTTAACACCTAATCTTTTTGTTATCCTCATAACCCTTTCTCTTTCCTGTATTCACCTTTAATTTTCTTCTTTTGCACACCCTAACAATTCATCCACCAATCTCTGCAACTTCTCTTTTAGAATCTCCCAAGAGCACAGTGTCATCGGCAAAGAGCAGCTGTGACAACTCCCACTTTGTGTGTGATTCTTTATATTTTAACTCCACGCCTCTTGCCAGACCCTCGCATTTACTTCTCTTACAACCCCATCTATAAATATATTAAACAACCACGGTGACATCACACATCCTTGTCTAAGGCCTACTTTTACTGGGAAAAAATTTCCCTCTTTCCTACATACTCTAACTTGAGCCTCACTATCCTCGTAAAAACTCTTCACTGCTTTCAGTAACCTACCTCCTACACCATACACTTGCAACATCTGCCACATTGCCCCCTATCCACCCTGTCATACGCCTTTTCCAAATCCATAAATGCCACAAAGACCTCTTTAGCCTTATCTAAATACTGTTCACTTATATGTTTCACTGTAAACACCTGGTCCACACACCCCCTACCTTTCCTAAAGCCTCCTTGTTCATCTGCTATCCTATTCTCCGTCTTACTCTTAATTCTTTCAATTATAACTCTACCATACACTTTAACCGGGTACACTCAACAGACTTATCCCCCTATAATTTTTGCACTCTCTTTATTCCCCTTTGCCTTTATACAAAGGAACTATGCATGCTCTCTGCCAATCCCTAGGTACCTTCCCCCTCTTCCATACATTTATTAAATAATTGCACCAACCACTCCAAAACTATATCCCCACCTGCTTTTAACATTTCTATCTTTATCCCATCAATCCCGGCTGCCTTACCCCCTTTCATTTTACCTACTGCCTCACGAACTTCCCCCACACTCACAACTGGCTCTTCCTCACTCCTACAAGATGTTATTCCTCCTTGCCCTATACACGAAATCACAGCTTCCCTATCTTCATCAACATTTAACAATTCCTCAAAATATTCCTTCCATCTTCCCAATACCTCTACCTCTCCATTTAATAACTCTCCTCTCCTATTTTTAACTGACAAATCCATTTGTTCTCTAGGCTTTCTTAACTTGTTAATCTCACTCCAAAACTTTTTCTTATTTTCAACAAAATTTGTTGATAACATCTCACCCCCTCTCTCATTTGCTCTCTTTTTACATTGCTTCACCACTCTCTTAACTTCTCTCTTTTTCTCCATATACTCTTCCCTCCTTGCATCACTTCTACTTTGTAAAAACTTCTCATATGCTAACTTTTTCTCCCTTACTACTCTCTTTACATCATCATTCACACAATCGCTCCTCTTCCCTCCTGCACCCACTTTCCTGTAACCACAAACTTCTGCTGAACACTCTAACACTACATTTTTAAACCTACCCCATACCTCTTCGACCCCATTGCCTATGCTCTCATTAGCCCATCTATCCTCCAATAGCTGTTTATTATCTTACCCTAACTGCCTCCTCTTTTAGTTTATAAACCTTCACCTCTCTCTTCCCTGATGCTTCTATTCTCCTTGATCCCATCTACCTTTACTCTCAGTGTAGCTACAACTAGAAAGTGATCTGATATATCTGTGGCCCCTCTATAAACATGTACATCCTGAAGTCTACTCAACAGTCTTTTATCTACCAATACATAATCCAACAAACTACTGTCATTTCGCCCTACATCATATCGTGTATACTTATTTATCCTCTTTTTCTTAAAATATGTATTACCTATAACTAAACCCCTTTCTATACAAGTTCAATCAAAGGGCTCCCATTATCATTTACACCTGGCACCCCAAACTTACCTACCACACCCTCTCTAAAAGTTTCTCCTACTTTAGCATTCAAGTCCCTACCACAATTACTCTCTCACTTGGTTCAAAGGCTCCTATACAATTCACTTAACATCTCCCAAAATCTCTCTCTCTCCTCTGCATTCCTCTCTTCTCCAGGTGCATACACGCTTATTATGACCCACTCTCCGCATCCAACCTTTACTTTAATCCACATAATTCTTGAATTTACACATTCATATTCTCTTTTCTCCTTCCATAACTGATCATTTAACATTACTGCTACCCCTTCCTTTGCTCTAACTCTCTCAGATACTCCAGATTTAATCCCATTTATTTCCCCCCACTGAAACTCTCCTACCCCCTTCAGCTTTGTTTCGCTTAGGGCCAGGACATCCAACTTCTTTTCATTCATAACATCAGCAATCATCTGTTTCTTGTCATCCGCACTACATCCACGCACATTTAAGCAACCCAGTTTTATAAAGTTTTTCTTCTTCTCTTTTTTAGTAATTGTATACAGGAGAAGGGGTTACTAGCCCATTGCTCCCGGCATTTTAGTCGCCTCATACGACACGCATGGCTTACGGAGGAAAGATTCTTTTCCACTTCCCCATGGACAATAGAAGAAATAAAAAAGAACAAGAGCTATTTAGAAAAAGGAGAAAAACCTAGATGTATGTATATATATATATGCATGTGCGTGTCTGTGAAGTGTGACCAAAGTGTAAGTAGGAGTAGCAAGATATCCCTGTTATCTTAGCGTGTTTATGAGACAGAAAAAGAAACCAGCAATCCTACCATCATGCAAAACAGTTACAGGTTTTTGTTTCACAGTCATCTGGCAGGACGGTAGTACTTCCCTGGGTGGTTGCTGTCTACCAACCTACTACCTGCATGCTTCTGTTTATTTCTGAATGACTCTGGCTTATACCGTAGAGACCTTCCTCAGCCTTGGCAAACTGTGGCAATGCAAGCTCTCTAGACATTTTTAGTATGACAATGATTAGTCTTACAGGTGGTGCAGTCAAGTGCCAGTTCGTATTCTGTCCGTTTGGCAGGAAACAGACTAATACAAGCCAAAGAAAAAAACTATGACATCACATCAAAAGAAGTCATGCAAGTTTGCTGCCCAGCATAAATGAATTTTGAGCTGCAGGCCTGAAGATTGCTAGAAGCATAGTCAGAATATTGCTCATAAAATAAAAATTTAAATTTAAAAAATACTGTAAATGTGCAAGAAATCCATTATACTGAAAGTTTTGACAAAGTGGTTATATTATTATTATAATCAAAGAGAAGCACTAAACCACAAGGATGCAGGGATGGGGGTATTGGGTATCAAGAGGGACAGGAATGATTATTAGGTTATGGAGTGCAGGGGTAGAGGGTAGCAAGAGACTGAGGAGAGTGCTAGAGGCATCATCAGAGTTTGTGTAGTAAATCAGTTGCTGTCAAAAAGTCAATGAGAGTGTCTAGGTTAAAGGAGGGTCCATCAGCAAGAAGGGAAGGTAAAGAAAGGGCAGTAGAGCAGAGACGACATTGGAGGTAAATTCTGCAGGCTTGTTGATAGAGTGGGCAGTCCAACAGAATGTGGCTATTAGAAACTGGAACCTGACAATTCTCAGAGAGGAAAAGGGCACCTCTCCATGAGATACCCTTGAGTAAGACGAGTGTAGCTGATGCGAAGATGGGAGAGAGTGGCCTCCCAACTTTGACAATGATGACAAGAAGATGGCCAGAAACCTATACACGGTTTAATAGAATGTAGTTTGTTATGGAGTAGATCAGACCAACGTTGTTGCCAACGGGTGCGAAGGTGGATAGCAATTACAGCAAAATAGTCCATGAATGGAACACCTCTATATGAAACTGGGAGGTCATGCACTGCTGACCGCACAATAGTGTCTGCCTGTTCATTGCCTTGTATGTCAACATGACCAGGGACCCAACACACAATATCTTTGTGCTTGCTTGAGATACAGCGTAACCAAAGTTGGATACGAAGAACTAGGGCCTGTAAAGCACTACTTGTCTAGTTTTAAGTATAGTTACTATGTACTATTATCTTATCTAGTTTTAATTAGTTACAGGTCCTCCATCACAAATCCGGCATCATTGGGACCTGTAGTGTGCCGGATTACTGAGTTTGCCAGATTACAGAGTGGTTAGGTTAGAATACACTTAATAAAATTAACCAACCTGACTTACACAAAATTCATTGAACATCGGCAAAAATCGAACATTTCTGCTACTCCGACCTCAGTTTCAAGGTAGACCACGACATCCTACTCCACAAACTTGACCATTACGGTATAAGAGGCCATGCGCTTGCTTATTTCAAATCTTACCTTACTAATAGGTATCAGTATGTCACCATTAAAGACACAGCATCAACAACACGGCCACTTGATACTGGAGTTCTGCAGGGAAGTGTCCTTGGTCCCCTGCTCTTCCTCATATACATCAATGATCTTCCAAACGTATCCCAACACCTGAAACCCATTCTCTTTGCTGACGACACAAACTTATGTCATCTCCTCACCCTAATCTTGCCACCCTCAACACCAATTTTTAACGAGGAGCTGATCAAAATATCGACTTGGAGACAGCCAATAAACTTACGCTTAACACTGAAAACCTACTATATTATGTTTGGTAGCAGAGCAGGAGATGCACAAATTAACATTAAAAATCGACAACACCCTGATTAACCAGACATAATGAGGGCAAATTCCTAGGCCTATACCTTGAAAAACCTGAATTTCAGCACCCATATCCAACAATAACCAAAAAAGTATCCAAAACGGTTTGGGATCCTCTCCAAGATACGATACTACGTGCCGCAAACTGCCCTTATCACACTATACCATTCACTTATATATCCATACCTCACCTATGCTATTTGTGTTTGGGGATCAACTGCAGCAACACACCTAAAGCCAATAATAACCCAACAAAAAGCTGCAGTAAGAATAATCACTAAATCCCATCCCGGCAACACACCCCCCCACTCTTCATAGATCTAAACTTACTCCCTGTTCAGACATCCACACTTACTACTGTGCAATCTACATCACAGACCTTAAACTCCAATATCAACCTTGACCTAAAATCTTTCTTGATAGTTGTGACAGAACCCACAGGCATAACACCAACACAAACATCTCTACGACATTCCCCGTGTCCGACTAAAAACCCTTTTCAAAAATTCAATGTATGTCAAAGGCCCTAAAATCTGGAAAACCCTACCTGAAACTCTAGAACTGCAGACACATTCATCACCTTCAAAACTACCATTAGAAAACATCTTTTCTCCCTGATAAAAAAACCCCATCAACTAACTACACCCAATACCACCTGGTGGTTCACACTTACACTCACTCACCCATTTGACCATAAACAGAAATATTAATCTCAATCTTAAAATAATGAATCCTATGATACTCCAATACTGAAACTATGTCTGTGCCAAAACAAAAGCATTCAGATTGCTAAACTCACAAACTAGTATTTAGTCACTTAGCCATAATACCAACTTACCTCATAATTTGTAATATTTTAAAATAAAAAATTAAACTAAGTCTGCCTGAAATGCCTAGCCATGCTAGGCGTTCTAGTGGTACACTCTGTAATCATTATTTAACTACATGTAAACCACACAACAACCAAATTCTGTAAATTCAACATTGTAATCTTTATAGAGAATAAACTTTGAATTTGAATTTGAATGAAAGCAATCAAAATCATGTCTATTTCCGTAATCTTCCATTCTATCAACTGAGTCCAAAAAAATGAGAATACAACCATAAAACCCATACGAAAATATACTGCAAAGAGGCGGCTAATGGCTGAGAAGTGAACTCCCTTATTTATCGTCCGTCTTTTTTATTTTTGTTGTACGTTAAGAAGCATCTTTCCATCATACATTGCCCAAGTTTCAATGAGATAGCCCAACAAACCGAGAAAAAAAAATATTTACCAAAAATCATATATGGCAAGCCCAAGCCAGATACTCGAAATAAGTCACTGACTTTTCTGGGTTATCCTAGGTTCTCTATACATACACTGATATGTATGATAATCTATGTAACTATTTGTGTATACCTTAATACACTTATTTACTTCTAGTCTGTCAACTGAGTACAAGAAACCGCCCATTCACTTATTTCAACTACCCAATAAAGTGGTCAGAAATTGGCAGTTTGGCCGATTTCACACAAATTTCAACAGATGCCAATTTCGAAATAGGGTCCAGAATAAACAATGTAGACATTCCTGGCACTAAAATAACATTTTCTCTGTTCATTGGTCATGGCTACAGGCCCCTCGTATATTACTCTTGCTTACCATTTGGAATTTTTATTCACAAAAAAATAGAAGATTTACTGTTATGCATACTGCATTATTGTAATAATTGTATAAATAATGTCAACCCATTCTTGACTGGCAGGCAGACAGGTATTGGATGGTGATGTCATTTGTTTACTCTTGAGCTTCGCTAAAGAATAGAACATTTTCGCTACTGTGAGCGCAATTTCAAGGTACTTTTCGTCATGAAAGCAATCAAAATCGTATCTATTTCTGTAATATATCTTTCATTCTATCAAATGAGACCGAAAAAATTAGAATATAACCATAAAAACATATAAAAATGTACAGCTAAGCGGCTGCTAATGGCTGAGAAGTGAACTCCGCTATTTATGGTCTGATTTCTTTCATTTTTGGTTTACGTTAAGAAGTATCTTTCCATCATACATTGCCTAAGTTTGAATAAGATAACCTAACAAACAACTGAGAAAATAATAATATAATAATAATAATAATAATAAAATAATATCTTTATTTACTACACGTACATGTACAAGGTATACAGGCCTAGCTGACATCAGTGACATACTACTGTATAGAAAGCCGCTTGTTATGCTGAGTATTTCAAGAAAATTAGGTCAGTGTCCCAGGATAACACCCACACTAGTCAACTAACACCCAGGTACCCATTTACTGATGGGTAAACATAGACAACAGGTGTAAAGAAACATGCCCAATGTTTCTACCCTGGCTGGGAATCGAATATTTACCAAAAATCATATATGGCTATTACAACCTAGGATTTCAAATGGCCTGTTATCCCAGGTGTAATGGGAGCAAATAAACACAGTAGAAAAAGTTTAGACTTATATTATCCTTCACCAATTATAACAGCAATATGTACACTATGTACAGTGATAAATATAGTGCACTCCACGGTAAGCAAGGCAGAAATAGAAGCCACAAGATAGCAGACCGTGCTTCAACCAGCTCTAGAGTGGGAATGACAAGGGCAGACAGGAGAGCGGTATCCACATAACCTCTGCGATTGTCAATCCCACCTTCTTATTGGCTAGAACCTGGTCACTAGTTGAACGATGGGCCCATCATCAACTCTTAGCAACCTGGTTCGCTGGTTGGGGGAGATAGCCTGTAAATGAGGGTGTGTCCATGCGCCGAATAAAGGTTACGTACTCTTTGCATGCCACACCCCCACCCCCGAGAAGGCTCAGGATTAGGCTGCCACCTCCCAGTGGTAACCGTGCCGCCATGGCACAAAATAATGGGACCGCCTATCCTCTCCACCATCCCACTCTTAGATAGAGCTCAGCTTTCCTAGTGACCAAAAGCCAAACCCTAAACTCAGAGTGAGACAGCAGTCAGATAGGCCAACATAGGTCCAAGATACAAGCGGACGGTAGCCCGTATCCCCTCACTAAAAAAAAACCCCCACAATGGCTAACCCAAGCCAGGAACTAAAAATAAGCCACGTTGACTTTTTTGGGTTATCCTAGGTTCTCTACACATATGCTTTACATAATGAGAAGCATTTCTTTTATTCACTGGAACCATAGCTAGGGCTAAAAGTAAGCAGGTTTATTTATTTATTTATTTATTTATTTATTTATTTATTTATTTATTTATTTATTTAATTATTTATTTAGAAATTTTAGCATACATAAAAATACAGGTAAGAGCAGCATGCCAAAGCCACTTATATGCATAGCATTACGGGCTGGCTTAAAATTAACTTAAGATTAACTAAGCAATGATGAAATCAGTGATAAGACATTATTGTAAACAGATAACTATAAAGCACAAATGAGTATTACAAAGACAGGTCATATGGTTGCTTGCATTGCTGTTCATTCAGTAGAATGGAGTATTCTGTTAGGTAGTATATTTAAAAAAATAACAAAGTTAGATTGGGTCCTAGGTTTAACATTTATGTGATATAATTGTGAGTAACATTTTGGATATACAATTTATAAGGTTCAGTTATTCAGTATTTATTTGTTTTGAGTAAGTGAACTTTGAAAAGAAACTTGAATTTATAAACAGGTAGTGTTTCTTTTATAGTTATAGGTAATGAATTCCAGATTTTAGGGCCTTTTATGTGCATTGAGTTTTTGCATAGCGTGAGATGGACACGAGGAACATCAAAGAGTGATCTGTGCCTTGTGTTATGGTCATGTGTTCTGTTGAGGTTGGCAAGGAGATGTTTGAGGGGAGGGTTAATATCAGAGTTAAGTGTTCTATGTATGTAATAGGTGCAATAATAAGTATATGTTTTGTATGGTGAGTAGGTTGAGTGTTTTGAATATTGGTGGAGTGTGTTGCCTGTAGTGAGAATTTGTTATCATTCTAACTGCAGCCTTTTGTTGGGTAATTAGTGGTCTGAGATGGTTAATTGTTGTTGAGCCCCATGCACAAATTCCATAGGTGAGATAGGGGTAAATAAGAGAGTGATAAAGGGCCAGGAGGGCTGACTGTGGAACATAGTACCATATCTTCGATAGTATGCCTACAGTCTTGGAAATTTTCTTAGAAATTTGTTGTATATGTGTATGAAATTTGAGTCTATTATCGAGGTGGATTCCTAAGAATTTTCCCTCTGTTAGCTTTGTGATAGGTGATCCGTTTATCGTTATGTTAAGAGGTACATCTGTAGCTCTGTTACCAAACTGAATGAAGTAGGTTTTGTCAATGTTTAGTATAAGTTTGTTAGTCCTCATCCATGTAGATATTTTCTGTAATTCGGTGTTTACAGTATTGGCTAGCGTGACTGGGCTCGGGTGAGAGAAGACGTATGTAGTGTCATCTGCAAAAAGTGTGGGTTTGAGTAATTGCGAAGCATTTGGCAGGTCATTTATGTATAGGAGAAAGAGAAGAGGGCCAAGGACACTTCCCTGTGGGACACCAACTGTAATTGGTTGTGCGGAAGAGCTTGCCCCATTTGCGTACACATATTGGCTTCTGTTGCTGAGGTAAGACTTGAGGTAGTTGAGGGAGTGCCCTCTAATACCATAGTGTGACAATTTTACGTGGAGCAAGTCATGGTCAACTGTATCAAAAGCTTTACGTAAGTCAATGAAGATCCCCAGTGGGACTTCTTTTTTCTCTATTGCAGTGTACATATGTTCTAGCATGTGTATAATAGCATCATTAGTATTTTTATTAGGCATGAATCCAAATTGGCAGGGGTTTAGAATGTTTTGGGAGATGAGGTAGGAGTAGATTCGTTTATGAATTAATTTTTCGAAGACTTTTGAGAGAGGGTGTAAATTGGATATTGGCCTATAGTTATTCAACTCTGTTTGGTCTCCTCCTTTATGGATCGGGGTGACCCTTGCTATTTTGAGAACTGTAGGGAAGGTGGAGGATTCAATGGATTTGTTAAAGAGTGTTGCAATGATTGGTGATAGTACTTGTGACGCTTTTTTGTATATAAAGGGTGGTAAGGTATTTAAATCTCCTGCCTTGTTTTTCAGTGCGTTGATAATAAGGAAGACTTCGTATGGGTTAGTCGGAGCTAGGAACAGTGTGCTCGGGTAGTTGCCAGTGAGGTAGTCATTTGGTGGGGTATCTGAGCTTGGGATTTTATTGGCAAGGTTTTGACCTATAGTGGAGAAGAAATCATTGAGTCTGTTTGCTGTTTCTGTTGGTGGGAGTTGGGGTTCATCTGATTTTGCTAATTTTATTTCACTATGTCGTGATATCTTTTTTGTTCCCAGAATTTCTGATAGGGTCTTCCAGGTCTTTTTTATATCACCTCGTAAGTTGGATAATCTGTTCTCATAATACAATTTTTTTGCCCTTCTTATCAGGCTGGTTAGGATTGACGAGTAACGTTTTGTTTGGTCTCTGGTTATGTGACCCATTCTGTACTGTTTTTCATATCGGTGTTTTGTATTTATGGATTTGAGAATGCTGGGTGTTAGCCAGGGACTGTTCAGTCTCTTAGCTGTCATCTGTTTAGTTTTTTTAGGGCAGTGCTTGTTATAAAGGTATTGGGTCTTTTTTAGAAAATTATTAAAACATTCGTCAATATCTGTATAGATTTCTAGCTCAGTGTGCCAGTCAATGTTTGTTACTGCTGTTGTGAAGTTATTAATGGCTGCCTCATTGTGAAGTCTGAAGGTTACTTTAGTAGTGTCTTGGGGTATTTTACCAAGAGTTGCAGGAGATTTATATTGAAGTCACCTGAGAGTAGTAAGTGATCTTTGTTCATGCGTGCATCAGTTATCATACTTCCTTGGTTTTGACTAAATTGGCTAATGTTTGATTGTGGAACTCTGTAGATGTTTATCACTGTGAGAGGTTTTTGTAGGTATTTGGATTTGAATTTAGCTATTATATATTCCCCATGTTCATCCCTTGTGCAAGTATTTGTGATACATTCTAGTTGGTCTGAGTAGTATATAGCAGTGCCACCCCCTTGTTGGTCTGGCCTACAGTTGTGTATGGCTGTGTAACCAGGAATGGCATAGACATCTGTAGTATCAGGCTTGAGCCAGGTTTCAGTTAGTGTAATGATGGACATATTGGCATGCAAGGAATTTAGTAATGCTAGGAGGTCATCATAATGCTTGTTTAAAGATCTGATATTGTAGTTAAAGATAGTTATGTTGTTGTTGGCTCTGAGAAGTGCCTTTGATTGTTCTGCTGTGTAGTAATTACAGTAACTGTTTGAATCATTTAAGTCATTAAATAAGAGGTTGGTATCAGGATCAATGCTTGTAATCATAAGATTTGTAGTGAATCTATAGTTAGAATTAAGTAAAAAATAAAGTAAATATTCTAAAGCTAAAAAAAATAGCACCTGAATTATTAAACAAATGTAAAAATAATGAGCTAAGGTAGTTTTTTAAAGCTAAAATAAAGGAGACAATATAAAAGGGACTAAAATAATTTGTGGTGAACAAATAAAGTGATGATCAAATAATGGAGCTTGGGAATATGATAGTAGGTAGTACTTTAAAGGTAATTCTTTAAAGTTAGAATTATAATATAAAATTATAATATAAAAGGGACTAATATAAGTTGTGGTGAACAATAAAGTGGTAATCAAATAAATGAGCTTTGGAGTATAATGGCAAAATAGTGAACTTATTAACTTTAGCACCTGAGAATAGCACCTTGATTATTTTAACAATTGTGAATATATGAGCTAAGGTAGTTATATAAAGCTAAAATAAAGGGAAAAAAATATATATAAGGGACTACAATTAAGTAATGGTAAACAAGTTAAATGGACAGATAGTCACTATGAAATAATATTGGTTTAGGAGTAAGATCTGATTTGTAATATTAAATAAGTTGAGCAGTTTATTGCACAATAAAGAGTAAAAAAAAAAAAATGAGGTAGTTGTTACTAGCTAGCAAAAGACAGTTTTGGTACTTGCAAAAAAGTAATTGGAATATACACTAATTGCACACACAATAAAAAGTGACTAAAAAAACAAGTACAGTGGACCCCCGCATAATGATTACCTCTGAATGTGACCAATTATGTAAGTGTATTTATGTAAGTGCGTTTGTACGTGTATGTTTGGGGGTCTGAAATGGACTAATCTACTTCACAATATTTCTTATGGGAACAAATTCGGTCAGTACTGGCACCTGAACATACTTCTGGAGTGAAAAAATATCGTTAACCGGGGGTCCACTGTAGTGGTAAACAAAATTAAATGGACAGGTAAGAACAATGAATAATATTAATTTGGAGTAAGATTTGACTTGTAACATAAAATTATGAGCAATTAATAGCAGTAAGAAAGAAGTAAAAAAGTATTGGAGGTAGTTAGCATTAGCTTGTGATGAAAAAAATAATAAAAATAATAATGCACAATATAATAGTAAGGTACACTATATGCACCACACGTGCAGAAGAAAAAGAAATTGGAATGACTTATGCAGCAAGTAGCGCCACCAAACAGTACCAGCAGATTGGTGTGGCGACCCTGGAAATTTGAAATTACGCTAGCCAAAATTAGTGCTGAATAACTGAAGGAACCGAATAACTGATTGTGATGGCGGACCTGTATTAGGATTACTCTGCCCAAAATGCCCAGGCATGATAGTGGCTATCTTTGTACTAAGCAAATCAAAATTATTGCACATTGTAACCTTTACAAAGAAATAAACTTTACTTACTTACTAAGGGAGTCCGAAATGACCACAAATGGTGACACAGGCATTGATGCCATACAGATAAGTGCTATGAGAATGGCATACAATTCAGCCGTACAAATGCTAACTGAGGATAATAAATGCCCTCACACGATGCTGTCCGGAAACACTGCTGTGAATCTGATGGCGTCAGAAGACTTGGAACCATCGGTGTACACCGCAATGGCCTGAGAATGAGATTGGAAGTGATTAAGAAGAGAGCAAGAAGCCACTGTAGGCAGTTGGGCTTTCGCGCATGGCAGTGGGAAAGAACAGACACGAACTGTCGGACCTTCCCAAACAGGTAGGGAAAAGTGAAATGCTATTTATTTATTTATTTATTTAACCCTTTCAGGGTCCGTCCCGTAGATCTACGGCTTTACGTTCAGGGTCCAAACCGTAGATCTACGCCATGAGCTCAGCTCACTCTGATAAACTGTGAGTGGTACATTTGGGCCTAGATATGAGAGAATACATCTATGTGGTATGTGTGCACCACATAAAACAGATCCTGCAGCACACTGTGTATAATGAGAGAAAAAAAATGAAATCATGATTTTTCGATTAAAACAGCAACTTTGCAGTGTTTTTTCGTATGTTTTTTATAGTTCTATTTGCGATTTCTTGGTCTCATTTGATAGAATGGAAGACATATTACAGAAATAGAGATGATTTTGATTGGTTTTTAGCACTGGAAATGGCTTGAAACTGAGCTCAAAGTAGCAGAAATGTTAAATTTTTGCCGATATTCAAGAGTAAACAAACGACTTCACACGTCTAATACACTCAGCTGGTGGGTCTAATATACATTCACAAATATGGTGATGATATTTATACAATTATTACAGTATTGCATAACAGTAAATCTTCTATTTTTTGGTGTGAATAAAAATTCATTATGTGAATAAAAATCAAAATGGAATTTATTTGTAAAGCCTCAAAACATAACTAATGAACAGAGGAAATGTTAGTTTAGTGCCAGGAATGCCTACATTGTTCATTCTGGACCCTATTTTGAAATTGGAATATTTTGAACTTTGTGTTAATTGGCCAAATTAACAATTTCCGATCACTTTATTTTGTAGTTGAAACAGTTGACTTGGCGATTTCTTGTGCTCAATCGATAGAATAGAAGTAATACTAGTGAAATAGCTAAGAATTTGGTTGATTGGAAAAATGTAATTGGCCTAAAATGGGAGTCAAAGTCGGCAAAATCGCCGATTCGTAAATATCGCTGACACATCAAAATTCGCGAGAGCATAATTTCGTCAATTTTCCACCAAATTTCGTACTTTTTGCTTTATTACCTTCACAAAAAGATTCTCTACGATTTCATAAGAAAAAATAACAAATTTTTTTTTTTAAAATTCTTGGACACTGGTGCGTGACTCCAGATTTGGGCCTTGGACCCTGAAAGGGTTAATGTCTTTGCAAACAGTACATTGAGATTGTGTATATACAATAGTGGGTTGCAATACAAAGAGAGCCTCTATTATGCCTTGGCATTATGGGCCAACTTAACATTACTGGCTTACATTCTACTTAATACTAAGAAATAGTATATCATAGTTGTACAGTAGGAAAGTAATTATTTCATAGTTGTACAGTAGAATATTAATTATAAATGAATCAAAATTTGTATAATACAAAGATATACGTATTTATATTCTAAAATGCTTTTGTGAAAAACAATGATTCAATTACAGTGGACCCCCGGTTAACGATATATTTTCACTCCAAAAGTATGTTCAGGTGCCAGTACTGACCGAATTTGTTCCCATAAGAAATATTGTGAAGTAGATTAGTCCATTTCAGACCCCCAAACATACACGTACAAACGCACTTACATAAATACACTTACATAATTGGTCGCATTCGGAGGTAATCGTTATGCAGGGGTCCACTGTATATTCCTGTCAACAATGGATAAAAGGTTCAATGTGATTGTTTCAGTTATGATGTGGGAGTACATAGGTGAGTAAATGTGTACTGAGTATTTAGCATTTAGTCTAGGGTGATTAAGTGGCTTTTGAGAAGAGTCTTAAATTGATTTTCAGACTGGGTTACTTTAATATCTTCTGGTAATGAATTCCATATTTTGGGGGCCCTTTATGTGCATAGAGTTTTTACACAGTGTGATATGGACACGTGGTATATCAAAAAGAGATCTGTGTCTTATGTTGTGGTCATGTGTCCTGTTTAGGTTGGTGAGGAAAAGTTTGAGTGGGGGGTTTATATTTGCGTGTACTGTTCTGTGTATGTAGTAGGCACATGAATAAGTATGGATGTTCTTAATGGTAAGCAGATTCAGACTGCTGCCTTTTGCTGGGCTATTAGGGGTTTTAGGTGACGATGTTGTTGATCCTCATGCACAAATTCCGTATGTAAGATAAGGGTATATGAGTGAATGGTACAGTGCAAGGAGAGCTGATTGTGGAATGTAGTACCTTATCTTTGATAGTATGCCTACAGTCTTGGAGATTTTCTTGGTGATTTGTTGTATATGTGTCCAGAACTTAAGGCTACTGTCAAGGTGGATACCTAGGAATTTTCCCTCTGTGAGTCTTGTGACTGATGATCCATTTAGTGTAATGTTAATTGGATCATTTGCAGTTTTGTTTCCAAACTAAATAAAATAGGTTTTATTAGTGTTCAAGGTAAGTTTGTTAGTCATCATCCAGGCAGATATTTTCTGTAATTCAGCATTGACTGTGTTTGCTAGTATGACTGCGTTTGGGTGGGAAAATATATATGTAGTGTCATCTGCAAATAATATGGGTTTGAGTAGCTGTGATGCATTCGGTAGATCATTGATGTAGATGAGAAAGAGGAGTGGTCCAAGGACGTTTCCTTGTGGGACTCCTACTGTGATTGGTTGGGTGGAGGAGTTTGCATCATTTGCATACACATATTGAGTTCTGTTACTAAGGTATGACTTTAGGCAGTTGAGGGAGTGGCCTCTGATGCTATAGTGCATTAATTTGGAGTACAGTAGTTCATGGTCGATTGTATCGAAAGCTTTATGTAAATCAATGAAAATGCCCAGCGGGACTTCTTTCAGTTTCAAGTGCGGTATATATTAGTTCTAGCATGTGTATGATAGCGTCATTTGTGCTTTTATTATTTCTGAATCCAAACTGACAAGGGTTTAATATGTTGTGTGAAACGAGGTAGGAATAGATCCGTCTATGAATTAATTTTTCAAAGATTTTAGAGAGCAGTGGTAAGTTAGATATTGGTCGATAGTTATTCAAGTCAACTTGGTCACCTCCTTTATGGATCGGAGTGACCCCTCACTATTTTGAGGATTGTTGGGAAGGTAGATGATTCAATGGATTTGTTAAAGAGCATTGCAATAATTGGTGACAATACTTGAGAAGCTTTTTTGTACATAAAAGCAGGCAAGTTGTTTATGTCTCCTGCCTTGTTTTTAAGGGTGTTTATGATGAGCATAACTTCAGTGGGGTTGGTTGGAGCTAGGAATAGCATATTTGGGTAGGTTCCTATGAGGTAGTCTGATGGACGGGCATTTGTGCTTGGTATTTTGTTTGCTAGATTTTTTCCTATGGTGGAGAAGAAAACATTCTGTTTGCTGTTTCGGTTGGAGTGAGTAGGGGTTCATCTGATTTTGTTAGTTTGATTGCTTTGTTTTTGGGATAACTTTTTAGTTCCAAGAATTTCAGATAGAGTTTTCCAGGTTTTTTTCATATCACCTTTGATGTTATGTAATCTATTTTCATAATACAATTTTTTTTACTTTCTTATCAGGCTGGCAAGTGCTGACGAGTAATTTCTCAACGGTTCTCTAGTTATTTGACCCATTCTATACTGTTTTTCAAATTTGTGCTTTGTGTTAATGGATTTGAGGATGCTTGGTGTTAGCCAGGGATTATTCAGTCTCTTTGCTGTGATCTGTTTAGTTTTTCTGGGGCAATGTCTGTTGTAGAGGCATTGGGCTTTTTTTTTAGAAAATTATTTATACATTCATTCATATCTGTATATGTTTCAAGCTCATTTTGCCAATCAATGTTATTCATAGCTGCTATAAAGTTGTTAACTGTTGTCTCGTTATGTAGTCTGAAGGTTACTTTAGTAATGTCTTGTGGTAGTTTGCCCAGATTAGTTATGAGAAAGGTTGGGTAGTGGTCTGTAGTGTTGTCCGTGATTATGGCTGATTTTAAAGGGGATATGGTGTTTGTCCAGATGTGGTCTATTAAGGAGATGCTTGTCTCGGAGATTCTTGTAGGTTTAGATATTGCTGGTAGCAACAGGCAGTTACTCACTGTGTTTGTGAATTTGGTTACTTGTGGGTCCTGGTCGTGTAGTATGTTTATGTTGAAATCACCTGTTAGTAGTAGGTGGTCTTTATTCATGTGTGCATCAGTAATCATGTTTCCTAGTTTTTCACTAAAGTGATAAATGTTTGACTGTGGTACTCTGTAGATGTTTATAACTGTGAGGGGTTTTTGCAGGTCTTTTGATTTAAATTTGGCTATGATATATTCTCCATGTTCATCCCTTGTGCAAGATTTATTGATACATTCGAGTTGATTTGAATAGTATATAGCTGTTCCTCCCCCTCCCTGGTCTGTTCTACAGTTGTGTATGGCCATGTAGCCAGGAATGGTATAGAAATCTGTAATATCAGGCTTAAGCCAGGTTTCTGTGAGTGTGATGATTGATATATTGGAATTAAGGGAACTGAGTAATGCTGTGAGGTCATCATAATGTTTGCTCAAGGATCTGACATTGTAGTTAAAGATGGTTATGTTATTGTTTGCACTGAGTAATGTCTTTGTTTGGTCTGCTGTGTAGTAATTACAGTTACTGGTTGATTCATGTAATTCATTTTGTAAAAAGTTTACATCAGGAACATAGAAAGGTGGTAACTGAAGAGAAGACGAGCAGGTGTAGGCAAAGAGAAGAGGGACGGTAAACAGGGGTGATGAACAAATAAAGAACGTCTACTAACATCAGTGACTATCCTATACATGTATATGGAAGGATTGCAGAGGTCATGAGACCGAACATAACAGCAAAGGTAATGAGCATCACGGCAATCGGACAAGGAGGGAATATTCGCCTCTGCATAGAGGCTCTCAACTGATGAAGAGCAAAAAGCACCAAGGCATAAACGTAATCCCTGGTGATGGATGGGATTAAGGCTAGAGAGAGTTGCAGGAGAGGCCACTGAATATATCTGGTTGCCATAATCGAGTATTGATAAAATTAGGGCTGAATGTAGTCGAAGGAGAGTTCTACCATCAACCCTCCCCCCCATGAAAGATGAGTGAGGGTTTTAACCCCTTCAGGGTCCAAGGCCAAAATCTGAAGTGGTGCTCCAGTGTCCAAGAAATTTTGAAAAAAAAAAATTATTTTTTCTTACAGAATTAAAGAGCATATTTTTGTGAAGGTAATAAGACAAAAAAAAAAATTCTGATCAGTACTTACCGAGATACAGTGCCAAGAAGTTTGTCGAAAATGATGTGGTGGCGGCAACATCGACGAATTCCACATACGCGCATTACATTATTTTGCGGTTTTTGTTGTTTTTTCTTTTCTTTTCCAATTTTTTTCTATTCCTACTAACATTTGGGGCCGGGAGAGACCAATACTGATATAATGTATATATATAAACTCTTTGTATTGAACACAAAAAACTGCACTAAAGTTATTATCATATTTTTGGGTTTACCACTTTTTGTTTATTACAATAAACATGCAAAAATATTGTATAATACTAATGTTCTATCATATATTTACATATTTACAATCAAGACCATGGTTTTAGAACTGCTGGAGCTTGTGGAACTCCTTGAAACAAGGCACCATGCACAGAGGCACCTTACATTCCTCCACCATAAACCGGGGTGTATTTGCGTCTTTTGTTGCCATTTTTTTTGTTTGTGCACAGACGATGCATCTCTTCTGAGCAAATTCTTCTGAGTTGAAGGAATTGTATTATGAAATGATCACCTTCCCTCCTCAAACGCTTGGGTATATCCTGAGGAATTCGAGGACCGTGTTGTATAGCAGGTGTTGTTACCGGTAACTTCATTATGAGTTGTCTGACAACAGACAAAAAAATTTCACCATACGGTGGTCTGTTGCCAGTCTTTAATTGGTACATATTATATGCATTGAGCATTGAAATGTCCATGAGATGGAAGAAAGTTTCCATGTACCACTTGTAACTCTTACGAACACAGCCCAACAAAACAATCTGCATGTCAAATTTGCAACCAAGCCATGTTTTGTGTATAATCAATCACTGTACTGGTTTTCCGAATACGTTCATTAGTCACTCGATCAACTTTGCCACTGTCCTGCAATTTCATTACGGTGAATGGTGTCAACAATGTGACATCTCGTTTGTCATGCAAAACCGAATGCCATGATGTCATTGGAAAGTAAACACCTGCACGTCATCACCACGAGTACCTGCGTTGAGCCTGGGCATATGTTTACGATTAGAACGCACTGTGCCACACACATCTGTCTTGTTCACTCGCATGAAATCATTTGAGTAATGGCTTGTGTACCAGTTATCGGTATATAATGTATGCCCCTTACCAAGATAAGGTGCCATCATGTTTCTCACTACGTCACCTGAGATACCCAATAACATTTTGGGTATCTTTCAATGTTTTACTACCCATGTATACAACAATATCCAACACCAGGCCACATGTCACAATCACAGAGTACAAACAGTTTTATACCAAAGCGTTTCCTCTTGCTCGGTATATACTGCTTGAATGACAGTCACCTTTGAACAAAATCAAAGACTCGTCAATACAAGATTCTTGAATGAATAAAAGTATAGCTGAACTTTTGTTTGAGATACATAAAAACATTTCTAATCTTGTATAACCTGTCACTTCTGTCAGGCCTGGTTTTTGTCAGAGAAGTGCAACATACATAAGAGTAAGATAAACCTGTTCACTGGTATATTTTCACTGAAGACCGGGTAAAATTAGCCGATCTGTGCACCAGTATGCTTTTATATATTGCTTATAGACGTGAGGCATAAGCATTATTGTTGCAAAAAGCAAATAATTCTGAAAACAGTCCCCTCTTTTCCACCTGTGTAGTTTTTGACTGTGGTGATAAGAAACAATATTTGCCATGGTGGTACTCAAAATACTTATTACTTTTCCCTGACAATAAAATTTTCCCTCAATGGTGGTCAAAGAATAATTCAAAGAATTCCAGTTCATTGGCTGTGGTTCCAAGGGGACAAGTAGTAGAATTCCACTTTGAGGAATCATCAAGTGGTGAGGCTTGGGAACAAAATTGGGATTTTGCTGCCAATTTCCCACATACGGTTTTGCTGGTGGATACTGGACATCATAGGCTGGTTGTGGTGGGCTGGTGGCTGGCGCTCCGCTTTGTCCTTGAACTGACGATCACAGCGTGGGTCCCCAGCGTGGCCCTGGTGAGTCATCATGGCGGTGCCACTACCATCACCACTACACCATCCACTGATGCCTGTTTGGGCTATCCATGCCAAGTGTAGCCACATCATCCTCACTATCACTACCTAAAACTGGTGTTGGTCCACGGGATGTACTCCGGGATGTACTCCGGGATGTACTCCATCCCCTGGGCACAGCATAGGGTACACTACCCGAGCGCATGCGGCGGCAAACATACCGATGCTCACTGGTGAATTTGATTCCTCACTATCACTACTCGATTGATCGTCGAGCGCAAAAAAAATCACAGTCCACGTCACTATCATCATCATTACTGAAGTCAGAGGCCTTTGGGCCCTGCGAAAATGTTAGTTTTCTCTTGCGATGAGGAACAACCGACCGTGAGTCATGAGTGCCCACACCAGAGGTAGAAGGTTGAGGATCGTCAGGGTTTCTGCACTATTATCGATATCCTGGTCATTCTTTTCGGTCACTAACTGATCAAAGCCGTAGAATTCCGTCTTCATTTCCACTTCCATCAGTGTCAGAACTATCAGATAGGAAGAGGAGAGTCCCAATTTTCCGGGGAGTGAGAGCTGACTTGCGACGAGGCATGGTGAACAAGGGTAACTGAGCCGGCGTTCCCACAATGCTATGCGGGCGCCTAGATTTTTTGTTTATGGCGCACACCCACCACGCAGACCCGTTCTCTCACATGTAGGCCTATGAGCGTTTTTGCGCTAAATTTGACAGCACTAGAATTTTGGCATAGATCTACGGTTTGGACACTCAACGTAAAGCCGTTGATCTACGGGACGGACCCTGAAAGGGTTAAGGAGGTTCAGCCGGCGATGACAAGTTGCCTTCAGAGAGGTAATGTGAGGTTTCCAGGATAACCTACGGTCAAACAGAAGGCCTAGAAACCTGATGGTATTACATTCTGGGATACGTGAGCCACATAGGTACAATGGATGATCAGAGATGACAGAACGTCTAGTGAAAGTAATTTGGCGAGTTTTAGTACTAGAAAATTTAAACCCATGTGTGGTGGCCCAATTGGTAACATGGTCAACCGCATGCTGGAGAGAAACTGCAATGAGGTGACAGTCAGCGCCTGTACAAGCTATAGCGAAGTCATCAACATAAAGCGATGACCAAATATTGGATGGAAAAACAGAGGCCAGATCATTTATAGCAAGGAGAAAAAGTGTTGTGTTCAGAACACACCCCCTGGGGGACACCTTCAGCTTGGACAAAGTCCGGGGAAAGCATATTCATATTATTAACCCAAACACAGAAATGTCTTTCAGTTAAGAAGTTCTTAAGGAAAAATGGTAGACTGCCTTGGAGGCCTGGGACTGGGCCATGATAATATACCTCTATGTATCATATGCCTTCCCAAGGTCAAAAAAGATGGCGATAACAGAGTAGTTATTGGCAAAGGCATTATGGACATAAGTATCTAAGTGTAGTAAGGGGTCAATGGTAGAACAGCCCTTACGAAAGCCATATTGACTAGTGAATAGGCTGTTGTCTCTCTCTTAATACCACATTAAATGTCTATTTACCAGACATTCCATCACCTTGCAAACTGCACTGGTAAGAGCAATGGGATGATAGTGGGAGACATCATGTCCCATAGTACTCGGTTTGCAGAAAGGGAGAACAATGGCAGATTTCCACAGTTGGGGAAGAATTCCTTGTGACCAAATAAGATTAAAGAGTCGTAAGAGGACAGTAAGGGCTGACTGATATAAATGCTGTAGCGTACGAATATGAATGCCGTCAGGCCCAGCTGCTGATGATTGGCAAGCTGAGTGTGTTTCCTCCAGTTCCAAAAGTGTAAAAGGCACATTATAAGATTCTTCTCTGATAGAAGAAAAGTTCAAGGGCTCAAACTCCCTGGCAGACTTTGAGAAGAGAAACGAGGGGCATAGATGGGAGCCCCTTAGATAGACGGTCAAGATGATTACCAATTTCGGTACCAACGTCAAGAGAGTTTGCGATATCAACACTAGCAACCCGAAGAACAGGAGCCGGGTCGGGAGAGTATTTACCACTCAGTTTCCGTACTTTTTTCCAGACCGCACTCTAGAGGAAGCAGAGGTGATGGAAAAAACATAATCCCGCCAGCAAGTGCATTTAGCGTCACAAATGACACTGTGAGTAACTGCTGGCTTCTGCTTAAAATCAAGGAGTCTCTCTGCAGTTCTGTTGTACCAGTACTTGCCCCATGCAGCACGTTTCAAACATACTGCCTGAGCACAAGGAGACCACCAAGGCACATACTTCCGAGAATGCCTGCCTCAGGTTTGAGGTATAGAATGTGAAGCTGAGGTTGAGAAGAGGTGTAAAAGTTCATCAATGGAGGATGAAGAAGGAGCCTCACTAAAAGCAGTTAGATGCAACAAAGTCCCAATTTGCTAGGTCAAACGCCATGGGGCTACAAGAGGTGGTGAAAACAAAAAGAGAAGGCTGGTTAAAAAGATGATCGCTGTCTCATGAAAACCAGGAGACAGACCAGGTGAAGGCTAGTAACAAATTGAGGAAGAGCAAACCGAGAATCGATGCAAGAGTTAGAATGTTGTACAGGATCAAAAGGTGGGAGTACCAGTATTTAAAAAACACCCTTTGAGGTCGACATGCACTCACCGAAAACTTCGTTCTCAGGTCGGCCAAATTCAAATAAAAAAAAAAATTATTTTTTATGAAAAAATAGAGTTATTTTTCTAAACATATAGGATAAACAAAAAAAATTTACCATCAATACTTACTGAATATGGGATTCACAAGTTTGCAGAAAATGATCCGCGTATGCAACAGTGCACTGCCCGCTCACCCGTAAACTTTAAGGTTTACTTGTATTTGAAGTGTTTTGTTTGTTTTTTTTCCCTATTTTATTTTTTCAACATAACTTATTTGGCCTTGAGACCAAAGTAAGGTGCAAATGTACATATATACAACAGCTCGTTGTATACAACACAATAAGCACACAAACATAGTATTAACGAATATATTGTATTACAAAACTTGTTTACAAAACCAAACATACAAAACATTGTTTATTATTAATGTTCTATAATATAAATAGCCAACATACAGTCACTGAACAAATACCTAATAGTTCTTCAGCTTTGTTGGAACTCTGAAACATGGTGTCATACACAATGTGTTTTAACTTTCTCCCTCATTCTAAATCTCATTCATCTGTCTCTCTGTTTCTATCTGTCTGTCTATCTCTGTCTCACAGGTACACATAAATACGAGTATACATAGTATAAATTACCTAGGAAAACCCCAAGAAATCCAGACAAAGTGCTATACTTTGCTTGAAGATGTGAGTAAAAGTGATGACACAGTCTTTTTGGCTCTCTGAGACAGAGGAGCTGACGGATAGACAGATAGACAGGGAGCTTGACAGACAGACAAATAGACAGACAGAAATGTTAGTGTACCAGTACCAGTGTACTAGTGTTCCACCCTCCTCCTCCTCTTCTTCCTCTTCCTCCTCTTCCCCCTACTCTTCCCTTTTTCCCCTACTCTTCCTCATACTCTTCCTCTTCCTCCTACTCTTCCTCTTCCTTCCTCCTCCTCTTCCTCCTCCTCCTTTCTTCCTCTTCCTCCTACTCTTCCTCTTCCTCCTCCTCCTTTTCCCCCTTTTTCCCCTAATCTTCCTCCTACTATTCCTCTTCCTCCTCCTCTTCCTCTTTTTCCCCTTTTCCCTCCTACTCTTCCTTTTCCCTCCTCCTCCTCTTCCTCCTCCTCCTCTTCTTCCTCTTCCCCCTACTCTTCCTCCTTCTCCTTCTCCTCCTCCCCATATGTAAATTACCAGGAGCCCAGCAGCTGTCAAAATGACATATTGTCTCATTACTCACTCCCCCTCCCGCCTGTCAAAACAATGGGGTCAGATCTGCTTCCCTTCCTCCATTTATCTAATTTCTTTCTCCCTCATTCTATCTGTCTTTTTATCTCTGTCTCACAGGTACACATAAATACAAGTATACATAGTAAAAATTTAAACCTAGGATAACCCAAAAAACCCCAGACAAAGTGCTATACTCTGCTTGAAGATGTGAGTAAAAGTGATGACACAGTCTTGGGGCTCTCTGAGACGGGAGAGCTAGACGGATAGACAGGAAGCTTGACAGACAGGCAAATAGACAGACAGAAATGTTAGTATACCAGCAAAAACAAAGGGAGGGAGATGTTTATCTCTCTTTTGGCATCAGCTCTACCCTCATTTTACCCTCATCAACCGTCAGCACTTATCAGATGTATCTCCCCTTATCTTGTTACTGTCATGGGTGAACATTTATTATACCTATTATTATTATTTTTGTATTATTATTATGTATTATTATTTTATGTATTATTATTATTATGTATTATTATTATTATGTATTATTGTTATTAGTATTCTTCTTCTTCCTCCTCCTCCTCTTCTTCTTCCTCCTCCTCCTCCTCCTCCTCTTCCTCCTCCTCCTCCTCCCTCCTCCTCCTCCTCTTCTTCTTCCTCCTCTCCTCCTCCTCTTGCCTCCTCCTCCTCTTGCCCCCTCCTCCTCTTGCCTTTCCCCCTCCCCTGCCTCCTCCTCCTCTGCCTCCTCCTCCTCTGCCTCCTCCTCATCCTCCATTCTTGGAACAAGTTTGAAGAGCTTGTAGTTTCATAATCACTATCACTATCACCACCAATGCTCCCATCTGAGTCTGGGATTTTGGAAAATAGGAGTTTCCTCTTTGATTCTGGTACAAACTGAACGTGAACAAAATGGCCCCGCACCAGAGGTGAAGGCTGTGGGTTTCTGGGTTTTCCTCACTATTACCCATATTATGGTCATAGTTTCGGTCAAAACCTCACCAGAACCTTGAAACTCATCTTCACTGTCACTTCCATCTGTATTAGAACTGTCACTGGGGAACAAAAGTGTCCCAATTCGCCGAGGAGTGAGGAACTTCTTACCGCGAGGCACGGTGGAAATTGTGTACTATGATGGCATTCCCACAATGCACCACTGGGTGCCAGATTTTTTTCCTACTGCGCACACCCACCACACAGACCCATTCTCTCACATCTAGGCTTATCAGCCTTTTCCTGTGAGATTTGAGGCCGCTAGAATTTATGCGTACTAGTACGACAAAAACCCCTACGTGTAAGACGTACTAGTACGACCAAAACCCTCAAAGGGTTAAAACATGGAGCCTCCAACTGAATGCCGCGGGAGTCACAGTGAGACCCCCCCAGAGGAAGTGGTGGGCATTAAAATTGCCAAGTAACAGAAGTGGTGGCAGTAAGGAAGAAACCAGAAATGCAACATCTGGGACAGATAAAGCCCAAGAAGGAGAGAGATACAAAAAATAGACTGTATACCACTTATTCAAGTGGATACGGGTGGCAGTGTAATGCAGCGAAGTATGAACAAGAGCTGATGGTATGGAATACTGGCGAGTATAAGCCAGAGATGGGATGGATAACAGTGAAGAGTAATTTGGGTTCTTGTAAAGAAACACAAACGGGAAAACTGGGAGAGCAACACCTGGAACTCACTCTGGTTACCCATAATGCCACAGATATTCCACTGTAGATAAGCCATGATTTGCAAAGAGAAAGATACAAGAAATCTGAAGGTAAAGGTATCTATGGACTAGTAGGGTTAGAAAAGTCTACATGTGGAGGTAGCGTAAAACTTTTAAGTAGCGCAGGATTGGGATGTTGCGAAGAAAGGAGTTGTGCAGATGGAAAAGAGTGAAGAGGAGGAACAGGAGATGGACCAGTGTCCATCAATGGTGTAGTCTCCTCAATACTATATTCCGAGATAGCTTCAAGTGTTTCAGAGGACAAGGATGTTGTATGTGGTACAATACTGGAGATGGAAGGAGGGTGAGTAAAGATCAGGGAGACAATGGACTGTACCAAAGTAGGGGGGGATGAAAGGGCAGAGGGAACTAGAGCAGAAGCTTGGGAGGGGACATTTGGAGAGGAAGCTACCTGGGAGGGGGCAGAAGAGGAAGAAACTTGGGAGGGGGCAGAAGCGGAAGAAACTTGGGAGGGGACAGGAGAAGGTACAGTGGAACCTTGACTTATGAGTGCCCCAACATACGAGTTTTTTGAGATACGAGCCATCGATCGGTTGATTTTTTGCTCTGAGTTATGAGCCAACATTTGAGTTACGAGCCAGCTCCCCCCTCAACCCAAAACCTGGACACCTCTCTTGTTTATCTATGATTTCATGCTTTAATTCCAAGGAAATCATCCTCTTTTTCTTTTCAGCACTGTCCTTTACACTTACTTTCTTAGGACCCATGGTTAGAAAAGTGAAATTTGGCCAAATGACTGTCAAAAGTGTAAGCAAAGCAGGAGAGTTGGCTTCGTTCTGAAGCTCTCATTGTTATAATAATGTATTAATATTATTAATTTAGGGAACAGAAGCTCTATCATTATTGTAATAATTATTACTATAATTATTACTGATAATTTAGTGAACTGAAGCATCAAGGTTCCTTGATGCTGGTGAGGGGCTCTTGATCCAGGGAATTCGATATGTGCTCTAGTTCCCTAAATTAATAATAATAATAATAATTATTATAATAACGATAGAGCTTCAGTTCCCTAAATTATTATCAATAATAATTATATTATAATAATTACAGTGGACCCTCGACCAACGATATTAATCCGTTCCTGAGAGCTCATCGTTAGTCGAAATAATCGTTAGTCGAGTTAATTTTCCCCATAAGAAATAATGGAAATCAAATTAATCCGTTCCTGACACCCCAAAGTATTGAAAAAAAAAAATTTTACCACATGAAATATTAATTTTAATGCACACAAACTGAAGAAGACATGTACAATTACATGTCACTTACCTTTATTGAAGATCTGGTGATGATTGATGGGATGGGAGGAGGGGAGAGTGTGGATGGTGTTAGTGTTTAGAAGGGGAATCCCCCTCCATTAGGACTTGAGGTGGCAAGTCCTTCTCCAGGGTTACTTCCCTTCTTCTTTTAATGCCACTAGGACCAGCTGAGTCACTGGACTTCTGTTGCACAACATATCTGTCCATAGAGGCCTGTACCTCCCATTCCTTTATGACATTCCTCAAGTGTTTCACAACATTGTCAGTGTAATATTCACCAGCACGGCTTGCAATAGCTGTGTGAGGGTGATTTTCATCAAAAAAGGTTTGCACTTTAAGCCACATTGCACATATTTCCTTAATCTTTGAAGTAGACAACTTCTTCAATTTCTCTATCACCTCCTCCAGAGCAGCTTCCTCAGGTCTGGCCTCTTGCTGTTGAAGATGATCTTGCAGCTCATCAGTGGTTAGTTCTTCATTGTCCTCCTCCACCAACTCTTCCACATCCTCCCCACTAACCTCCAACCCCAAGAACTTCGCCAATGCCACAATTGATTCCACAACTGGCATAGGCTTCTCAGGGTTAGCCTCAAATCCTTCAAAATCCCTTTTGTCTACACATTCTGGCCACAGTTTCTTCCAAGCAGAGTTCAAGGTCCTCTTAGTCACTTCCTCCCAAGCCTTACCTATAATGTTTACACAATTGAGGATGCTAAAGTGATCTCTCCAAAACTCTCTTAAGAGTCAATTGAGTTTCTGAGGTCACTACAAAGCACCTTTCAAACATAGCTTTTCTGGAGAGTTTTTTGAAGTTTGCAATGACATGCTGGTCCATGGGCTGCAGGAAAGGAGTGGTGTTAGGAGGCAAAAACTTGACCTTGATGAAGCTCATGTCCCCAGAAAGTCGCTCTGCCAAGTCTGAAGGATGACCAGGAGAACTGTCTAATACCAGGAGGCACTTAAGGTCCAATTTATTTTCCAGGAGGTAATTTTTCACAGTGGGGGCAAATGCATGGTGTAACCAGTCATAGAAAAAGTCCCTAGTGACCCATGCCTTACTGTTTGCCCTCCACAGCACACACAAATTAGCCTTGAGGACATTGTTTTCCTGAACACTCTGGGAGTTTCAGAGTGATACACCAATAAAGGCTTCACTTTGCAATCACCACTAGCATTAGCACACATCAACAGAGTAATCCTGTCTTTCATAGACTTATGTCCTGGGAGTGCCTTTTCCTCCTGAGTAATGTAGGTCCTGCTTGGCATTTTCTTCCAAAACACGCCTGTTTCGTCACAATTAAACACTTGTTCAGGTTTCAGTCCTTCAGCTTCTATGTACTCCTTGAATTCCTGCACATATTTTTCAGCTGCTTTTTGGTCCAAACTGGCAGCCTCATCACACTATGTATGCCACTACGATTCTTAAATCTCTCAAACCAACCTTTGCTGGCCTTAAATTCACTCACATCACCACTAGTTGCAGGCATTTTTTTAATTAAATCGTCATGCAACTTCCTAGCCTTTTCACATATGATCGCTTGAGAGATGCTATCTCCTGCTATCTGTTTTTCGTTTATCCACACCAATAACAGTCTCTCAACATCTATCACTTGCGATCTCAGTTTCGAAAACATACTTACACCTTTGGCAAGAACAGCTTCCTTGATTGCCGTTTTCTTGGCCACAATAGTAGCGATGGTTGACTGGGGTTTTGTGTACAACCTGGCCAGCTCGGAGACACGCACTCCACTTTCATACTTAGCAATGATCTCTTTCTTCATATCCAAAGTAATTCTCACCCTTTTTGCTGTAGGGTTAGCACTAGAAGCTTTCTTGGGACCCAAGGTGACTTATTTTGCAGGTGCAATCACTAAAAACACTGTGATAATATGAAATGTTCCGATTGTATGTTTGGATGCGGCCACAGTGGCTGGCTGGCTTGTAAACACTGGCACCCACGGGACAAGTGAGGCGTGCTCAGGCCACATGTGGACGCATCTCGAACGGAATGAATCGCGTTGGTCGAGTTTTTTAGCGCTAGTCGAGGCAAAATTTTTGCGCTAAAATGTATCGCTAGTCGGATTTAACATTATATGATGCCATCGTTTGACGAGGGTCCACTGTATTACAATTATGTACGTATTATGTACTCACCTCTCGCTCTACATTAAGACTACAGATATTTTAAGGTAACTAATGCGTGTACTGTATATGCATTTTATTGCTCTGAGGCACTTTAAATGCCATATATTATGTGTAGGTGTGGTAGCCAGGTAGGCTACCATACCTACCACACCTGCCCGGTGGCCTGGTGGCTAAAGCTCCCGCTTCACACACGGAGGGCCCGGGTTCGATTCCCGGCGGGTGGAAACATTTCGACACGTTTCCTTACACCTGTTGTCCTGTTCACCTAGCAGCAAATAGGTACCTGGGTGTTAGTCGACTGGTGTGGGTCGCATCCTGGGGGACAAGATTAAGGACCCCAATGGAAATAAGTTAGACAGTCCTCGATGACGCACTGACTTTCTTGGGTTATCCTGGGTGGCTAACCCTCCGGGGTTAAAAATCTGAACGAAATCTTATCTTATCTCTTAACAATAAATACGACTCACCTCTCACCCTACATTAAGACTACAAATATTTTAAGGTAAGTAATGAGTGTACTGTGTATTTTACTTTTTTTTTTTTTTTCAATGCCTAGTTCTATTGCTAACTTAATTTATATTAGTGTAAACTTGTTACCTGGAATTTATAGGTACAGTATTTATAAATGGAAAAAATGGCATTCTGCTTTATGGCAATTTCCACTTTATGGCAGTAGCCTGAAACCTAACCTGCCATATAAGTGGGGCCCTACTGTATACAGTGGAACCTCGGCTTACCAATGCCTCACCATGCGAATTTTTCAGGATACATACAGTCACTCGATCGATTTTTTGCTTCTGGATACGAACAAAATTTCTGGATGCAAACTTTCCCCTCAAGGGAGGGGCTCTTGATCAATGGGAATTGGATCTGTGCTCCACTTTCTTAAATTAATAATAATAATATAATAATAATAATTACATACACCTACCATCCAACTTACGACCTACTCGACATGTTATTGCTGTTCTTGCTGCTGAACAGCAGTTTAGTGCCGATGAAGGTAGCGTAGGTAGCAATGATACAGCCGTGGACTAGTTTGGCTTTAATTGGATAGGAGTGAGTACACAACGGGCAGTGTGAGGGAGTGACCGCAAGCCAGTCCGTGGAGGGGGACACTCATGGGAGGTATGACTGGAAGTATTGTGGTACATACAGACTCCCTCGCGAGACTGAGCATGGGGACGGTGATGGTTACTTTGATACTAAGCATGGGGATGGTTACGGTTACTTTGATACTGAGCGTGGGGACGGTGATGGTTACTTTGCGGGGACTTAGGTTTGTAACACTCCGATCGGTACTGCCCGCGTTTCCCACAGTTGAAACAAGTCACCACGCGCTTAGCAGGTGAGGTTGGAGGTGGTGTTTGCTGGCGACGTTGTGCCTTTGTTCAGGAAGTCGATGACTGCTTTTTTGTATGAGACTGACTGTTGTTACTGTGGTCAATATTTTTACTTGGGCGAGTGTTAGTGGGACTGGGGTTAGAAACTTTGTGGGCTGGCTGTCTGACAGCAGCGGCAAAAGTGACTTCCGGCTGCATCCGCGGGGTCACTGTGGACGGCGCAGGAAGGATGGGTATAGGATCATCCACAAAGCGACAAACCTTGCCTTGCTCAGCAGGCGGCTTGATCGCATCAATGGCATCATATGCACCCAGGACGCCGTGCTGAGGGCCGAGTCCTAGCGCATCAATGGCACCTCAGAGGTTAGGGGGGCATCCCTCCGCATGATGCCTACAGCCAGCATGGGGATGATGTCTTTAGCTTTAATACAGTTGTCACCATTCACCCACTTAGTGGAGCTGATGGCATCAGTAAAGTCTTTGGCGGCTTGCTCAAACCGGCAAATGCAAGCCAGGGGGCTTTCGTGCCGGTATTGACATTCGGCCAAGACGCTGGTAACGATGTCAATGTAATGGCATTGGCGACTACGCCGAAAATAATGCCTAAATTCCTCCTTAAGCTCGTCCCAAGACTGAATCTTACAAACGCGATTGAGCTGCACAAAGGCACCTATATCATCCCGGGTGAGATCCACTGCTGCAACAGCAGCACGAATGTACTGTGCATACGTGGGACTATCAAATAGGGCCTTAACAGTCGTCTCGACTGACTGCAGCCATGGCTCTAACCTATTTGAACGACCGTCAAAAAGAAGGGTCGGGTATGGACGAGTAGCCGGCCACTGGTGGTCGAGACTTGAGCCACAAGTTGACCAACTGTCACAGGGGCTTCGATGCCCTGCCTCGTGTTCACGCTGGCTGAGGCACCATTGCTAGCATCAGCAGAATCTGGACTAACGGTACGGCCACTGCATGTTTTAGTCATGATGTCTATTGTTCAAACGCAAGTAGGCCACGAAGAGGGTAAACAGGTCAGAGCAAGAAATGGTACGCACTGGCTACAATTCAACACAGAGTCAGAGAGAACACAGCAGCACGGTACTAGGTAAACTGCTTAGTGATGGAAATAATTTGAGCAAAACAACAACAAAAAAAAAAGTGGTACACTCTGAAACACAAAATAAGAGATGTATGCAAGTGAATGAACTACAGGGAAGTGCACAAAATGAAGCTAAGGGTGGTCAATAATTTCACCAGGAGACTGGCAACAAAATTTATGAAAAGGAGTTGAACTGTAAACACTGGTAGCAAAAATTGCACAAAATTTAAAATAAATCAGGTACTACACAACACTAAACTGTGCTGCAAGCACAGTTTAAAAATATTGCAGGTGCTGGCAGTTGCAAATTGGAATGCAAAAAAAAAGTAATTCACTTGCACAAAGGGAAATTGGCACAGCAAAGATATCAGAGTATGGGATAGTGCCAAAAGTCACAGAAAAAAAAATACACTGTATCAAGAAATGCTATATTGCACACAAGATAAAATTAATAAAAATGCAAATTATTAAATTCAAGAATAGGGCAAAGGTTAACTGGTGTTAGCAGGGTGTACACTGGCAAAAACAAAAATTTCACAATCTCAAGATCAAAATTAATGAACTTCACAAGTACAGTGGACCCCCGCATAGCGACTTTAATCCATGCAAGAGGGCTGATTGTTATGCGAAATGGTCGGTATGCGAATGAATTTTCCCCATAAGAAATAATGGAAATCAAATTAATCCGTGCAAGACACCCAAAAGTATGAAAAAAAAAATTTTACCACATGAAATATACATTTTCCTACACACAAAGAGAAGGATACATGCACAATAGTAGAGTAGTACATGCACAATATACAGTGGACCCCCGGTTAACGATTTTAATCCGTGCAAGAGGGATAATTGTTATGCGAAATAATCGTTATGTGAATTAATTTTCCCCATAAGAAATAATGGAAATAAAATTAATCCGTGCAAGACGCCCAAAAGTATGAAAAAAATTTTTTTTTACCACATGAAATGTTAATTTTAATACACACAAACTGAAAAAGGCATGCACAATTACATGACACTTACTTTTATTGAAGATCTGGTGATGATTGATGGGATGGGAGGAGGGGAGAGCATTATCTTCTTACTGTTTAGAAGGGGAATCCCCTTCCATTAGGACTTGAGGTAGTAAGTCCTTTTCTGGGGTTACTTCCCTTCTTTTTTTAATGCCACTAGGGCCAGCTTCAGAGTCACTGGACTTCTTTCGCACAAGATATCTGTCCATAGTGGCCTGTACCTCTCGTTCCTTTATGACTTGCCTAAAGTGTTTCACAACATTGTCAGTGTAATAATCACCAGCACGGCTTGCAATAGCTGTGTGAGGGTGATTTTCATCCATGAAGGTTTGCACTTCAAGCCACTTTGCACAGATTTCCTTTATCTTTGTAGTAGGCAACTTCTTCAATTTCTCTCTCCCCTCCTCTGAACCAGTTTCCCCAGGTCTGGCCTCTTGCTGTTGAAGTTGATCTATCAGCTCATCAGTGGTTAGTTCTTCATTGTCCTCCTCCACCAACTCTTCCACATCCTCCCCACTAACCTCCAACCCCAAGGACTTTCCCAATGCCACAATGGATTCCTCAACTGGCACAGGATTCTCAGGGTTAGCCTCAAACCCTTCAAAATCCCTTTTGTCTACACATTTGGCCACAGTTTCTTCCAAGCAGAGTTCAAGGTCCTCTTAGTCACTTCCTCCCAAGCCTTACCTATAAGGTTTACACAATTGAGGATATTAAAGTGATCTCTCCAAAACTCTCTTAGAGTCAGTTGAGTTTTGAGGTCATTACAAAGCACCTTTCAAACAGAGCTTTTGTGTCAGTTTCTTGAAGTTGGAAAAAACCTGTGGTCCCAGGGGCTGCAGGGAGGAGTGGTATTAGGAGGCAAAAACTTCACCTTAATGAAGCTCATGTCCCCATAAAGTCGCTCTGCCACGTCTGTAGGAGGGACCAGGGGCATTGTCTAACACCAGGAGGCACTTAAGTTCTAATTTCTTTTCAGTTGGGTAATTTTTCACATTGGGGGCAAATGCATGGTGTAACCAGTTATAGAAAAATTCCCTAGTGACCCATGCCTTACTGTTTGCCCTCCACAGCACACACAAATTATCCTTGAGGACATTCTTTTGCCTGAACGCTCGGGGAGTTTCAGAGTGATACACTAATAAAGGCTTCACTTTGCAATCACCAGTAGCATTGGCACACTCAACAAAGTAAGCCTGTCTTTCATAGGCTTATGTCCTGGGAGTCCCTTTTCCTCCTGAGTAATGTAGGCCCTGCTTGGCATTTTCTTCCAGAACAGGCCTGTTTCATCACAATTAAACACTTGTTCAGGTTTCAGTCCTTCAGTTTCTATGTACTCCTTGAATTCCTGCACATATTTTCACCCGCTTTGTGGTCCGAACTGGAGCCTCACCATGCCTTATCACACTATGGATGCCACTACGCTTCTTAAATCTCTCAAACCAACCTTTGCTGCCTTAAATTCACTCACATCATCACTAGTTGCAGGCATTTTTTTAATTTAAAATCCTCATGCAACTTCCTAGCCTTTTCACATATGATCGCTTGAGAGATGCTATCTCCTGCTAGCTGTTTTTCATTTATCCACACCAATAAGAGTCTCTCAACATCTTCCATCACTTGCGTCTTTGTTTCGAAACACAGTTGAACCTTTGGCAAGAAAAGCTTCCTTGATTGTCTTTCTGGTTTCCCACAATAGTAGCGATGGTGATTGGGGTTTCTTGTACAGCTTGACTAGGTCGGCTATACGCACTCCACTTTCATACTTATCAATTATCTCTTTTTTCATTTCATAGTAATTCTTACCCTTTTAGGTGTAGGGTTGGCACTAGAAGCTTTCTTGGGGCCCATGGTCACTTATTTTCCCGAAACAGCACCGAAAATACTGTAATAATACGAAATATTCTGAGTGTATGCTTGGATGTTACCGCGGAGGCTGGCTGGTAAACAATGGGACGGGCGGCACATGTGAGGCTGGCTGAGGGCACATTGGACGCGTCTCGGACGAAAATCGGTGAGCGGGTTTTTAATCGGTATGCGCGGCAAAAATTTTGCGATAAAAGTAATCGGTATGCGGAAAAATCGCTATGTGATGCCATCGTTATGCGGGGGTCCACTGTATATTGTGCATGTACTACTCTACTAAATGAAGAATAAATGACACTTACCTTATTGAAGATGAAGCAATGACTGATGAGACACTGTGTCCTGGGAGTGCCTTTTCCTCCTGAGTACTGTAGGTCCTGTTTGGCATTTTCTTCCAGAACATGCCTTATCACACTGTGTATGCCACTACGATTCTTAAATCTCTCAAACCAACCTTTGCTGGCTTTAAATTCACCAATATGAGCACTAGTTCCAGGCATTTTTCCCTGTTCACCTGGGTGTTTGTCGACTGGTGTGGGTTGGGATCCTGGGAGGGCAAGATTAAGGACCCCAATGGAAATAAGTTAGATGACACGACTTTTTTGGTTATCCTGGTGGCAAATCCTCTGGGGTTTAAATTGTTTCTTGGGATTTTCAATAAGCCACACACAAACGGTGCTACAGCAGCAGCAGCAGCAGCTGACAGTGCTACAGCAGCAGCAGACGATGCTACAGCAGCAGCAGACGATGCTACAGCAGCAGCAGACGATGCTACAGCAGCAGCAGATGATGCTACAGCAGCAGCAGACAGTGGTACAGCAGCAGCAGCAGCAGCAGACGATGCTACAGCAGCAGCAGACGGTGGTACAGCAGCAGCAGCAGCAGACAATGCTACAGCAGCAGCAGACGGTGGTACAGCAGCAGCAGCAGACGATGCTACACCAGCAGCAGACGGTGGTACAGCAGCAGCAGCAGCAGACGATGCTACAGCAGCAGCAGCTGACAGTGCAGCAGCAGCTGACAGTGCAGCAGCAGCTGACTGTGGTACAGCAGCAGCAGCAGCTGTACCACCAATAGTAGCGATGGTTGATTGGGGTTTATTATACAACCTGGCCAGCTCGGAGACACGCACTCCACTTTCATACTTATCAATGATCTTTTTCTTCATCTCTATAGTAATTCTCACCCTTATTGCTGTAGGGTTGGTACTAGAAGCTTTCTTGGGGCCCATGGTCACTTATTTTCCAGAAAAAATCACCAAAAACACTGTAATAATACGAAATGTTCCGATTGTATGCTTGGATGTTACCGCGGAGGCTGGCTGGTAAACAATGCCACCGGCGGAACATGAGGCTGGCTAAGGGCGCACATTGGACGCGTCTCGGACGAAGAGCGGTGAGCGGGTTTTTGGGCGGTATGCGAGGCAAAATTTTTGCGAAAAAAGCGAGCGGTATGCGGATTGTATGGTATGCGATGCGTACGGTATGCGGGGGTCCACTGTAATTTTGGTAATTAATGGTAAATAAGCAGGTTCCCAAAAATGCACTCAATGACTTGGGTATACAAAATAGCAAAAAGTAATGCACATTGGTGAATATTCACAGATAAAACATAGAATATATGTAAAGCAAATAAATGGGGAAACAGGTGAAAAGTGTAATGGGCTAGGCACAGATTGTATCACTGCAGGTAGAATAAACTAATACTTAAGTACTTGAAGATTACACTTATTAAAAGAAAAAAAAACCACACTAACAAACAAAACAGTGCAGGGTTGTCAACAATCTGTGACTAACTTGCAGGTGCAACTAACAAAATTAACAGCACACAGGAATTACTTGCAAACTGTATGTGAGAGGTAAATTGTATAAATGGTTAACACTGAACAATTTAAATCAAGAACTGAGGTGCAAGATGCAGAATAAAATACTGAAATTTAAAATGTAGGAGTGCAAAAATAAATGTACAAAATTTAAGTAGCTGTGGAGTAAGTGGCAAAATGTACATTGATGACTAAAACTGAACAATTTACTGAAGTATGGCTTCAGTAACTAACTGTATTGGTGCAGGACAGTTAAATAATGTCACAAAATACAGTGGACCCCCGCATAGCGAACGCCTTGCATAGCGAACAATCCGCATAGCGAACGCTTTGTTCGATAAAATTTTGCCCCGCATAGTGGACAAAAACCCGCTCAGCGAACTTCGTCCGAGACGCGTCCAATCTGCGCCCTCAGCCAGCCTCACATGTGCCGCCCGTCCCATTGTTTACCAGCCAGCCTCCGCGGTAACATTCAAGCATACACTCGGAATATTTCGTATTATTACAGTGTTTTCGGTGCTGTTTGTGGAAAATAAGTGACCATGGGCCCCAAGAAAGCTTCTAGTGCCAACCCTACACCTCAAAGGGTAAGAATACCATTGAAATGAAGAAAGAGATCATTGATAAGTATGAAAGTGGAGTACGTATCACCGACCTGGTCAGGTTGTACAAGAAACCAAAATCAACCATCGCTTCTATTGTGGGCAAGAAAACGGCAATCAAGGAAGCTGTTGTTGCCAAAGGTTTAACTGTGTTTTCGAAACAAAGATCGCAAGTGATGGAAGATGTTGAGAGACTCTTATTGGTGTGGATAAATGAAAAACAGCTAGCAGGAGATAGCGTCTCTCAAGCGATCATATGTGAAAAAGGCTAGGAAGTTGCATGACGATTTAATTAAAAAAATGCCTGCAACTAGTGATGATGTGAGTGAATTTAAGGCCAGCAAAGGTTGGTTTGAGAGATTTAAGAAGCGTTAGTGGCATCCATAGTGTGATACGGCATGTGAGGCTGCCAGTTCGGACCACAAAGCGGCTGAAAAATATGTGCAGGAATTCAAGGAGTACATAGAAACTGAAGGACTGGAACCTGAACAAGTGTTTAATTGTGATGAAACAGGCCTGTTCTGGAAGAAAATGCCAAGCAGGACCTACATTACTCAGGAGGAAAAAGGCACTCCCAGGACATAAGCCTATGAAAGACAGGCTTACTTTGTTGATGTGTGCCAATGCTAGTGGTGATTGCAAAGTTAAGCCTTTATTAGTGTATCACTCTGAAACTCCCAGAGCGTTCAGGCAAAAGAATGTCCTCAAGGATAATTTGTTGTGTGCTGTGGAGGGCAAACAGTAAGGCATGGGTCACTAGGGAATTTTTCTATAACTGGTTACACCATGCATTTGCCCCAATGTGAAAGATTACCTAACTGAAAAGAAATTAGACCTTAAGTGCCTCCTGGTGTTAGACAATGCCCCTGGTCATCCTACAGACGTGGCAGAGCAACTTTATGGGGACATGAGCTTCATTAAGGTGAAGTTTTTGCCTCCTAATACCACTCCTCTCCTGCAGCCATGGACCAGCAGGTCATTTCCAACTTCAAGAAAACTGTACACAAAGCTCTGTTTCAAAAGTGCTTTGAAGTGACCACAGACACTCGATTGACTCTAAAAGAGTTTTGGAAGGATCACTTTAATATCCTCAATTGTGTAAACCTTATAGGTAAGGCTTGGGAGGGAGTGACTAAGAGAACCTTGAACTCTGCTTGGAAGAAACTGTGGCCAGAATGTGTAGACAAAAGGGATTTTGAAGGGTTTGAGGCTAACCCTGAGAGGAGTAGTATACCAGTTGAGGAATCAATTGTGGAATTGGGGAAGTCCTTGGGGTTGGTAGGTTAGTGGGGAGGATGTGGAAGAGTTGGTGGAGGAGGACAATGAAGAACTAACCACTGATGAGCTGATAGATCAACTTCAAGAGCAAGAGGCCAGACCTGGGGAAACTGGTTCAAAGGAGGGAGAGAGGAAATTGAAGGAATTGCCTACTTCAAAGATTAAGGAAATGTGTACAAAATGGCTTGAAGTGCAACCTTTTTTGATGAAAATCACCCTCACACAGCTATTGCAAGCCGTGCTGGTGACTGTTACAATGACACTGTTGTGAACCACTTTAGACAATCATAAAGGAACGAGAGGTACAGGCCACTATGGACAGATATGTTGTGCGAAAGAAGTCCAGTGACTCTGAAGCTGGTCCTAGTGGCATTAAAAGAAGGGAAGTTAACCCAGAAAAGGACTTGCTACCTCAAGTCCTAATGGAAGGGGATTCCCCTTCTAACACTAACACTCTCTCTCCCCTCCTCCCATCCCATCAATCATCACCAGATCTTCAATAAAAGTAAGTGTCATGTAATTGTGCATGCCTTTTTCAGTTTGTGTGTACTAAAATTAACATTTTTTTGTGGTAAAAAAAATTTTTTTTCATACTTTTGGGTGTCTTGCACGGATTAATTTTATTTCCATTATTTCTTATGGGGAAAATTAATTCGCATAGCGAACATTTCGCATAACGACCAGCCCTCTTGCACGGATTAAGTTCGCTATGCGGGGGTCCACTGTATTAGGAAATGCTTGGTAAGTCACTGTTTACTTAACTTTGAGTGCAGGAGATGGATGAAGGTACTGGGTGCTGCAGGTCCTGAAACTTTCAGTGATGCTCTAGTAACACTACACGCCTCGTAGCATTTGTACACTGCTATGGGGCTTCAATGTCGTAGGAAAAATTATCAGAATGGACTTGGGAAGAACAGGAAAGACCGGGGTTACTCTGTGGAGGTATAAGATATGAGAGAAACGTGGCTAACTCAGTGTGAGCCACAGCTGTGCATGGTTTGTTTACACTGGCAAGTGTGTCTGGGCGTGCTGACTGACTGCGGCTTCAGCACACGGAGAACAAAACATTTACTGCACTACTTGAGTGTGCTAAAAACAAGCTTAAGTGAAACTATGAACTGGGACGAGGAAGTTTTACTGTAACAAATCACTGGGGAAAACAAAACTGGTGATGAACTGGGAATGTAACAGCAAGGGAAAGAAAAAAAAATTTAACTGGGCAACACAAAAAAAAAAACTGCACTGGCTGGAGATACGTAGACGCTGAGTAGTTGTAGACACAATGATGAGTCACGAGCTGCTGTAGACGGCGTGGAGGCTGAACTGAGCTGGCTTAGGGGCTAAGCCAACTGGGTTCCCACATGGTTAAGCCAGGTAGAACTTCTTGGAGGAAACTGGGAAGAACACAACACACATGGACGGCGAGGTGGACGTCGTTGTGTAGCAGAGAAGGCTGTAGAGAGGGCTGGTGTGTTTACACGCTGCCTAGGGTATCAACCAACCCCAGAGCTGCCTCGTGGTCACGCGTGGAGCCACACGAAGCCAACACACTAAACGACCTCACCTCTACTTCTTGTAGCTGAGAAGGGAGGCAGGAGAATGGTGCTGGAGAGTGTTGAAGGGCTGTAGAGAGGGTGATGAGGTGAACACGTGACTGCTAAGGCTGGAGATGATGCCATGACGCCCATGTCCAGATTTTGTGGGAAAAATCTAGGACGAAGATCTATCTCAGGTCCCGTCAAGACGCTGGGAGTAACAGATAACTCTTTAGGTCAGCAGGTGCGTTGGATGACGACGGATGATGTTGACTGGCATCAATCCCTCCACCCTGAGTAGGCTCACGATGCCGTTGACTCCGCTGTCACCACTGTTATTGCTGTTCTTGCTGCTGAACAGCGGTTTAGTGCCGATGAAGGTAGCGTAGGTAGCAAAAATACGGCCATGGACTAGTTTGGCTTTAATTGGATAGGAGTGAGTACACAACAGCAGTGTGAGGGAGTGACCGCAAGCCAGTCCGTGGAGGGGGAGCACTTGTGTCTATCAAGAGGGTCGGCCTAGGAGTGAGGGCAGATGGGCTCAGCCTCCCAGTGACATGGGTGAGCCTACAGAGGGCAGCACCTAAATGCTGCGAAATATGAACTAGTCAGAGCAGACGGCTAGGCTGTGTGTTCTGACAGTACAGGCTGTCTACAGACATACTACCATTCGACTTACGACAGTGTTTTCTATGCCAAATTTCTGGGAAATAAGCAACTGTTTGTGTTGTACACAGTGTTTATCCTAAACCTTACAGTATAAAATGCAGTACTAACAGCATAAAAAGTAAAGTAAAAAATGAAATACCAAAATAAAACAATAAAATAAAGTCATTAGAAAAATGTGATGTTGATATTCAGTAGTAAGGTTCGACTTACATCCATTTTGACTCACGACCAGTTTGACGGAACCGAACTCGGTCATAAGTCGGATGGTACTTGTATGTCAGTGTACTCAGTGAGGACATTAGTGTACTCTCCTTGGACTGAACCAAGATGCCCTCCATCAAGCAACTTTACCTTCAGCTTAAGGAAGAATTGAGGGTAGTGAAGATGGAGATACGGTGATTGACTGAGGAAAACAAGAGAATTTGTAGTAGTCCTCCCGTTTTGAGTCCTCAGGTCAAGAAGGGAACCTGGACAGTGGCTGGACAGCATGGAACGAAGTTGACGATCAAGAAGACGAATGGAAAGGTAGAAACAATGAAGAAGAAAGAGACTGCTGTGGAAACTGTTGTGGAAACATCTAATACATTCTCTGTGCTACCCGACGAATGTGAGTCGACTACTGGGAACGTCACGACAAACGACACCAAGGAAGGTAAGAATATTGTTGTTGTTGCGGATAGCCAGGTTAGGTACGTGGATAGGGCCTTCTGCTTGAAGGACAGGAGTAGGAGACAGAGGGTTTGCTTTCCTGGGGCTGGGATGGAGGATATTGTTAGCCGTCTGGATGACATCATGAGAGGTAATGGGAGCAATCCTATTATCTGTCTCAGTGCTGGAGGCAACGATGCTGGCAGGCATAGAAGGACCTGATTAGCAGGTATAGGTCAGCAATAGATAATTGATTCAAACTCAGATGTCAGGGAAGTTCAGGATTTAGACAAACTCAATTCCTGGTCAGAAAAGTGGTAGATGCAGTTCAATGTAGATAAATGCAAGGTTCTGAAGCTCAGGAGTGTCCATAACCCTAGTACTTATCAGTTAAATAACGTAGAACTTAGCCATACAGATTGCGAAAAGGATTTGGGGGTTATGGTAAGCAGCAACCTTAAACCAAGACAGCAGTGCCTAAGTGTACATAACAAAAAAAAAACCAGATTACTGGGATTTATATTTAGAAGTGTAAGCAACAGAAGTCCAGTGGTTATTTTACAACTTTAAACATCATTAGTAAGGCCTCACCTAGATTACATAGCTCACTTCTGGTCTCCATATTACAAAATGGATATAAATTCGCTAGAAAATATCCAGCGTAGAATGAACAAATTAATACATAGCATTATAAATCTTCCATACAAAGAACGATTGAAGACTCTTACACTACATTCACTTGTAAGACGAAGAATGAGGGGAGACATGATCGAAGTGTATTAGTGGAAGATGGGTATTAGTAAAGGGGATATAAATAAGGTTTTGAGGATATCACTTCAAGAAAGAACCCCCAATAATGGATTCAAGTTGGATAGGTTTAGATTTCGAAAGGATATAGGAAAGTATTGGTTTGGAAATAGGGTAGTTGATGAACGGAACAGTCTGCCTAGTAGGGTTATTGAAGCTAAAACATTGGGTAGTTTCAAATTTAGGTTAGATAAATACATGAGTGAGAGGGGTTGGATTTGAGCGAGACTTGTGTAACGAGTAAATAGAATAATCAAAACTTATTTCTTGGGTAGCATTGAAAATTGGGTTGGGCAAATATTGTTAGTGGGAAGGATTGTGAAGGACCTGCCTAGTATGGGCCAGCAGACCTGCTGCAGTGTTCCTCCTTTCTTATGTTCTATGTTCTTACCTGGTTCGACACCCTCAGTACTTTATTAATATCTCCTTGTTGGCCCATACTTGGCAGGTCCTTCACAAATCCAACCCACTAACAGAATAAACGCTACCCAAGCAATAAGCTTTAATAATCCTGTGATAAATGGTTTAATAATCTTATTAATAATCCTATTTAATCATGTGCAAGTCCCACTCAAATCGAACCCCTCTCGATCATGTATTTATCTAACCTAAATTTGAAACTACCCAAGGTTTTAGCTTCGACGGAACCTTGAGTAGCTTTAAAAAGAGATTGGACAAATATATAAGTGGGAGAGGATGGGTATGATTGGTGTCATGGGTACATAACATTAGAAAGGAAAGACACTTGTGCAACATCTGGTTATCTTTACTGTAGACGTTTCGCCATCCAGTGGCTTTATCAATACAGATTCTTGGACATAATTAGAAAACAGAAGAACTATATACAAAAGATGAGGTAATCAGTCCCTCAGCCTTGGAGGTGGTGTTCACAGCACCGTGGTTGTAGAGATTCTGAAGCACAGGCAAGGAGACTGGCGCTTATATAGGCGTCAGTGAATAGGGATGTGTAGCAGACGAAGGTATAGTCACTGGTAGGCAGGATTCCCCAGTGGAAGTAGGTCCTACTCAAATCGATGGGTTAGTTGTAGTAGCCATGAAGAAGGCCACGTAGATGTCCTCTGAACCAAGATTCCTACCCGATTGGGTAGGACCTACTTCCACTGGGGAATCCCGCCTACCAGTGACTATACCTTCGTCTGCTACACATCCCTATTCACTGACGCCTATATAAGCGCCAGTCTCCTTGCCTGTGCTTCAGAATCTCTACAACCACGGTGCTGTGAACACCACCTCCAAGGCTGAGGGACTGATTACCTCATCTTTTGTCCCTATTCACTGACAGTAGTGGGTGGTAGTGGCTGTGATGGTGGTAGAGGGTGGTACTGGTTGTGATGGTGGTAGAGGGTGGTAGCGATGGTGGTAGAGGGTGGTAGCGATGGTGGTAGAGGGTGGTAGCGATGGTGGTAGAGGGTGGTAGTGGTTGTGATGGTGGTAGAGGGTGGTAGTGGTTGTGATGGTGGTAGAGGGTAGTAGTGATGGTGGTAGAGGGTGGTACTGGTTGTCATGATGGTAGAGGGTGGTACTGGTTGTCATGATGGTGGAGAGTGGTACTGGATGTGATGGTGGTAGAGGGTGGTAGTGATGGTGGTAGAGGGTGGTCCAGTGATTCTCAAGCTGGTCCTAGTGGCATTAAAAAACCAAGAAGGGAGGTAACCCCACTAAAGGACTTGGTACCTGAAGTCTTTATGGAAGGGGATTCTCCTTCCAAACAATAGACAATCCTGAATCTTCCCTGCTGCTGGAACATCATTCATCAACAACTCCACAATAAAGGTAAGTGGCATTTAGTTATTGTTTATTTTGCATGTCCCATTACTTTCCATATAAGGAAATGTATATTTCACGTAAAAAAAAAATCAGACTTTGGGATGTCAGTAACGGATTAATTCTATTTCCATTATTTCTTATGGGGAAAATTAACTCGACCAACCAATTTCGACCAACAGCAAGCCCTCTGGAACAGATTAATGTCGTTGGTTGAGGGTCCACTGTAATTTGTTAGCCTTGTTGTGCACACTTAGGCACTGCTGTCTTGGCTTTAGGTTTCTGCTTACCAGGACTCCCAAGTCTTTTTCATATTCTGTAAGATCAAGCTCTACTTCACCTAGTTTATAGCTTTGAGGGTTATTTTCATTACCAAGGACTAGTACCTTACACTTATCCACATTGAACTTCATCTGCCATTTTTCAGACCAAGACATTAATTTGTCCAAATCCTCCTGGAGTTCATTGCTATCCTCCTCAGAATGAATCATACGGCCTATCTTTGTATCATCAGCAAATTTGCTCATGTCACTCGTAATCCCTTCATCAAGGTCATTAATGTAAATTAGGAAAAAGAGAGGGCCTAAAACTGATCCTTGTGGAATGCCACTAGTGACTAATCCCCATTCAGATTTGACCCCATTAATGGAAACTCTCTGCTTTCTATTGGTAACCCATGCCTCTATCCATGCTAAAACTTTACCTCCTATACCATGAGCTGCCACTTATGTGTCTCTATCAAAGGCTTTACTAAAATCCAAACAAACAATATCATATTCTTTACCACTGTCTACTACCTCAAATGTTCTATTGAAGAACGTCAGTAAATTTGTCAGACAGGAACGACCTCTCGTGAACCCATGCTGAGATTCATTTATCAAGTTATGCTCTTCAAGGTGACTTCTAATAATGTCAGCTATAATTGATTCTAGTAACTTGCCCACTATAAATGTCAGGCTTATTGGACAGTAATTTGAAGGAACGGACTTATCCCCTGATTTGAATATAGGAACCACATTAGCCAGCTTCCACAACTCTGGCACAACACCAATAAGGATGGACACATTAAACACACTCGTTAACCCTTTCAGGGTTGCCAGGCCCTCTCCCAGACTTGTTCTCAAGGTCGCCAAATTTAAAAAAAAAAATTATTTTTTATGAAAAGATAGATAATCTTTTCACAATCATAATGACACCAAAAGTATGAAATTTGATGGAAAGCTTACGGAATTATGCTCTCGCAAAGTTAGCTTTCTCAACGATGTTTACGCATTGGCGATTTTGCCCACTTTGAGCCCTATTTTCGGCCAATTGCAGTGTACTAGTCGACAAAAATCATAACTATTTCGCTAGAACTCCATTTTTTCTATCGAATGAGTACAAGAAACAACCCATTTACCGATTTCAACTATCCAATAAAGTGGTCAGAATTTAGCAATTTTGCCAATTTCACACAAATTTCAAAAGATGCCAATTTCCAAATAGGGTCCAGAATAAACAAGAAAGACATTCCTGGCACTAAAATAACATTTCCTCTGTTCATTAGTCATGTCCCCATGCCCCTCTTATATTCTTTTGCTTTCCACTTTGAATTTTTATTCTCACAAAAAATAGAAGATTTACTGTTATGCAGACTACTGCATTAGTGTAGAAATGGTATAAATAATATCAGTGCACTTGTGAAAGAATATTAGACTCGCCAGTTGATGTGTATTGGACGCATAGCATTATTTGTTTACTTTTGAACTTTGGTAAAAATCGAACATTTCTGCTACTTTGAGCTCAATTTCAAGGCACTTTTCATTGTAAAACCAGTCAAAATCATCTCAATTTCTGTAATATGTCTTCCATTCTATAAAATGAGACCAGGAAAACTAGAATACAGCAATAAATACCATACGAAAATACAGTGCAAAGTCACTGTTTTAATCCAAAAACACAGTCCAAGTTTTTTTTCCTCATTATGCACTGTGTGCTGCAGGATTTTTTTTATACTGCACACACTGATCACATAGACCCATTCTTTCATATAAAGGCCTACCAGCTTTCTCTCGCTAGATTTGAGGGTGCTAGAATTTAGGCATACTAGTACATCTAAAACCCTGGTGCGTAAGCCGTACTAGTACATCCAAAACCCTGAAAGGGTTAATGGCTGACTAAGTTCCATCTTGCATTCCATAACCCGTAAATGGTCCAAGCAGATCTACGTTCACATGCGTAATGCTCCAAAAGTAGATTACGTCTTTTTTACATATTTTCAAATACTATAACAAAAAAAAAAGGTAGATCAAAGTTATTTTACACGTTTTCAAATGTAAAAAAAAAAAAAAGATCTACTTTTTTTAACATACTTTCAAATGTTGAAAAAACGTATATATGCGTTTGGACCGTTTACGGGTTAAGTACCCTGGAAAACAACTCGTCGGGCCCCAGGGACTTATTTTGCTTTAGTTTGTCTATCTGTTTGTTAACCATGTCCCTCGTGACAGTAATATTAGTCAATTTGAATTCGTCAGGAACTGAATAATTGTTAATTTCTGAAATCTCATTTATGTCTTCCTGTGTAAAAACTGACAAAAAATAGTCATTAAATATGGAACACCTTTCCAGTTCATTATCCGTCAGCTGTCCATTTCTAATTTTCAGAGGTCCTACTTTTTCCTTCACCTTTGTCCTATACACTTGAAAGAACCCCTTTGATTCATTAGCAAATTTAATTTCATAGTCACGTTTAGCCTTTCTAATCCCCTTTTTTACTTCTCTTTTAAGCTGAACATAATGGTCAGTAAGGTTAACCTCTCCTCTTCTGATGCACCTATAAATTCTCCTTTTCTCCCCTAATAGATGCTTTAGCCTCCTCTTATCCCATTTGGGATCATTATTATTAGACCTAATTTCTCTCTGGGGAATGTATATACTCTGAGTACAGTGTACATTATTAAGAAAAAATCATAAATGGAGATCCCTTCGTAATCATAATTATGATGATCATCAATACAATCATTAGCTAGATAACCCCAATCAAGATATGACAGGTGTTCTCTAAGTCCACTATAATCGGCAGAACGAAAATCAGGGATTTTTACCATATTATCATTATTCTTGTACAAACGAGGTCATGGAACGGATTAAATTTGTAAGCCGAGGTTCCACTCTATGTCTTTTCATAATAAAATAGTGTACGGGTTTTAAGATAAGTCTATTGGTTTTGTGATATAAACAGGTGAACAAACCCATGAAAACTTAAAAAAAAAAAATTACAATCTGACACTGATATAATATTACAACTTTGTGGGAAAACTACCTAGTATTACAGACTGGCCATCAGACATTTCTTAACACAAATCAATTTTACAAGTAAAGAGCTGTTTATTCTACCTCGGGTCATTTCAAAGCTCAGCCCTATCTAAGGAATTCTACCACTCCCAGGATGTGACCCACAACAGTCAACTAACACCCAGGTACCTACTTACTCTTAGGTGAACAGGAGCAGCTTGTGTAAAATAACATGCTCATTTCCACCCATGCTGGGGATCAAACCATGGCCACTCAGTATGTGAGCCAAGTGTGCTGACAACAGAGCAACATATGAGGTGCTATCAAAAAGTTCCTGGACTGCCATGAAAAAAAAAAAGGGCTTACCTAATCACCTAGTTGTTGTCTCCCTTGAAGTACTCTCCTTGAGAGGCTATACACTGATCCCAGTGCCTCTGCCACTTCTCAAAACATTCCTGGGACTCTTCTTTCCTAACAGTAACTAGCACAGCCTGTGATTCTGTTTGAATCTCCTCCATGTTGTTAAATGCTATCAGCCTGAGCTGGGCATGCCCTTTTATTTCTGGGAAAAGAAAGAAGTCACAGGGGGGCTAGATCTGGGGAACAGGGAGAGTGGGAAACAACTGTCATGTTGTTTCTGACCCAAAAATGATAATCTCTCTGAGTTTGAGTCAGCAAGCAGGGCACAAATTTTTCAATCACTTCATGTTCAAATTTTTCAGTCAAAATGCTTTGACATGACCCATAAGAAATTCCCACAGCACTGGCAATGTCCTGGATACTCTTATGACCACCTTCTTCACAAATAACCTTCCTCACTTTTCCAATGTTTGCTTCTGTTTCTGATGAACCACCAGAGCATTCATCCTCAAATGATGTTCATTCTACCTTGAATTGAGAAAACCATTCACAAGCAGTGTGTCCGACTCACTGCTTCATCACATACATATGCACGTGTATACATATGTACATGTACATATGCACATACATGTGTATGCCTAGGTATATATATGCACATGAATGCATAAAAAACTTAAATGAGTACAGACTCTCAAACACGCATGAATAAACATGTTCACATACACATAAGCATACATATGCAAATGTGAAAACATACATTTATACATACATACACCTACCATCTGACTTACGATCTGCTCGATTTACGACCACTCGACTTATGACTGTGTTTTTTATGCCAAATTTCTGGGAAATAAACAACTATTTGTGTTGTACAGTGTTTATCCTAAACCTTACAGTATAAAATACAGTACTAACAACATAAAAAGTAAAGTAAAACATGAAATACCAAAATAAAACAATAAAATGAAGTCATTACAAAAATGTTTTGTTGATATTCAGTAGTAAAGTTCGACTTACGACCATTTCGACTTACGACCAGTTTCTCGGAACCGAACTCGGTCGTAAGTCGGATGGTAGGTGTATTCATATACAATGACTACATATTTATATATTTTACTGCATTAGAAGTTTATGACCAACATGTGCTATTCCTTTGGTGTGAACTAAGGTGGAGAAGACTGGATGGAATAAGAAAAATATAGTATAATGCAATTGACAATGTTTTTGCCCACTTTATGAAGTCACAACCTGATCTGTTTGTGACTTGATAAAGCCCACTGTGTGGGAAAACTGTTGTCAATAAAGGATCACATTATACTGTATTTGTGTGTCTTGTTTCAGTGTGCAGTATTTTATACCATCTGTCTCCAGTGAAGGCTGAACTTCTGGGATATGAGGATACCATTCTTGGATTGCTCAACAGCCAAAATACATCTAGTACCATACTTTGGAACTAGGATTTAGACAGAGAAGGTTTAAAGCTAATTTTGTAATCTAAGGAAACTACTGCAACATTAGGAAGTAAAAAAATGGTAATGGAAGAGAGCAATAGCAACCCAGGTGTTGTTCTGAAGGTCACTTTCCCACATTTGCATTTCATTGGTAGAAATTCTGTATTTACGTCCATTACAATAGCCAATCCCCAAGAGCCTAATTCAATGTAAACCATCAGATCCAACCAGTGGGAGATCAATAACAGACAGTAACCAATCACCAGGGAAGTTCCTTTCTGGATGACATCAGTCTAGATGTTTCAACACAGCAACCCTTTTCATGATTTGTTTTAAGTCTGCTCCTTCACATGATCAAAACTGGGCATATCTGATAATAAATAAATAATAAATAAATATCTGATAATAAGTTTTCCAGATGTTAAATACATAGAAAAACATGAAAAATAAACAGCAAGAAGATAGAAACTTTGGCAAGATTATAGACATATACAGTACATTAATAAATGTGTAATGGGTATTGAAAATTAAATATTACCCACAGTAATACACCTACCATCCGACTTACGACCTGCTCGACTTATGACCGTGTTTTTTATGCCAAATTTCTGGGAAATAAACAACTATTTGTGTTGTACACAGTGTTTATCCTAAACCTTACAGTATAAAATACAGTACTAACAACATAAAAAGTAAAGTAAAACATGAAATACCAAAATAAAACAATAAAATGAAGTCATTACAAAAATGTTTTGTTGATATTCAGTAGTAAAGTTCGACTTATGACCATTTCGACTTACGACTGGTTTCTTGGAACCGAACTCGGTCGTAAGTCGAATGGTAGGCGTACTTAATAATTCGATACTGTAGTAAAGAGTGGCATCAGAATTTCTACATTGGGTGGCTTAGGGTGGCTATCTGCTTGAAAGGGTGGCTAGGAGACTTGTTCTGAAGCAGCATTATTATTACAGCCTCTCCTCACTTAGCGACGTACTTGTTTATCGACGACTCGGACTTATGATGGGCTCTCTGACCAGTATGCATACCTAAATAATGTATAATAGAGCTGATATCCTCTATTCTGTTTATTACAATATACAGTACACTACTGTATAAACATTTAAAAGTACAGTGGACCCCCGCATAACGATATTAATCCGTTCCTGAGAGCTCATTGTTATGCGAAATTATCGTTATGCAAATGAATTTTCCCCATAAGAAATAATGGAAATCAAATTAATCCGTGCAAGACACCCCGAAGTATGAAAATTTTTTTTTTTACCACATGAAATATTAATTTTAATACACACAAACTGAAAAAGGCATGCACAGTTACATGACACTTACCTTTATTGAAGATCTGGTGATGATTGATGGGATGGGAGGAGGAGAGAGTCTTAGTGTTTAGAAGGGGAATCCCCTTCCATTAAGACTTGAGGTGTCGAGTCCTTTTCTGGGGTTACTTCCCTTCTTCTTTTAATGCCACTAGGACCAGCTTCAGAGTCACTGGACATCTGTCGCACAACATATCTGTCCATAGTGGCCTGTACCTCTCGTTCCTTTATGACTTCCCTAAAGTGTTTCACAACAGTGTCAGTGTAATAGTCACCAGCACGGCGTGCAATAGCTGTGTTAGGGTGATTGTCATCAAAAAATGTTTGCACTTTAAGCCACATTCCATACATTTCCTTAATCTTTGAAGTAGGCAACTTCTTCAATTTCTCTCTTCCCTCCTCCGAACCAGTTTCCTCAGGTCTGGCCTCTTGCTGTTGAAGTTGATCTAGCAGCTCATTAGTGGTTAGTTCTTCATTGTCCTCCTCCACCAACTCTTCCACATCATCCCCACTAACCTCCAACCCCAAGGACTTTCCCAATGCCACAATGGATTTCTCAACTGGCATAGTCCTCTCAGGGTTAGCCTGAAACCCTTCAAAATCCCTTTGGTCTACACATTCTGGCCACAGTTTCTTCCAAGCAGAGTTCAAGGTCCTCTTAGTCACTCCCTCCCAAGCCTTACCTATAAGGTTTACACAATTGAGGATATTAAAGTGCTCTCTCCAAAACTCTCTTAGAGTCAATTGAGTTTCTGAGGTCACTACAAAACACCTTTCAAACAGAGCTTTTGTGTACAGTTTTTTGAAGTTTGCAATAACCTGCTGGTCCATGGGCTGCAGGAGAGGAGTGATATTAGGAGGCAAAAACTTCACCTTAATGAAGCTCATGTCCCCATAAAGTCGCTCTGCCACGTCTGTAGGATGACCAGGGGCATTGTCTAACACCAGGAGGCACTTAAGGTCTAATTTCTTTTCAGTTAGGTAATCTTTCACATTGGGGGCAAATGCATGGTGTAACCAGTCATAGAAAAAGTCCCTAGTGACCCATGCCTTACTGTTTGCCCTCCACAGCACACACAATTCCTCTCCATTGAAACTCTCCCACCCCCTTCAGCTTTGTTTCACTTAAAGCCAGGACATCCAGCTTCTTCTCATTCATAACATCCACAATCATCTCTTTCTTATCATTTGCACAACATCCACGCACATTCAGACTTCCTTGAGGATATTCTTTTGCCTGAACGCTCTGGGAGTTTCTGAGTGATACACTAATAAAGGCTTCACTTTGCAATCGCCACTAGCATTGGAACACATCAACAGAGTAAGCCTGTCTTTCATAGGCTTATGTCCTGGGAGTGCCTTTTCCTCCTGAGTAATGTAGGTCCTGCTTGGCATTTTCTTCCAAAACAGGCCTGTTTCATCACAATTAAACACTTGTTCAGGTTTCAGTCCTTCACTGTCTATGTACTCCTTGAATTCCTGCACATATTTTTCAGCTGCTTTGTTTGGGCCGAACTGGCAGCCTCACCATGCCTTATCACACTATGTATGCCACTACGCTTCTTAAATCTCTCAAACCAACCTTTGCTGGCCTTAAATTCACTCACATCATCACTAGTTGCAAGCATTTTTTTAATTAAATCCTCATGTAACTTCCTAGCCTTTTCACTTATGATCACTTGAGAGATGCTATCTCCTGCTATCTGTTTTTCATTTATCCATACCAATAAGAGTCTCTCAACATCTTCCATCACTTGCGATCTCTGTTTCGAAAACACAGTTGAACCTTTGGCAAGAACAGCTTCCTTGATTGCCGTTTTGTTGCCCACAATAGTAGCGATGGTTGATTGGGGTTTATTATACAACCTGGCCAGCTCGGAGACACGCACTCCACTTTCATACTTTGCAATGATCTCTTTCTTCATCTCTATAGTAATTCTCGCCCTTATTGCTGTAGGGTTGGCACTAGAAGCTTTCTTGGGGCCCATGGTCACTTATTTTGCAGATAAAATCACCAAAAACACTGTAATAATACGAAATGTTCCGATTGTATGCTTGGATGTTACCGCGGAGGCTGGCTGGTAAACAATGCCACCGGCGGAACATGTGAGGCTGGCTCAGGCCGCACATTAGACGCGTCTCGGACAAACAGCGTTGAGCGGGTTTTTTAGCAGTATGCGAGGCAAAATCTTAGCGATAAAATGTATCGGTATGCGGATTTAACGTTATGTAATGCCAATGGTATGCGGGGGTCCACTGTATACCAGAAATGTTATAAATGGTGCAAAGGTGTCATTAAAACAATATCAAAGATGATCGACACAAACCCACTACCATTATACAGTGGACCCCCGGTTAACGAACTTTTTTCATTCCAGTAGTATGTTCAGGTGCCAGTACTGACCGAATTTTTTCCCATAAGGAATATTGTGAAGTAGATTAGTCCATTTCAGACCCCCAAACATACACGTACAAACGCACTTACATAAATACACTTACATAATTGGTCGCATTTGGAGGTGATCGTTAAGCGGGGGTCCACTGTAGTATGCTCCTCAGCAATGAATTCGTTTACCGACGTGGTCTTAGGAACAGAACTCTGTCGTTAAGCAAGGAGAAGCTGTATTACTATTTTGGGGGATTGGGGGTAGGATGAAGTAATTTTTGGAAGGATGAAGCCCCAAATTGTAGTTGTCTCTTTCTTAATTGTTCATTTAGATTTCTTTATATTTTGGAATCCTACAAGCAAGATGATGGCAAACAGTACAGAGAGAGAAAACATTCTTACTGCCTATAATGTGAAGTGGGGTGATTTTGAAATCAATATTTGGATGCACATTAATATGTACGAGATCTACATTTAGGCTGTATGCACAATTATATTGATTTATTATCTATATTATTACATTAATATTGGTAGAATTACTGACAATATGTTAAGTAAAAGGACACAAATGCAACTTATGTGATATTTTATTGTAACTTTGTGATAAAGCTCCTGAAGAGCAGAATGTTGCCACAAAAAAATGTCACATTAGTTGTATTTGTGTCCTTTTACTTAACATATAATATTACAGTACTATATGGGATCAACATTTGAATGTACCCAGGTGCTGCATGATCCCTACTGGTTTAATGGCTCCCCCATGAATGCAATAATAATAATGATAATAGGTAATAAAAGATTTAAAATAAGAGACTGGAGGGAGGGAACATGGAGGAAGTAAATGTGTTCAGATATTTGGGGGAAGACTTGTTGGCAGATGACTATGACAGATGAGGCAAACCATAGAATTTATAAGGGATTAAAAAAACATGGGTGGTGCATCAAAGCATCTGTGAAGACAAGGATTAATTTCCCTGGAGGCAAACAGGGTAAAGTACCACGGTGTGCTACTGTTACATGAATGTGAAGCACGAGTTTGAAACATTTCAGCAAGGAGGAAGCTGGAGGCTGTGATGTCAAGTTTGAGAGCAATGTGTGATGTGAATATTATGAAGAGAAACTGGAGCTTGGAGTAAGGTGGTTTGGGCATTCAGAGGATGGAGCAAAGTAGGATGACTAGGAGGGTGAATAAATCTGTTGTGGAGGGAAGGAGGGGGCAGGGGGCATCCAAGGAAAGGTTCAAAGGAGGAAGTAAAGCAGGACTAGAGTGCTAAGGGTTGGGATATTCAACATGTTTGTGTGAGTGCATAAGACAGGAGTAAGTGGAGGCACGAGTCTTTTAAGATATGATGTACTGCTGTTAACATTTATGAAGGGATTCGGGGAAACCCATTAGCTGGACTCAAGTCCTGAAGGTGGAAATACAGTGCATGACTCTGAAGGAAAGGTGGAGGTGTTGCAGTTTGGAGGGCCATAGAAACTGTGACGTCCATATTCTTCTGGCAAAACAGTGATTGAATGAATAACCACGAAGTGTTTCCTCTTTCGGGGGTCATCCTACCTTGGTGGGAGAGGGACAGTGTTTTTAAAAAGTAATAATAATGCAATAATAATAATAATATTCAAGCATATCTTATTTATCTGTCCTAATACTAATCAATAATAGTACTGGGAATTATGGCTTACTAACCAGTTAAGTGACAAGTAAGAATAATTCTATAAACTAGCAAAATAAATGTAAAATAATTATCAAAGTAAACCTTATAACCTACTTTTACGAGTCTATTTGCCTTTCTGAAAAGTCTGTTCACTACTTCTGCCTCAACAGTCAAGCCAAATATCACCACTAATGTACTCATCAAATACATACATGTATCCAGTAGACACATACTGCCCAAATTTTGCAGTAATGCTATCAGCTTGCTTTGTATGATGCCTTCCAAGGTATGAAATTAATTCATCAATTGACAGATGCTCAAGAACAAGAAATCTCTTGACAAGAAGGTTTATAATTGAAAGCTGTTCCAAGGCAGAAATCAAACATTTTATATTTTTCAAAATGTATAAGCTATCTACACTATGGGTAAATTGGTGCTTTGGGAGATATTATTGAAAAATAATAATTTTTTTTTTAGCTGAAG
>NC_069408.1:23486723-23639223 GCF_026875155.1 Cherax quadricarinatus | reverse complement strand
GCGTGCATAACGGAGATAAAACACCTCAATTACTGGGAGCGCTTAAAGTTCCTGAACCTGTATTCCCTGGAACGCAGGCGGGAGAGATACATGATTATGTACACCTGGAAAATCCTAGAGGGACTAGTACCGAACTTGCACACGAAAATCACTCACAACGAAAGCAAAAGACTTGGCAGACGATGCAACATCCCCCCAATGAAAAGCAGGGGTGTCACTAGCACGTTAAGAGACAATACAATAAGTGTCAGGGGCCCGAGACTGTTCAACTGCATCCCAGCATACATAAGGGGGATTACCAATAGACCCCTGGCAGTCTTCAAGCTGGCACTGGACAAGCACCTAAAGTCGGTACCTGACCAGCCGGGCTGTGGCTCGTACGTTGGATTGCGTGCAGCCAGCAGTAACAGCCTGGTTGATCAGGCTCTGATCCACCAGGAGGCCTGGTCACAGACCGGGCCGCGGGGGCGTTGACCCCCGGAACTCTCTCCAGGTAAACTCCAGGTAAGGTAAACTCTGCCCAAATTATATACATGCAAAACGTAAGTTCAGTGGTTACGTAAAATTAATTTTCCCCGTACTAATACAGAAAATCAGTACTCGGGAGTGTCCTTGACCGACTTTCCTTCACTCCCTTAGTTATCTGAAGGGTGTTCATGTGTAGGGGGATGTGATAGTTACTCCTTGGAGGGAGCAACTGATACTTCCCTAACTTAGCGGCAGTTCATGAATAATCTTTCCCTTTGAAGAGAAGCCTTATCTGCCTTTTCTACGACGTGAAGGCAGCTTACCGAAAGTAGGGGGAGGGGGGTAAGCTATCTTCAAGGGGGCACAGGAGGGGATGTGGTAACTTGAACTTTTGGCTAGCCACCACTGGGTCCCACAAACTCTAGGAAGGCCTAACCCCAGCTGGAGTCATTTGATCCCGTAGAGTATGGCCGAGACCTGAAGCAATAAAATGATTAATGTTATTTTTTAAAGGGGTGGATAGGTAAGCCAGCGAAAGGCCTCGATCAGATGACCCAAAGTTCCAGTGGCGGGCTATCATATGGCTAAGACCCGCGTCAGGAAACACTTGTCTTGTTTTCTGACGAATCTTACTTAACCTAACCTTAAGCAACAGTGGCCCACCTTCATTAGCAATGACCACATAGATATTTTCTTGGCTGCAGGATTAAAAGCCTGGCAACTATCCGCGGGAAACCTCATTTTCCAACAAAAACATTATGCAGAAGTGAACTTTCCCTGTTACCCACAACAAAGGCACTTTCATTCACCCTGTGTAGACACCTCACCACCGAATAACAGTAGAGTAAACGCGGAGCCATTTTCTTCAGTTGCCACTTATGAATCGCCAGAAAGCCTCTAACAATACTTCTGTCATCAGAATGAACCAATCCCTGTTACTTCGGGTAATAGCCGCTACAACAAGAGATATCTGATTATTTTTATAATCAAGGTAAGCTACCTCTTCCCCCACCCCGGGGCATACAGCACTGCAGGGAAGGATGTGCAGCAACAGGAATGCGAGATTACGAGAGAGGAAAAGGTGGGCGCGAGGGTAGAGGTTAGTGGAGGTGGGGGTTATTGAGAGAGGAAATGGAAATGAAAGTTGGCACAACAGGTTAGTTTTTGTTAAAAACTAGATGTCTGCATCGAAGGTGGGATTTTCAGCAAAGAAGTTAGTTAGGGAAGTGTGTAAAGGTGGTACATTATTATTATAATCAAAAAGAAGCGCTAAGCCACAAGGACTATACAGCGCATAAAGGTGGTACAGACATCGTAAATAAATCCTGTGTGACTACTGATAAACATGACTCCAAGAGAGAACTAAACTACAATTCCTTCCTCAGTGTCCCAGAAATAAATTATGATAAATTGGGGAATAGTCTATCTATTTAAAAAAAAAAAAAAAAAAAAAATATTACTGGGCTCTTAGGCAAGCATTCATGAGAATAAAATGTATCCCAAGGAGATCCTTACTGACACCACTCAAACTTCACCACTGTGTTAAGGTGGGTCGACGTGAAGTGGGGTGGCACTGCGTATATTTTTAGAGAAGCACTGAACCTGTAAGAGTCAAAGAAATTGTGGCAATAGGGTTAGATTCAAGGGGAGAGGCAACTCCAATTCCTTGACTCACGTGCCCCTCACTAGCATCAAAGGAGGGTTGTGGTTCCAATAAGAATATACATTCACGGGGAACCGCTAAACCCGTAGGGGTCATATAGCGCCTGGGAAATGGAAGGTATTCAGGTTCGATTTGAGAAAGAGGAGGCTAGATCTAGTTCTTTGGATCAAAAGCTCCTCACAGGCATCAAGGAACTTTTTTTGAGGAGAAGGTTCCAGTAAGATCACAGAATTATCTGACACTATCTTCTCCACTCAGTTTGGAATCTGACAGGTTAATACTCCCTACACTAAGGCTAATGGAGAGAGAGAGAAGGCTATCAAATGACAGGTGTGAACATCATGTCTTGAAGGGTCGCTGCAACGCACCGCACAACAGGTTTCACTGCCATCGAAAGTTCTATACCAGTGGAGTCCAAGGAGGTGCTGGTTCATACCTGCCACGCTAAGATGGGTGTCCACTGGGAAAGAGGGAGGGAGGAGTGGGGATATAAATGGAAAGTCGATTATGGTGATATTTTGGGTAATTTTTCTAGCTTTTAGGTTAAGCATTTTATTTTTATAGTATGTATTTGTATAAAATGCCAACGTCGTTTTTATTTACCTTATGTTTATAACCTAGCTGGATCCACTGTGTCACGTACTTATATAAAATCCAGCATCATTAACGACACTTGTAGATATTGATCTCAAGTTATATACTGTACACCGAGGTATATGTCTTTCATCGTATATATACACTGAACTTTAACTTTTATTTTAGGGAATAAAGTATTCTTGACTGGAGGTAAATGTGAAATGCAGCCCAAATGAGCCTCAGAGTCAACAGGCTTACAATCTAGCAGCCTATACTCGCCATTGACCATTGTGTATGACATATATTCTGAACTTGCAAAGAAAATACTTTTATATAAATAATATATCAACTGTAAAATTACAGAAAATTGTTAACACTCAAACATTCATATAAGTACAGTATTTATGATTTTGTTCTCGACAGATTCTAAATATGGATTGTTATTAAAAAGACATTTTAATATTCTTTCTTCATTATTGTGCGGATTATATCAGTGGTGGATCCAGTCTCACTGGCAAGACACAAAGTGACATATTGGAAGCAGGATAAATAATATTACACTATAGCAAAACAATTGGATTTACTTTTAAAATTTTTAACATGCCATCAATGGGACATTTTACAACACAGTTCACGATGCTCTGCGAGAAAATCAGTTTGGCTGGAAAAATGCAAAGTTCATTTAGAAAGGGCGAGGAACAAGGTAGAACGACCGGCAACTGAGAGAAGCTGGAGGGGAGAAAACTATAGTTAATTGTCGACTGCAGTGACTCTTCTTATATTTTTCACTGGAGATTGCACCATAATAACACACTCTTGCTAAAGTGGCTCTTACATTCAAATTTAAAATTTTCCTAAGATTCCGTTCAATTAATTTACAAAGACTGAATTATCACTATTGTTCTATTTAATTCCTTTGAAATTATCGAAAGGACATTCGACCCATTCTTCATAATATTAATTGAAATCGTAAGTTATGAATTTCATTAAAATAATTCTCAGAAATAAATTACATTAACATTCATAAAAAGCTGCCTTGGTATGAGGTGTATAGCCCTGAATTTTGCTTAATAAAATTTTTGATAAGCTATAAAATACAATTTTTTACTTATATTTTAAAAGTGGAGCCTACTGATCACCTTACTCAAACACCACCACCAGTGATCTGTGCGAAGACCTTGAGGTCAAACAAATAATCCACTGACTAAGTATTAGCAGACACTGAGTACACTGAATACGCACTAAAAATACTTGACAACAAACTAGTCCCATGAATGGATATTTTTTTTGTCTTGCAACTACGCAACAGAAGCGCGTGGCGCTAAGCTTGGATCTCGAGGACACGAGATGACTTTCTATCAACCCACTGTTTACCCCTAACACTGAAGTTCCTGTATACACATTGCAATTGACTGATAACCTACTACACTATCTATATATATAAAGAACCATTTGTGCTAAACCCTGGACAATGACAGATATATTTAGCTGGTGGCTATAGTGATGGTTCTCCCTGGTGCTTCCTCAGTTGTCGGCACTATGTACTGGTGCTGCTGCCGGGCACAACTCTACAATACCCGGCTAGTTGCTTCACTGGTATCATGCCTACTCTTCTGATCATTGATCTTATACGAGCACAGCCTGGCCATCTGTTTCATAGCCTGACCAACTACCTGACACAAGAATACCCTGACCATCACAGAGCACAGTATGACCATCTGTTTCACAGCCTGTCTCATGCAAGAACAGCCTGACTGTCTGTCTCACACACAAGTCTGGTTATGTGTCACAGAGCACCGCACAGCCATATTCTACACCAACATAGTATGGTCATCTGTCCCATACGTAAGCTTCAAATTCCTTTCCCTCCCCCCAAATGTTACTTAAAACTCTTAGCAATAAGAACAAGCTTTATCAATTAGGTTGACGAATTCCTAGTCTTATGGAGTTATGTCCACCAGCAGCACAAGTACATCAAAATAGGTTAAACCATAAAATATGGCTCAGTTATTACAGCAAAGAAACAATAATTCCTACCATTTATTGGTTGAGGAATACAAATACGGATTACAAAATGTTTTCAACTAATATAAGATACAACATAATTAAATGAAGAAAATTTTTTAACATAACCAATGGAAAAAGATTATCTAACAATATATATTATATATATATATATATATATATATATATATATATATATATATATATATATATATATATATATATATATATATATATATATATATATATATAATACATATACATACATACATATGTGTTAGAGTCGGGTATTTCTCTTCCTTTTTCCTAAGCACGATTGTATTTTAACATTAAATACGAAACAAACATGCAACCTTCCAGCATGGGACACAAGAAACAATCATATTGCTCACGATTAAACAAAATATGCGACTGGAAGGACTTTACAGGAGAGAAATTTATGTAGTTCAAAAGAAAACATATGGTATATATATATATATATATATTATAATTATATATATATATATATATATATATATATATATATATATATATATATATATATTATATATATATATATATATATATATATATATATATATATATATATATATATATATATATATATATATATATATACATACATATATAATATACAATATATATGAATGAGAGGTGTGAGTCAATAAGGGATGAAAAAGGAAGTACTGATGAAAAGAGTGAGAGAAAGGGGAATGTGGAAGCAGATAGTAATAGGTGCACATCCTGAAGTATCAGGCATCCTGAAGGTGTCAGGCATCCTGAAGTGACAGGCATCCTGAAGTGACAGGCATCCTGAAGTGACAGGAATCCTGAAGTGACAGGAATCCTGAAGTGACAGGCATCCTGAAGTGACAGGAATCCTGAAGTGACAGGAATCCTGAAGTTATAGACATCTTGAAAGATTAGGCATCCTGAAGTGACAGGCAGCCTTGTGCTCTAGGAACAGGCAGCATCTGCTCATCTGAATAATGTTCACTTGAGTATGAAGACATGAAACATTCTCAAATATCAGATGAACAAAGTGAGAAGTACATATTTTGTTTGCATCAAGTGAGTGTTAGGTTAATGGAGTGAGACTGCTGATGATAGTAGTAGTACATAGCTTGGTAAACCTTTGACAACAATTCAACCTGAACTTGTACATGACCATGTACATAACAATATTTATAATATATACAAAACACTAATCTGTTATTCTCTCTAATAAATTTTTGTGCTGTTTCAACAACAACTTGCTTGACTTAGGAATATTATTCGTGGAACATGACATGGAAGGCAGGAAGCCTTCTCATTTCCACAGTACTTGCTCATGACCCTTAGGAAACATTTTATATAATTGTTATTGATCTAACTGTATTTACACTGTACAGTTCATGTGTATATGTGAGGTGCTTCTGTGACAAGTTCCCACTATTTGGTAACTTCTTTTATGAGGATTCATTGCATAAAATTGAATAATTTTGCGCTTTTCGATCAATTTGAAATGAAACATCCACACAACAGGACTTTTATCACGGCACAAACATATTAAAAAAACAGATGCTAAGATGATGTATATTCCTAAGACGTCAGTTAAAATAAATGTGAAACAGCAAATACAAAATATAAAATGACCCTCGGCTAATGTCTCGCCATGGATCTCTCTGTATTGCCTGCAGATACAGGAACAGATACAAAATATACACCCACTTTACACTGAAGAAACACCTCTCCACAAGTTACCATGATCCTGACAACCTCCAAAGAGGAAGACTGATTCCTCTGAAGGTCCCAGGCTGGTATCATTGAAGGAGGCCCCAGGCTGGTATCACTGAAGGAGGTCCCAGCCTGGTATCATCCCATGTTGTGCTCCACATACTCGGATGGCAAGAATAATGTACTGTACACAATTTTTTTTAACAACTATCTCATTTTAAAGACCAATAGTAATGCAGCATTAAGAATACAGACAATGGCTGCTTATTTATATATTTTCATTTAGTATCTTTGTGTATTCTACAATATAAGACAGCCTACAAACATTGTTGACGACAATGGATATGCAGTACAGGTAATAAGTTCAGAACTAGCTGGTACAATAGTCGTGGAATGATTGTTACAGCACCGAGTTATGGAGGTAACACTTTCAAAGAATACTTAAAAAATTGAGTTACTTGAATTTTCATCTCATAGTTGTGTTGTGTTTGACTCTTCACACAGCTACAAAACAAGGCAATTATGGTGAAACTGGCAACATTTTCCAAACAATATGCATATTGCTGCAACTTCACAAATTATTCCATCTTACAGAGGCCAATTACAATCAGGACTCTATTTAATAACCTTTTCTTGTATTATAAAAAAATTCATTTGCATTGAAATTGTTACAGGTAAATATTGTGTCTACAGTCATATGGAAACAACAGTAATAACAAAAATAATGATGATTTAGCAATATAACAAGCTTCTGAGCTCTCATATCTTCTTACAGCGACAATGATGTGGATGTCTGAGGTGATAAATGTTGTGGGTTTAAGGTATTGCATGTCACCATGTGCATCATGTGTGTGTGAGAGAGAGACAGAGAGACAGACAGAGAAAGACAGACAGAGAGGGATATTGCTCATTTGTAATTACCTGTTTCTAGCCACCTTGTGTGTTCATTTTGTCCAGTCTTCAGTAATTTTTTTCATCATATATATTTGTTTTAAATTTCCAATGGTTGCAGCAGTTACCACTTCCTATTTTAATTCATTTCAATGTTCTATCCCTTCTGCTCCACTTTCTCAGTTCACAACTGTGGCCTCTTGTTGCCCCTGTTGTAGGTATTATAATAAGGCTTTCATATCTATTCTTCCATGGCCTTTTATGACCTTATATGTAATTATCATGTCTCCTCTTTTCCACCTTTCAGCCAGCGAGGCATCGTCAGTATTAACATTTCATTGTAACTCATATTTTTTTTCAGCATGTGTATACGAGTATGTGTGTGTATGCATGTGCGTATGAGTATGTGTGTATATGCATGTGCGTATGAGTATGTGTGTGTATGGATATGTGTATGTGTGTTTTGGGGGAGGCTGTTCTCATTGACTGCAAGTGGTGATAACAAAATTGTCATACTATATTATTAACATATTACATCAATGGATACAAAAGCAACAACTCCAAAATCCATATACAATACTCTCATTTGCAACGAGACAAACAAGAGCCAACACAAAACCTGATATGATGCACAATAAGACTTCAGAGTGGCAGAGCTGTTGGTCTTGAAGTAATTTTTGGTCATCATACATTAAAACATCAGCTGCTTGAAAATATATATGTATATATCCCTGCCATCGATTAACCTCCTTTGTAAGAGCTCAACTTTACAATTAGAGAGGGAAGTAGGCGACGTTTTGCTTCACCCTGGACCATTATTTATGACTCAGGATGGTGTAAAATGCTCGCCTAGTTTCATTTCCAATTTGTGGCTCAGATGTGTATTGTTACAGCCACGGTAATCTGTCCTTTTATACTTCAATCAAACTCTTATGAACAGTGAGCTAAAGTGAGGAGGAGGAGGAGAGCTTGGTTAGTTTAGTCTGTAGACCCAGGAGATCATATGATGAGAGATTGTGTCTCTTGTTAATACATTATATGATGACAGGAGTGCATTCTTTTATAAGTCTCTGTTGTAACTCTCAAATCTCGATCTCTGTACTAGTAGGTACCTTGAGACGGGCAACTAGTGTTTCCACACACACCAGTAGGCATTAAAAATACATTCCATTTCCGTCCTTGCGTGTGTGGGAAAAATCTCTGATACATTTTACTTTCTTCCTTATGTGTGCAAAAGTTAATGATCAGTATAAGAATTAGTCAAGACTCAACAGCTCCCCGTCTTATAAAGCTGGACGGTAATGACCAACTTCTGAGGAAGATACACAACCTTTCAACTATAAATTTTGAGTTTTTTGTAACCTATAAATTAACAATACAAAATAGAATTTTGAAATGTAATTTCATCCAACTATAAATTTTCTTTTTTTTTTTTTTTTTTTGGTGTAGATGCAGCAGAAAGAGTTGTGTGGTTTCCCTTCAAGCTGGCGACCGGCGGTGAGGGCAAGTGGGATAATAACCAGTAACAACACCAACGACCCGCCACGGACGAGAACCTGTGGAGGGCAGCAGAGGGGGTTCCTCAGGCTCTCCGGGGCTCTGGGAATGGTATAGTAAGGCAGTGAGCAGGCCACCAACACTCCTCTCGCAGCTACCGCTCCCTCTACCAACACTTTTTTTTTCCTTAAACACTTCATTAAAATTAGGCTTCCAAAAATGCCCTCATACAGAGTTTACAAATAAACCAGGTTACAAAAAGAGTTGTAGTAGTGTGGAGCAGGACACAGCCCCTGTGGCTGTTGTCTTGCAGCTGCCGGCCTGCCAGGGGGTGTGGCGGGGGCACAGCGGCAGCCACGCATAGCGCAGCCTCTCAGGCGTCACGGTGCAGTACAAAAATGGTACAAAGGGTGATGGGTCCATGGAAGCTACTGGCCACGTGGAACACGCGTACAGCCCCCTCCGGGCAATGGGTCAGCAGCACATCAGATGCGCAATCAGTAAAAAAACTCTCCCAGGGCCCCTAATTAACTGCAAAAAATAGGCGCCACGTGTATTAGGCCGCAACACAGTTGTAGTAGGCAGGGAGTGAGCGGCAGCAGGGTAACAGGGGTGGGCACTGGATCTGGTAGCGCATCAGGCGCGGTGGGACATGTTCCTGAAACTCGGCCAGATCAAACACAGACAGTGCCAGTCCTCCCGCACCCCTTGGCGGGTTGTTTTATCTTAAAATCCCCATCTGTCACCCCGTCTTCACACGCGTCCGTAAAAGGTTTTGTTACTTTTTCAAAGTTATGAACACAAAATTTCTCAATTGTACTGCCTTATACCTAGTCTAGTGGTACTGGTTCTACTAGCATTGCTTATTCACTTTCACTTACTCTCTGACATGAAGCCTAACTTTGTTTTTTTAACACCGGTGTCTCCCAACCAAGAAAGGGTGTCCCCAAAAAACTTTTAACCGTCACCTCCAATCACTGTCTATAGATGAATGGCCCTCCCAAATGCGACATTTCCAACCCCTCCAGAGAGTAGGCATGTATTCCACCTACAGGCCCAAGTCCCGCTATTTGGTTCTCTTGGGTCCCCTCAAAATGTGCCTGATCGGGCTTCCAAACACGTCATCTGATTTTCTCAGATGCTAGCATACGCTTAGCTCGAGGTACTGTATCCTGACTGCTAGATACTAGCAGTCATGGTAACCCTGTTTCCTTACCTTTTTTTTTGTGAAACATGACACGTAGTTTTCCCTGTTGTCCCCATATCCTTTGTGTTCCCGAAGAATGATTTCCCCGACGTGCGTCACCCCTCCAGTCGACATCAGACTGCACCCCAAAATACTCTTTTAACCCCGGCTAACTCAATAATCAAATGTCTGCGAACACTACAAACTTAACATATGAGTAACATACCGATGGGTGTTTAAGCGTAAAAGCTATCACTGATCATCTTAGTGATAACGAACTTTAAAAAAAGTGATAATTTTTGTTAAGAAGTAAATGAGACGGTCAGTCTAAGAGTCACATTAGTTATATTATATGATGGGGCGAGGAGGGAAGGATGGGGTACACTGGAGAGGTGAGAAGGTATGGGTACAGTGGTGGGAGGGAAGGTATGGGGTACATGGTGAGGATGGAAGGTATGGGGGACACTGGTGAGGATGGGAAAGGGAAGGGGTACACTGATGAGGGGGAAGGTACTGGGGTTCATGAGTGGGAGGGAAGGCCCGGGGTACATTGGTGAGGGGGAAGGTCCTGGGGGATACTGGTGAGGAGGGAAGGCCGGGGTATAATGAGGGGGAGGGAAAGGGACTGGGGTCACGAGTAAGGAGGGAAGGTTTGGGGGGACACTGAGTGAGGAGGGAAGGTACTGGGGTACCTGATGGGGGGGAAAATACTGGGGGGACACGGAAATGAGGAGGGAAAATCTGGGGTAACTGAGTGAGGGGGGAAGGTTGGGGTACACTGAGTGAGGCGGAGGGGCCCGGGGTACCCGAGTGGGGAAAGGTTTGGGGTATCTAAATGAGAAGGGGAAAGGGCCGGGGATTGGTGAGGGGGAAGGTACTGGGTACACTGGTGAGGAGGGAAGGCGGGGTGCATGAGCGAGGAGGGAAGGTACTGGGGTCCTGAGTGAGGAGGGAAGGGTCCTGGGGGAAACTGAGTGAGGGGGGAGGTACTGGGTTTCACTGAGTGAGGAGGGAAAGGGACTGGGGTACAGAGTGGGAGGGAAGGTACTGGGGTGCAGACGAGGGGAAGGGACTGGGGGACATGAGTGAGGAGGGAAGGACTGGGGGGACCTGAGGGGGAAGGGGGTACTGGGGTACACTGAGTGAGGAGGGAAGGGATGGGGTAATGAGTGAGGAGAGGGAAGGTACTGGGGACATGAGTGAGGGGGAAGGTACGGGGGATACTGAGTGAGGAGGGAAAATACTGGGGTACCGAGTGAGGGAGAAGGTACTGGGGTACATGGTGAGGGGGAAGGTATGGGTACACTGGTGAGGAGGGGAAAGGTATGGGGTACACTGAGTGAGGAGGGAAGGTACTGGGGACAGATGAGGGGGGAAAGGGCTGGGGGATACTGATGAGGGGGGAAGGTATGGGGTTTCACTGATTTAGGAGGGGAAAGGGATGGGGTAACTGAGTGAGGAGGGAAGGATGGGGGCCTGAGCGAGGAGGGAAAAGGGGACTGGGGGCCGATGGGAGGAAAGGTACTGGGGTACACTGAGTGAGGGGGAATAAAAAAAACATAAAAGGTACTGGGGGTCACTGAAGGAAGGGAAGGTATGGGGTAACTGATGAGGAGGGAAGGTCCCGGGGGGAACTGAGTGAGGAGGGAAAGGTACTGGGGTAACTGGTGGGAGGGGAAGGGACTGGGGTACACTGATGAGGGGGGAAGGTCCTGGGGGGATCGAGTGAAGAGGAAAAGGGACTGGGGTATACTGAGTGAAAAGGGAGGTACGGGGTAACTGAGTGGGAGGGAAGGACTGGGGAATACGAGTGAAGGGGAAGGTACTGGGGTACATGAGTGAGGAGAGAAGGACTGGGGTATACTGGTGAGGAGGGGAAAGGGATGGGGTACACGAGTGAGGGGGGAAGGTATGGGGTCACTGAGTGAGGGGGGAAGATAAAGGGGTACCGGAGTGGGAAAGGGAAGATACGGGTAAAACGGAGTGGGAGGGAAGGGAAGGGGTACACTGAGTGAGACGGGGGGTCCCGGGGACCCCGAGTGAGGAGAAAAGGTCCTGGGGTAATTTTAATGAGGGGGGAAGGTCCCGGGGTATACTGATGAGGAGGGAAGGGATGGGGGACATGAGTGAGGAGGGAAGGTCCTGGGGTTTTGAGGGGAGGGAAAAGGGACGGGGGACACTGGGGAGGAGGGGGGTACTGGGGTTTTACTGAGTGAGGAGGGAAAGGACGGGGTAAATGAGTGAGGAGGAAGGTACTGGGGTAATGAGTGAGGAGAAAGGGACTGGGTAAAATGGGGAGGAGGGAAGGTACTGGGGTTTTACTTGGTGGGAGGGAAGGGACTGGGGTACACGAGTGAGGAGGGGGGGTAGGGGACACTGGTGAGGAGGGGAAAGGGCCTGGGGTATACTGATTTAGGGGGGAAGGTACTGGGGTACACTGAGTGAGGAGGGAAGGGTTTAAAATGGGGTACACTGATGAGGAGGGAAGGTCCTTGGTATACTGATGAAAAGGAAAGGTATGGGGTATACGAGTGAAGGGGAAGGGACGGGGGGATACGAGGAGGAGGGAAGGTACTGGGGTTATGAGTGAAGAGGGGGTACTGGGGACACTGAGTGAGGAGGGATGGTATGAGGTCACTGAGTGAAGGGGAAGGTACTGGGGTACCTGAGTGAGGGGGAAGGTACGAGGTCACTGAGTGAGGAGGGATGGGATGAGGTACATGAGTGCGGGGAAGGTACGGGGGACACTGAGTGAGGGGGAAGGACTGAGGTACATGGTGAGGAGGAAAGGTACTGGGGTAGACTGAGTGAAAAGGGGAAAGGGATGGGGTACACTGGTGAGAAGGGATGGTACTGGGGTAATGAGTGAGGAGGGAGGGTATGGGGTACCTAGGAGGAGGGGTGGTACGGGGAAAATGAGTGAGAAGGGATGGAAAAGGGTACACGAGTGGGAGGGAAAAGGGACTGGGTACAATGAGTGAAGAGGGAAAGGGAGAGGTACACTGATGAGGAGGGAAGGGCTACGAAAAGATGAGGAAAGGTACAGGGGTAGATGAGTGGGAGGGGAAAGGACTGGGGTAGACGTGAGGGGGGAGGCTGGGGTATACGAGTGGGAGGGAAGGTACTGGGGGACACTGAGTGAGGGGGGAAGGTACTGGGGGAACTGAGTGAGGAGGGTGGACTGGGGTATACTGAGTGAGGAGGGGAAGGGGACTGGGGTACACGAGTGAGGGGGAGGTACTGGGGTAAATGAGTGAGGGGGATGGTAAGGGACCTGAGTGAAGGGGAATGTACTGGGGTACACTGAGTGAGGGGGGAAGGTCTGGGGTAGATGATGGGAGGGGTGGTACTGGGGTATATGAGTGAGGAGGGGAAAGGTACTGGGGTACACTGAGTGAGAAAGGGGAAAGGGACTGGGGTACACTGGTGAGGGGGATGGTACTGAGGTCCTGAGTGGGAGGGAAGGTACTGGGGGGACACTGAGTGGGAGGGAAGGACTGGGTACACGAGTGAGGAGGAAAGACTTGGGACACTGGTGAGGAGGGATGGTAATGAGGAACACGATAAAGAGGAAGGATGAGGTACACTGAGGGAGGAGGGGAAATACTGGGGGGCATGAGTGGAGAGAGAAGGGACTGTGTACACTGAGGGAGGAGGGAAGGTACTGGGGGTCACTGGTGAAGAGGGGAAAGGGGCTGAGGTCACTGAGGGGGGGGGGAAGGTACGGGGGGAAGAGTGAAGAGGAAAGGTACTGGGACACTGAGGGAAAGGGGAAGGGACTGAGGGACACTGAAGAAGAGGGAAGGTACTGAGGAACCTGGGGAGGAGGGGAAGGTACTGAGGTACATGAGAAAGGGGAAAGGGACTGAGGTAACTGAGGGAGGAGGGAAGGGACTGGGGTACACTGAGAGAGAAGGAAAGGTCTGAGGGAGGAGGGAAGATAGATGTACATGGGAAGACGGAAGGCGAGGACATGGGGAGGGGGGAAAGGGACTGGGGTTTTACTGAGGAAGAGGGAAGGGATGAGGTACACTGAGGGAGAGGGAAGGGGAGTGGGGTACACTGAAAGAAGGGAAAAGGGTTTTAGGTACAGAGGGGGTGGGAAGGTACGGGGGAACATGAGGAGGAGGGGGAGGGACTGAGGTACACTCAGTGAGGAGGGGGTGGTACTGGGTACACGAGGGGGGAGGGAGGGTACTGGGGACACTGGGGAGAAGGGAGGGTACTGGGGTACCTGAGGGGGGGGGAGGGTAATGGGGTACACTAGGAGAAAAGGGGGGCACTGGGGTTTCACTTTGGGGGGGGGGAAGGTACTGGGGTACAATTAGAGAGGAGGGAGGGTTTTTTGGGGTACACTGAGGGAAAGGGAGGGACTGGGGGAGCTTTGGGGGGGGGAGGGGACTGGGGGCAAAATTAGGGAGGAGGGAGGGGACGGGGTAATGAGGGGGGAGGGAAGGTACTGGGGTACATAAGGGGGGGGATGGTACTGGGGGTCCACCGAGGGATGAGGGGGGACTGGGGGGACACTGAGGAGGAGGGAGGGGGACTGGGGGCACTGAGGGGGGAGGGGGTACTGAGGTACACGAGGGAGGGGGAGGGCACTGGGGACACTGAGTGAAAAGGGAGGGTACTGGGGACATGAGGAGGGGGGAGGGTACTGGGGTTACTGAGGGAGAAGGGAGGGGGATGGGGGACACTTGGGAGGGGGGAAGGTATGGGGTACACTTAGGGGGAGGGGGGACGGGGACATTTGGGGGGGAGGGGGAAAGGTACTGGGGTACAGAGGGAGGAGGGGGGGTATGGCGTACACTGGTGAGGGGGGATGGTACTGGGTAACTGAGTGAGGAGGGCAGGTTACGGGGTACAATGAGTGAGGAGGGATGGTACTGAGATACACTGAGTGAGGGGGGGATGGTCTGGGGTACACTGAGTGAAAAAAGGGGTGGTTTCGGGGTACATTGAGTGAGGAGGGATGGTATGGGGGACACGAGGGAGGAGGGTGGTAAAAGGGGGACAGAGGGGGGGTGGTACGGGGTACACTGAGGGAGGAGGGATGGTACTGGGGTACATGAGGGAGGGGAAGGTACGGGGTACATGAGGGGAGGAGGGAGGGGGACTGGGGTACACTGAAGGAGGAGGGATGGGACGGGGGACACTGAGGGAGGAGGGATGGTATGGGGTACACTGAGGGAGGAGGGGTGGTAATGGGTAAAGAGGGGAGGGGATGGTACTGGGGTACCCTGAGGGAGGAGGGTGGTTTCTGTGGTACACTATTGGGAGGGATGGGGACTGGGGTACACTGAGGGAGGAGGGTGGTACTGGGGGGACACTGAGGGGGAGGGGGTGGACTGCGGTGCACTGAGGGAGGGGGGGATGGTACTGGGGGACACTACGGGAGGAGGGAGGTACGGGGACATTGAGGAAGGAGGGATGGTACTGGGTACCTGAGGGAGGAGGGAAGGTACTGGGGTACAAGGGGGGGGGGGGGAGGGGACGGGGTAAAATGAGGGAGGAGGATTGTCTGGGTACACTGAGGGAGGAGGGAGGATTGGGTCATGAGGGAGGAAGGATGGTATGTTACAGAGGGAGGGGGATGGTACTGGGGACTTTAGGGGGGGGGGTATGGGGGAAAGCTTGGGGGAGGGAGGGTACTTTGGTCAGTGGGGAGGGGGGAAGGTACTGGGTACATGAGGGGGGGAGGGGGGTACTGGGGTCCGGGAGGGGGGTGGTTTTTGGGGGTCCGAGGGGGAGGGTTGGGGAAAGGGGGGCAGGGGAGGGGGATGGTACGGGGTACACTGGGGAGGGGGGGACGGGGGACACTGAGGGGGGAGGTTTTTGGGCGGGGGGACACTGAGGGAGGAGGGGTGGTACTGCGTACATGAGGGAGGGGGAGGGAATGGGGTACACTGAGGGGGAGGGTTTTTTTCTAGGGTACATGAGGGAGGAGGGTGGAACTTGGGTACACGAGGGGGGAAGGATGGTATGGGGTACACTGAGGGAGGGGGGAGGGGACTGGGGGGACAGAGGGGAGGGGGAGGGTTGGGGGACCTGGGGAGGAGGGAGGGTACTGGGGGACACTGAGGGGGGAAAGGGGACTGGGGGAAAGTTAGGGGGGGGAGGGTACTTTGGAACAGTGAGGGGGAGGGAAGGTACGGAGTACACTGGGGAGAGGGGGGTATGGGGTACATGAGGGCGGGGATGGGATGGGGTAACTGGGCAGGAGGGATGGTACTGGGGTCACTGAGGGGGGAGGGGTGGTACTGTGGTACAAAAGATTAGGAAAGGGGTGGTACTGGGGGGCACAGGGAGGAGGTATGGTACGGGGGACACGAGGGAGGAGGGATGGTACTGCGGTACATGAGGGAGGGATGGACTGGGGTACATAAGGGAGGAGGGATGGTATGGGGGGGGACTTGAGGAAGGAGGGATGGTCTGGGGTACACTGAGGAGGAGGGAAGGGACTGGGGGACATGAGGGAGGGGGAGGGGACGGGGTACATGAGGGGGGAGGGGTTGTATGGGTACATGAGGAGGAGGGATGGTACTGGGGCACGGGGGGAGGGGGGTACAGGGTTCCTGAGGGGGAGGGGGGTAGGGGTACCTGAGGGAGGAGGGAGGGTACTGGGGACACGAGGGAAAGGGGGATGGTAGGGGGACATGAGGGGGGAGGGAGGGTACGGGGGCACTGAGGGGGGATGGTATGGGGACATAAGGGAGGAGGGGGTACTGGGGTACTTGAGGAAAGGGGGGATGGTACTGGGGGACACGAGGGGGAGGGAAAAGGGACTGGGGTACACTGAGGGAGGAGGGAGGGTACTGGGGTACACTGAGGGAGGAGGGATGGTACTAGGGTACACTGAGGGAGGAGGGATGGATGGGGTACACTGAGGGAGGAGGGAGGGTACTAGGGTACACGGGGGGAGGGGGTATGGGGTACATGAGGGAGGAGGGAGGGGGGACGGGGTACACTGAGGGAGGGGGGATGGTACTGGGGTACATGAGGGAGGAGGAGGGTATGGGGACAGGGGAGGAGGGAGGGGTCTGGGGTAACTGAGGAGGGAGGGGTTACGGGGAAATAGGGAGGAGGGAGGGGACTGGGGTACATGAGGGAGGAGGGGGGTACTGGGTAATGGGGAGGGGGAGGGGGGGTCGGGGACATGAGGGGGGAGGGAGGGGCTGGGGTACCTGGGGAGGAGGGAGGGTACGGGGTACACTGGGGAGGGGGGAGGGTACTGGGGTACACTGAGGGAGGAGGGAGGGTACTGGGGTACACTGAGGGAGGAGGGATGGTACTGGGGTACACTGAGGGAGGAGGGAGGGTACTGGGGGACACTGAGGGGGAGGGGGGGTACTGGGAAAAGAGGGGGGGGAGGGGTCTGGGGTTCACTGAGGGAGGGGGAGGGGATGGGGTACCGGGGAGGGGGAGGGTACCCAGGGTAAATGAGGGGGAGGGAGGGTACTGGGGGGCATGAGGGGGGGGGAGGGTACTGGGGACCTGGGGAGGGGGAGGGACTGGGTACACTGAGGGGGAGGGAGGGACTGGGGTTTTACTGGGGAGGAGGGAGGGGACGGGGACACTGGGGGGAGGGAGGGGATGGGGGGAAATAGGGGGAGGGGGGTACTGGGGTAACAGGGAGGGGGGGTATGGGGTACATGAGGGAGGAGGGAGGGATGGGTACATGGGGAGGGGAGGGTACTGGGTAACTGAGGGAGGAGGGATTTCTGGGGGACACTGGGGGGGAGGGAGGGTAGGGGGACCTGAGGGGGGGGGAGGGTACTGGGGGTACCTGGGGAGGGGGAGGGTCTAGGGTACCCCGAGGGGGGAGGGGAGGGTAGGGGTAAACTGGGGAGGGGGGGGGTACTGGGGGCACTGAGGGGGAGGGATGGTCTGGGGTCCTGAGGGGGGAGGGGGTACTGGGGACACTGAGGGAGGAGGGGGGGTCTGGGGTACACGAGGGAGGAGGGAGGGTACTGGGTACACGAGGGGGGAGGGAGGGTACTGGGGACACTGAGGGGGGGGGGAGGGTATGGGGGACACTGAGGGAGGGGAGGGAGGGTACTGGGGTACATGAGGGAGGAGGGAGGGTACTAGGGTACACTGAGGGAGGAGGGAGGGTACTGGGGTACACTGAGGGAGGAGGGAGGGTACTGGGGTACACTGAGGGAGGAGGGAGGGTACTGGGGTACACTGAGGGAGGAGGGAGGGTACTGGGGTACACTGAGGGAGGAGGGAGGGTACTGGGGGACCTGAGGGAGGAGGGAGGGTACTGGGGACGAGGGAGGAGGGGGGTACTGGGGGACATGAGGGAGGAGGGGGGTACTGGGGGGCACTGAGGGGGAGGGGGGGTATGGGGTAACAGGGGAGGAGGGGGGTACTGGGGGAACTGAGGGAGGAGGGGTGGGACTGGGGTACATGAGGGGGAGGGGTGGTAGGGGTAATGAGGGGGGGAGGGGAGGGTACTGGGGGACATGAGGGAGGAGGGAGGGTCGGGGGGACCTGGGGAGGAGGGGGGACTGGGGTACACTGAGGGAGGAGGGATGGTACGGGGTAACTGAGGAGGGGGAGGGGTACTGGGGGACACTGAGGGGGAGGGAGGGGATGGGGTTTCATGAGGGGGGAGGGAGGGTACTGGGGTACACTGAGGGAGGAGGGAGGGTACTGGGGTACACTGAGGGAGGAGGGAGGGTACTGGGGTACACTGAAGGGGGAGAGGGGTACTGGGGGAACGAGGGAGGGGGGAGGGTCTGGGTACATGAGGGGGAGGGGTGGTACTGGGGTATACTGAAAGGGGGGAGAGGGTTGGGGACATGAGGAGGAGGGAGGGTACTGGGGTACACGGGGGGGAGGAGGGAGGTTTCTGGGGTACACTGAGGGAGGGGGAGGGCCCGGGGTAAAACTGGGGAGGGGGAGGGGATGGGGTACACTGGGGAGGAGGGAGGGGACTGGGGTACACTGAGGGAGGAGGGAGGGTACTGGGGTACACTGAAGGAGGAGAGAGGGTACTGGGGTACACTGAGGGAGGAGGGAGGGTACTGGGGTACACTGAGGGAGGAGGGAGGGTACTGGGGGTCACTGAAGGAGGGGGGGGTACTGGGGTACCTGAGGGAGGGGGGGGGGACTGGGGTCATAAAGGGGGGAGGGAGGGATGGGGTACACAGAGGGAGGGGGATGGTATGGGGGTAACTGAGGGAGGAGGGGGGGTATGGGGGGCACTGAAGGAGGAGAGGGGTACGGGGACACTGAGGGAGGAGGGATGGTACTGGGGGACACTAAGGAGGAGGGGGGGGGTACTGGGGACACTGAGGGGGGAGGGATGGTACGGGGTACACTGGGGAGGAGGGAGGGGAAGGGGTACATGAGGAGGAGGGGTGACTGGGGTACATAGGGAGGGGGAGGGTACTGGGGTAACTGAGGGAGGAGGGAGGTACTGGGGACATGAGGGAGGAGGGATGGTACTGGGGTACACCCCGAAAAGGGGGGAGGGGTGGTACTGGGGTACCCTGAGGGGGAGGGAGGGTACTGGGGTAATGAGGGGGGGGATGGGATGGGGTACACAGGGAGGGGGGAGGGTACTGGGGGGACACTGAGGGGGGAGGGGTGGTACGGGGGCATGAGGGAGGGGGAGGGTATGGGGGACATGAGGGGGAGGGTGGTATGGGGGTTTTCACTGGGGGGAGGGATGGTACTGGGGTACATGGGGAGGAGGGGGTACGGGGTCACTGAGGGAGGAGGGAGGTCTGGGGTACACTGAGGGGGAGAGAGGGTACTTGGGGTCACGGGGAGGAGGGAGGGATGGGACATGGGGAGGAGGGGTGGGACTGGGTACCCTGGGGAGGGGGGGGGTACTGGGGTACCGGGGAGGAGGGGTGGTCTGGGGAACTAGGGAGGAGAGAGGGGACTGGGGGGACACTGAGGGACCCGGTCTTCAATTTTAATTATTCCCGCCATTATTTTCGTGAAGGGAATGTTCTCTTGATTCTGTTCAGTTTCTATCAATAACTATAAATTTTTTTCCTCTGTGTAAGCACAGCAATTTGTATTTATATTTTGTTTCTAAATATAATTTTTTTATGTTGGATTATTGCAAGTTAGAGAAAGATTGGTGGACCCGTCGCAAAGTGTGTGTGTGTTTGTTGTGGTGTGTGTGTGTGGTGTGTGTGTGTGTGTGTGTGTGTGTGTGTGGGTTTTGTGTGTGGTGTGTGTGTGTGTGGGGTGCTCACCCGTTGTACCACCTATTGAGGTTGCGGGGGTCGATCCGAGCCCTGGCCCCGCCCCTTCACGGTGCTACTGGGCACTCTCCCTGAAAGTGAGCTTTATCATACTCTGCTTAAAATAGTATGGATCCTGCCCCACTACATCGCTTCCCAAACTATTCCCTTACTGATACTCTGTGGCGAAGAAATACTTCCTAAAATTCCTGTATTCTCATGTCTTCAACTTCCCAATGTGTCCCTTGTTACTGTGCCATCTCTGGAACATTCTGTCTTTTTCCACCTTGTCAATTCCTCTCAGTATTTTGTATGTCGTTATCATGTCCCCCCTATCTCTCCTGTCCTCCATTGTCGTCAGGTTGATTTCCCTTAACCTCTCCTCGTAGGACATACCTCTTAGCTCTGGGACTAGTCTTGTTGCAAACCTTTGCACTTTCTCTAGTTTCTTTACGTGCTTGGCTAGGTGTGGGTTCCAATCTGGTGTCGCATACTCCACTGTGGACCTAACGTACACGGTGTACAGGGTCCTGAACGATTCCTTATTAAGATGTCGGAATGCTGTTCTGAGGTTTGCTAGGCGCCCATATGCTGCAGCAGTTATTTGGTTGATGTGCCTGGTGTTATACTCACCCCAAGATCTTTTTCCTTGAGTGAGGTTTGTAGCCTCTGGCCCCCTAGACTGTACTCCGTCTGCGTGTGTGTGTGTGTGTGTGTACTCACCTATTTGTACTCACCTATTTGTGGTTGCAGGGGTCGAGTCACAGCTCCTGGCCCCGCCTCTTCGCTGATTGCTACTAGGTCCTCTCTCTCCCTGCCCCATGAGCGCTATCATACCTCGCCTTAAAACTATGTATGGTTCCTGCCTCTACCACATCACCTTCTAGGCTATTCCATGGCCTGACTACTCTATGACTGAAGAAATACTTCCTAACATCCCTTTGATTCATCTGAGTCTTCAACTTCCAATTGTGACCTCTTGTGTCTGTGTCCCATCTCTGGAACATCCCGTCTTTGTCCACCTTGTCTATTCCGCGCAGTATTTTATATGTCGTTATCATGTCTCCCCTGACCCTCCTGTCCTCCAGTGTCGTCAGGCCGATTACCCTCAACCTTTCTTCGTAGGACAATCCCCGTAGCTCTGGGACTAGTCTTGTTGCAAACCTTTGCACTTTCTCTAATTTTTTGACGTGCTTGACTAGGTGTGGATTCCAAACTGGTGCTGCATACTCCAGTATGGGCCTGACGTAAATGGTATACAGAGTCTTGAACGAATCATTACTGAGGTATCGGAACGCTATCCGTAGGTTTGCCAGGCGCCCGTATGCTGCAGCAGTTATCTGATTGATGTGCGCCTCAGGAGATATGCTCGGTGTTATACTCACCCCCAGATCTTTTTCCTTGAGTGAGGTTTGCAGTCTTTGGCCGTCTAAACTATATTGTGTCTGCGGTCTTCTTTGCCCTTCCCCAATCTTCATGACTTTGCATTTGGCAGGGTTAAACTCAAGGAGCCAGTTGCTGGACCAGGCTTGTAGCCTGTCCAGGTCTCTTTGTAGTTCTGTCTGATCCTCATCCGATTTGATTCTTCTCATTAACTTCACATATCTGCAAACAAGGACACTTCTGAGTCTATCCCTTCCGTTATGTCGTTCACGTATACCAAGAACAGCACAGGTCCTAGGACTGACCCCTGTGGAACCCCGCTTGTCACAGGCGCCCACTCTGACACCTCGTCGCGTACCATGACTCGTTGTTGCCTCCCTGTCAGATATTCTCTGATCCATTGCAGTCCCTTTCCTGTTATGTGTGCCTGGTCCTCTAGCTTTTGCAGTAACCTCTTGTGAGGAACTGTGTCGAAGGCCTTCTTGCAGTCCAAAAATACGCAGTCGATCCAACCCCTCTCTCTCTTGTCTTACTTCTGTCACCTTGTCATAAAACTCTAGTAGGTTTGTGACACAGGATTTTCCCTTCCCTGAAACCGTGCTGGTTGTCAATTATACACTTGTTTTCTTTCCAGGTGCCCCACCACTCTCCTCCTGATGATCTTCTCCATGACCTTGCATACTATACACGTTAGTGATACAGGTCTGTAGTTTAGTGCCTCATGTCTGTCTCCCTTTTTAAAAATTGGGACTACATTTGCCATTTTCTATACCTCAGGGAGTTGCCCAGTTTCAAATGATGTGTTGAAGATCTTTGTTAATGGCTCACACAATATCTCTGCTCCCCTTTTAAGGAACCCATGGAGAGATGTTGTCTGGTCCCACCGCCTTTGAGGTGTCAAGTTCGCATAGCATTTCTTCACCTCCTCCTTGGTTATATGTACCTCATCTAGCACTTGCTGGTGTGCCCCCTTGTTCTGATTTCTTGGAGTCCTACTGGTTTCCACTGTAAATACCTCTTTAAATCTTGTGTTGAGCTCCTGACATACCTCTCGGTCGTTTCTTGTGGAATTCCCCATCACCCTTCCTCAGTCTGATTACCTGGTCCTTGACTGTTGTTTTCTCCTGATGTGGCTGTACAACAGCTTCGGGTCAGTCTTTACTTTTGATTTCTATGTCATTTTCATATTGTCTCTGAGCCCCCCTTCTTATCTGTGCATATTCGTTTCTGGCTCTTCGGCTGATTTCTTTATTTTCCTGAGTTTCTCTGTCTTCTGTACCTTCTCCATTCACTAGTACACCTAGTTTTTGCCTCCCTACACCTTTGGGTGAACCAAGGACTCGTTCTGTTTTCCCATTATTTCTGTTTTCCTTGGGAACAAACCTCTCCTCTGCCTCCTTGCATTTTGTTGTACATAGTCCATCATTTCTTGTACTGGTTTTCCTGTCAGTTCCCTCTCCCACTGAATGTCTTGAAGGAAGTTCCTCATGCCTGAGTAGATCCCTTTTGTAGTTTGGTTTTTCCCAGCCTATTCCTGCTACTCTCTCCACTTGGAGCTCAACTATGTAGTCGAAGCACAGAACCACATGATCACTAGCTCCCAGGGGCCTTTCATACATGATACCCTCGATGTCCGAACTACTCATGGTGAATACAAGGTCCAACCTTGCTGGTTCAACCTCTCCTCTCTCTCTGGTAGTGTCTCTAACATGTTGATGCATGAGGTTCTCCAGTACCACATCCATCATCTTGGCTCTCCATGTTTCGGGACCCCCATGGGGCTCCAGGTTTTCCCAGTCAATCTCCTTGTGATTGAAATCACCCATAACTAGTAACTTTGCTCCCCCCATGTGTGCTCTCCTGGCCACCTCGGCTAGTGTGTCGATCCTTGTCGATCATATGGGCCTGTGTGTGTGTGTGTGTGTGTACTCACCTAATTGTGGTTGCAGGGGTCGAGAGTCAGCTCAGTGTGTACTCACCTATTTGTACTCACCTATTTGTGGTTGCAGGGGTCGATTCATAGCTCCTGGCCCCGCCTCTTCGCTGATTGCTACTAGGTCCTCTCTCTCCCTGCCCCATGAGCTTTATCATACCTCGCCTTAAAACTATGTATGGTTCCCGCCTCCACTACGTCACTTTCTAGGCTATTCCACGGCCTGACTACTCTATGACTGAAGAAATACTTCCTAACATCCCTTTGATTCATCTGAGTCTTCAACTTCCAATTGTGACCTCTTGTGTCTGTGTCCCTTTTCTGGAACATCCCGTCTTTGTCCACCTTGTCTATTCTGCGCAGTATTTTATATGTCGTTATCATGTCTCCCCTGACCCTCCTGTCCTCCAGTGTCGTCAGGCCGATTACCCTCAATTTTTCTTCGTAGGACAATCCCCGTAGCTCTGGGACTAGTCTTGTTGCAAACCTTTGCACTTTCTCTAATTTCTTGACGTGCTTGACTAGGTGTGGATTCCAAACTGGTGCTGCATACTCCAGTATGGGCCTGACGTAAATGGTATACAGAGTCTTGAACGAATCATTACTGAGGTATCGGAACGCTATCCGTAGGTTTGCCAGGCGCCCGTATGCTGCAGCAGTTATCTGATTGATGTGCGCCTCAGGAGATATGCTCGGTGTTATACTCACCCCCAGATCTTTTTCCTTGAGTGAGGTTTGCAGTCTTTGGCCGTCTAAACTATATTGTGTCTGCGGTCTTCTTTGCCCTTCCCCAATCTTCATGACTTTACTTTTTGGCAGGGTTAAAAACTCAAGGAGCCAGTTGCTGGACCAGGCTTGTAGCCTGTCCAGGGTCTCTTTGTAGTCTGCCTGATCCTCATCCGATTTGATTCTTCTCATTAACTTCACATCATCTGCAAACAAGGACACTTCTGAGTCTATCCCTTCCGTTATGTCGTTCACATATACCAAGAACAGCATAGGTCCTAGGACTGACCCCTGTGGAACCCCGCTTGTCACAGGCGCCCACTCTGACACCTCGTCACGTACCATGACTCGTTGTTGCCTCCCTGCCAGGTATTCTCTGATCCATTGCAGTGCCTTTCCTGTTATGTGTGCCTGATCCTCTAGCTTTTGCAGTAACCTCTTGTGAGGAACTGTGTCGAAGGCCTTCTTGCAGTCCAAAAAAAATGCCGTCGATCCACCCTTCTCTCTCTTGTTTTACTTCTGTCACCTTGTCATAAAACTCTAGGAGGTTTGTGACACAAGATTTTCCTTCCCTGAAACCGTGCTGGTTGTCAATTATACACTTGTTTCTTTCCAGGTGCTCCACCACTCTCCTCCTGATGATCTTCTCCATGACCTTGCATACTATACACGTTAGTGATACAGGTCTGTAGTTTAGTGCCTCATGTCTGTCTCCCTTTTTAAAAATTGGGACTACATTTGCCATCTTCCATACCTCAGGGAGTTGCCCAGTTTCAAATGATGCATTGAAGATCTTTGTTAATGGCACACACAATATCTCTGCTCCCTCTTTAAGGACCCACGGAGAGATGTTGTCTGGTCCCACCGCCTTTGAAGTGTCAAGTTCGCATAGCAGCTTCTTCACTCCTCCTTGGTTATATGTACCTTATCCGCACTTGCTGGTGTACCCCCCTGTTCTGATTTCCTGGAGTCCTACTGGTTTCCACTGTAAATACTTCTTTAAATCTCGTGTTGAGCTCCTGACATACCTCTCGGTCGTTTCTTGTGAATTCCCCATCACCCTTCCTCAGTCTGATTACCTGGTCCTTGACTGTTGTTTTCCTCCTGATGTGGCTGTACAACAGCTTCGGGTCAGTCTTGACTTTTGATGCTATGTCATTTTCATATTGTCGCTGAGCCTCCCATCTTATCTGTGCATATTCGTTTCTGGCTCTTCGGCTAATCTCTTTATTTTCCTGAGTTCTCTGTCTTCTGTACCTTTTCCATTCTCTAGTACACCTAGTTTTTGCCTCCCTACACCTTTGGGTGAACCAAGGACTCGTTCTGTACTTCCCATTATTTCTGTTTCCCTTGGGAACAAACCTCTCCTCTGCCTCCTTGCATTTTGTTGCCACATAGTCCATCATTTCTTGTACTGGTTTTCCTGTCAGTTCCCTCTCCCACTGAATGTCTTGAAGGAAGTTCCTCATGCCTGAGTAGTTCCCCCTTTTGTAGTTTGGTTTTTCACACCCTATTCCTGCTACTCTCTCCACTTGGAGTTCAACTATGTAGTCGAAGCACAGAACCACATGATCACTAGCTCCCAGGGGCCTTTCGTACATGATATCCTCGATGTCTGAACTACTCAAGGTGAATACAAGGTCCAGTCTTGCTGGTTCATCCTCTCCTCTCTCTCTGGTAGTGTCTCTAACATGTTAATGCATGAGGTTTTCCAGTACCACATCCATCATCTTAGCTCTCCATGTTTTGGGACCCCCATGGGGCTCCAGGTTTTCCCCGTCAATCTCCTTGTGATTGAAATCACCCATAACTAGTAACTTTGCTCTCCCCATGTGTGCTCTCCTGGCCACCTCGGCTAGTGTGTCGACCATTGCTCTGTTGCTCTCATCGTATTCTTCTCTTGGCCTTCTGAAGTTCTGTGGTGGGTTGTACATTACTGCAATTATCACCTTATGTCCCTCAGACTGGATTGTTCCTACTAAGTAGTCCCTTTCACCCGTGCCATCCATTCCTTCCATTTTCTCAAAACCCCACTGGTTTTTAATGAGCAGTGCAACTCCTCCTCCCCCTCTCCTCTCTCTGTCTTTCCTGAGGATTTGATATCCGGTTGGAAAGATTGAATCTGTTATTATTCTGGTGAGTTTTGTTTCTGTGAGTGCTATTATGTCTGGGGATGTCTTCTTGATTCTTTCGTGCCACTCCTCATACTTATTTGTTATTCCATCTGCATTTGTATACCACACCTTCAACTTCTTTTCTAAGACTGTGATCGGGAGGTTTTGGGGGTTTGGGGGGAAGTGGGAGACCTAAAAAGGGAACTATGGGGGGTTTGTGGGGGTGGATTTTGTAATGCAGTGGGGGGGGAAAACTGGAGTGGCAGGGGTTTTTTGGGTTTAGAGTTTTTGGGGTTGCACTGGGTTGCCCTTTTTGGGGAAAGGGGTTTTCTATAGGAAGTTGTGAGGGAGGCTTATTTGATCTTTTTCCCCTTTTGGTCTTGGGATCTCCGCCCTGCCCTTCTCCATCCCCTCCTTTCCCCTTTTCGCCTTTGAAACCATCTCTCTCATTTTTCTGCCTTTCTTCTTGTTTTCCCTGTCGCAGCCCCGAGTTTACCCCTTCCCTGTACCACCCATGCCCCCTTAATCGTGTTTTCCCCAGCAGGATCCGGTTCCCGAGTCGATTCCCCCTTTAAAAGGTCATTTCCCCGGGCCCCGGGTTCTTTTTTTACAAAAACCCCCAATTCTCCAAAAATTTTCCCAAAGCTGGGTCATGTCGTTTTTCTCCTATTGCTTTCATGATGTTTAAATTTGTTTTTTTCCCCCTTTTTTTCTTGCTTCAATCTTCCCCTTAAAACTTTTTTTGGACCCCATCCCAAAAAGACTGCTTCACCCTTTCTTTCCCCCCACTGAAAATTCCCTGTGAAATCCCCTCTTTTCCAAATTTTGGGTTTTCCTCCATTGTAGTTTTCCTTTTCTTCAGTTTCACTACTAATGTATTTTGGGACTCAGTGGCCTGTCTTTTTCCCTTCTCCCCCCGGCCCTTTCCCCCTGGGCTCTGCTGGGTTTTGTTAGGGCCTCCCATATAGTTTAAAAGTTTCTTTCATTTACTACAGCCCTCCATTTATAGAGTTTCTACATCATTTTTTGCCCCTTTTCTTTCCCTAAAAGCCCCCCCATTATTTTTGACTGGGGAAAAGCGGCCCCTGGGGTCAACCCCCAAAATGTTTCTTTAGTTCTTTAGGCTGTTTCAGTTTTTTTCCAGTTCCTTTTCAAACTCTGTATCCTAGCCCTGCGTTTTTGACTTGCCCCTCCTACTTCCCCGCCTTTTCCCTATCTTTCCTCCTTCCATTCTCATGCTAATTTTTTCTAGTTTTTTTCCCATTCATGTTCCCTTTTTAAAGAGCTCTTCTGCCCCCAAACTTCCTTTTCAAACTTCCTCCCCCCTGTCCCTTGTTTTTTTTTTGTTGCTCTCTGGGAACCCATTTTTGTTTTTATCCTGATTGGGGCCCGAAGTGGGAAATCTATGTAATTCTGTGTGCTAGGTTAGTAATGTGTTTTTCAGAGGGTGTGGGGGGGGAGGTAGAGGAGGAACTGTGGCTATATGGGAGAGAAGTGGGGAGGGGGACTTAGGGGGGAATATGGAGAGTGGGAAGGAGGAGAAGCAAGTGGGTGAGTGGGAGAGGGATCAGGGGAAGGAGGGAGAGGTGGGAGGGGGAGGGTGAAAGAGGGAGGGGAGGGATCAGGGGAAGGAGTGAGATGTCGGTGGGGAGGGGGAGTGTATGTGTGAGTCTGGATATGTGTGGTGGTGTGTGTGTTGTGTGTGTGTGTGTGTGTGTGTGTGTGTGTGTGTGTGTTGTGTGTGTGTGTGGTGTGAGTGTGTGTGTGTGTGTGTGTGTGTGTGTGTGTGTGTGTGTGTGTGTGTGTGTGGTGTGTGTGTGTGTGTGTGGTGTGTTGTGTCTGTGTGTGTGAGTGTGTGTGTGTGTGTGTGTGAGGCAGGTGACTTGTGTGGTGTAATGTGAGTCTCAGTGGTCCTTAACTGACCACAACTTCTTGTGATCTGACCTTCACCCTCCTGGGACTTGACCCACACCTGCTTACAATGTTGCCCTTAAAAGCTTGTCCTGCCACCTAGCTTATAGTAAGTTACTCGCCTTGTTCACTGAATTACCAATTGCTATTCCTTATTAAATATTTGAGTGCCTATTCTTTATCGTGCTATGAGAGACCATTCACAATCAGCTTGGCGGTTAATTGGAACCTGTAATCCTGGAACACCCACACAACCACTCATAGGTGAGTACAGTACTTGTAATGCAGCTGTAACAGCCTGTAGATTGTCCAGCTCGATGTGCCGTCCTGGCGTAGATCCACCTCAATTTCTTCTCGTTAATAATGTACCCTATTCACTGTATTTCTCTCACTGGACACACGATTGTTTCACTTTATTAACTTTCTTGGGTGACACGTGACAACGTCGCCTTACCACCCACACTAGCCTGCCCACTCTGACTGTGCCACCACAGTTTACTTTCTAGATCACTTACAAAACTGTGGCTCTCCCCACACTTATGTGGCTCAGGCAGATTGTAAATCGCTTCTAGGATTTTTTCACTACCCCTAACACACTTTCAACAATTGCAAAAACATTTGGGGAAAGCCCTCAAAGAAACTTATTCGCAGAGCAGGGAAAGGCGTGACTCGCGCGCTGGTGCCCTACTGTGTGGGGGTGGTGTGTGTGTGTGTGGGGTTAAATTTAAAAAATTTGGTCCAGGGCCCCATGCCCGATTAACACTGGGGGCCCTGTTGTATGTGTGTGTGTGGTGGTACTCCCTATTTTGGTTTTGCGGGGGGCCCGGGGTCTTAGCTCCTGGCCCCGCCTTTTCGCTGATTCCCTACTGGTCCTCCCCTCTCCCTCCCCCTGGGCTTTATCATACCCCCGCCTTAAAACATGAGGGTTTCCCACCTCCACAAACGTCACTTTCTCCCACTATTCCAAACCTAAAACTCATGATTGAAAAAATCTTGTGTTTGTGTGTGTGTGGTGTCCCCCTCACCTTTTTTGGGGGTTGCAGGGGTCGAGTCTTGGGCTCCGGGCCCCGCCTCTTCCCCGGGTTTTCCCTAGGGGGGCCCTCTCTCCCCATTTCCAGATTTTTATGAAACCTCGTCTTAAAACGGGTGTAGGGTTTCCCCTGCCCCCAAATAGCCCCATTTTCTGGGCTTTTTCCACTCCCTTACAATTTCTATGACTGAAGAAATCCCTTCCTAATATCTCTCTGACTCATTTGTGTCTTCAACTTCCAATTGTGGGCCTCTTTTTTTTCTGTGTCCCCCCCCCGGAACATCCTGTCTTTGTCCACCTTTTCTATTCCACGCATATTTTTTAAAAGTCCCTTATCATGTCCCCCCCTGCCCCCCCCTGTCCTCCAGTGTCGTCAGGCCCCAAATTTTCCCTTAAAACTTTCTTCATAGGACATTTCCCCTTAAACTCTGGAAACCTAACCTTGTTTCCCCAAACCTTTGTACTTTTTTCCCAGTTTCCCCTTTACGTGCTTTTTCAAATTCGGGTTTTTCCAAAAAAGGTGCTGCCTACTCCCGTAAAGGGCCTACATACCGGGGGACATGTCTTGAACGTTCCTTACTACGGTAAACGGAATTTCGGTTTTTCAGGGTTTTCCAAAGGGGCCCCTTGCCCGCAGCATTATCTGAAATTTATGTGGGGCCCTTTCCCGGGGACATGTTTGGTGTTAAACCACCCCAAGATCTTTTTCCTTGAGTGAGGGTTTTCAATCTTTGGGAAACCCAGCCTATATTTTTTCTGTGGTTTTTCTTCCCTTCCCCCATCTTTAACTTTGGGATTTGGGAGGATTTAAAATTTGAAAGCCCTTTGCTGGGCCTGGGTCCAGTTGTCCAGGTTTTCTTTGAAGTCCTGCCTGGTCCTCAAACCCGATTTAACTCTCCTCATCAACTTCACATCATCTGCAAACAGGGGCACTTCTGAGTCTAACCCTTCCATCATATCGTTCACATATACCAAAAATAGCACTGGTCCTAGGACCGACCCTGTGGGACCCCCGCTCGTCACAGGTGCCCACTGTGATACATCATTACGTACCATGACTCGTTGTTGCCTCCCTGTCAGGTATTCTCTGATCCATTGCAGTGCCCTTCCTGTTATATGCGCCTGATGCTCTAGCTTCTGCACTAATCTCTTGTGAGGAACTGTGTCAAAGGCCTTCTTGCAGTCCAAGAAGATGCAATCAACCCACCCCTCTCTCTCGTGTCTTACTTCTGTTATTTTATCATAAAACTCCAGAAGGTTTGTGACACAGGATTTGCCTTCCATGAATCCGTGCTGGTTGGCATTTATACTCTTGTTCCGTTCCAGGTGCTCCACCACTCTCCTCCTGATAATCTTCTCCATAATTTTGCATACTATACACGCAATGACACAGGTCTATATTTTAGTGCCTCTTTTCTGTCTCCTTTTTTAAAAATGGGAACTACATTTGCCATCTTCCATACCTCAGGTAGTTGCCCAGTTTCAGGGACGTGTTAAAGATTGTGGAAGTGGCATGCACAACATATCTGCTCCCTCTCTAAGGACCCACGGGGAAATGTTGTCCGTCCCATTGCCTTTGAGGTATCGATGTCCCTTAGCAGTTTCTTCACCTCCTCCTCATCTGTTATGTATGTCGTCCAACACTTGTTGGTGTCCCCATCTGGTCTGTCCCCCCAGAGTCCTTCCTGTCTCTACTGTAAATACTTCCTTAAATATCGTGTTGAGCTCCTCACATACCTCTTGATCGTTTCTTGTGAGTTCTCCACCTTCTTTCCTCAGCCTTATCACCTGGTCCTTGACTATTGTCTTCCTCCTAATGTGGCTATACAGCAGTTTCGGGTCAGATTTGACTTTCGATGCTATGTCATTTCATACTGTCGCTGGGCCTCCCTCCTTATCTGTGCATACTCGTTTCTGGCTCTTCTACTAATCTCCTTGTTTTCCTGGGTCCTATGCCTCCTGTACCTTTTCCATCTCTGTTGCACTTAGTTTTTGCCTCCCTACACCTTCGGGTAAACCAAGGACTCGTTTGGTCTTCCTATTATTTATGTTTCCCTTGGGAACAAAACTTTCCTCTGCCTCCTTGCACTTTGTTGCCACATATTTCCATCATCATCTCGTATTACTGATTTTCCTACCATTTCTCTGTCCCACTGAACCTCCTGCAGGAAGTTTCTCATACCTGTGTAGTCCCCCCTTTTAAGTTTTGGCCTGTCCCCTTCAGTTCCTGTTACCTTCTCCACTTGTAACTCTACTATATAATCAAAACTCAGAACCACGTGATCGCTAGCTCCAAGGGGCCTCTCGTAAGTGATGTCCTCAATGTCTGAACTGCTAAGGGTGAACACAAGATCCGGTCTTGCTGGCTCATCCTCCCCTCTCCTCGGGTTGTGTCCCTGACAATTTTGATGCATGAGGTTTTTCAAGTACCACATCCATCTCTTGGCTCTCCATGTTTCGGGACCCCCCATGTGGCTCCAGGTTTTCCCAGTCGATCTCCCTGTGGTTGAAATCGCCCATTACCATAACTTGCTCTGCTCGAGTGAGCTCTTCTTGCCACCTCAGCCAGTGTGTCCACCATCACCCTGTTGTTTTCTTCGTACTCCTCTCTTGGGCCCCCTGCATTTTGTGGTGGTTATAAATCACTCCAATGACTACTTTATGTTCTCCAGACTGAATTGTACCTACAATGTAGTCTCTTTCTCTCCAATCATGTCCATGCCTTCCATTTCCTCAAATCCCCAAACGGTGTTTATGAGCAGTGCAACCCCTCCCCCCCTACTCCTTCTATCTTCGTCAGGATCTGATATCCTGTTGGGGAAAATTGTGTCTGTTATTGTCTCAGCGAGTTTTGTTTCTGTGACTGCTATGATGTCTGGGGATTTTTTTACTCATTCTTTCGTTCCACTCCTCATGTTTATTCGTTATTCCCCTCCCGTTTGTGTACCAAACTTTCAGTTTCTTTTCTATCATTGTGGTCATGCAAGAATATTGGGGTTGGGGGAGCGAGAGCCTTGGTGGGGGCCTATATGGGGCTGTGGTGTAGGTGGGGTTTGTGATGATGGGGGTGGGGTCAGAATGCCCGTAAGGGACAGCTGTTGGGGTGAGGTTTGTGATATGGGGGTTGGTGGCAGAGGGAACGTGTTGTGTGTGTGTGTGTGTGTGTGTGTGTGTGTGTGTGGTGTGTGTGTGTGTGTGTGTGTGTGTGTGTGTGTGTGTGTGTGTGTGTGTGTGTGTGTGTGTGTGTGTGTGTGTGTGTGTGTGTGTGTGTGTCTGTGTCTGTGTGTGTGTGTGTGTGTGTGTGTGTGTGTGTGTGTGTGTGTGTGTGTCTGTGTGTCTGTGTGTCTGTGTGTGTGTGTGTGTGTTTACTCACCTAATTGTACTCACCTAACTGTGGTTGCAGGGCTCGAGACTCAGCTCCTGGCCCCGCCTCTTCACTGATCGCTACTGGGCCCTCTCTCTCTGCTTCCTGAGCTTTGTCATACCTCTTCTTAAAAATATGTATGGTTCCTGCCTCCACTACTTCACTTGCTAGGCTATTCCACTTGCTGACAACTCTATGACTGAAGAAATACTTCCTAACGTCCCTGTGACTCGTCTGAGTCTTCAGCTTCCAGTTGTGACCCTTTGTCCCTGTGTCCCCTCTCTGGAACATCCTATCTCTGTCCACCTTGTCTATTCCCCGTAGTATCTTGTATGTCGTTATCCTGTCTCCCCTGACCCTTCTGTCCTCCAGTGTCGTCAGTCCGATTTCCCTTAACCTTTCCTCGTACGACATTCCCTTGAGCTCTGGGACTAGCCTTGTTGCAAACCTTTGTACTTTCTCTAACTTCTTGACGTGCTTGACCAGTGTGGGTTCCAGACTGGTGCTGCATACTCCAGTATGGGCCTAACATACACAGTGTACAGTGTCTTGAACGATTCCTTATTAAGGTATCGGAACGCTATTCTCAGGTTTGCCAGGCGCCCGTATGCTGCAGCGGTTATTTGGTTGATGTGTGCCTCCGGTGATGTGCTCGGTGTTACGGTCACCCCAAGGTCTTTCTCCCTGAGTGAGGTCTGTAGTGTTTGTCCACCTAGCCTATACTCTGTCTGCGGTCTTCTTTGCCCCTCCCCAATCTTCATGACTTTGCATTTGGCTGGATTGAATTCGAGAAGCCAGTTACTGGACCACATGTCCAGCCTGTCCAGGTCTCTTTGCAGTCCTGCCTCATCCTCGTCCGATTTAATTCTTCTCATCAACTTCACGTCATCTGCGAACAGGGACACTTCAGAGTCGATTCCTTCCATCATGTTCCCAACATATATCAAAAAAAAGCAGGGCCCTTTAAAACGGGCCCCCTGTGGGACCCCGCTCGTAACGGGCGCCCACTGTGCGTGTGTGTATGTGTGTGGGGTGTGTTTTGTGTGTGGGGTTGTGGGGGTTGTGGGTGTGTGTTGATGTTGTGTGTGTTGTGTTTTGTGGGTACTCACCTATTTTTGCACCACCTATTTTTGGTTGCAGGGGTCGATTTCCACAACCCCCTACCCCCGCCTCTTCACTGGTCGCTACTAGGTTATTTTTTTCCCCCCCTTTTTTGCTTTATCATACCTCTTTTTAAAAAGCTTTATATGGATCCTGCCTCCATCCCATCACTTAAAAGGGACTTTTCCATTCCTAAAAACTTTTGTGACGGAAGAAATATTTCCTAACACCCCTGTGTTTTTTCTGTGCCCTTCAGCTTCAAACTGTGACCCTTGTTTTGGGTGTTCCATCTCGGGAAAACATTGGGCCCTTGTCCCCCTTTAAATAATTCCTCTCCCCAAATTGTGGTTCAGGGGTCGAGACTCAGCCCGGGCCCCCGCCTGTGTGTGTGTGTTTTGGTGTTTTTGGTTTTAAAAATTTTTGGGAATTAAAAAAAATCATGGAAATATCCCCCAATTTAAGTCGAAAAAATTTGAATGTTGATGGTTTTTTAAGTGAGGCACCCAGATAAAAGGTGACGCGCCTCTTATAAAAATAGGTCCCGACACCTTGTCTGGACTCACACCCCAAACCACATAAAGGTTGAAAATCAAAATTTTTAAAAAATTTTCCCCAAAGAATCTTCCTCAAGTAGGTTAAAGTACCCCCATCCGGGGAAATACTACGGGAGTTTAAGTTTTAATTTTTTACCACAAAAACTTATACCAACATTCATACATGTACCGAATAGTCATGTGGGAAAACTATGTACTAGATGAAAAAGAAAGTTATGAATTTCTTGTTCAAAAAGCCTTATACAATTAACACAAAGTTTGCACAAGAAATAAAAAAACCCGTAACTTTTTTTAAATAAAAAACAAAAAAGGGTTACATATTACCTAAAGTCTTTTAAAAAACATTATTTCATAAAATATCTTTAAAGGGAAAAATTTAAAACAAAAAACTCCACCAGCCCGTCCGGTATAAACATCCGCTTTTCCCAGGCGAAAAATTTCTTTTAAAGTTAACAGGAGGAAGTGCCTCATTTTTTGGGGCCCTTTTAAAAATTTTAAATTAATACTTTTTAAAATTTTTTGGGTTCCACTACAAAACCCACCAAAAAAACTAACCATACCACGGGGGGAAATTTGAACCCCCCGATAAAAAGTCTAAAAAAACCCAGCCCCGTCGCTTTAAACCCAGGGCCCCGTTTGCCACAATAGGATTCGTCCAATAGGTATTTTTCCCTTACACCATGGGAAAGGGTTTAAAGAATAGGCCCCACGGGTGACCACAAATCGGTTTTAGCTGGTCCAGTGGCTAACGCGACGGTCCGGTTTTTTGAGCCCTTTTCTGATCGGGGGTTTACCCCGGGCCCCGGGGTAGGTTTGTGTGCAATCGTGTCATTACAAATTTCGTGAGTCATTTTAAACCAAAAAATAGTAAACGTTTTTTAAACAAACCCAATAGGGCGGGATTTTTTTTTTTTAAGTTGAAAAAAGATAACGGAGAGAAAAAGTAACTATAATTTTATAAAAAGAAAGTCCCAAGGTTATACCCCAACAAAAAAAATTCGAGATACAGGGGGTTTGCTTTAGTGGATTCAATATGGGACTACACAAGACAAAAATATTTTAAATTTTTTTTAAAAAATAAGGATTAAAATCTCAGTAAAAAAACATGGAAATTTTCACCCCTTTTTCATTGAATGTATAAAAATTTGCCCTTAAAAAGAAAAAAATTTTATGTTTTAAATTACGCACAATGTTGAAATTGGTAAAAATCCGGTTTTGGATGAGTAAGACACATGCTACTTTACTATTTTTAAACTGTCGAAAAGTTTCGCCTACCGTTGATTCTTCATTTCACAGTATTCCAAAACCACGGGGGCCGAGGACGGGGCCCACCTCAAACTTTTTCCCTCTAAGGGGGGAGGGAAACTGATTACATCCCCCACGGCCCCCAATTTCCCTTACAATACTTGCCCCTTTTGGGAAACTGAAGGTGTTACTGTATAGGCGAAACGTTTTTTTCACCAAAAAGATACCCAACTGTTGCAAAAATGTATCTTCCTCAATACTCTACAAGACTTTAGGTGCTCCCACTCTTTATTACTACAATCATAAAACTACGCTTATAATACAGGGAATAAAGTTTATAATATACATTATTTGTTTTAAAAATTAAAGCAAAGGAAAGATTATGCCCCAAAAAACAAAGAGAGTTTTTTGCGTCCCCACGGATTTTTTAAAGATAAATGTCCCAAAAGGGGGAAAGGGTTATCATTTTGAATGTGGCTAAGAAAAGAGAAAATTTTTTTTTTGTTCGAAAAAGTGAGGTGCTACAAAAAGGGGGTAAACTAAAAGTTTTGAGAAGGGGGGGTACGGTGGCATTTAAAACAACACAAAAGGTACCAAACAAAAAACAGAAACGGGCCTTCACCGCCCCCCAATTGCTCCCTAAATTTATATATACAGGGGATGTTTGGGATAAATCCATGAGATGATCCATGAAAAGTTTCCAGGGAAAGATCCTGGGATGACCCTGGGATGACCCATGAGTTGATAAAAGAGATGATCCGGGAAAAGATACGGGGATCACCAGAAAATAAATTCCCATGGGTAAATCCATGGGATGCCCCCTAAAGGTTAAATGAGTGATCCATGAGATGATCCATGGATGGCCATGGGATGACCCTTTGGGATACCCAAATGAGATGACCCAAAGAGTTTAATCCATGAGATGATTCATGAGTTTATCCATGGGATGTCCAGGGGATGATCCGGGATGACCCATGAGATGACCATGAGATGTTTCCATGGGATGATCCAGGGGATGTTTCCTGGGTTTGTTTAAAAGGGGATGCCCCATGAGATGATCCAGGAGATGATCCATGGATAAACCCATGGGGAGATTAAATGAGATGATCCTTGAGATGACCCAAGAAGACCCCATGGGAGATCCAGGGGATGACCCCATGAAATGATCCAAAAAGATGATCCAGGGGATGTTTCCATGGGATACCCATGAGGATAAAGGAGATGTTTCCATGGGATGACCCATGGGTGATCCGGGAGGGACCATGGGATGTTTCCATGAAAATATCCAGGGGGATATCGACGGGATGTTTCTCACACTTTAAACCCCTGATCATTTTAAAAATAATTTACAACCATTTTCAGTCATCAAGACGAAGGTATAAAACTGAGGTGAGCTGGGGGAAGACTGAGGGTGAAGGGGCAAACAAGTGAAGGTATGAAACAAGTAAAGGGAGTGCAAACAAGTGAAGATTGGCAAACAAGTGAAGGGTAGCAAACAATTGAAGGTAGTGCAAACAAGTGAATTATTTGCAAAAAAGGGGGGGGAAAAGGTGTGCAAACAAGTAAAGTATGGCAAACAAGTGAAGGTAGTGAAAAACAAGTGAAGATTTGGCAAAAAAGTGAAGGAGTGAAAAAAAGGGGAAAGTAGTGCAAACAAGTAAAGAAAAGGGCCAAAAAAAGTAAAGGGTATTTTCCCAAAAAAGTGAAGGTATTTGCAAACAAGTAAAGGGAAAGAACAAAAAGTGAAGGTAGTGCAAACAAAGAAGGTAGTGCAAACAAGTGAATGTAATGAAAACAAGGGGAAGGAAAAACAAATAGTGAATGTATTTGCAAAAAATTTAAAAGGAAAGGGAAAAAAATAATTTAAAGGTAGTAAAAACAAGTAAAGGGTAGTGCAAAAAAGTGAAGGTAGTGCAAAAAAGTAAAGGGTTTGTCAAACAATTTGAAGGTGGGCAAAAAATTAAAGGGTTAGTGCAAAAAAAGTGAACGAAAAACAAATAAGTAAAGGTATTTGAAAAAACCTTGAAAGTATGCAAAAAAAAAGGTTAAAGGAAGAAAAAATAAGTAAAGGAATTTTGGCAAAAAGTAAAAGGTTTAAGTGAAAAACAATAAAGGGTTTAGGGGGGCAAACAAGTAAAAGGTAGGGCAAACAAGGGAAGGGTATGCAAAAAAGTAAAGGTAGAGAAAAAAAAGTAAAGGGTTAGAGCAAAAAAAGTAAAGGTAGTGAAAACAAGTAAAGGGGTAGTGAAAAACAAGTGAAGGTGGAGCAAACAAGTAAAGGTAAAAAAAACCCAAGTGAAGGTAAAAGCAAACAAGTGAAGGTAGTGCAAACAAGTAAAGGAAGAGCAAAAAATTAAAGGAAGTGCAAACAAGTAAAGGGAAGTGCAAAAAAATGAAGGAAAGTGCAAAAAAGTAAAGGGTAGCGCAAAAAATTAAAGGTAGTGAAAACAATAAAGGGTAGTCCCAAAAAGTGAAGGTATGAAAAAAATTTTTAAAGGGAAAGAACAAATAATTTAAAGGTTTAGTGCAAACAAGTGAAGGTAGTGCAAACAAGGAATATTTAAAAAACAAAAAAAAGGTTTAGCGAAAACAAGTAAAAGGAAAAGTGAAAACAAGTGAAGGAAATTTGAAAAAAAGTGAAGGTAGTGAAAAAAATTTTAAAGGGAAGAACAAATAAAAAAAGGAAAAGTGCAAACAAGTAAAGGGTTTAGTGCAAACAAGTGAAGGTTTTGGGCAAACAAGTAAAGTAGGAAAAACCAAGTGAAGGAAAGTGAAAAACAAGTGAAGGAAAGGAAAACCAAGTGAAGGAAGTGCAAAGAAGGGGGGGGGAAGTAAAAACCGGGAAAAAGGTAGTGCAAAAAAGTAAAGGTGTGAAAAAAAGTAAAAGGTAGTGAAAACAAGTAAAGGGTAGCCCCAAACAAGTAAAGGGAAAGTGCAAAAAAGGTAAAGGTACCGCAAACAAAAGGTAAAAATTGAAAACAAGTAAAGGTAGTGAAAAACAAGTGAAGGTAGTGAAAACAAGTTAAGGAAGAACAAATAAGTAAAGGTAGTGCAAACAAGTAAAGGGTTTGGTCCCAAACAAGTAAAGAAAGGGCAAAAAGGGTGAAGATATGGCAAACAAAGTGTAGGTAGTAAAAAACAAGTGAAATTTAGTGCAAAAAAAGTAAAGGTAGTCCCAAAGGGGGAAAGGTAGTGAAAAAAAGTAAAAGGTAGGAAAAACAAGTGAAGGTAGTGCAAACAAGTAAAGGGAAAGTGCAAAAAAGGGTGAAGGTAGTGCAAAAAAGTGAAGGTAGTGCAAAAAAGTAAAGGGGAGCGCAAAAAAATGAAGGTAGTGCAAAAAAGGAAAAGGTAGTGAAAAAAAGTTAAGGAAGAAAAAATTAATAAGGGGTAGGGGCAAACAAGGAAGGTAGTGCAAAAAATTTAAAGGTATAAAAACCCAAGTGAAGGTAGTGCAAACAAGTGAAGGAAGTGCAAACAAGTAAAGGGTAGTGAAAACAAGTAAAAGGTAGGAAAACATTTAAAGGGAAAGAACAAATAAGTAAAGGTAGTGAAACAATTGAAGGTAGTGCAAAAAGGAAAAGGGGAGTGCAAACAATAAAAGGTAGGCAAACAAGTGAAGGTATTGCAAACAAGTGCAGGTAGGCAAAAAGTAAAGGGTTTGTCCCAAAAAAGTGAAGGTAGAGCAAAAAGTGAAGGAATTTGCAAAAAAAGGTGAAGGTAGTGCAAAAACCGTAAAAGGTATGCAAAAAAAGTGAAGGTAGTGAAAAACAATAAAAGGTAGTGAAAAAAAGTGAAGGTAGCGCAAAAAATTAAGGTAGTGAAAACAAGTGAAGGTAGTGCAAAAAAGTAAAGGTAGAGCAAAAAAAGTAAAGGAAAGTGAAAAGAAGTAAAGGTAGTGCAAACAAGTGAAGGAAGTGCAAACAGTAAAGGTATTTTGGCAAACAAGTGAAGGTATTTGAAAAAAAGTGGGGTTTATGCAAAAAGTAAAGGGTAGTGCAAACAAGTGAAAGGTGGGCGCAAAAAAGTGAAGGTAGTGAAAACGTAAAGGGGTAGTGCAAAAAATAAAGGGTTTAGTGAAAACAATTTTAAGGAAGAAAAAAAATAATAAAGGTGGGTGCAAAAAAATTTAAGGAAGTGCAAAAAAGTGAAGGTGGGAAAACAATGAAGGTATTTGCAAACAAGTAAAAGGTATTTGCAAACAATTTGGAAGGTAGTGAAAACAAGTAAAAGGGTAGTGAAAACAAGTTAAGGAAGAACAAAAAAAGAAAAAGGTGGGCCCAAAAAAGGGTGAAGGTAGTGCAAACAAGTAAAAGGTAGTGCAAACAAGTGAAGGAGTGAAAAACAAGTGGGGTGGGAAAACAAGTGAAGGTATGAAAACAAGTGAAGGAAAGGGGAAAACAAGTAAAGGGGTAGTGCAAAAAAAATTGAAGGTAGTGCAAACAAGGGAAGGTATTGCAAACAAGTAAAGGGTAGTGAAAAAAAAGTAAAGGAGTAAAAACAAGGGGAAGGTAGGGGCCAAACAATTTAAAAGGAAGTGCAAACAAGTGAAGGTATTGCAAACAATAATTTGAGCAAAAAAGTAAAGGGTTTAGGGGCAAAAAAAAGGGGAAGGAAAGTGAAAACAAGTAAAGGAAAGTGAAAACATGAAGGTAGTGCAAACAAGTGAAAAGGTTAGTGAAAAAAAAGTGAAGGTTCAAACAATAAAGGGTAGCGAAAAACAAGGAAGTAGTGAAAACAAGTAAAGGGTTTGTGAAAAAACCATTTGAAGGTAGTCCCAAAACAAGTAAAGGGGTATTAAAAAACAAGTGAAGGTAGGAAAACAAGTGAAGGTAATGCAAACAAGTAAAGGGAAAAAAGAACAAATAAGTGAAGGCATTTGCAAAAAAGTAAAAGGTAGTGAAAACAAGGGGAAGGTAGTGCAAAAAAAGGGAAAGAAAAAATAATTTAAAGGGTGGGAAATGGCAAAAAAAGGGAAAAGGTAGTGCAAACAGGAAGGAAAGGTGCAAACAAGTAAAGGGTAGGCAAAAAAGGGGAAGAACAATAAGTGAAGGTATGCAAACAGTGAAGGTATGAAAACAATGAAGGTAGGCAAAAAAAATGAAGGAAAGGAAAAGAAGTAAAGGTAGGGGAAAAACAAGAAGGTAGTGCAAACATGAAGGTAGTGCAAAAAAGGTGAAGGTAGTGCAAACAAGGAAGAAAAAAATAAGTAAAGGGTTGTGCAAACAGTAAAGGTAGTGAAAACCCAAGTGAAGGTATTTGCAAAAAAAATGAAGGTATGAAAAGAAGTGAAAAAAATTTGCAAACAAGTGAATTTAGTGAAAACCCAATTTGAAGGTAGGGGAAAAAAGAAGTGAAGGTTATGCAAAAAAGTGAAGGTAGTGCAAACAAGTAAAGGTTGCGAAAACAAGTGAGGTTGTCCCAAACAATTTAAAAGATATGGCAAACAAGTAAAAGGAAAGGGGAAAAGAATGAAGGTAGTGCAAAAAAGTGAAGGTAGTGCAAACGGGAAAGGGTAGGCAAAGAAGTAAAGGTAGTGCAAAAAAGTGAAGGTTTTGAAAAAAAGGGTAAAGGGTAGTGAAAAAAAAGGGTTAAAAAAGGGAAACAAATAAGAAAAGGGGTAGTGCAAAACAAGTGAAGGTATTTGCAAACAATTTAAGGGTAGTGCAAACAATGAAGGAGTGAAACAAGGGGAAGGTAGTGAAAACAAGTGAAGGAATTTGCAAAACAAGTGAAGGTATTGAAAAAACAAGTGAAGAATGGCAAACAAGTGGGGTAGTGCAAAAAGGGGAAAGGTTTGCAAAAAAAGTAAAAGGTAGGGCAAAACAAGTGAAGGAAGTGCAAAAAAGGGAAAAGGGTAGGGGAAAAACAAGTGAAGGGGTAAAAACAAGTGAAGGTAGGGAAAAAGTTAAGGAAGAAAAAAATAAGAAAAGGGGTAGGAAAACAATTAAAGGTAGTGAAAACAATAAAAAGGTTTAGTGAAAAACAAGTGAAGGTAGTGCAAACAAGGGGAAGGAAATTGCAAACAATTAAAGGGTTAGGGGAAAACCCAAAGTAAAGGGTTTGTGAAAACAAGTGAAGGAAGAAAAAAAAGTGAAGGTAGTGAAAAAGAAGTGAAGGTAGTGCAAACAAGTAAAGGGAAAGTGAAAACCCAGTGAAGGAAAGTGAAAACAATAAAGGGTGTGAAAACAATAAAGGGGGGGGGGTAAGCGCAAACAAGTAAAAGGTATGAAAACCCAAGTAAGGTAGTGCAAAAAAAAGGTGAAGGTAGAGCAAAAAGTAAGGTAGTGCAAAGAAGTGAAGGTAGTGAAAAACAAGTAAAGGGTAGGGGGCAAAAGGGGAAGGTATTGCAAAAAAAAGTGAAGGTATGAAAAAAAAGTGAAGGAAATGCAAACAAGTAAAGGGTTTGCGCAAACAATTTTGAAGGATTTGCAAACAAGTGAAGGTATTTGCAAACAGGGGAGGTTGGCAATCAATTGAAGGGAGTAAAAACAAGTGAAGGGTGAAAAAAAGGAAAAGGGTTTAATGCAAACAAAAAGGAAGGAAGAAAAAAAAATTGAAGGCAGTGAAAACCCGTAAAGGAGTGCAAACAAGTGAAGGTAGGGCAAAAAAGTGGGGGAGTGCAAAAAAAGGGAAGAAAAAAATTAAGGGAAAGGAAATTTGCAAACAAGTAAGGTAGTGCAAACAGTAAAGGGAGGCAAACAAGTAAAGGGTAGTGGCAAAGAATTGAAGGAAGTAAAACAAGGAAGAAAAAATTAAGTAAAGGGGAGTGCAAACAAAAAGGGTATGCAAAAAAAATGAAGGAAAGTGAAAACAAGTAAAGGTAGTGCAAACAAGTAAAGGGTTTGGTGCAAACAGTGAAGGTAGGGAAAACAAGTGAAGGTAGTGCAAACAAAGGAAAGAACAAATAAGGAGGTAGTGCAAACATTTAAAGGTAGTGCAAAAAAGTGAAGGTAGGAAAACAAATAAAAGGTGTGCAAAGAAGTGAAGGTGAAAAACCCAATTTTGAAGGTAGTCCCAAAAAAGTGAAGGTATGCAAAGAAGTGAAGGTATTTGCAAAAAAAGTAAGGGTTTAAGTGCAAAAAGTGAAGGGTTGCGCAAAAAGTGGGGTTTGTTGCAAACAAGTGAAGAAATGGCAAACAAGTGAAGGTATGCAAAGAAGTAAAGGGTGGGCCCAAACAAGTAAAGGGTAGTGCAAACAAGTGAAGGAAGTGAAAAAAAAAAGTAAAGGGTTTGTGCAAACAAGTAAAGGGTAGTAAAAAACAATAAAGGTAGTAAAAACAAGTTAAGGAAAAAACAAATAAGAAAAGGGTTTAAGTGCAAAAAAAAGTAAAGGTTTATGCAAACAAGTAAAGGGTAGTGCAAACAATTGAAGGGTAAAAACAAGTGAAGGTTTGAAAACCAATAAAGGGTTTAGTGCAAAAAAGTGAAGGTAGGCAAAAAAGTAAAGGTAAGACAAAACAAGTGAAGGTAGTGCAAAGAAGTGAAGGAAATGCAAAAAAAAGGGAAGGGTTTAGAGCAAACAAGTGAAGGTAGTGAAAACAAGTAAAGGGTAGTAAAAAAACAAGTAAAGGGTTTAGCCCCCAAACAATTTTTGGGGAAAAGGTATTTGCAAAAAAAGGGGAAGGTAGTGCAAAAAAGTAAAAGGTAGACAAACAAGTGAAGGTAGTGCAAAGAAGGAAGGTAGTCCCAAACAAGTGAAGGTGTGCAAACAGTAAAGGGGATTGCAAAAAAAGTGAAGGTATGAAAAAAACGTAAAGGGGAAATGCAAAAAAAATGAAGGAAGCGAAAAACCCAAGTAAAGGGTAGTGCAAAAAGGGAAGGTAGGCAAACAGTAAAGGTAGGCAATCAAGTGAAGGTAGTGAAAACAAGTAAGGAAGTGAAAAAAAGGGAAAGGTAAGGGCAAAAAAAGTGAAGGAAGAACAAATAATTTAAAGGGCCCTGAAACAGGGGAAGGGTAGTGAAAAACAAGTAAAGGGTTTAGTGAAAACCCGTGAAGGAAAGGCAAACAAGGAAAAAAACAAAAAAAGTAAAGGTAGGGCAAACAAGTAAAGGGTTTATGAAAAACAGTGAAGGTTTTGAAAACAAGTGAAGGTAGTGAAAAGAAGTGAAGGTAGTGCAAAAAAGGGAAAGAAAAAAAAAGTAAGGGTATGCAAAAAGTAAAAGGTAGTGCAAACAAGTAAAGGTTTAGTAAAACCCAAGTGAAGGTAGTGAAAAGGGAATAAAAGGTTTAGTGCAAACAAGTGAAGGTAGTCCCAAAAAAGTGAAGGTAGTGCAAAGAATAAAGGGAGGCAAAAAGGGAAGGTATTTGCAAACAAGTAAAAGGTTTGTAGCAAAAAAAGTGAAGGTTGTGCAAAAAGTAAAGAAAAAGGGCCCAAAAAGGGTGAAGGTAGTCCCAAAGAAGGGAAGGAGTGCAAACAAGGAAGGAAGGCAAACAATGAAGGAATGCAAAAAAGGAAAGGTATTGAAAACAATTTAAAGGAAGTCCCAAAACGGGGGAAAAGGTTGTGCAAACAAGTAAAGGGTTTGTCCCCCAAACAATTGAAGGATGTGAAAACAAGTAAAAGGTAGTGCAAAAAAGGAAGAAAAAATTTAAGGGGAAGGGTAGTGTAAACAAGGGGAAGGAAGGGGCAAAAAAGGGAAAAGGGTTTGTGAAACAAGTAAAAGTTATGGCAAACAAGGGAAAGGGGTTTATGCAAACAAGTAAAGGTAGTGCAAAAAAGGGAAAAAATTTAATAAAAGGTGTGTAAACAAGTAAAAGGTGTGCAAACAAGTGAAGGTAGTGCAAAGAAGTAAAGGGTGTGAAAAAACAAGTGAAGGTATTTGCAAACAGTAAAAGGTAGTGCAAACAAGGAAGAACAAAAGTGAAGGAAAGTGCAAACAGTGAAGGTATGCAAAACATGGGTTTAGTGCAAACAAGAAAAAACAAACAAGTAAAGGTAGTGCAAACGGGAAAAGGTATGCAAACATTGAAGGTATGCAAAAAAGGGAAGAAAAAACCCAAGTAAAGGGTTTAGTGAAACAGTGGGGTAGTGCAAAAAAGGAAGAACAAAAAAGGAAGGTAGTGCAAACAGTAAAGGAAGTGAAAACAGTGAAGGTGGGAAAAAAAAACCAGTAAAGGTATTTCCCAAAAAAGGGGAAGAACAAAAAAGTGAAGGTAGTGGCAAACAGGAAGGTATTTGGCAAACAGTAAAGGGGAGGCAAACAGTAAAGGTATGAAAACCCAAGGAAGAGCAAACAAGTAAAGGGTAGTGAAAAACAGTAAAGGGTTTGTGCAAACAGGGGAAGGTATGGCAAAAAAGGGGAAAGGGAGCAAAAAAATTGAAGTAGTGAAAAACAGTAAAGGGTTTAGGCAAACCAGTAAAGGTTTGTGCAAAAAAAGGAAGGGGAAAACCCAAGTAAAGGGGAATTTCCCAAACAATAAAGAAAAAACAAAAAAGGGAAAAGGGTTTCGAAAAAACAAGTGAAGAAAAATTAATTATTCAAGGAAGAACAAAAAAGGTGAAAAAAAGAATAAATAAGTGAAGGGAAAAAGCAAGAAAGAACAAACAGGCAAAGTAAAAAACAAACAAATAAAGGGAAGAACAAACAAGTAAAGGGAAAAAGGGGGATGGAGGAGAGGCGCAGGAAGGCGAAGAAGAGATGACGACAAGACAGGGTTTGTGGGCAAGACAGGTGTTGGGGGCAAGACAGGTGTTGTGGGCAAGACAGAGGGGGGGAAAAACGGGGTGGCGGGAAGGCACGGGTCGTAGGCAAGAGACTTAAATTTGAAAAGACAGGGGGATAGGGGGAAAAGAAGGGGGGGGGGACGTGGGCAAAAAAGGGGGACGTGGGCAAGAAAAGGGGGACGTGGGAAACGGAAAAAAGGGGGACGTGGGCAAGAAATGTACGGGGCAAAACAAAGGGACGTGGGCAAAAACGGGGGACGTGAGGGGGGACAAGGGTACGTGGACAGGAAAAGGAAAGGGGCAAAACAGGGGGGGCGGGGGCGAAAAAGGGGCGTGGAAAGAGAAGGGGAGGTGGGCAAGGCAAGGGTAAGTGGGCAAAGAGAGCACAAAAAATAAGCACCTTGGGGGGTATAAACGTTCACTGTGGGTACTCACTCGAAAGACAAAGCTGCATTGGGAAAGGGAAACCCCAATTTTTTGTTATATCCAGCATCCCGGGGGGGGCAAACCAAACATGGAGGGGGAGCTAGGGTAGCACGGGGGAGGGGCTAACTGCATGGAGGGGGGAGCTAGTAGCCGGGGGAAAGGGGGGCTAGCACGGGGGGGGGGCTTGTAGCCGGGGAGGGGGCTACCTATTGGGGGGGGGGGGTTTGTTTCACGGGGGAGGGGCTAGCTAGCACGGGGAATTTGGGTAGCTCCCGGGGGGGGGCTAGGGTAGCAGGAGGGGGGAGCTAGCTAGCACGGGGGAGGGGGTGCTAGCATGGGGGAGGAGTAGCTGCACGGGGGGGGGGCTAGCTATTTTGGAGGAGGAGCTAGCTAGCACGGGGGGGGGGCTAGCTAGCACGGGGAGGGAAAAGGGAAACACGGGGAGGGGCACCTAGCAAGGGGGAGGGGGGTTGTTAACCAAAGGGGGGGGGGGCTAGCTAGCCAAAGGGGAAGGGGGAGCTAGCACGGGGAGGGGCTAGCTAGCATTAAGAAGGGTTTAGTTAATAAAGGGGAGGGGCTTTGGGTTGCAGTGGAAGGGGGGGACTACACTGGGAAGGGAAGCCAGCAAACCCGGGAGGGGGGTTTGCCGCACGAAGGGAAAGGGGGGTAGCCAGAAAGGGGGTAAAGGGGGTAGCCAGAACGGGGAAAAGGGGTTTCCAGACGGTGGGGGAGTTAGCTAGCACGGAGACGTGCTCGTTAAAAACGGGGAGTAGCAAACTTTTAAAGGGAAGGGGCTTCCCTATACTGGGGAAGGGCTAGATAGTACAGGGGAAAAGGGGGAAAAAAAACTGGAATACCCAGAAAGGGGAGGGGTTGCTAGTAAAGGGGAGGGGCCAGCAAAGTTGAAAAGGAATAGGGGGGATCAGAAGGAAATAGTAGGAGAAAAATAGTTTGGTCGGAGTAGGTTTGCCAGAAAGGGGCCTTTGCTAGGAATTTAGAAGGTTTCGAAATGGAACTTGGAATTTCGGGAGAGGAATATTTTTGGAGGCACTAGAAGGAGCAAACCCGCTGGACGAGAAAGGGAAAAGTTAGGAAACATTTTAAATAGGACGAGAAAAGGAAAAGTTAGGAGGGACTATCTAGGGCGAGAAAAGGGAAATTTAATTTTGGGGGCACTAGCTAGGACAAAAAAAAAAAAATAAATTTGGAGGCACTGCTAGGAGCACCCTAAGGGCGAGAAAGGAAAAGTTAGGGGTTTAAAATAGGCGAGAAAAAGGGAAAAGTTGGGGGGGCACATCTAGGAGAGAAAGGAATAATTAGGGGGCACTAGCTAGGGCGGGGAAAAAGGAAAAATTAGGAGGTTTCCCAGCTTGGGCGAAGAAAAGGAAATTAGGAAGGTAATAGCTGGACGAGAAAAGGGTAATTTGGAGGGGGACAGCCCAGGAGCTAGGCAGGGGGAACTAAACAAAAGGGGGAAAAGTAGGAAAAAACTGAGTAGGAGGAAATAGCTTGGAGGCAAATAGCTTTCAGGAAATAGGGTATGATTTGGGCCCCACTAACCTACCATCCCCCCAAAACTTCAGTGAAGATAAAAAATGAAGGATCATGGTGGCCCATCAGCAAGTAACAATGATCATGGTGGCTTTCAGCACGTTAAAAATGATCATGGTGGCTATCACAAAGTAAAAAAAATTATCATGGTGGCTACCATTTTAAAAATGATCATTGGGGCTATCCATGTAAAATGATTTATGGTGGGATAGCATGTAAAAGAAACATGGGGGTTTTCAGCACGTAACAATATCCTGGTGGTTTTAGCATGTAACAATGGGTATGGTGGGTATCAGGAGTAAAAATGATCATTTTTGGGGCTTTAGCATGTAAAAAATGCATGGGGGGCTATCGATGTAACCAAAGTTTTGGTGGGGTATCAGATGAACCAAAGATCATGGTGGGGGTATCAGCACGTAACAATAAACAAAGGTGGCTAAACACAATTTTAAAAAATGTCATGGTGGGTATCAGCATGTTAAAAATGATTTTGGCTATCAGCAAGTAAAAAATGGTCATGGTGGCTATCAGCATTTTTAAAAAAGAAAACATGGGGGCTAAACAGCACGTAACCCAAAGTTTAGGGGGCTATCAGCACGTAAAAGTGAAACATGGTGGCTATCAGAGTAAAAAATGATCATGGTGGCTATCAGCATGTAACAATGATCATGGTGGCTATCAGCATGTAACAATGATCATGGTGGCTATCAGCATGTAACAATGATCATGGTGGCTATCAGCATAGTAACAATGATTCAGGTGGCTTAGCATTTTAACAATGAAACATGGTGGCTAACAGCATGTAACAAGTCATGGGGCTATTCCCGCCCTGTAACCTTTATCTTTGGTTTGGTATCAGCACTAACAATGATCATGGTGGGGGTAACAGCACGTTTAAAAGTGATCATGGTGGCTATCGCATGTAACAAAGATCATGGTTTGGGATCAGCCCCGTAACAATGATCATGGTGGCTATCAAACAATTTAAAAATTGGGTCAAAGGTTTGGCTTCCAAGTAACAAGTTTTTGGGGGGTATCAGCATGAACAATGAAACATGGTGGCTATCCGAAGTAAAAAAAGGGTCAAATGGGGTATCCCAAAAGTAAAATGATCATGGTGGCTATCAGCCCAAAAAAAAAATCGGTGGCTTTTCAGCAAGTAAAAATGAAACATGGGGGCATCAGCATGGGATTTCAATGATCTGGTGGCTATCAGCAGTAACAATGCTTTGGGGGCTATCAGACGTAACAATGATCATGGTGGCCATTTAGCATGTAACAAAGTTTATGGTGGCTATCAGCACGTTAAACAAGGGGTCATGGTTGGGCAAACAGCCGTAACCCAAAGTCATGGTTTTCTTCAGTTTTAAACAATGAACATGGTGGCTATCAGCATGTAACAATGATCATGGTGGCTATCAGCATGTAACAATGATCATGGTGGCTATCAGCATGTAACAATGATCATGGTGGCTATCAGCATGTAACAATGATCATGGTGGCTATCAGCATGTAACAATGATCATGGTGGCTATCAGCATGTAACAATGATCATGGGGCTTTCACACGTAAAAAATGGGGTCATGGTGGCTTTTCAGCCCCGTAACAATGTTTATGGTGGCTTTTCAGCATGTAACAATGATCATGGTGGCTATCAGCACGAAAAAATTTATCATGGGGCCCATCAGGGAAATAACAATGATCATTTGGGGGGTATCAACGTAACATGATCATGGTGGCATCCCGCCCTGTAACAATGATCAAAGGTGGGTTCAGCCCCGTAACCAAAGATCATGGTGGCTTCAGTATGTTAAAAATGTTTTTGGTGGCTAACAGCCCCGTAACAAAGATCATGGTGGCTATCAGCACTAACGTGTCATGGTGGTATCCAAGTAAAAAATGATCATGGTGGGTATCAGCACGTTTAAAATGATCATGGGGGCTATCACACGGAACAGTGATCATGGTGGTATCAGCATGTAACAAAGATCATGGTGGCTATCAGCTGTAACAATTCAGGGGGGCTTTCAGCATTTTAACAATGACATGGGGCTTTCCCAGTAACAATATTTAGGTGGCTTTCACACGGAAAAATGATCATGGTGGCTATCAGCACGTAAAAGTGATTTATGGTGGCCCATCAGCAAGTAAAAAATGATCAGGGGGGCTTTTCAGCAGTACCCAAAGATCATGGTGGCTATCAGTAAAGTAAAAAAAGATCATGGTGGCTATCAGCACGTAACCCAAAGCATGGGGGCTATCACACTAACAGTGATCTTGGGGCTTAAACAGCCGTTAAAAATGATCATGGTGGGCTATCAGCACGTAACAGTGATCATGGTGGCTTTAAAACAGGGGACCTAACCCGTGGTCATGGTGGTATCGCATGTAACAATGATCATGGTGGCTACAGCATTTTTAAAAAATGATCATGGTGGCTAAACGCAAGTAACCGAAACATGGTGGCTATCAAACATGGGAACAAAGACATGGTGGCTATCGCATGTAACAGTGATCATGGTGGCCCAAACAGCATGTAACATTTATCATGGGGCTATCAGCATGTAACAATGATCATGGGGGGCTATCAGATGTAACAATGATTGTTTGGGTATCAGCATGTAACAAAGGGTCATGGGGGCTATCAGCATGTAAAAATGATCAAGGGGCTATCACATGTAACAATGATCATGGTGGCAAACACATGTAAAAAAATATCATGGTGGCTATCCATGTAACAATGATCATGGGGCTATAGCATGTAACAAAATGGGGCCCATCAAACAAGTAACAATGATCCCCTGGTGGCTATTTAGGGATTGTAACAATGTTTTGGGGGCTATCAGCATGTTTCCCAAAAAAACATGGTGGGTATCAGGGATGTTAAAAATGACATGGGGGGTAAACAGCATTTTAAAAAATGAAAACATGGTGGCTTTTAAACAAGGAAAAAGTGATCATGGTGGCAAAAAAACATGTAACAAATGACCCTGGTGGCTTCAGCCTGTAACAAAGATCTTTGGGGGCTTTCAGCAAAATAAAAATGATCATGGTGGGGTATTGCATGTAACAAAACATGGGGCCCCAGCATTTTAAAAAATGATCATGGTGGCAACAAACACGTAACAATGATCATGGTGGCTATCTAAGGGAACAATGATCATGGTGGCATCAGCATGTAACAATGATATGGGTTTGGGTATCAGCATGGGAACCCAAAGATCATTTGGGGGCTTCGCAAAAAAACAATGATCCTGGGGGTACAGAATTTTAAAAAATGTCCTGGTGGCTATCAGCATGTAACCGTGATCATGGTGGCTATCCGCATGTAAAAAATGATTTATGGTGGGGTATCACAGTAAAAAGTGATCATGGGGCTATCAGCATTAACAAAGGGTCCCGGTGGCTATCGCATGTAACAATGATCATGGTGGATCACAAGTAACAGTGACATGGGGGGCAAACACAAGTAACAATGATCCTGGTGGCCCATCAGCATGTAACAGTGATTTAAGGTGGGGTATCAGACGTAACAATGATCAGGGGGGCTTTAGATGAAAAAATGATCCTGGGGCTATCAGCACGTAACCCAAGATCATGGGGGCTATCAGCATTTTAACAATGTCATGGTGGCTATCAGCATGGGAACATGACATGGTGGCTAACCCGCATGTAACAATGATCCTGGTGGCTATCACCCTGTAAAAAGTGTCTGGTGGGTATCAGCACGTTAAAAATACATGGTGGCTTCAGCATGTAACCCAAGAACCTGGTGGCTATACACACGAACAATTTATCATGGTGGCTAAACAGCATGTAACAAAAGATCCCCGGTGGCTTCAGCATGTAACAGTGATCATGGGGCTATCAGCATGGGAAAATGTTTATTTGGGGGCTAAACAGCAAGAACCCGTGATCATGGGGCTATCGCATGGGAACATGATCATGGGGCCCATTACATGGAACAAGGGTCATGGTGGTATCACATGTTTAAAAGTGATCATGGGGGGCTATCAGCCCTGTAACAATGATCATGGTTTGGGTATCAGCATGTAACAATGATCATGGGGGGCTACAGCATGTAAAAATGATCATGGGGCTATCAGCATGTTCCCAAGGTCATGGTGGGGTATCAGCATGAAAAAATGATCAAAGGTGGGGGTACAGCAATGTAACAATGTTTTGGTGGCTACACATGTAAAAGTGTTTATGGGGGGCTAACCGCATGTAACAATGATCATGGGGCTTTTCACATGTAACAAAAGGGTCATGGTGGGTATCAGCATGTAAAAGTGATCATGGGGGGCTATCAGATTAAAAAAAGGGTCATGGTGGCTATCAGCATGTAACAATGATCCCTGGGGCTATCAGCATGAACAATGACATGGTTTGGGTATCCGCATTTTAACCAAAGATCATGGGGCTATCAGCAGTAACAATACATGGGGCCCCATCAGCATGTAAAAATGATCATGGTGGCTTTTTCGCATGTAACCAAAAAGACATGGGGCTACAGATTTTTAACAAAGATCATGGTTTGGGTATCACATTTAACAATGATCATGGTGGCTATCAGCAAAGTAACAATGATCATGGTGGCTTCCCGCACCGTAAACAATGTCATGGTGGCTATCAGCCCGTAACAATGATCCCGGTGGCTATCAAACATGTAACAAAGTTTATGGTGGCTAACAGCACGTAAAAAATGAACATGGTGGCAAACAGCCAAAGTAACAATGATCTGGTGGCTATCACATGTAACAATGATCAAAGGTGGCTTTTCGCATGTAACAAAGAACATGGTGGGTATCAGCATGTAACCAAAAGATCATTTGGGGCTATTTAGCATGTAACAAAGATCATGGTGGCTTTTCAGCAATTTTAACAAAGATCCCTGGGGGCTATAGCATGTAACAGTGGGGTCAGGGGGCTATCAGCAAAGTAAAATGATCATGGTGGCTAACAGCAGGGAACAATGATCATGGTGGGGGTTCCCGCACGTAACAAAAAGATCATGGTGGCTATCACATGTAACAGTGATCATTTGGGGGAAAAACACAAAGTAACACTGATCATGGTGGGGTATTTACATGTAACCCAAAGAAACATGGGGCATCAGCATGTAACAATTATCAGGGGGCTTAAACACACGTAACCAAATTTCATGGTGGCTATCAGCCAAAAAAAAGGGTTAAAATGATCATGGAGGCATCAGCATGTAAAATGTTCATTTGGGGGCATCAGGGATGTAAAAAGTGATCATGGTGGGTATCAGCAAAAGTAACATGATCTGGTGGCTATCAGCATGTAAAATATCATGGTGGCTATCAGCATGTAAAAAATGAAACATGGTGGCATCAGCATGTAACAATGCAGGGGGGCTTTTCAGCAAGTAAAAAAATGATCAAGGGGCTATCCATTTAACCCAAAGATCATGGTGGCCCATCAGCAAAGTAACAATTGATCATGGTGGCTATCAGTATGGAACAAAAGATCATGGTGGGTAAACAGGGACGTAACCCAAAGATCATTAAAGGCTATCAGCATTAAAAAAAAGATCATGGGGGCTTTCACATGTAACAATGATCATGGTGGTATCAGCATGTAACAGTGATCAGGGGGCCATCACATGTAACGTGATCCCAAAGGGGGCTATCAATGTACAAAAGAAACAAGGTTTTGGGTATTCCCCAGGGAACAATAACATGGTGGCTATCAGCACGTAACAATGATCATTTGGGGGTATCACCATGTAACAGGTTTATGGGGCTATCAGGGAAAGTAAAAATGTCATGGGGGCTAACCGCATGTCATTTATCATGGGGCCCATCAGCATGTAACGTGATCATGGTGGCTATCAGCATGTAAAAAAAAGATTAAGGTGGCTATTTAGCCCCGTAACCCGGATATGGTGGGTATCGCATGTAACAATGATCATTGTCCCCTATCAGCTGTAAAATGAACATGGGGGCTTTTCAGCATGTAACTTTATCATGGTGGGGTATCAGTATGTTTAAAAAATGTTTATGGTGGCTATCACCGTAACAATGGGTCATGGTGGCTAAAACCCGCATGTAACAAAGATCAGGTGGAAACAGCATTAAAAATGATCATGGTGGCTATCCCATGTAACAATGATCATGGTGGCTATCAGCATTTTAAACAAAGGTCATGGTGGGTATCAGCAAGTAACAATGATATGGTGGCTTTTCGCACGTAACAAAAAGATCATTTGGGGGCAAAAAAACATGTAAAAATGAACCCTGGTGGCAAACAGCACGTAACAATGATCAGGTGGGTATCAGCATGTAAAAATATCCCTGGTGGGAAACACACGTAACATGATCATGGTGGCTATCAGCAAGTAACAATGTCATTTGGGGGCTATCACCCGTTTAAAAGTGATCATGGTGGCTATCACAGTAACAATTTATCATGGTGGCTAAACAGACGTAACAGTGATCATGGGGGCTATTAGATGTAACAAAGATCATGGGGGCATCAGCCTTAACAAGAACAAGGGGCTATCAGCAGTAACAATGATTTATGGGGGCATCATATGTTTAAAAATGATCATGGTTTGGGTTTCAGCACCCTAACAATGACTGGTGGCTTTCAGCCGTAAAAGTGAACAATTTTGGCTAACCATGTAAACAATGAAACTGGGGCTTTTCAGCACGTAACAATGATATGGTGGCTTCAGCATGTAAAAATGATCATGGGGGGCTATCAGCACGTAAAAAATGTTTATGGTGGCTATCACACGAACAATGATCATGGTGGGCTATCAGACGTAACAATGTCCCCCTGGTGGGTATCCAAACACGTTTCCCAAAGAACATGGGGCTTCCCAAAAAAAGTAAAAATAAATTATTATTATGTTTTTTGGTTTTTTTTGGAAAACGCAAGGAAGGGGGTGTAGGGTCGACCCTCCGTCCTGATATACCGGGGGGGGAAACTCCACCGGGTGTCTTTTCTTCCCCAAAAGGTTTTTTTTCATCCGTTAAGGAACACTTACATACGTGACTCAGATTTATACATGCTGTTTAGCTATCACACTTCTCCGGCTATTCACCTGCCAGACTTTTGCATGTGTGAGTGACAAAGGTCAATGGATCCACTCGACACACAAGCTTGTAGGAAGTCTGTTTACGGTGTTTTAGAAGTCATACGGGACCTCCATTCAACAGGAGTAGTTGGGAAGTTTTCATAAAGACTCTGTTGGCAGCTTCTCCACAAAGTCCTGACTTGTGGACATTGTAGTGGAAGGTACTCGAGGGCTTGGTCCTAATTCTGCACACTGCCATAACAACTTACTGGAGTGAGAGATATGGGATGAAGTGTAAATAAACCCAGTGAGGAGCAGGGGATGCGGTGGGGACAATAAGGGAACACTGTATCAACATCCGGGGTCCCAGACTTTTCAACATCTTACCAGAAGATATCAGAAACACTGTTGGAACAAGTGTAGAAGCCTTCAAGAGGAAACTAGACAAGTATCTTCACCAGGTGCCAGATCAACCAGGCTGTGATGGATATGTGGGGCAGCGGGCCTCCAGCACCAACAGCCTGGTTAACCAGGCGAGCACTAGACGAGCCTGGCCCATGGCCGGGCTCATAGAGTAGATATACTCTCGAAATTCTTCAAAGGTATATCAAAACGTAGAGCAAGGATACGAATCTGACTGCCTCACTGAAGGCTATTCTCAGCTACTGTTGGTTTATGTCTGTTTAGAAAGCTATTCAAAGCTTTTTTCAGGAAAAGTTATTTTAAACTTCCGCCAGATGATGTGGATGACCTCGTCAACACCTGTTTAAAACTTCTTGTTCAAAGTGGTATAAAATACCGACAAGTTGATGTACAACAGTTTGGATATCTTTATTGTTGAAACGTTTCGCCTACAAGGTAGGCAGCAGTAGCAGCGAGGTCAAGATGATGCAATCAGTCCATCAACCTTAGAGAAATAATTCGAGGCGGTCAGTCCCTCAGTCTGGAGAAGAATTCTTCTTCATGGAGCTGATTTCTCCTCCAGGCTGAGGGACTGACCACCTTAAACTATTGCTCCAAGATTGATGGACCGATTATATCATCTTTACCTCTCCATTATTACTGCTGCCTACAATACTTTCTCCTCTGTATTCGACTGATGAAGCCTACTGCGTAGGCGAAACGTTCTAACAATAAAAATACCCAACTGTTACACATGCATATGACTCTTAAAACTTTTTCCAATCCATGTGGGTTTACCTCAGGAGAAGTTATCCTCGGCTTCGTCCAGACATCAGTGACATCTGAACCTGACTCAGGCTTCGTGAGCCACTCACAAGTTTTATATTGATTTTTATAAAGTAAAATATTTGCTACAGTAGTTGTCTATTTTTGGAATTTATTATGCATGGTCTAAGGTAGAGTTTTAACTTTAACGGTTACATAATTTATCATTAGTACTGATAACAATTATTTTAGACTGAGATACAAATTTAACAAACTATGTGCAATGTCTAAACGATATAACAAGAACTTATTAAACTATTCTAATAAATATAAAAATATTTGTTTTAAACATTTTCTAAAATATTAAATTAATAGAGCTAATATTAATTTCAAATTTAAAAGTTTCGTAATAAAAAAAAAAAACACCTGAAGTCTGGTGGAGGAAAAAGTAAACAGAAGTGTTTCTCTGGGAAGAAGAAAACAGGAGGTCAGATGGAGAGGTGAGACACTGGAGATATTATAGGCTCAGCAGCGCCTCCTACAGCAGACATCTGAGATGCTACAGGTTCAGCAGCGCCTCCTACAGCAGACATCTGAGATGCTACAGGTTCAGCAGCGCCTCCTACAGCAGACACTGGGGATACTACAGGTTCAGCAGCGTCTCCTACAGCAGACACTGAGAAAGCTACAGGCTCAGCAGCGTCTCCTACAGCAGACATCTGGGGATACTACAGGATAAGCAGCGTCTCCTACAGCAGACACTGGGGATACTACAGGATCAGCAGCGTCTCCTACAGCAGACACTGGAGATATTATAGGCTCAGCAGCGCCTCCTACAGCAGACATCTGAGATGCTACAGGCTCAGCAGCGTCTCCTACAGCAGACACTGGGGATACTACAGGATAAGCAGCGTCTCCTACAGCAGACACTGGGGATACTACAGGATCAGCAGCGTCTCCTACAGCAGACACTGGAGATATTATAGGCTCAGCAGCGCCTCCTACAGCAGACATCTGAGATGCTACAGGTTCAGCAGCGCCTCCTACAGCAGACACTGGGGATACTACAGGTTCAGCAGCGTCTCCTACAGCAGACACTGGGGATACTACAGGATCAGCAGCGTCTCCTACAGCAGACACTGGGATAAATAACAGGATTCAGCAGCATCTATCCTACAAGCAGAAAACTGGGGATACTACAGGATAAGCAGTCGTCTCCTACAGCAGACACTGGGGATACTACAGGATCACCAACGTCTCCTACAGCAGACACTGGGAAAAGGTAACCCCCACAGGTCACAGGCAGCACGCTCCTACAGCAGACATCTGAGATACTACAGGTTCACCAACGTCTCCTACAGCAGACACTGGGGATACTACAGGATCAGCAGCATCTCCTACAGCAGACACTGGGGATACTACAGGTTCACCAACGTCTCCTACAGCAGACACTGGAGGTACTACAGGTTCAGCAGCGTCTCCTACAGCAGACACTTGGGGATACTACAGGTTCACCAACGTCTCCTACAGCAGACACTGGGGATACTACAGGATTTAGCAAGCGTCTCCTACAGCAGACACTGGGGATACTACAGATCAGCAGCATCTCCTACAGCAGACACTGGGGATACTACAGGATCAGCAGCATCTCCTACAGCAGACACTGGGGATACTACAGGATCAGCAGCGTCTCCTACAGCAGACACTGGGGATACTACAGGGTTCAGCAACGTCTCCTATAGCAGACACTGGGGTACTACAGGGTTCAGCAGTCTCCTCCCTAACAGGCATTTAGCAGCGTTTTCCTACAGCAGACACTGGGGTACTATAGGTTCAGCAGCGTCTCCTATAGCAGATACTGGAGGTACTACAGGATCAGCAGCGTCTCCTACAGCAGACACTGGAGGTACTACAGGTTCAGCAGCGTCTCCTACAGCAGACACTGGAGATACTACAGGTTCAGCAGCGTCTCCTACAGCAGACACTGGGGATACTACAGGTTCAGCAGCGTCTCCTACAGCAGACACTGGAGGTACTACAGGTTCAGCAGCGTCTCCTACAGCAGACACTGGAGATACTACAGGTTCAGCAGCGTCTCCTACAGCAGACACTGGGGATACTACAGGTTCAGCAGTGTCCTCCTACAGCAGACACCCAGAGGTACTACAGACTCAGCAAACTCCTCCAGAGCTGGGGAAGACTCATTGCACCAGGTCTCCCAGCCCGGTTCATGGCAGCATCTCCAAAGAGATCCTAGGTACTATGGCCGCAGCAGAGTCTCTACCGCCTGGATACCGGTTCAGAACAGCAACACTGGTAGTTACGTCGTAGTTTCCTATCGGCACAATATACAGAATCACACGTTTCCTACACAACTAGTACTAAGTTTGTATTCTACAAACATATCACATCAAAGTCTTATTTAGCAGACATAAATAATGCTCACTCCTACAGCAGAAACTGGAGGTACTAACAGGTTCAAGACAGAGTCCCTCAGCAGACCTGAAGTACCACGTTCAAGCAAGGACCTACAGCAGACACTGGAGGTACTACAGGTTCAGCAGCGTCTCCTACAGCAGACACTGGAGATAATACAGGATCAGCAGTGCCTCCTACAGGAGACACCTAAGATGCTACCCGAGACTCAGTAACTCACTCCATTAAGCTGGAGTGAAGACTCTTGCACCAGGTCTCCCAGCTTGTTCATGGCAGCATCTACCAGAGAGATCTTAGTGTACGGCCGCAGCAGAAGTTCTTCCGCCTTGCTGTAGCCGATGAACAGGAACACTCCGTAGTTGACGTCGTAGTTGTCTGTCGGCACAATATACAAGAACAACTTTCGCTTTACACAATAGTAAATTTGTATCTATTAAGCCATATCCATCAAATCATTATTTTAGCGCATCAATAAATGCTCACTTATAGGACAAATTACTGAAAATTTTGAAAAAAAAAACAGAAAAAACAGAATGCATCACTTTCCTGTCCCAATTACCCCTCAAAAAAGAGAAAAACAAAATTGTCTGCTAATATATATCAAAATGAGGCAAACTGTCCAATTGTAAGTATAAAAGAAAATAATATTTAACATCATCAGTCAAACACAGGTAAATAAATTTTCATTTGTTTGTTCTTGTAATGTTGAAACATTTGATCATTTAGGACAAAAACAATATTCATAACAACGAAAAACAGAGACAAAGTCCTAAATATTTATCCACATTTTCCATTTAATAAAATGAATAATACTGAGTCCAGTCCTGAAAATCCAGTGATCACTGTAGCCGTCATCCACTAGTGTCTGGCACCGTCTTGTCAGGTGCCAACCACAGTGCCAGCACCACTGAAGTGTCACTTGTCAGGTGACAACCACAGTGCCAGCACCACTGAGAGTGTCACTTGTTAGGTACCAACCACAGTAACGCACACTGAGAGTGTCACTTGTCAGGTGACAACCACAGTGCCAGCACCACTGAGAGTGTCACTTGTTAGGTACCAACCACAGTAACAGCACCACTGAGAGTGTCACTTGTCAGGTGTCAACCACAGTGCAGGCACCACTGAGAGTGTCACTTGTTAGGTACCAACCACAGTAACAGCACCACTGAGAGTGTCACTTGTCAGGTGACAACCACAGTGCCAGCACCACTGAGAGTGTCACTTGTTAGGTACCAACCACAGTAACAGCACCACTGAGAGTGTCACTTGTCAGGTGACAACCACAGTGCCAGCACCACTGAGAGTGTCACTTGTTAGGTACCAACCACAGTACAGCACCACTGAGAGTGTCACTTGTCAGGTGACAACCACAGTGCCAGCACCACTGAGAGTGTCACTTGTTAGGTACCAACCACAGTAACAGCACCACTGAGAGTGTCACTTGTCAGGTCAACCACAGTGCAGCACCACTGAGAGTTGTCACTTGTTAGGTACCAACACAAGTAACGCACCACTGAGAGTGTCATTTGTCAGGTGACAACCACAGTGCAGCACCACTGAGAGTGTCACTTGTTAGGTACCAACACAGTAACAGCACCACTGAGAGTGTCACTTGTCAGGTGACAACCACAGTGCAGCACCACTGAGAGTGTCACTTGTTAGTACCAACCACAGTAACAGCACCACTGAGAGTGTCACTTGGCAGGTGCAACCACAGTGCAGGCACCACTGAGTGTCACTTGTTAGGTACCAAACCACAGGAACGCACCACTGAGAGTGTCACTTTGTCAGGTGACAACCACAGTGCCAGCACCACTGAGAGTGTCACTTGTTAGGTACCAACCACAGTAACAGCACCACTGAGAGTGTCACTTGTCAGGTGACAACCACAGTGCCAGCACCACTGAGAGTGTCACTTGTTAGGTTACCAACCACAGTAAGCACCACTGAGAGTGTCTCTTGTCAGGTGCAACCACAGTGCAGGCACCACTAGAGTGTCACTTTAGGTCCAACCACAGTAACAGCACCACTGAGAGTGTCACTTGTCAGGTGACAACCACAGTGCCAGCACCACTGAGAGTGTCACTTGTTAGGTACCAACCACAGTAACAGCACCACTGAGAGTGTCACTTGTCAGGTGACAACCACAGTGCCAGCACCACTGAGAGTGTCACTTGTTAGGTACCAACCACAGTAACAGCACCACTGAGAGTGTCACTTGTCAGGTGTCAACCACAGTGCAGGCACCACTAAGAGTGTCACTTGTTAGGTACCAACCACAGTAACAGCACCACTGAGAGTGTCACTTGTCAGGTGACAACCACAGTGCCAGCACCACTGAGAGTGTCACTTGTTAGGTACCAACCACAGTAACAGCACCACTGAGAGTGTCACTTGTCAGGTGTCAACCACAGTGCAGGCACCACTAAGAGTGTCACTTGTTAGGTACCAACCACAGTAACAGCACCACTGAGAGTGTCACTTGTCAGGTGACACCACAGTGCAGCACCACTGAGAGTGTCACTTGTTAGGTACCAACCACAGTAACAGCACCACTGAGAGTGTCACTTGTCAGGTGACAACCACAGGGCCGGCACCACTAAGTGTCACTTGTCAGGTGCCAACCACAGTGCAGGCACCACTGAGAGTGTCACTTGCCAGGTGACAACCACAGGGCCGGCACCACTAAGTGTCACTTGTCAGGTGCCAACCACAGTGCAGGCACCACTGAGAGTGTCACTTGTCAGGTGCCAACCACAGGGCCGGCACCACTAAGTGTCACTTGTCAGGTGCCAACCACAGTGCAGGCACCACTGAGAGTGTCACTTGCAGGTGCCAACCACAGGCGGCCCACTAGTGTCACTTATCAGGTGCCAACCACAGTGCAGGCACCACTGAGAGTGTCACTTGTCCAGGTGCCAACCACAGGGCCGGCACCACTAAGTGTCACTTGTCAGGTGCCAACCACAGTGCAGGCACCACTGAGAGTGTCACTTGTCAGGTGCCAACCACAGTGCAGGCACCACTGAGAGTGTCACTTGTCAGGTGCCAATCACAGTGCAGGCACCACTGAGAGTGTCACTTGCCAGGTGCCAACCACAGTGCAGGCACCACTGAGAGTGTCACTTGTCAGGTGCCAACCACAGGGCCGGCACCACTAAGTGTCACTTGTCAGGTGCCAACCACAGTGCAGGCACCACTGAGAGTGTCACTTGTCAGGTACCAACCACAGTGCAGGCACCACTGAGAGTGTCACTTGTCAGGTGCCAACCACAGTGTAGGCACCACTGAGAGTGTCACTTGTCAGGAACCAACCACAGTGCAGGCACCACTGGGAGTGTCACTTGTCAGGTGTCAATCACAGGGCCGGCACCACTGAGTGTCACTTGTCAGGTGCCAACCACAGTGCAGGCACCACTGAAAATGTCACTTGTCAGGTGCCAACCACAGTGCCAGCACCACTGAGAGTGTGTGTCACTTGTCAGGTGCCAATCACAGTGGAGGCACCACTGAGAGTGTCATTTGCCAGGTGCCAACCACAGTGCCAGCACCACTGAGAGAGTCACTTGCCAGGTGCCAACCAGAGTGCCAGCACCACTGAGAGTGTCACTTGTCAGGTGTCAACCACATTGCAAGCACCACTGAGAGTATCACTTGTCAGGTGCCAACCACAGTGCAGGCACCACTGAGAGTGTCACTTGTCAGGTGCCAACCACAGTGCAGGCACCACTGAGAGTGTCACTTGTCAGGTGCCAACCTCAGGGCCGGCAACAGTGAGAGGGTCATTTGTCAGGTGGAAACCACAGTGCCAGCACCACCGAGAGTGTCACTTGTAGGTGCAATCACAGTGCAGGCACCACATGAGAGTGTCATTTGCCAGGTGCCAACCACGTGCAAACCACCACATGAGAGTGTCACTGTCAGGCTGTCAACCAGTGCAGGCCACTGAGAGTATCACTTGCAGTGACAACCACATGCAGGGCCCACTGAGAGTTCATTTCAGGTGCCAACACAGATCGGCAACAGTTGAGAGGTCACTTGCCAGTTGCCAAACACAGTGCCAGCACACTGATGGGTACTTCCAGGTGCCAACCATAGTGCCAGCACCACTGAGTGTCATGTCAGGTGCCAACACAGTGCATGCACATGAGAGTGTCACTTGGTACAGGTGCAACCACAGTGCATGCACCACTGAGGTGTCACTTCCGTGCAACCACAGTTGCAGCACCATTGATAGTGTCACTTGTAGGTGCAACCACAGTGCAGGCACCAATGAGAGCGACTTGCAGGTGTTCAAGACAGTGCGGCACCACGAGAGTGTATTTCAGGTGCAATCACAGTGCAGGCACCTGAGAGTGTCACTTCCACGCAACCACAGTGTAGGCACCACTGAAAGTGTCACTTGTCAGGTGCCGAAAAAAAACATGCAGGCACCATGAGAGTGTCATTGCAGGTGCACCACATGCAGGCCCACTGAGAGTCATTTGAAGTCCACCATGCAGGCCCACTGAGAGGGTCACTGCCAGGTGCCAACACAGTGCAGCAGCACTGAGAGGTCACTTGTCAGTGCCAACCAAGTGCAGGCACCATGAGAGTGTCACTGTCATGTGCCAAACAGCGCAGACACTGAGAGGGGTCATTGCCAGGTGCACCACAGTGCAGCACCACTGAGAGTGTCACTTGCCAGGTGCCAACCACAGTGCAGGCGCCACGAGTGTCACTTGCAGGTGCCAACACAGTGCAGGCCTCGAGTGTACTTGTCAGGTGCCAACCACAGTGCAGGCACCACTGAGAGTGTCCTTGCCAGGTGCAACCCAGTGCAGGCGCCATGAGTGTCACTTGTCAGGTGCCAACCACAGTGCAGGCACCACTGAGAGTGCACTGCCAGTGCCAACCACAGTGCAGCACCACTGAAAGGGGCCTTGTCAGGTGCCAAACCAGAGGCAGGCCCATAGAGTGTCACTTGTCAGGTGCCAACCACAGTACAGGCACCCTGAGAGGGTCACTTGCCAGGTGAACCCCCAGTGCAGGGACCACTTAGGTGTCCTTGTCAGGGGCCAACCCAGGCGGCACCATGAGAGTGCACCCGTAGGTACCAACCACAGTGCAGGACCAATGAGGCGTCACTTGTCCTGTGCCCAACACAGGCAGGGACCCCTGAGAGGTCATTGTCAGGGGCCAAACCCTAGTGCAGGCCCACTGAAGTGTCACTTGCCAGGTGCCAACCACAGTCAGGGACCACGAGAGTGTCACTTGCAGGTCCAACCACAAAGCAGGGACCCCGAAATTTTTACTTGCCAGGTGCCAACCACAATGCAGGCCCATGAAAGTGTCATTGGGTGCCAAACAAGTGCAGGCACCCTGAAGTGTCACTTTTCGGTGCCAACCAAGTGCGCACCACTGAGAGTGTCTCTTAAAAACCCCCAAAACCCTCCAAGGTTCTGCTGACTTCAATAACACCCAAACTCGGGGGAATTTCTTGTAGTGAGAGAGAGTAAAAAATCCACTCAACAAGAAAACGTACATTACGAAAGTATTAGAAATTCAATGCAAATGATTTGGTGATGAAAATTATTTTAAAAATCGACAATTGTGAAAAGACACTTTTGCAAATTTTGGGAATTTTTTTTCGAGGGAAACGTTTGCCGACCAGTGAGTTTCAGTCCAATACAGAAAATAACGAGAAAAATAGGAGGCTATGGGAATGAGTCCCTCCGCCTGGAATCGATTCCAGTGGAGGGACTGATTACCTCATACTTCTCATTTTCCACTGTTATTCTCTGTATTGGACTGAAGACACCACTGGCTGGGGAAACGTTTCCTCAGTAAAGATTAACAAAATTTGTACAGTGTCGCTCTTCAACAAATGTATTTAAAAGAATCAAAGTCTTAAGATCGAAACTTTTCAATAAAAACGTCACAGAGTATGTAATTCGTGACCATTTACCTCTGAACATTGTTTCTAGTCTTGTTCCTGAAAAAAAAAACATCAAATATGTTGACATCAGGTCCACTGGGATCTTTTAATCTTCTTCCCTGAGATGCATCAGTCTAATTCACTGTACTGAAATGGTTTGTCTGCAGGTAAATTGACAAATCCTAATATTACTTGCTTAAATCACTGTATGTTTTTCTAGATATTAGATTTAACGATCGTAGACGCTAGAAGACAGCGGTACGAGGCTCCTCGACGACTGTGTCTCAGTCAGATGCGTTCCAGTCATTTGCGTCCTACTATATATAACAAACCCCGATGCTATATATGCTACTGAACTATTTATAAACAACCCCCCAACCTAACCTAACATAATATTTACGATATAATTACAGGAATATGTAAAATTATATTTTTTTATGAAATATACAAATATTGGTATGGAAAAGTTCAGGACACAAAGGTATAAAAATAAAAAAATGACATCTAATATGAAATATACATAAACTGGGATGCAAATGTTCAGGACGCCAATGACCGGGATGTATTTGACCGGGACACAGTTGTCCAGGACGTAGTTGTCCTGTCAAAAGCTATTATGATTCTTGAACTTATTCACTGGGATACTTCTCCACTCAGTGATTATATTCAACAGTTAGTATCCTGTAGCGGACTATCATGATTTACACTTGGTAGTCTACAGTGGAACTATCATGATTTACACTTGGCAGTCTACAGTGGAGCTATCATGATTTACACTTGGTAGTCTACAGTGGAACTATCATGATTTACACTTGGTAGTCTACAGTGGAACTATCATGATTTACACTTGGTAGTCTACAGTGGAACTATCATGATTTACACTTGGTAGTCTACAGTGGGAACTATCATGATTTACACTTGGCAGTCTACAGTGGAACTATCATGATTTACACTTGGTAGTCTACAGTGGAACTATCATGATTTACACTTGGTAGTCTACAGTGGCAACTATCATGATTTACACTTGGTAGTCTACAGTGGAACTATCATGATTTACACTTGGTAGTCTACAGTGACTATCATGATTTACACTTGGTACTCTACAGTGGAACTATCATGATTTACACTTGGTAGTCTACAGTGGAACTATCATGATTTACACTTGGTAGTCTACAGTGGAACTATCATGATTTACACTTGGTAGTCTACAGTGGAACTATCATGATTTACACTTGGTAGTCTACAGTGCAACTATCATGATTTACACTTGGTAGTCTACAGTGGAACTATCATGATTTACACTTGGTAGTCTACAGTGGAACTATCATGATTTACACTTGGTATCCTGCAGGGTATCTATTATACTATACACTTGGTATCCTGCAGGGTAACTGTTACCTAGTGCTCGTGGTATCCAGCAGGGACACTCACCTTGCGGAGGCCTGACGCAGATGAAGGAACCTGAGTAACAGAAGCACTCGCCGCGGGAGGCCTGGTAGGCCGGAGCGGCGTGTGTGTAGACAGCATAACCCGTCTCGCAGGGGCGTGCCTCCACGCACTCCAGCACGCTACACGCCAACTTCTGCTCGGCGTGACACAAACACAGCTCAGAGCACTCCTCGTCTTTGTAGAAGCGCTTGCCCCATCCTTCCTCGATGTAGATGGTGTCGTTGTTGGTGTGGCGCTTCTCACAGTACTCTGTTGGAATAACAGAGCTCTGTTGCAGTAACTAGTGTTATAACACAGGTCTGCTTTGGTGGTGGTGGAACTTTAAATGTTTACTTTTTTATAATGAGTAGTAGATTCTCTAGCTGAGTTGGTAGGTTCTCTAATTTAATAATTCTAGATAGGGACGTTAGTAGACAAATATTTTTTTATAAGTGGTTACTGTACACTTCTTGGAAGACATACATAGAGTGAGCTGTCTTCACTAAAGACATATAGAAGGTGAGTTATTCTCACTGAAGACATATACAAGGTAAGTTATTCTCACTGAAGAAATATATAAGGTGAGTTATTCTCAGTGAGGATATATACAAGGTGAGTTATTCTCACTGAAGACATATACAAGGTGAGTAATTCTCACTGAAGAAATATATAAGGTGAGTTATTCTCAGTGAGGACACATACAAGGTGAGTTATTCGCACTGAAGACATATACAAGGTGAGTTATTCTCACTGAAGAAATATATAAGGTGAGTTATTCTCAGTGAGAGACATATACAAGGTGAGTTATTCTCACTGAAGACATATACAAGGTGAGTTATTCTCACTGAAGACATATACAAGGTGAGTAATTCTCACTGAAGACATGTACAAGGTGAGTTATTCTCACTGAAGACATGTACAAGGTGAGTTATTCTCACTGAAGACATATCCAAAGTGAGTTATTCTCACTGAAGCCATATACAAGGTGACTTATTCTCACTGAAGATATATACAAGGTGAGTTATTCTCAGTGAAGACATATACAAGGTGAGTTATTCTCACTGAAGACATATACAAGGTGAGTTACTCTCACTGAAGACATATATAAGGTGAGTTATTCTCACTGAAGACATGTACAAGGTGAGTTATTCTCACTGAAGACATATCCAAAGTGAGTTATTCTCACTAAGATATATACAAGGTGAGTTATTCTCAGTGAAGACATATACAAGGTGAGTTATTCTCGCTGAAGACATATATAAGGTGAGTTATTCTCACTAAGATATATACAAGGTGAGTTATTCTCAGTGAAGACATATACAAGGTGAGTTATTCTCACTGAAGACACATACAAGGTGAGTTATTCGCACTGAAGACATATACAAGGTGAGTTATTCTCACTGAAGAAATATATAAGGTGAGTTATTCTCAGTGAGGACATATACAAGGTGAGTTATTCTCACTGAAGACATATACAAGGTGAGTTATTCTCACTGAAGACATATACAAGGTGAGTTATTCTCACTGAAGACATGTACAAGGTGAGTTATTCTCACTGAAGACATGTACAAGGTGAGTTATTCTCACTGAAGACATATCCAAAGTGAGTTATTCTCACTGAAGCCATATACAAGGTGAGTTATTCTCACTGAAGATATATACAAGGTGAGTTATTCTCAGTGAAGACATATACAAGGTGAGTTATTCTCACTGAAGACATATACAAGGTGAGTTACTCTCACTGAAGACATATATAAGGTGAGTTATTCTCACTGAAGACATGTACAAGGTGAGTTATTCTCACTGAAGACATATCCAAAGTGAGTTATTCTCACTGAAGACATATACAAGGTGAGTTATTCTCATTAAGATATATACAAGGTGAGTTATTCTCAGTGAAGACATATACAAGGTGAGTTATTCTCGCTGAAGTCATATATAAGGTGAGTTATTCTCACTAAGATATATACAAGGTGAGTTATTCTCAGTGAATACATATACAAGGTGAGTTATTCTCATTGAAGACATATATAAGGTGAGTTATTCTCACTGAAGACATGTACAAGGTGAGTTATTCTCACTGAAGACATATCCAAAGTGAGTTATTCTCACTGAAGACATGTACAAGGTGAGTTATTCTCACTGAAGATATATACAAGGGGAGTTATTCTCAGTGAAGACATATACAAGGTGAGTTATTCTCAGTGAAGACATATACAAGGTGAGTTATTCTCACTGAAGACATATACATGGTGAGTTATTCTCACTGAAGACATATACAAGGAGAGTTATTCTCACTGAAGACATATACAAGGCGAGTTATTCTCACTGAAGACATATACAAGGTGAGTTATTCTCACTGAAGACATATACAAGGAGAGTTATTCTCACTGAAGACATATACAAGGTGAATTATTCTCACTGAAGACATATACAAGGTGAGTTATTCTCACTGAAGACATATACAAGGTGAGTTATTCTCACTGAAGACATGTACAAGGTGAGTTATTCTCACTGAAGACATATACAAGGTGAGTTATTCTCACTGAAGACATGTACAAGGTGAGTTATTCTCACTGAAGATATATACAAGGTGAGTTATTCTCAGCGAAGACATATACAAGGTGAGTTATTCTCAGTGAAGACATATACAAGGTGAGTTGTTCTCACTGAAGACATATACAAGGTGAGTTATTCTCAGTGAAGACATATACAAGGTGAGTTATTCTCACTGAAGACATATACAAGGTGAGTTATTCTCACTGAAGACATACACAAGGTGAGTTATTCTCACTGAAGACATATACAAGGTGAGTTATTCTCACTGAAGACATATACAAGGTGAGTTATTCTCACTGAAGACATAAACAATGTGAGTTATTCTCACTGAAGACATATACAAGGTGAATTATTCTCATTGAAGACATATACAAGGTGAGTTATTCTCACTGAAGACATATATAAGGTGAGTTATTCTCACTGAAGACATATACAAGGTGATTTATTCTCACTGAAGATATATACAAGGTGAGTTATTCTCAGTGAAGACATATACAAGGTGAGTTATTCTCACTGAAGACATATACAAAATGAGTTATTCTCACTGAAGACATATACAAGGTGAGTTATTCTCAGTGAAGACATATACAAGGTGAGTTATTCTCACTAAAGATGTATACAAGGTGAGTTATTCTCAGTGAAGACATATACAAGGTGAGTTATTCTCAGTGAAGACATATACAAGGTGAGTTGTTCTCACTGAAGACATATACAAGGTGAGTTATTCTCACTGAAGACATATACAAGGTGAGTTATTCTCACTGAAGACATATACAAGGTGAGTTATTCTCACTGAAGACATATACAAGGTGAGTTATTCTCACTGAAGACATATACAAGGTGAGTTATTCTCAGTGAGGACATATACAAGGTGAGTTATTCTCACTGAAGACATATACAAGATGAGTTATTCTCAGTGAAGACATATACAAGGTGAGTTATTCTCAGTGGAGACATATACAAGGTGAGTTATTCTCACTGAAGACATATGCAAGGTGAGTTATTCTCAGTGAGGAGTAATCTCATTTTTATCTGAAACTTGAATCTGAAAAACATTCCTGCTAAAATTCGTGTTTAAAACTTCATGTACACAAAGATAAATGGGATAAAACAAAAGATAGTTGAATCATTAGGTTTAAAAGACACATATGCGGCAATTAAGATACCTTATTAAGAATGGATAATGTGTTTTTCTTACGTAGGTGTCTGTGGTAATCACCATTTCCAACATCAGTAGGCTTAATTAAGAGACACAACTCAACTGCACTTTAATCCTTACTGCAGGAATTAGAATACTTTCACTGTGTATTCACTCAAACACTCACCTCTCAGTCAACATACACCTCTCAGTCAACATATGCACACATACCTCTCAGTGATCATGCACCTCTCAGTCAACATACACACCACACACACACACACACACACCTCAGTCATCACACAACTCTCAGTCAACATACACCTCTCAGTCAACATACACCTCTCAGTCAACATACACCTCTCAGTCAACATACACCTCTCAGTCAACATATGCATACATACCTCTCAGTGATCATGCACCTCTCAGTCAACATACACACACACACACACACACACACACCTCAGTCATCACACAACTCTCAGTCAACATACACCTCTCAGTCAACATACACCTCTCAGTCAACATACACCTCTCAGTCAACATACACCTCTCAGTCAACACACATCTCAGTCAACATACACCTCTCAGTCAACAAAACCACACACACACACACACACATCTCAGTCAACATACACACACATACACACCTCTCAGTCAACATACACCTCACAGTCAACATACACCTCTCAGTCAACACACATCTCTCAGTCAACATACACCTCTCAGTCAACATACACACACACACACACACACATCTCAGTCAACATACACACACATACACACCTCTCAGTCAACATACACCTCTCAGTCAACACACATCTCTCAGTCAACATACACCTCTCAGTCAACACACACATCTCAGTCAACACACATCTCTCAGTCAACATACACCTATCAGTAAAACATACACACACACACACACACACATCTCAGTCAACATACACACACATACACACCTCTCAGTCAACACACATCTCTCAGTCAACACACATCTCTCAGTCAACACACATCTCTCAGTCAACATACACCTCTCAGTCAACACGCACATCTCAGTCAACATACACCTCTCAGTCAACATACAACTCTCAGTCAACATACAACTCTCAGTCAACATACAACTCTCAGTCAACATACAACTCTCAGTCAACATACACCTCTCAGTCAACACACATCTCTCAGTCAACATACACCTCTCAGTCAACACGCACATCTCAGTCAACATACAACTCTCAGTCAACATACAACTCTCAGTCAACATACAACTCTCAGTCAACTTTACAACTCTCAGTCAACATACACCTCTCAGTCAACACGCACATCTCAGTCAACATACAAACTCTCAGTCAACATACAACTCTCAGTCAACATACACCTCTCAGTCAACACGCACATCTCAGTCAACATACAACTCTCAGTCAACATACAACTCTCAGTCAACATACACCTCTCAGTCAACACGCACATCTCAGTCAACATACAACTCTCAGTCAACATACAACTCTCAGTCAACATACAACTCTCAGTCAAATACAACTCTCAGTCAACATACACCTCTCAGTCAACACGCACATCTCAGTCAACATACAACTCTCAGTCAACATACAACTCTCAGTCAACATACAACTCTCAGTCAACATACAACTCTCAGTCAACATACACCTCTCAGTCAACATACAACTCTCAGTCAACATACAACTCTCAGTCAACATACACCTCTCAGTCAACATACAACTCTCAGTCAACATACACCTCTCAGTCAACATACACCTCTCAGTCAACATACACCTCTCAGTCAACATACACCTCTCAGTCAACATACACCTCTCAGTCAACATACACCTCTCAGTCAACATACACCTCTCAGTCAACATACACCTCTCAGTCAACATACATACACACACACCTCTCAGTCAACATATACACACATACCTCTCTCAGCCAACATTAACGCACCTCTCAGTCAACACACGCACACACACACACGAACCTTCAATACTAGTTATGCCAAGCCCACGATGACACTCTTCAGGTCACTTGTTCTATCTAGGCTGGAATATTGCTGCACACTAACAGCACCTTTCAGGGCAGGTGAAATTGCTGACCTAGAAAATGTACAAAGTACCTTCACGTCACACATAACTGCGATAAAACACCTCAATCACTGGGAACACTTGAAGTTTCTCAACCTGTACTCCCTAGAACGCAGAAGGAGAGATACACGATTATATACACTTGCAAAATCCTAGAGGGACTAGTACCAAACTTGCACACGAAAATCACTCCCTATGAAAGCAAAAGACTTGGCAGACGATGCAACATCCCCCCAATGAAAAGCAGGGGTGTCACTAGCACGATAAGAGACAACACAGTAAGTGTCCGGGGCCGAAGATTGTTCAACTACCTCCCAGCATACATAAGAGGGATTACCAATAGACCCCTGGCTGTCTTCAAGCAGGCACTGGACAGGCACCTAAAATCAACACCTGATCAGCCGGGCTGTAGTTCGTACGTCGGGTTGAGTGCGGCTAACAGTAACAGCCTGGTAGATCAGGCCCTGATTCACCATGAGGCCTGGTCACAGACCGGGCCGCGGGGGCATTGACCCCCGGAACCCTTTCCAGGTATACACACACACCACACACACACACACGCACACACACACATACATACACACACACACACACACACATACACGCACACACACACATACACACACATACACACACACACACACACACACACACACACACACACACACACACATACACACACACACACACACACACACACACACACACATACACGCACACACACACATACACACACACATACACACACACAGACACACACACATACACGCACACACACGCATACACACACATACACACACAGACGCTATTAATAAAAAGTTAATTAGGAAAAAAATATGAATCGTTTATCTTTGGGCATGGGAGGCAGTCAGGTTTGATCCGAGGAAGAGGAAGTAGCTGTAATTAAGTGGATCAAGAGCAATTCAGCAGGTAACAGGTACTAATTATTAGTACCTTTTACCTGTAATTAATACATTACTGATATATCTTGTTGATTACATAAAATCACGAAGGTTATCAAAGAACTAGATAACGTAGGCTGGTTTAGAACTTACTGGGTGGGAGTGTGGTAGTTGGGATGGTGGTAGTTGTGGTGGGCGGCGGTGGGCGTGGGTATGAGTCGGTGTATGAAGGCGAGTATTGGGTGGTGGTATAGGGTGGATGGATCACCACCTCTGGCCACATCCTGTGGTTACCACCACTCTGGACAGGCTCGAAGACAACACCAGTGGTGACGCTGGGAGTGTACACGATGTTGGCAGTAGTAGTGATCACTTCCCCTGGTCCCAGCGCTGCCAACATCTCACGGTGGTAGTCCGTCTGAGACTCAACTGCAAGCAAGCAAGCAAGTAAGCAAGTAAGTAAGCAAGGCTTAGTTACCAGGTTGAACTTCAAGACGCACTACTGAAGGTGGGTCATTAAGCCTGCAAATTACTACAACCCTGACCTTAAAATATTTTAATTAATAATGAATACTAAAGTATATATATATATATATATATATATATATATATATATATATATATATATATATATATATATATATATATATATATATATATATATATATATATATATATATATATATATATATATATATATATATATATATATATATATAATATATATATATATATATATATATATATAATATATATATATATATATATATATAACACCCTACGATATATACATTTCTTGGTGTGTACATATTGAGATATACACCACCCAGTATTTACCTTGTGCTGTGCCAGGGTCGGTGTGAGAGCACAACACTGCCATACTTACACTCTAGTGTATACAAACACACTCCACGTAGATACATTTATAGCTAGATTTCATACTTTATTGTAATAATGTTAATATCAATTGAGCAGCAACATCTTACGAATGTATCTTAGCATCGACCTGAACCTTCAAGGCTTGTATGCCTTAGTAAGAGGAAGGTTGGGATTATTATTGGTTAACGTAGGTCAGTGTTTAACAATTTCATTATCAATTTTTGGGCGGTGGTATCATTTAGAGTCTCCTAGAGCATTAATAAATAGGTTAAGTTACACCAAAACTCATTATTATGAGAAAGAAAGTCACAATACCGTGACTGAAATAATTCACATCTAGCTCACAGACTGAAGAGGAAAGTAGACATTTGATTTCGTTCTTAACTATTATTAAATAACCTGATAATGGTCTTGATAATGGTCCTAATATTGGTCTTGATAATGGTCCTAATATTGGTCTTGATAATGGTCTTGATAATGATCCTGATGTTGGTCTTGATAATGGTCCTAATATTGGTCTTGATAATGGTCTTGATAATGATCCTGATATTGGTCTTGATAATGGCCCTAATATTGATCTTGATAATGGTCCTGATACTGGCCATGATAATGGTCCTTACAGTGGACTTGTTATTGGTCTTGATAATGGTCCTGATACTTGTCATGATAATCGTCCTGATAATGGTCCTTATAGTGGTCTTGATATTGGTCTTGATAATGGCCCTAATATTGGTCTTGATAATGGTCCTAATATTGGTCTTGGTAATGGTGTTTATAATGATCCTGATGTTGGTCTTGATAATGGCCCTAATATTGATCTTGATAATGGTCCTGATACTGGTCATGATAATGGTCCTTACAGTGGACTTGTTATTGGTCTTGATAATGGTCCTGATACTTGTCATGATAATAATGATGATAATGGTCCTTATAGTGGTCTTGACATTGGTCTTGATAATGGCCCTAATACTGATCTTGATAATGATCATAACATTGGTCTTGAAAATTAATGAACTTGATAACAGTCACGACGATAATTACACAAGATGACCCATAATGTCGGTCAGTTTCCTCTCAATATTGTCTGACCCATTATACGCTACGCGCTGAATTAACATTTAAAGTACATTTTGTCCTTCCTAATGATTTGTTTTTCATCATGAACATCTTAAGATAATCTTTTAAAACTTGTTTTGTAAATGTGTAAAAAAATAAATGTGTAAAAATATCCATAAGAAAGAAATGACCTTAACGTTGGAGCGAGATGGTACATAGCAGACAATAGTTGAAACATACACACACACATGCAACGTTTCGCCTGTAATACAGCCTCTAAAAAAGCCTGTATAATAGACTGTAAAACAGCCTGTACAAGACTGTAAAACAGCCTGTACAAGACTGTAAAACAGCCTGTACAGCAGACTACAAAACAGCCTGTACAGCAGACTACAAAACAGCCTGTACAAAAGCCTACAAAACAGCCTGTACAAAAGACTACAAAACAGCCTGTACAAAAGACTACAAAACAGCCTGTACAAAAGACTACAAAACAGCCTGTACAAAGACTACAAAACAGCCTGTACAAAAAACTACAAACAGCCTGTACAAAAGACTACAAAACAGCCTGTACAAAAGACTACAAAACAGCCTGTACAAAAGACTACAAAACAGCCTGTACAAAAGACTACAAAACAGCCTGTACAAAAGACTACAAAATAGCCTGTACAAAAGACTACAAAACAGCCTGTACAAAAGCCTACAAAACAGCCTGTACAAAAGCCTACAAAACAGCCTGTACAAAAGACTACAAAACAGCCTGTACAAAAGACTACAAAACAGCCTGTACAAAAGACTACAAAACAGCCTGTACAAAAGACTACAAAACAGCCTGTACAAAAGACTACAAAACAGCCTGTACAAAAGACTACAAAACAGCCTGTACAAAAGACTACAAAACAGCCTGTACAAAAGACTACAAAACAGCCTGTACAAAAGACTACAAAACAGCCTGTACAGCAGACTACAAAACAGCCTGTACAAGACTATAAAACAGCCTGTACAAAAGACTACAAAACAGCCTGTACAAAAGACTACAAAACAGCCTGTACAAGACTACAAAACAGCCTGTACAAGACTACAAAATAGCCTGTACAAGACTACAAAACAGCCTGTACAAGACTACAAAACAGCCTGTACAAGACTACAACAGCTGTACAAAAGACTACAAAACAGCCTGTACAAGACTACAAAACAGCCTGTACAAGACTACAAAACAGCCTGTACAAGACTACAAAACAGCCTGTACAACAGACTATAAAACAGCCTGTACAAAAGACTACAAAACAGCCTGTACAAGACTACAAAATAGCCTGTACAAGACTACAAAACAGCCTGTTTCAAGTCAATTATTAAAAAAAATCTTAGTATAAGGACTAAGCGTTGTTTTAACACTAGTGATTCCACTTATGTCTAGTTCAAGCTTAAATTTAAAATATATTATTTTTCTAAATTTTTTTGATCTCACTTTACATGAGCAATGAGGTAAGATTAGGCAATTTAAATTCTCTTACAGATTCTGTTTAGAGTTCAACTATCATCTACTTTATGGAAATCTCATACATTGTTCAGACTGGAAATATATACAAATAATCATTATATTTAGTTAATTTTTGCTGATGTTTTACATAGAGTATCAAATAATGTTTGAACGTCTCTATAAACTTAAGTGGACGCTTTTTATCTTCACAAATCTAATGCGGATGTATCAGACTGGAAAGAAACATTGGAGGTAACCACGGAGGACGTGTTTTTTTTCGTAATCTACAATAATTATTACTTTAAGTAAAGCTGTCTGAAACTCGTGTAGGTCCATCGACTCCTTGATGCGTCAGGACAGTGTCACCAGGTGACACCAACTTACAGTGGAGTTCTTCCATCTCCACTACACCCGTCTCTGATCTCTGCGTCCTGGTCTCTGTAGTGCATTCATAAAGCCGCTGGTGGGCAAAACGTATTCTCGTTAAAAAAAAAAAATCCTAACGTTATATGTTTCTTAATTACACACTGTCGGAAGAATACGTTTTCTGATACCTAGGATCAAAGAGGAAGAGTACATGTGCCAAACTTGATTGTTTTCTTTCCCCACTTCCTAGTGTCCCAGCTCAGGCGAAATAAAGAACAAAAAGGCACAATACCGTGACTGGAACAATACACAAATAACCCGCACGTAGAAGAGAAAAGCTTATGACGACGTTTCGGTCCGACTTGGACCATATATAAAGTCACACTAACACACGACGGTGAGGGAGCCAGTATATATACTGGCTCCCTCACCGATGTGTCTTAGTGTGATTTGTAAATGGTCCAAGTCGGACTAAAACGTCGTCATAAGCTTTTCTCTTCTATGTGCGGGTTATTTGTGTATCTGGCGAAATAATTCATAAAAACATAACTATGTAAAAGCACTGCAGCAGGTCTACTGGCACATACCAAGCTGGTCACACTGACTTTACTGGGTTATCTTAGGTTAAATATACAAGTGTCAATAATGTACGGTAAGCCTACAACCTATTTGTACCCTCGGAACCACTGTGCAAATTTATACCACTCTTTGTAAATTTCTTGAATAAATCTTATCTTACATAATGCATACAACTCATCTAGTGTGGTGGAATATGTTAGGGAAACAAAGCAATTAGCATACAGAATAGGTCCGGCGCACATTACAGCTGTGCCTTTCTTGAACCAAAAAAAAAAAATTCTCTCTTTCCCTCAGGCAACATGTGGCACTTGACAGCATGCGTTTAAACATTTGCTCACCAACACAGGGGTTGAACCACAGGATTCTCTGCCAGTCCATGCAAGTGTAGGTCTCCCTGGGGTCAGAGGCGGCGCAGGTACAGAGGCTGCGCAGCTGCGTGCCCAGGATGCCCAGCACTGCTCGCCGACACTCTGCAGTGGAGCCTGCGCACCTGCGCGTATCGCTGTCCACTGCACATGCCTGCTCGTAGAACTCAAGTCTGTGTCTGGTGGAGCAGAGCAACAGCTTCAGCAGGTTGCTGATGGTCTTGTACACTCATAAGAATATTGTAATTAAGGTTCGCAGCATACAAAAATATACAAGACTTGCAGGAATTATATGATGATAATTTATAGAGGTTATAATACCAGACTGTTACAACAGACAAAGATAAAGTTGATTGACATAATGGAATATCAACTAATTGTGTTGAGATTGACTGTCTTCATGGTAGTATGTTCACACATAAGCGCACTTATATTGTCAACACACTCTTTACAATATATTTTAAAAGTGTTATAAAAGTGCATTATAATCAGCGCAATCTGTTATGTTCACTGGTGCAGTTGTGTCATTCTGACCAGGAAATTGTGGATGTGGATGGTTTAGCAGACAGATGTAGAAGAGAGGGAATAGGGTGTAGGTAGACGGTGGAGAGGAAAACGATAGAAGTGCAGTTGGTGTAGTTGTGTTGATTAATAATGGGGAAAAGGATAGGTAGCTCCAGGAAAAGGGAAGAAATATGGAAGCAAATTAAGTCAGAGTTGAAGAGAGGTATGGTCAGCAAGACTGGCCAGCAAGACTGGCCAGCAAGACTGGCCAGCAAGACTGGTCAGCAAGGAGGCCAAGCCAGGCTGAGGGACAAGGACCTACCTGCATCCATTTTCCTCTTTGCAGGCTGCTGCCAGACGGTTACACAACATGGGGATGGGACCTGCTGTCTTGCGTGCGCACGATGGGTGCAACTTCTCCTGCGCCGTCAGACACTCGTTGGCCGTCACGCTGCTCTTCCTGTAAGCAGTCACAGATGAAACAGAACTGGGCATCAGTGCTTTGATGTGTGTGTGTGTGTGTGTGTGTGTGTGTGTGTGTGTGTGTAAGTGGGGGGGATATGATACATGCGCCCATGTACAATCTGCAGCTACCCACACAGACCAATGCTCGTAGTATCTGGTCTTCAGCGTTCATTTACAAAAAAAAAAAAAAAAAAAAAAATAATAATAATTATTGTATCATTTACGACGTCTTCTTTAATGTTATTCAAGTGTTCTGCCACATGTGGCTTCTTGTTCTCGCTTCTTAATGGCGACAAGATATTTTCATATTTTGTTTTCCAGGAGGATCAAACATGTAGTTCACAGATCTCTTTACAGTTTATCAACTAACCAGAGGAAACTTTTAAGTGCCTTAGGTCGTGTTTCTGAGTTCGATTCTGTAGCATGTCTCTGGATTTTATTTTATCTTACGCACAAGTTTTCTAGGTACAGCCAACACACCACAGCTGCACATTGTAAGTTTGGCCTAATATACATGTGAAGTGCATTTTAAGCATTTACTCATCCTTATGTCCTTATAAGTGAACATTTATGTGTTCTTCTTAACACTATATTTACTCGACGATGACTCACAAATTCCTATTTTTATGATGCTTTCAATATTTTGTCACACAGTCTACGTAGTGGAACCTGTTATCACTTTCTCCCATTTCCATTACATTATATTTATTTTCATTCGTCTCCATCATTCATTTATTACTCCATTTGCTCAATGTATCCGAGTTTGTAAGAATTTATAATAACGTTCATTACACATTTCACATATGATCTTTGCATCATCTAAACATATATACATTACTATTTCTTCTTACAAGTCATCATTTATAGAAATTAAAAACATAATCGAGGAAAGAAATGCTTCAAGTAGGACCCGGCTGCTGACATTTCCTCACGAGGGCATTTTTTCCTTTTATTTCACATTTTCCCATCAGAGAGCCATTCATCCTCTGTAATAATTTGCTCTTTTTTTCGCCGTGTTTGTATTTTTAGATTTCTTTTAAGGGGGGTTTTAGAATGAATTAAAAATGAAATTAAAGTCATTTAACATTTTAAAAAAATCTTAGCACAAAGTTAATATAAATTTTTGGGGACAGTAATTGTTGAATAACTTGATTATTGCATTTCTGGAAATACAAAACAATGGCGCCCTACAGGGAAATAGAAAGTTCAGCTTCATAACAAAGTAAAGGAAAATTCATGACTGGAACAAATACAAATTACCTCACATAAAAGAAAGAATTATGTAAGTTCCGGTCCGACTTCCCCCACCTAGTTACACCCTTTACGTGTGTATTACATGTAACCTGTACTAGTGTTACTTCCTAGTACACCTGTAATAAGTGCACTACCTTTACACCCGTGACTAGTGTGTTACTTACCAGTTAAATGCGACTAGGGGTATTACCCAGCAACCTGTGTTTGTGTCTACTTCCTAGCAACCTGCACTTGTGTGCTACTTACCTAGCACCCTATTGTGTACTTTCCTAGTCACACCCCGTCATGGGTTTTAATTACCCTGCGACAGTGTGCTATTACCCAGTCACCCGTGACTGTGGTTCTTACCTATACACCTCATATGTGCTACTTCTGTCACAAACCCGCGACTATGTCTATTACCTACACACCTTGATAGTGTGTACTTACCCAGTTTCACCCGCGATAGTGTGCTACTTTCCTATCAACCTGTATATGTGCTACTTCCTATTACACCCGGACATATCCTTTTTAGTCAACTGCGATAGTGAGTATTAGCAGTTTCTTCCCTTCGAATAATTTTAAAACTTTACTTACTTTTTTCCCGCAGATTTAAAACAATTACTGTCAGTGAACAGCATTTGTTTACCGATTTTTTTTAAAATCACAAAATGTACGTTATTACCGACGAGAGTTTACCTTTTTTTGTGAGAAAGCAGTCACAGGGGACACTGGACAGCTTAAATATCTGAGATTTTTTAAACCCGTTTGGTGGTCTACTCTTTGTGTGGTGCTAGTGCTTTTTTGTGTGCTACCTCTTTTGGGGGTGCTACTGCCTTGTGTGGTGCTATGCTTTGTGTGGGCACGTCTTGTGGGTGCTACTGTCTTTTGGGGGTGCTATCTTTTTTGTGGGGCTATGCTTGTTGGTGTACTGCCTTTTGTGGTGCTAGTGTTTTGTTGGTGCGTGCTCTTTTTTGGGGCTTCTTTTTGTGGTGCTAGTGCTTTTTTGGTTAGTCTCTTGGTGGTGCTAGCCTTGTGTGGTGCTACGCCTTTTTTTGGGGCTATTTTTTGGGTTTTGCTAGGCTCTTTTGGGGGTGACTGTCTTGTGGGTGCTAGGCTTTTTTTTGGGGCAGTGCCTTGTGTGGTCTATGCCTTGTGTTTGGGGCTTGTGCTTTGTGTGGTGCTCTGTCTTGTGTGATGCTGGTGCTATTGTGGGTGCTACTGTCTTTGTGGTCTAGTGCTCTTGTGGGTTTATAGTGCTCTTTTGTGGGGATGCTTTTGGGTGCTTGCTATTGTTGTCTACTGCTCTTTGTGGGCTAGTGCTTTTTGGTGGTCTTGCTCTTGTGTGGTCCCCTGCTCTTGTGTGGGCTAGTGCTTTTTTGTTGCTACTGTTTGTGTGGGCTACTGTCTTGTGTGTGCTAGTGCTTTTTGTGGTGCTACTGTCTTGGTGTGAAATGCATTTTGTGGTCCCACTGCTTTGTGTGGGCCTATGCCTTTTTGTGGTCAGTGCTTTTGTGTGTGCTAATGCTATTGTGTGATGCTAGTGTTTTTTGTGCTAATGCTCTTGTGTGGTGCACTGCACTTTTTGTGTATGCTCTTGTGTGGTGTATGCCTTTGTGGTGTACTGCCCTTTTGTGTGCTACGTTTTGTGTGGTGTACTGCTCTTTTGTTGTACGCTTTTGTGGGTGTCAGTGTCTTGTGTGGCTACTGCCCTTTTGGGGGTGTCAGTGTCTTGTGTGGTTTATGCCCTGTTTGTGTGGTGTACTGTCTTGGTGGGGGTACGTATTGGTGTGCTATGTTTTGTGTGGGCATGTTTTTTGTGTGGTTTTTAATCCCCTTGGTAGTGCTAAAGTTTTGGTGGTGTTTTGTTTGTGTGGGATAATGCCCTTTTGTTGAGTGGTTTCTTTCCTTTGGTTTGGGTACTGTTTTTGTGCGGTGATTCTTTTTTTGGTGTAATGCCTTTGGTTTAACTGCCCTTTTTTGTGTGGGTTTATTTTTGGGTTTGTGGGGTATCTCTTGGTGGTTTACTGTTCTTGTGTTGTGTTGGGGTAGTGCTCTTTTGGGTTTTAGCACTTGTTTTGTGTGGTGCTAGGCCTTTTTTTTGATTCATGCTCTTTATTTGTGGTTTATGCTTTAGTTGGTGGTGTTAATCCTTGGTTTTTACTCTTTGTTTTGGGTGCAGGCTTGTGGGTTTTATGCTCTTGAGTTTTGTGGTGTAGGCTCTTGGGGTTTATGCTCTTGTGTTGTGTGGTGCTATGCTAGTTTGGTTCTACGTTCTTGTGTTGTGTGGGGAGTGTTTGTTTGGTGGTGTATGCATTGGGGTTCTTTTGCCTTGTTTTTTGTGGTTTCTGGGTTATTTTGGGGGTTGTGGGTGTATGCTTGTGGGTTTATGCTCTGTGTTTGTGGTCTAGTGTTTTTGTGGTTTTACTGCTCTTGTTTTGTGGTTCTTTGTTTTTTGTGTTTTGTGGGTAGTGTCTTGTGTGGTTTTATGTTTTGTGTTGTGTGGGGCTAGTCTTTGTGTGGTTCTACCTCTGGCTGTGGGTTTTTGCTCTGAGTTTGGGGGTTTTATGTTCTTGTGTTATGTGGGGGCGTGCTCTTTTGTGGTGCTAGTGCCTTCGTCGGTGCTTTGTTTGTTGGGGTAGTGCTCTTGTGTGGGCTAGTGCTCTTTGTTTGGGGTAGTGCTCTTTTGTAGGTGGGGTATGTCTTGTGTTGTGGGTGTATGTCTTTTGTTTGGGTAGTGTCGTGTAGTGTGGTCTAGTGCCCGTGTTGTTTGGGGTTTTGCTCTTGTGTGTGCTAGTGCCCTTTTTGTGTGGGCTAGTGCTTTGTGTTTGGGTGTAGTGCTCTTGTTAGTGTGGTGTTAGCGTCTTGTTTGGTGCTAGTGCTCTTTGTTGTGTGGGGCTAGTCTCTTTTGGCTGGTGGGCTGGGTTTTGTTGTGTGGGCTAGGCTCTTTTTTTGTGGTGTTAGCGTTTGTTTTTGGTGGTTGTGTCTTGTGTTTGTGGTGCTAGTGCTCTTGTGTTTTTGGGGGGCAGTGCTTTTGTGTGTGCTATGCTCTTGTGTTGTGTGGTTAGTGCTTTGTGGTGAGTGCTTTGGTTTTTACTGCTTTGTGTGGTGTAGTGCCTTGTATGGTCTATGCTTGGGGTTTTAGCTTTGTGGGGGTGTGTCTTGGGGGGGCTAGGCTTTGTGTGGCGTAGGCTTTGTGTGGGCCTATGCTCTTGTTGGGGCTAGTTCTTGTTTTGGGTGTATGTTTGTGTGGGGGAGTTCTTTTGTGTGGGCAGCCCCTTTTTGGTTCTATTGTCTTGGTTGGTGGTGCTAGTGTTTCTTGTGTGTTTAGCCCTTGTTTTGTGGGTGTTAGTGCTTTGATTGTGTGGGGCTAATGTCTTGTGTGCTTTCTATGCTCTTTGTTTGCGGTGTATCTTTGTGTGGTTTATGTTTGCGTTGTGTGGTCTAGTGCTTTGTGTCTTTCTATTGTTTGTGTTGTGGGTGTATGCACTTGTTTTGTGCGGTGCAGCGCCCTTTTTGTTCTACTGCTCTTTGTTGTGTGGTTTCTAGTTTTTTGTGTGGTTCTATTTCTTGTTTGGTGGGTAGTGCTTTGTGTGGTTCTATGCTCTTTTGTTGTGTGGTCTAGTGTTTTTGGGTTCTATGCTCTTGAGTTGTGTGGTGCTAGGCCCGTGGGCTCAGTCTTGGTTGGTGGGTGCTAGGCTAGTGTGTTTCAAGTTCTTGTTTTGGGGGTGCTATGCCCCGTGTTTTGGTGCTAGGCATTGTGTGGTTCTACTGTCTTGTGTTGTGTGGTTCCGTTATTGTTTGTTGGTGAGTGCCCCTTTGTGGGTTCTACGCTCTTGGTTGGTGGTGCTATGCCTTTGTGGTTTATGTCTTGTTTGTGTGGTTCTCTGTTCTTGTGTGTGGGTTTCTAGTGCCTTTTGTGGTTTAGTTCTTGTGTTTTTGTGGTGCTAGTGTCTTGTTGGTTTTACTGCTTTGCGCTGGTGGTTTCAGCTTGAGTTGGTGGGTTTCTGTTTTGGTTGTGGTGCAGTGTCTTTGTGGTGCCGTGTCTTTCTTTTTGCTTTGTGTTGGTGGTCTTTTTTGGTGTGTGTGTTCTTGTGGTGTATGCCTTTGAGTGTTGCTAGGCTCTTTGTGTTGGGGGTTTGTGCTCTGTGTAGTGTAGTGCTCCCGTGTTTGTGGGGCTAGTGCCCCTTTGTTGTGGGGTATGCTCTTGTTATGTGTGTCCTGTGTAGTGGGTATGCTCTTGTTTGTGTGGTGCTAGTGCTCTTTTAGGTGGGGTTTTCGCTCTTGTGTTGTGGGGTGCTAGTGCTCTTGTGTTTTGGTGCTAGGCTCTTGTGTTTTGTGGGCTGTGTTTTTTGGGGTTTTGTGGTTAGCGTCTTGTGTTTGGGGTAGTGCTTTTGGTTGTGTGGTGCTAGTGCCTTTTGTTGTGTGGGCTAGGCCCTTTTGTGGTGCGTGCTCTTGTGTTGTGTGGTTTCTTGTCTTGTTGGTAGTGTCTTTGTGGGTATGCTCTTGGTGGGGTAGTGCTCTTTCATGGGTAGTGCTCTTGTGTGGGTTTTACTGTTTTTTATGGGGGTAGTGCTCTTGGTGGGGATTCTTGGTGGGTAGGTCTTGTGTGGGGTAGGCTCTTGTGTGGGTAGTGTTTGTGTTTTTTCGTCTATGCTCTTTTGGTGGGGCTATGCTCTGGGGGCTTGCCTGTGTGGGGTAGTGCCTTGTGTTTGGTGCTAGTGCTCTTGTGTGTGTGGGGCAGTGTTTGTGTTTGTGGTGTAGTTCTTGTGTAGTGTTGTGCTAGTCTTTGTTGGTGTATGCCTTTTATTGTGTGGTGTTGCTCTTTTTGGTGCTAGTGCTCTTGTGTGGTGCTATGCTCTTGTGTGGTGCTACGGGATTGAGTGGGCGTGCTCTTTTGTGGTTTACTGCCTTTTTGTGGGCTACTGCATTGTGTGGGCAGTCTCTTGTGTGGTGCAGTGTTTGTGTGGGGCTGTGCCTTTTGATCAGTGTTTTTGTGTGGGTGGGGCTCTTGGTGGTCTGGTTTTTGTGGTGCTGGTGCTTTTTGGTGGTGTAGGCCTTTTTGTGGTCTATGTCTTGGGTTAGTGTTCCTGTGTGTGAGTGCTCTGTGTGGTGTAGGCTCTTGTGTTGTGGTGCCTTTTGGTGTAGTGTTCTTTTTGGTGCAGTTCTTGTGTGGGGGTTGTTTTTGGGGGGTGTGGTGTCTTGTGGGTGAGTGTTTTGTAGGGTAGTTTTGTGGGGGCGGTTCTTGTGGGTGCTAGTGCTCTTGTTGGGGTAGTGTTTTTGTGTGGTTGGTGCCTTTTGTGGTGCTATGTTTTGTTGGGTGGGTCTTTTGGGTATGCTCTTGTGTGGGGCTAGGCTCTTTTTGGGTGGTTTGTTGGTGTAGTGTTCTTGTGTGGGGGTAGTGCTCTGTGTGGTGCAGGATCTTTGTGTGGTGTAGGTTTTGTGTGGTGTAGTGTTTGTTGGTGTAGTGTTTTTGTGGTGCTAGTCTTTGTGGGGTAGTGCTCTTGTGTTGTAGTTCTTGTGTGGTGCTGTGCTCTTGGTGGTGCTAAATGTTGTGTGGTTAGTGCCTTGGTGGTGATAGTGAGTGTTGTGTGGTGCTAGTGCTTTGTGTGGGGATGTGTATGCTCTTGTGTGGTGCTAGTGTCTTGTGTGGTGTTGTGTTTGTGTGGTGCTAGTGTTTTGTGGTGCTAGTCTCTTGTGTGGTGTAGTGTTTTGTGGTGCTAGTGCTTTGTGTGGGCTAGTGCTCTTGGTGGGGCTAGTGTCTTGTGTGGGTAGTGCTCTTGGTGGTGCTAGGTTTGGTTGCTAGTGCTCTTTTGGGTTATGTTTTTTGTGGTGTAGGCTTGTGTGTGAGGTTTTTTTCAAACCTGTAGCTGGGTAATGACTTGGATTTACAAATCGTGTATTTCAATAATGTTTGTGACTTTATTAAATTATTAAAAATTAACTTCCCCCTCACAATTTCAAACTTCATAAAATTTTTCATTTTGTTATTTCTTTTCTTCTAAAATTTCGTTTTTTGTCTTGCCCGAATCTCTTTATTTACTTTTAACATTTATTTTAAATTTTGTTAACGAAGTAAAAGTTATTTTAACTACCCTCCACAGTTTTTTTTATTTTTTTCCCTTCCCTTTTTATATTTTTGTATTAATTTGGCTGGTCGCTAAGTCTAGGCTGCCGCCGAACTTCTTGTAATGCTTCTTAATGTTTTTTCAGCTTTTTCGCGTGTTAAGATAAATAAGATTTTGTTTAAAGGGTTAGCCGCTAGGATGATCCAAGACAGTGCGTCGTCAAGGACTCTCTATCTTATTGCCATTGGGGTCCTTCAATCTTGTCTCCAGGATGCGACCCACACCAGTCGACTAACACCCAGGTGCCTACCTGCTTCTAGGTGAATAGGGACAGCAGGTGTAAGGAAACACGTCCAAATGTTTCCACCCAGCTGAGGACTGAACTACGGACACTCAGTGGATGAGGCGAGAGCGTTGTCTACCAGCCCACGGGACACCGTGTTGCTCTCTGCTCAAACGTTATTATGTGTGTGTGTGTGTGTATATATATATAATATATATATATATATTAATATATATATATATATATATATAATATATATATATATATATATATTTTTATCACACTGGCCGATTCCCACCAAGGCAGGGTGGCCCGAAAAAGAAAAACTTTCACCATCATTCACTCCATCATTTGTCTTCCCAAAAGGGGTGCTTTACACTACAGTTTTTAAACTTCAACATTAACACCCCTCCTTCAGAGTGCAGGCACTGTACTTTCCCATCTCCAGGACTCAAGTCCGGCCTGCCGGTTTCCCTGAACCCCTTCATAAATGTTACTTTCCTCACACTCCAACAGCACGTCAAGTATTAAAAACCATTTGTCTCCATTCACTCCTATCAAACACGCTCACGCATGCCCGCTGGAAGTCCAAGCCCTCGCACAACAAAACCTCCTTTACCCCCCCTCTCCAACCTTTCCTAGGCCGACCCCTACCCCGCCTTCCTTCCACTACAGACTGATACACTCTTGAAGTCATTCTGTTTCGCTCCATTCTCTCTACATGTCCGAACCACCTCAACAACCCTTCCTCACCCTCTGGACAACAGTTTTGGTAATCCCGCACCTCCTCCTAACTCCAAACTAAAGAATTCTCTGCATTATATTCACCACCCCACATTGCCCTCAGACATGACATCTCCACTGCCTCCAGCCTCTCCTCGCTGCAACATTCATCACCCATGCTTCACACCCATATAAGAGCGTTGGTAAAACTATACTCTCATACATTCCCCCTTTGCCTCCAAGGACAAAGTTCTTTGTCTCCACAGACTCCTAAGTGCACCACTCACTCTTTTCCCCTCATCAATTCTATGATTCACCTCATCTTTCATAGACCCATCCGCTGACACGTCCACTCCCAAATATCTGAATACATCACCTCCTCCATACTCTCTCCCTCCAATCTGATATTCAATCTTTCATCACCTAATCTTTTTGTTATCCACATAACCTTACTCTTTCCTGTATTCACCTTTAATTTTCTCTTTTGGCACACCCTTCCAAATTCATCCACCAATCTCTGCAACTTCTCTTCAGAATCTCCCAAGAGCACAGTGTCATCACAAAGAGCAGCTGTGACAACTCCCACTTTGTGTGTGATTCTTTATCTTTAACTCCACGCCTCTTGCCAAGACCCTCGCATTTACTTCTCTTACAACCCCATCTATAAATATATTAAACAACCACGGTGACATCACACATCCTTGTCTAAGGCCTACTTTTACTGGGAAATAATCTCCCTCTTTCCTACATACTCTAACTTGAGCCTCACTATCCTCGTAAAAACTCTTCACTGCTTTCAGTAACCTACCTCCTACACCATACACCTGCAACATCTGCCACATTGCCCCCCTATCCACCCTGTCATACGCCTTTTCCAAATCCATAAATGCCACAAAGACCTCTTTAGCCTTATCTAAATACTGTTCACTTATATGTTTCACTGTAAACACCTGGTCCACACACTCCCTACCTTTCCTAAAGCCTCCTTGTTCATCTGCTATCCTATTCTCCGTCTTACTCTTAATTCTTTCAATAATAACTCTACCATACACTTTACCAGGTATACTGAGAAGACTTATCCCCCTATAATTTTTGCACTCTCTTTTGTCCCCTTTGCCTTTATACAAAGGAACTATGCATGCTCTCTGCCAATCCCTAGGTACCTTACCTAGGGATTATATATATATATATATATATATATATATATATATAATATATAATATATATATATATATATATATATATATAGATAGATAGATAGATAGATAGATAACGTGTTTTGTGGTTGTCAAAGGTATGAGGAAGAATACAAAACATTCACAAATATGTAACGAAGATGGAAAGAGAATCATGAGAATTAATAAACAGTAAACTAAAATAATTCACAAATGAATTCCACAAGATGAGAAAATGTCAAGGGACAGCCACGAAGATACTCGACTGACACAGGAAAATGAAAATTTTGCTTACAACCAAAAAGAAAGGAGATATGTAAGAGATTCACTCACTTGCAGAGGCAGAAAGCGACTTCGAGAGCCCATTTGGACTCCACATTTCTGTAGAAAGTCTGCAGGTTGCTCATGCAAGCCTCTCTGTTGCACTCATTGTCGCACATGGCCAGCACGGGATCCAGGAGCCTCCGGCAGGTGGGCTCCGTTGTGCACCCTACCAGCGCCGTCTGGCAGGTGGAGTGGAGCACCGGCACGGGGCCAGAGGGCGAGGTGGCGTGACCTGCAGGCAGTGCGGTGGGCCAAGGTCAGGTCAGGGAGGGGTTTGTACCAGGTGGTACTGAGGGTGGTGGTCAGGGTGGACAAGTGGCACCATAGCTGGCTGGAAGTGATGGTAGGTGGTAACAGTAGTGATGGTAACAATGGTGATGGTATGGTGGTGGTGATGGTAGGTGATAGTGGTGGTTATGGGGGTGGTAATATAAGCAGCAATATGTGTAGGAGCTCAGCTAACTAGCTAACATAGCTAGTTAAGGCCACTAGCTAAGTAATTTATCTATAAGGACCAAGTGCCAACAGATGGATCAACACACTGTAGGACAACAGAGTGGTGTGAGGGCAGGATAACTGCGAGAGAAGAGGACAAGCTGCTGCACTTCTCACCACTCAACAACCTTCACATTCTTCATCAAAACTTTACATGCCTAGAATTATAATAATGTCCAATGGAAAAAAAACCTGAAAAGGCAAAAAAAAAAAAAAATAGATGAAGGTATTATTTTACATAAGCAGGATAAATAAATAATTCACGTTAAACGCTAAACCCACGTGGGTCGTTCAGCTCAAGACGTAGTGGAGGCTTGATCCTCGGTCTGCCTCTTATACAGCACAGGGTGGCAGGATCTGGTAGCACTGGTGTGTCCTGCCTGGCACTGCCACTCGACGCTGGGTCGCCTTAACAGTCAGCACACACGGGACACACTTGAAAATCGTGAGAAAGAATTTAAAAAAAAAAAAAGGAAAAAACTGAGATATAGTCTATTAAATTTGTCGTAAGGATGAAGAACATTTGAATGTTTTAGATAACTGAATTGTTAGTTATGACGCCCTCACTTCCGGTAGGTCGGCAAGTGCGTGTAGGTGATACTTTATGTATTTATAGCAGCTTAAATACAGACGCGACTCACACACACACACACACACACACACACACACACACACACACACACACACACACACACCACACACACACACACACACATTATATATATATAATATATATATAATATAAAATATATATATATATATATAATATATATATATATATACAATATTATATATATATATATATATATATATAATATATATGCAAAACAACCACTCTGAAAGAATAGAGAAATTCCAAGCGCTTTCGTGACTACTACATTATCATAGTTCCTTGATAATGCGAGTAGTCACGAAAGCGCTTGGAATTTCTCTATTCTCTCAGAGTGATTGTTTTGCATATTTTGAAATCACCTGTTCACTGTGATCTTATTGCTTTATATATATATAAAAATATATATATATATATATATATATATATATATATATATATATATATATATATATATATAGATAGATATATATATACAAATTGGCGACTAGCGAAGATGCGGGGGCCAGGAGCTACGAATCGACCCCTGCAACCACAAATAGGTGAGTATACACACACACACACACACACACATACCAACGGTCACCTGGTTTTGTATGATCGTGTATCATGTTTCTTGCTGCTGATTAATCTTGTATTTTAAGGAAACACCTCGTGAGAGGGAATGATTTTAGGAGATACTTTTATTATTATCCAGTTGACTGACATTTAACTGACAAGAGTATTTTAACCCAGAGTGAGAGTACTGTTTTTATTGTAATCTTGGTGTTTACTCTATGGAAAGGCAGTAAAGCTTTGGCTTTCGTGGTATACATTAATACTTGTACGTATACTGTATTTGTCCCCTAGGGACGGTGACCGGTGCCAGGGTGGTTGCACCCTGGGAGGAGGTGTCTCAGGTGTCCCCTAGGGACGGTGACCGGTGCCAGGGTGGTTGCACCCTGGGAGGAGGTGTCTCAGGTGTCCCCTAGGGACGATGACTGGTGCCAGGGTGGTAGCACCCTGGGAGGAGGTGCCTCAGGTGTCCCCTAGGGACGATGACTGGTGCCAGGGTGGTAGCACCCTGGGAGGAGGTGCCTCAGGTGTCCCCTAGGGACGATGACTGGTGCCAGGGTGGTTGCACCCTGGGCGGAGGTGTCTCAGGTGTCCCCTAGGGATGGTGGCTGGTGCCAGAATGGTGCACCCTGGGAGGAGGTGTCTCAGGTGTCCCCTAGGGACGATGACTGGTGCCAGGGTGGTAGCACCCTGGGAGGTGCCTCAGGTGTCCCCTAGGGACGATGACTGGTGCCAGGGTGGTAGCACCCTGGGAGGAGGTGCCTCAGGTGTCCCCTAGGGACGATGACTGGTGCCAGGGTGGTAGCACCCTGGGAGGAGGTGCCTCAGGTGTCCCCTAGGGACGATGACTGGTGCCAGGGTGGTAGCACCCTGGGAGGAGGTGCCTCAGGTGTCCCCTAGGGACGATGACTGGTGCCACGGTGGTAAACTACAGTCTTGCCCTAACGTGACAGTACATTGTTGACAGGATGCTACAGTGGGCAACCTGACGTGCACTGACGCAACTTATTCGTCCTCTATCAAACCTTCTCGCTCCCCCGGATAATTCTTGCTCTCTTTTATCGCATTTCCTCTTATACAAAAGAGCGATGCTTGCCCTATGTCAGTCCTCTATACCTCCCCATCTTCAATACGAACACTTAACACACATTCATCAACTGTTTCACCACTTCATCGTACCTACTTCCAGTGTTTCGGTCTTCGTAGCATCCATCCCTGTCGCTTCTTCTATGTTCACCCACACTGTCTCATCCACTTCCTTCTTACTCACTTCAGTTCCTTCCTCCTAACAAATTCCGTTCCTTCCTCTCCCAAGCAGAATTTTTTGTGTACATTTAATCTAAATAAAACACTAATAATAATAATAATAATGATAATAATGATAATGATAATAATAATAATGATAATAATAATGATAATAATAATAATAATAATGATAATAATGATAATTAAAAATAATAATAATGATAATAATGATAATAATAATAATAATAATAATAATAATAATAATAATAATAATAATAATAATAATAGTAATAATAATAATAATAATAATAATAATAATAATAATAATAATAATAATAACAATAACAACAATAATTAATAATAATAATAATAATAATAATAATAATAATAATAAATAAAATCATTAATAATAATAAAAATAATAACAATAATTAATAATAATAAATAATAAAATAATAATAATAACAATAAATAATAATAACAATAAATAATAATAATAATTAATAAAAATAATTAATAATAATAAATAATAATTAATAAAAAATTAATAATAATTAATAATAATAATTAATAAAATAATTAACAATAATTCATAAAGTAATTAATAAAATAATTAACTATAATTCATAAAATAATTAATAAAATAATTAACAATAATTCATAAAATAATTAACAATAATAACAATAATTATTAATAATAATTAATACTAACAATAATTAATAATAACAATAATTAATAATAACAATAATTAATCTTAATAATAATAAAAAAAATAATTTAAAAAAAATCATAAAATAATTGATAATAATAACAATAATTAATAATAATAATAATGAATTATTTTCCAAGATTCATTTGTTTCCTAGACGTGAAAGACAAGAGTGATGGAGTCACTTGGGACAAACTTGAACTAACAGTAGCAGTAAGAAAGCACAAAGTCTAGATCATTTTGGGCAGACAAACTAAAATTTAGAACTAACTGACGCTGAATAATGAACGTTAGATTATCTGAATGTGAAGTTTAATATAATTAAGATGTCTGAAGATTATTAAATATATATTTTATATATATATATATATATATAATATATATATATATATATATATATATATATATATATATATTATATATATATATATATAAAAACATCAGCCGTTTCCCACCAAGGCAGGGTGGCCCGAAAAAAAAAAACTTTCACTATCATTCACTCCATCACTGTCTTGCCAGAGGCGAGCTCACACTACAGTTATAAAACTGCAACATTAACACCCCTCCTTCAGAGTGTAGACACTGTACTTCCCATCTCCAGGAATCAAGTCCGGCCTGCAGGTTTCAATGAATCCCTTCATAAATATTACCCTATTCACACTCCAACAGCACCTCAAGTCCTAAAAACCATTTGTCTCCATTTACTCCTATCTAACACGCTCACGCATGCTTGCTGGTAGTCCAAGCCTCTCACACACAAAACTTCCTTTACCTCCCCCCCCCTCTAATCTTTCGTAGGCCGACTTCTACTCCGCCTTCCCTCCACTACAGATTTATACACTCTCGCAGTCATTCTATTTTGTTCTGCATGTCTGAACCACTTCAACAACCCCTCATCAGCTCTCTGGATAACAGTTTTGGTACTCCCGCACCTCCTAATTTCCAAACTACGAATTCTCTGCATTACATTCACACCACACACCGCCCTCAGACACAACATCACTGCCTCCAGCCTCAGCCTTCTCTCAGCGTGTGCTATATATACTGAGTGTTTGCTTGCTTTAATCTCTATTTTAGGTATTAGAGTATTTTTGTCTGGTGGTGAAGAGGTTACGTGCAGCTTCAAGAACTCTAGTGTGGTCGACAGACTTCCCTCATTAACTAACCTACGAAGGGACAGTAATAGAAAAGAGTATTGAGAATTTTTTTATGAAATTACTGGCGGAAAGGGAGAGGTAGAAATGTAGTGGAGACAAGAAGTGTATAAATGCTGAGTGAAATCCGGACACCGGTGTATTAGACATTCCGTATTGGACATTTATATTCCATCTAAATACTTTACACCAAGTCCATGAGGTATTTGTTTAGCAATATTTTTTTTTTTAGGCAGTTGGCAGACAGGAAACTTTTAGAAACTTTTGGTGGAGAGCTCCATAGTCTTGGTGTTTATATTTGTTAAGCTTTTGCAACTGAGGTAAAAGTCGCACCACGTGTGAGGTATTTGTTTCTTGTATCAATGCATGTTGTTGCAGCGTCTCCAGTGTTATGACTGAGTTTATATTTGTATTGAGTGTCTTGCACTACTCTACTTGTATTGCACTGACACCACTCTCCTTCACCTACCTCGTACTTTACCTGCCATTATTATGTATTATTATTATAATATTTTAGAGGAAACGTAAAACTTGTAAGAGTCTTAAGAGCGCCTGACAAATGGGAGCTAATTAGGTCTGGTCTACATCTGTTCGTGCTTTTTTGTCTTCTACAGAAGCGCTTCTCGTACTAATTTTGATATCGTCATCAAACGATGATACGAAGCTGTGGGTGCTCTTTTTATCTATGCCAAGAGGCAGAGAAACAGTAGAGATGCCAGGACAGTGCCTTGTTTTGGTACTTTCTTTGTAATACACTTGTTAATGTTAAATATACATCTCTGTACTCTTCCTGCTCTACCTACTGACCTTGTACGACATCACTTCATGCCTCCACTTCTCATACGATTTTTTTTTTAATTTTACTGGGAGCGACTCGTCAGAGGTGTTCAGCGACCTCGCAAAAAGGACATCATAATTATTATGTATATTTATTCTCTTTCATTTAATATTATATTGATAATTTTTTCGTTAATAGCTTAAACGAAAATTTTTGTTTTATATTGTTATTGGCCTTATTTATTTACCTTATATCTGTAGGTATGAAATAAAAACTACACCTCTCTCTGTGATAGTTGAAGGAGAGTTTTGATTGGCTGCCAACGTTGCAAACAACCTGCCCGCTTGTTTCACTGTTGGCGACGGGAGTCACCTGACGTTGTATCTGCAAGGACCACTGTCTCTCGCTCTCACAGTTCCTGGTGGAGGAAACACTTCCTCTCTCTGCTGTCTGGTAGAACGCTGTTCTTCAATGTTCGTGTTAGACTTTGTTTTTTGTTAGTATTTTTGATAGTGTATGTCATCGTTGGTTAGCCAAGACATATATCTTGTAATTCTGTGCAACTCTGTTCACACAGCATTAGAGTTAATGACATTTGACGCTTTCAGAGGTTGTGTGGTAAGACACTGTATCTTTGGTCCCGAGTTCAACTCTCGACCTACTTTGTTCTGTGATGTAAATGGTTAAGATAACCGACAAGTTCTGGCATCTACGTACTGTTGTAGTTGGGTTGGAATTGCTGAACTCAGTTTCAGTATTAAGGGAGTTTTTTTTTTTTCCTTACGTGGAGGCCTTACCGATGGTCCCCAGTTAGTGTCGTTTGGTCTGTTTCTTCCTTGCCTGCCGCTGTGCTGTCCACGGCTGCTTCCACCATTATTGCTACATGACGAACTGGTCGTCCCATTGCTCTACCAAGCTGTTATATTACGTCTATGGTTCAGAAGTTAGCTTATCTAGGGACCGGTTTTAGTCAGTAACATTCTAAGATGAGTCTAACCGAGCACACACGCACACATACATACACTTATATTAATATCGTACTTTTGAGCACATTTCATCACAGTAAAGTGCCAAGTGGTATATATTCTTAAGAGTATTATAGTGTACAATATCTTACTTAATGTATTTATGAACAGTGTTTACCTGGAAAGGGTTTCGGGGGTCAACGCCCCCGCGGCCCGGTCTGAGACTAGGCCTCGTGGTGGATCAGGGTCTGATCAACCAGGCTGTTACTGCTGGCCGCACGCAAGCTGACGTACGAACCACAGCCTGGTTGGTCAGGTACTGACTTTAAGTGCCTGTCCAGTGCCTGCTTGAAGACAGCCAGGGGTCTATTGGTAATCCCCCTTATGTATGCTGGGAGGCAGTTGAACAGTCTTGGGCCCCGGACACTTACTGTGTTGTCTCTCAGTGTACTCGTGGCGTCCCTGTTTTTCATCTGGGGAATGTTGCATCTCCTGCCGAGTCTTTTGCTTTCATATGGAGTGATTTCGTGCGCAGGTTTGGTACCAATCCCTCCAGGACCTTCCAAGTGTATATTATCATGTATCTCTCTCGCCTGCGTTCTAAGTATAGTAATGATATATAAGTATAATAAGTATAATAAGCTTTGCATTTATTGTATTTCCACGTAGACACCTTTTTGTTGTTAAAGATTTCAACATTTACTTGGTGAGTTTGTAATTATTCAGCTGAAATCCAAAGGCGCTATTGAGAATGACTGGATAACTGGACCATAATTATACGTAACAAACTGTTGTAAAACTAAAAACAGGTCAGATGATAGAGGGGGATCAGTAAGTTGACCTAGAGATGTTTTCACTAAAATACGTCGCATTTTGTGACCTGGTGTCACCCTGTGTTGTGTCTCACTGACTGCAAGTTAGACATGGTGTCACCCTGTGTTGTGTCTCACTGACTGCAAGTTAGACATGGTGTCCCCCTGTGTTGTGTCTCACTGACTACAAGTTGACAGGGGTGTCACCTGTGTTGTGTCCATGACTGCAGTTAGACATGGTGTCACCCTGTGTTGTGTCTCACTGACTACAAGTTAGACATGGTGTCACCCTGTGTTGTGTCTCACTGACTGCAAGTTAGACATGGTGTCACCCTGTGTTGTGTCTCACTGACTGCAAGTTAGACATGGTGTCACCCTGTGTTGTGTCTCACTGACTGCAAGTTAGCCCTGGTGTCACCCTGTGTTGTGTCTCACTGACTGCAAGTTAGACAGGTGTCCCCCTATGTTGTGTCTCACTGACTGCAAGTTAGACATGGTGTCACCCTGTGTTGTGTCTCGCTGACTGCAAGTTAGACATGGTGTCACCCTGTGTTAGTCTCACTGACTGAAAGGGTTAGACATGGTGTACCCTGTGTTGTGTCTCTGACTGCAAGTTAGACATGGTGTCACCCTGTGTTGTGTCTCATGCCCTGAAAAGTTAGACATGGTGTCACCTGTGTTGTCTCTCACTGACTGCAAGTTGACATGGTGTCACCCTGTGTTGTGTCTCACTGACTGCAAGTTAGACATGGTGTCACCCTGGGGTTGTCTCTCATGACTGAAAGGGGTTAGACATGGTGTCACCCTGTTTTGTGTCTCACTGACTGCAAGTTAGACAGGGTGTCACCTGTGTTGTGTCTCGCTGATTTGCAAGTTAGACATGGTGTCACCTGTGTTGTGTCTCACTGACTGCAAGTTAGACATGGTGTCACCCTGTGTTGTGTCTCACGACTGCAAGTTAGACATGTGTCACCCTGTGTTGTGTCTCACTGACTGCAAGTTAGACATGGTGTCACCCGTGTTGTCTCTCACTGACTGCAAGTTAGACATGGTGTCACCCTGTGTTGTGTCTCACTGACTGAAAGTTAGACATGGTGTCACCTGTGTTGTCTCCACTGACTGCAAGTTAGACATGGTGTCACCCTGTGTTGTGTCTCGCTGACTGCAAGTTAGACATGGTGTCACCCTGTGTTGTGTCTCACTGACTGCAAGTTAGACATGGTGTCACCCTGTGTTGTGTCTCACTGACTGCAAGTTAGACATGGTGTCACCCTGTGTTGTGTCTCACTGACTGCAAGTTAGACATGGTGTCACCCTGTGTTGTGTCTCACTGACTGCAATTTTAGACATGGTGTCACCCTGTGTTGTGTCCACTGACTGCAAGTTAGACATGGTGTCACCCTGTGTTGTGTCTCACTGACTGCAAGTTAGACATGGTGTCACCCTGTGTTGTGTCTCACTGACTGCAAGTTAGACATGGTGTCACCCTGTGTTGTGTCTCACTGACTGCAATTTTAGACATGGTGTCACCCTGTGTTGTCTCTAAATGACTGCAAGTTAGACATGGTGTCACCCTGGGGTTGTGTCTCACTGACTGCAAGTTAGACATGGTGTCACCCTGTGTTGTGTCTCATGACTGCAAGTTAGACATGGTGTCACCTGTGTTGTGTCTCACTGACTGCAAGTTAGACATGGTGTCACCCTGTGTTGTCTCTCACTGACTGCAAGTTAGACATGGTGTCACCCTGTGTTGTGTCTCACTGACTGCAAGTTAGACATGGTGTCACCCTGTGTTGTGTCTCACTGACTGCAAGTTAGACATGGTGTCACCCTGTGTTGTGTCTCACTGACTGCAAGTTAGACCTGGTGTCACCCTGTGTTGTGTCTCACTGACTGCAAGTTAGACCTGGTGTCACCCTGTGTTGTGTCTCACTGACTGCAAGTTAGACATGGTGTCACCTGTGTGTGTCTCACTGACTGAAATTTAGACATGGTGTCACCCTGTGTTGTCTCTCACTGACTGCAAGTTAGACATGGTGTCACCTGTGTTGTGTCTCACTGACTGAAAGTTAGAAAAGGGGTGTCACCCTGTGTTGTGTCTCGCTGACTGCAAGTTAGACATGGTGTCACCCTGTGTTGGTCTCGCTGACTGCAAGTTAGACATGGTGTCACCCTGTGTTTGTTCACTGACTGCAAGTTAGACATGGTGTCCCCTGTGTTGTGTTTTCACTGACTGCAATTTTAGACATGGTGTCCCCCTTTTGTTGTGTCTCACTGACTGCAAGTTAGGACATGGTGTCACCCTGTGTTGTGTCTCGCTGACTGCAAGTTAGACATGGTGTCACCCTGTGTTGTGTCTCGCTGACTGCAAGTTAGACATGGTGTCACCCTGTGTTGTGTCTCACTGACTGCAAGTTAGACATGGTGTCACCCTGTGTTGTGTCTCACTGACTGCAAGTTAGACATGGTGTCACCCTTGTTGTGTCTCACTGACGGGCAAGTTAGACATGGTGTCACCCTGTGTTGTGTCTCACTGACTGCAAGTTAGACCTGGGTGTCACCCTGTGTTGTGTCTCACTGACTGCAAGTTAGACATGGTGTCACCCTGTGTTGTGTCTCACTGACTGCAAGTTAGACATGGTGTCACCTGTGTTGTGTCTCACTGACTGCAAGTTTAGACATGGTGTCACCCTGTGTTGTGTCCCCACTGACTGCAAGTTAGACATGGTGTCACCCTGTGTTGTGTCTCACTGACTGCAAGTTAGACTTTGGTGTCACCCTGTGTTGTGTCTCGCTGACTGCAAGTTAGACATGGTGTCACCCTGTGTTGTGTTCACTGACTGCAAGTTAGACATGGTGTCCCCCTGTGTTGTGTCTCGCTGACTGAAAGTTGGGACATGGTGTACCCTGTGTTGTGTCTCGCTGACTGCAAGTTAGACATGGTGTCACCCTGTGTTGTGTCTCGCTGACTGCAAGTTAGACAATGGTGTCACCCTGTGTTGTGTCTCACTGACTGCAAGTTAGACCTGGTGTCACCCTGTTTTTGTGTCTCGCTGACTGCAAGTTAGCATGGTGTCCCCCCTGTGTTGTGTCTCACTGACTGCAAGTTAGACATGGTGTCCCCCTGTGTTGTGTCTCGCTGACTGAAAAGGTTAGACATGGTGTCACCCTGTGTTGTGTCTCGCTGACTGCAAGTTAGACATGGTGTCACCCTGTGTTGTGTCTCGCTGACTGCAAGTTAGACATGGTGTCACCCTGTGTTGTGTCTCACTGACTGCAAGTTAGACCTGGTGTACCCGTGTTGTGTCTCGCGGGACTGCAAGTTAGACATGGTGTCACCCTGTGTTGTGTCTCACTGACTGCAAGTTAGACATGGTGTCACCCTGTGTTGTGTCTCGCTGACTGCAAGTTAGACATGGTGTCACCCTGTGTTTGGTCTCGTGATGCAGTTAGACATGGTGTCCCCCTGGTTGTGTCTCACTGACTGCAAGTTAGACCTGGTGTCACCCTGTGTTGTGTCTCGCTGACTGCAAGTTAGACATGGTGTCACCCTGTGTTGTGTCTCGCTGACAGTTCTCGATGCAATGAGTTCATTTAATACATTTCCATCCCCAGATACAAGTAACATAGTGTGTTGAAAGTGGTTTTGACACAGACAAGTTGAATGAGACACTTGTGCAGCATCTGGGAAACTTTACTGAAGACACGTGTCGCCAGTGACTTCTTTACTACAACACGGAGAATAACAGTGGAACATGATTACCTCAAACTCCTCATCTTTCTCTGTTATTTTCTGTATTGGACTGAAGAAGTCACTGACTGGCGAAATGTTTCCTCAGTAGATTCCCAAATATTAAATGTGTCTCATTCTTCATCTAACATAACAGCAGATTCACTTGCTACCTGTGTCTGACCCGCATGATCCACCTGTGTTTGACCCGCATCATGCAGGTGGACAATCACCTGCTACTTTTTTAACCCGCATCATGCAGGAAGGCAAAGGAAAATAGCACGATGTTCAGGAATCATTATCAAGTGTCAGTAACTGGGGCATGTCTTCCCTAACATGTCTTCCCTAACAGAGCGATGACTGATGTCTTCCCTAAGAGAGCGCTGACTGATGTCTTCCCTAATAGAGCGCTGACTGATGTCTTAGCAAAGCGCTGGCTGTAAACTACACTTCCTTGATGTTGGTGAGGGGCTCTTGATTTAGGGAATTGGATCTGTGCTCCAGTTCCCCGAATTAAGCCTGAATGCCTTCCACATCCCCCCCCCCAGGCGCTGTATAATCCTCCGGGTTTAGCGCTTCCCCCTTGATTATAATAATAATAATGTAAACTACACTCACGTTGCCCTTCTGCGCCTCTAGTCAAAATGTTAAATACCTGTCCCTGAAGGAAGGTTCCTTGACCCTGATGACGGGTTCTTCATGTATGGAATTGGATTTGTGCTTCGGTTCCCTGAATTGAGCCTGAATGCCTTCCATTTTTCCGCCCCCCTTCACAGGAGCTGTATAATCCCTACGGGTTTAGCGCTCCCCATTATATAATAGAGCTAAATACAGGAGGGGCACCGCATATACAGCGCCTATTTTCGGCGTTCCATGTTTTCCGGGCTTTCACTTGAGCCACTGTTGCACTCACTGGTGAGTATCGCCGGTGGGTGGAACATAACGAATAATGTTCCGTTTGAAGCCAACGAACAACGTGGAACACTGACAAGATGATACTGTACATGCAGGGTCCCTCCTGTATACTAAATCGTTGGTTTATGGGTCACAAAATAGCAATAACGCGATTGACAACAAACCCCAGAGCGGTTGGGGTTCGAACCCATTGTGATGCAGTTCAGATGGGCTTGTGAGGTCTCTAGGAAGACCTAATTATATGGTCACACCTGCCTTAGCAAATGTCGGGTAGTCACGCCCACGAGATCTTTTGTTCTTGACGGCGTCAGACCTCGGCGTCAGGTCGTAACACGTGGTACACACCCCATTGTGGAGGGGGTACTTTGACTATCCATATAAGCCCAGGGCACAGCTAAGCAAGGAGGGTTGTTGGTGACAGGTCCGGGGAGCGAGAGCTCTGGACAGCCGCGTGTGTAGTGGACCACGCATTGGGAATCTCGGGTCAGCTGGTCGGTGAATTAAGAGTGAGTGCTAGTCCGTGTTACTGACAACATCTACCTTTCCCCCCCCTGGAATACAGGCTCTATTTGGAATTGGGTTTGCTATTATGTAAATGTCCATCCATACGTATATTTTGTCTTGATTTATATAATATGCCTTTTAAAAAGTCTATTAAGTAATATATGCCATCAATATTGATTTCCCTTTTTTTATAGTACTATGCAAATTTTTTGTCTATTCCCTATTGTGTTAAGCACTGGGATACACAGGAGACGCGCTCACTCGCTGAGATACCTCAGGCAGAGTGGGTAAAAGTCTCACTTTTTTTTATGGCTATAGTTTACTTAACATAATAGGGCTAGAATACAACATATACTACATAATATAACAATTGACCTATGAGACTTATTACCAGGGGGAAAGGTAGATGTTATCAGTAACACGGACTAGTACTCACTCTTAATTCACCGACCAGCTGACCCGAGATTTCCAGTGCGTGGTCCACTACGCACGCGGCTGTCCAGAGCTCTCGCTCCCCAGACCTGTCACCAACAACCCTCCTTGCTCAGCTGTGCCCTGGGCTTATATGGTAGTCAAAGTACCCCCTCCACAATGGGGTGTGTACCACGTGTTACGACCTGACGCCGAGGTCTGACGCCGTCAAGAACAAAAGACCTCAGACGTGGGCGTGACTACCCGACATCTGCTAAGGCAGGTGTGACCATGTAATTAGGTCTTCCTAGAGACCTCGCAAGCCCATTTGAACTGCATCACACCAGTTCGCTAATTTGATATATAGAAATAGAGCTAGTTGAATGAATCTTGTTGGGCCAAAAATGGACCAGTGGTTAGCAGACGGCCTGCGAGTGTTTGGATTCGTCTGACACGGGTTCCAGTCCCACCCGTACTCTGATTTGATTCACTGTTTCATACATCTCTTCAGTTTTATTTTTGTGCGAAAAGAAATGACTGTGTGATGAACTAGAGCTTGAAAAAAAGTTATGTGAAATGATAATTAAAGATTTTGTAGATGACAGTGATTCGTTAGGGAAGACAGGTGAAACACCACATTCTGACTAGCTGATTAAATGAGATATTCATCAGAGGAAGCTTGCTGCTCAAGATGCTGGCTCACCATATAGCTGCAACGGAGCTCCATTTGCTGTAAGAAGAATAAAGAGATGAGAGGCAAGATCACACACATACACACAGAGTGCGACTGAAAAACAAACAAGGTATCTGTAAAAGTTGCACCGCTAAAGTGCTGCTCGTAGCGAGCTCTTGCTGGGTGGCGAGGCAGTGCTAACACTCCCCCACATGCTCGGGAGGTACACACGCCAGACACACGCCTCCGTCAAAGACATAACACACACCGAGGACTTCTGAGTCTTACAATATAATGTTCAACAATGAGAGAGACTCGAACACTGATGTGGGAGACGAAGAGGTTGATCTGCAAGATGAAGAGAAGTTATAACATAATTAGTCTCCTCCTAGAGGGAATAATTTTACACACACACACACACTCACACACAAAAGGAAAAATAAACGTAAATATTAATGAAATAAAGAGCCAAGAAGCAGACCAAGGAGATGTTACCAAAAAGAGTTTCCTATAACACGAAAACAAACACGTTGAATGTTAAAAGGGTGAACCAAACATAAATTGCCTCGGCTGCTTCATGGGGAGGTGAGGGTGTGGGGCACTCGTTGAGTACACATGGGCGCGCTCGGTGAGTACACATGGAACCATCTGGCTGAACCCGACCCAGGTTCCATACTCTACCACACGGGAACGCCTCTTTGCGTTCTTGTATTCTGTCGTTAACTGTTTGAAGCTACTACCATCTTGCAAGTCGAAGAATGAAAACCACAATACCTTAAGTGGAAAAATATTACAAGTAACCCACAGATTCGAGGGGAAACTAGACGACGTTTCGTCCTACCCTGTCCTTACTATTGACTATTTTTCCTTTCTATCTCACTCACTTGATCCAGAGTCGACTGAAACGTGATCTAGTCTCGTCTCGAGTTTGTGGGTTAGTTGCGAATTATACCAGCCACGGTACTGCTACTAATTCTTCTTTTCGTGGTTTAGTTTTGAATATCAGTAATATCTCTGTGTTTACATTACGTGGTATAGTGTGTGTGTGTGTGTGTGTGTGTGTGTGTGTGTGTGTGTGTGTGTGTGTGTGTGTGTGTGTGTGTGTGTGTGTGTGTGCGCCCGTGTGAGTGACTACAAGAGCAGCAGCTGCGGGTGTCGTACGTGGTCGGGTCGAGTTCATCAGACACGCACGCAATAATACTTCATTAACACAAACTCGAGCAAGAAGGAACTACTTAAGTCAAAGATGTGAATCTCTGCAAAATACATCATAATAAAAGATGACTGGCAGTAACAGTTTTAAATGACACCAAAGACATTCCAGCATATACCACACAGGGTAACTTAGCAACAGTGAAGGGGGAGGTAACTTAGTAACAGTGAAGGGGGAGGGAACGTAGCAACAGTGAAGGGAGGCCAAGGGAGGTTTACACAGAAGGGGAATATAAATACACGTCTTTTTTTTTTTTTGAAGGAGATGAGGGGTTTAGTGGTAAGAGTTTCTTGAGGTATTGTTAACTTACCTAGGACAGCAAGCAACCCTTCACCAGCTCCCAGTCTCAGTAGGAGTGCGCTACCGTGTTTCATTATTGTTTCTTGGGGCAAGTAGGACTTAGTAGTGCTCGGGGTGTGTGGGGAAGGTAGGGGATGATGGATAAGTAGAAAGCATGGGGATGAAGGTCATGAAGAATAGTGAGAGAGGGATGCAAATGGTAAAAGGGGGGGGGATGGGGAGAAGAAAGGGAAGGATAGTTTCGGAGGATAAATATCATAGAGCCCTGCGAGGCATGAAGGATGAGGAGGATAGGAGAAATGGGGAAGAATGATGAAGGTAAGAAGCATCGGGATGGTGAGAAGCTTAGAGAATGGGAAGGATAGGAACGATGGGGAGTGATAATAAAGGTAGAAGGCCTCGGGAGGATAAAAATGATAGGAATAGGGAAAGTAGGAGAGATTGCAAGGGAAGCTATAAAGAAGGGAGAAGGAATGAGTAAATCACAAGAGATTGTGAAGGAGACATAGGAGAGAGAAGAAAGGAAGAAGGAATAGTGAGAATAGGAGGCATAAAGATAGGAGGGATGGCGAAAATGTAGGGCTGGAATAGTCGGGAGTCGGGAAGGAGGGATGATGAGAGAGGAAGGAGTATAATGAGTGACGACGGAGGGATAATGAGTGGGGAAGGAGAGATTATGAGTGGGGAAGGCGGGATTATGAGTGGGGAAGTGGAGGTGATGAGTGGGGAAGAACGGGATTATGAGTGGGGAAGGAAGGATTATGAGTGGGAAAGAAGGGATGATGAGTGGGGAATGAGTATGAAGAGTGACGATGGAGTATGATGAGTGACGAAGGAGGGATTATAAGGGGGAAGAAGGGATTATGAATAGGGAAGAAGGGATGATGAGTGGGAAAGGAGAGATGATGAGTGGGGAAGAGAGAGACGATGAGTGGGGAAGGAGAGATGAGTGGGAAAGGAGAGATGAGTGGGGAAGGAGGGGGATGATGGTGGGAAGAAGGATTATGAATGGGAAGTAGTGATAATGAGTGTAGAAGGAAGGATGATGAGTGGGGAAGGAGTCATGATGAGTGGGAGAGGATGGATAATGAGTGGGGAAGGAGTGATAATGAGTGGGAGAGGATGGATACTGAGTGAGGAAGGAGGGATAATAAGTAGGGAAGGAATATGAGTGGGGAAGGAGTGATGATGAGTGGGAGAGGATGGATACTGAGTGAAGGAGGAGTGATAATGAGTGGGAGAGGATGGATACTGAGTGGGGAAGGAGGGATAATAAGTAGGAAAGGAATATGAGTGGGGAAGGAGAAATTAAGAGTAGTGAGGGAGGGATGACGAGTGAGGGAGGAGAGATGATGAGTGGGGAAGGAGAGATGATTAGTGGTGAAGGAGGTATAATGAGTGGAGAAGAAGGGATTATGAGTGGGGATGGAGGGATGATGAGTGGGGAAGGAGGGATTATGAGTGGGGGAGGAGAGATGATGAGTGGGAAAGGAGGAGATGATGAGTAGGGAAGGAGAGATGAGTGGGAAAGGAGAAATGAGTGGAAAAGGATGGATGATGAGTGGGGAAGAAGGGATTATGAATGGAGAAGAAGTGATGATGAATGGAGAAGGATGATGAGTGGGGAAGAAGAGATTATGAGTGGGGAAGGAGAGATTATGAATGGGGAAGAAGGGATGATGAGTGAGGAAGAAAGGATTATGAGTGGGGAAGGAGTGATAGTGAGTGGGGAAAAGGGATGATGAGTGGGAAAGAAGGGATTATGAATGGGGAAGAAGTGATGATGAGTGTAGGAGGGATGATGAGTGGAGATGAAGTATGACTAGTGGGGAATGAGGGATGATGAGTGGGGAAGGAGGAATTATGAGTAGTGAAGGAAGGATGATGAGTGTGGGAGGAGAGATGATGAGTGGGGATGGAGGGATGATGAGTGGAGGAAGGAAGGATGATGAGTAAGGAAGAAGGGATGATGAGTGGGGAAGGAGGGATGATGAGTGGGGAAGGAGGGATGATGAGTGAGGAGGAGAGATGATGATTAGGGAAGGAGGATGATGAGTGGGAAAGGAGGGATGATGAGTGGGGAAGGAGGGATGATGAGTGGGAAGAGAGATGATGATTAGGGAAGGAAGGATGATGAGTGGGGAAGGAGGGTGATGAGTGGGGAAGGAGGAGATGTGGTAGATGATGATTAGGGAAGGAAGGATGATGAGTGGGGAAGGAGGGGTGATGAGTGGGGAAGGAGGGATGATGAGTGGGTAAGGGGGATATAGTGGGGAAGGAAGGATGATGAGTAAGGAAGAAGGGATGATGAGTGGGGAAGGAGTGGAGATGAGTGGGGAAGGAGGGATGATGAGTGAGGAGGAGAGATATGATGGGGAAGGAGGGATGGTGAGTGGGGAAGGAGGGATGATAAGTGAAGAAGGCGTCATGATGAGTGGGAAGGAAGGATGATGAGTAAGGAAGGGGATGATGAGTGGGGAAGGAGGGATGATGAGTGTGGAGGAGGATGATGATTAGGGAAGGAAGGAGATGATGGGAAGGAGGGGTGATGGTGGGGAAGGAGGAATGATGAGTGGTGAGGAGAGATGATGATGGGAAGGAAGGATGATGAGTGGGGAATGGAGGGTGATGAGTGGGGAAGGAGGAATGATGAGTAGGGAAGGAGGATATGAATGGGAAAAGGATATGACAGTGGGAAGGAGGAATGATGAGTGGGGAAGGAGGAATGATGAGTGGGAAGAAGGAATGATGAGTGGGGAAGGAGGAATGATGAGTGGGGAAAGAGGAATGATGAGTGGGGAAGGAGGAATGATGAGTGGGGAAGAAGGAATGATGAATGGGGAAGGAGGAATGATGAGTGGGGAAGGAAGAATGATGAGTGGGGAAGGAGGAATGATGAGTGGGGAAGGAAGAATGATGAGTGGGGAAGGAGGAATGATGAGTGGGGACGGAGGAATGATGAGTGGGGAAGAAGGAATGATGAGTGGGGAAGGGGAATGATGAGTGGGGAAGGAGGAATGATGAGTGGGGAATGAGGAAAGATGAGTGGGGAATGAGGAATGATGAGTGGGGAAGGAGGAATGATGAGTGGGGAAGGAGGAATGATGACTGGGAAAGGAGGAATGATAAGCAGGGAAAGGGGAATAATGAGAAGAGGAAAACAGAAGAAACGGGAGGAGAGGGAGAACAGAAGAAACAGGAGAGGAAAAACAAAAGAAACAGGAGAAGAGGGACAACTTAAGAAACGAGAGGAAGAGAGGAAACAGAAGAAAAAGGGGGAGTAGGCGAAAATTAGAAGAAATGAAGGGAACTATTAGAGGAGAAAGGAGTAGGGAAAGGAGAAAGAAGCAAAGGAAGAGAAGGAAAGGAAGAGGAGTAGAAGAAGAGAAGTTTAAATGGACGGTATAAAAAAGAAGGAAAGTAGGAGGAAGAATCATAGTGATTGACAGAATGATGGAATGATTGACAGAATGATGAAAGGATTAACAGAATGATGGAGTGATTGACAGAATGATGGAGTGATTGACAGAATGATGGAGTGATTGACAGAATGATGGAGTGATTGACAGAATGATGAAAAGATTAACAGAATGATGGAGTGATTGACAGAATGATGAGAGGATTAACAGAATGATGGAGTGATTGACAGAATGATGGAGTGATTGACAGAATGATGGAGTGATTGGCAGAATCATGGAGTGACTGACAGAATGATGAAAGGATTAATAGAATGATGGAGTGACTGACAGAATGGTGGAGTGATTGACAGAATGATGGAGTGATTGACAGAATGATGAAAGGATTATCAGAATGATGGAGTGGTTGACAGAATGATGGAGTGATTGACAGAATGATGGAGTGACTGACAGAATGATGGAGTGATTGACAGAATGATGGAGTGATTGACAGAATGATGGACTGATTGACAGAATGATGGAATGATTGACAGAATGATGGAGTGATTGACAATGATAAAGGATTAAAGAATGATGAAGTGATTAACAGAATGATGCAGTGATTGACAGAACGATGGAATAATTTACAGAATGATGGAGTGATTGACAGAATGATGGAGCGATTGACAGAATGATGGAGTGATTGACAGAATGATGAAAGGATTAACAGAACGATGGAGTGATTGACAGAATGATGGAGTGATTGGCAGAATGATGGAATGATTGACAGAATGATGGAGTGATTGACAGGATGATGGAGTGATTGACAGAATAATGGAGTGATTGACAGAATTATGAAAGGATTAACAGAATGATGGAGTGATTGACAGAATGATGGAGTGATTGACAGAATGATGAAAGGATTGACAGAATGATGGAGTGATTGACAGAATGATGGAATGATTGACAGAATAATGGAGTGATTGACAGAATGATGGAGTGATTGACAGAATGATGGAGTGATGGACAGAATGGAGTGATGGACAGAATGATGGAGTGATTGACAGAATGATGAAAGAATTGACAGAATGATGGAGTGATTGACAGAATGATGGGGTGATTGACAGAATGATGAAAGGATTGACAGAATGATGGAGTGATTGACAGAATGATGGAGTGATTGACAGAATGATCGAGTGATTGACAGAATGATGGAAGGATTGACAGAATGATGGAGATTGACGGAATGATGGAATGACTGACAGAATGATGGAACGATTGACAAAATGATGGAACGATTGACAGAATGATGGAAGGATTGACAGAATGCAGTGATTCACAGAATGATGGAAGGATTGACAGAATGATGGAATGATTGACCGAATGATGGAAGGATTGACACAATGATGAAAGGATTGACAGAATGATGGAATGATTGACAGAATGATGGAATGATTGACAGAATGATGGAGTGATTGACAGAATGATGGAAGGATTGACAGAATGATGGAGTGACTGACAGAATGATGGAAGGATTGACAGAATGATGGAAGGATTGACAGAATGATGGAATGATTTCCCGAATGATATAATGATTGACAAAATGATGGAATGATTGAAGGATTGACAAAATAATGGAATGATTAGCAGAATGATGGAATGATTGACAGAATGATGGAATGACTGACCGAATGATAGAATGATTGACGGAATGATGGAATGATTGGCAGAATGATGAAAGGATTGACAGAATGATGGCATGATTGGCAGAATGATGGAAGGACTGATAGAATGATGGATGAATTAACAGAATGATGGAGTGATTGACAGAATGATGGAGTGATTAACAGAATGATGAAAAAATTGACATAATGATGGAATGGTTGGCAGAATGATGGAATGATTGACAAAATGATGGAATGATTCACAGAATGATGGAATTGTAGACAGAATGATGGAAGGATTGACAGAATGATGGAATGATTGACATAACGATGGAATGATTGACAGAATGATGGACTGATTGACAGAATGGAGTGATTGACAGAATGACGGAAGGATTGATAAAATGGAATGATTGACAGAATGGTGGAATGATTGACATAATGATGGAGTGCTTGATAGAATGATGAGTGACAGAATGGAGTGATTGACAGAATGATGGAATGATTGACCGAATCATGGAATGACTGACAGAATGATGGCGTGATTGACAGAATAAGGAAGTCATTGACGGAATGATGGATTGATTGACAGAATGATGGAATGACTGACAGAATGATAGAGTGATTGACAGAATGAGGAAGTGATTGGCAGAATGATGGAGTGATTGAGAGAATAATGGACTGACAAAATGATGCATTGATTGACAGAATGATGGAATGATTGAGAGAATGATGGAGTGAAAGAATGAAGAGGTGATTGGCAGAATGATGGAGCGATTGACAGAATGGAGTGATTGGCAGAATGATGGAATGACTGAGAAAATGATTGGCAGAATGATGGAGTGATTGACAGAATGGAGTGATTGATAGAATGAGGAAATGATTGGCCGAATGATGGAGTGATTGACAGAATGGAGTAATTGATAGAATGAGGAAATAATTGGCAGAATGATGGAGTGATTGACAAAATGAGAAAGAGATTGACAGAATTTTGGAGTGTTTGACAGAATGATGAATAGACTGACAGAACGATTGAGTGATTGACAAAATGAGGAAGAGATTGAAAGAATGAGGAAAAGACCGACAGAGTGATGGAGTGATTGACAGAATGGTGGATTGACTGACAGGACGAATGAGTGATTGACAGAATGAATGAGTGATTAACAGAAAAAGGAAGAGATTGACAGAATAAGAACATAAGAACATAAGAAAGAAAGAACACTGCAGCAGGCCCACTGGCCCATGCGAGGCAGGTCCATGTCATCCCCCCGGCTTAGACCAATGACCCACCCAGTCAGGTCACATCCACTTAAAGAAGGAGCACAGCATCAGATCTAGTAGCACAAGCTAGTCAGGTCCAACTCACACCCACCTACACCCACTCATGTATTTATCTAACCTATTTTTAAAATTACACAACGTTTTAGCTTCTATGACTGTACTCGGGAGTTTGTTCCACTCATCCACAACTTTCCTTTTTTATGTTCTTACGTTCTTATGAAGCCAAGAATTCTGTTAGCTTTATTGCTAACACTAATGCACTGTTGTCTTGGTTTTAGATTACTGCTAACCAGAATTCCTAAATCCTTTTCGCAATCAGTAGTATTAAGATCTACATTATTTAGTTTATATGTGACATGGTTATTATCCTGTCCAACATTTAGAACTTTGCATTTGTTTATATTAAACTGCACCTGCCACTTCTCCGACAATTACATCAGTCTATTCAAATCATTCTGGAGTGCTCTATGGTCCTCATTAGAATGAATTGGGCGGCCTATTTTGGTGTCATCAGCAAATTTGCTTATGTCGCTATTTATTCCCTCATCTATGTCGTTTATGTAAATTGTGAACAACGGGCCCAACACTGACCCCTGTGGAACACCACTTGTGACGTGCCCCCATTCTGATTCTCTGCTGCCTATTGTCAACCATGCCTCTAACCAGAAAAAATTTCTCCTCCTATTCAATGTGCCTTAAGTTTCCTCAACAGCCTCTGGTGTGGAACTCTATCGAAAGCCTTACTGAAGTCCATATACACAATATCATATTCATTACCATGATCTACCTCCTCAAACACCTTAGTGAAAAAAGTTAGTAAATTCGTAAGACAGGAACGCCCCTTAGTAAAACCGTGTTGATAATCATTAATCAATTTATGTCTTTCAAGATGGCTACGAATTGCCTCGGCAATTATTGATTCCAAAAATTTTCCCACTCTGGAGATAAGGCGGCTTATTGGTCTATAGTTCGAACGCTAAGGACCTGTCACCTGCCTTGTAAATAGGTATTACATTTCCCATTTTCCACTTGTCCGGCACTATGCCAGTTTGTAGTGACATGTTGAAAAGACAAGCCAAAGGTTTGCTAAGTTCCTCTTTAAATTCCTTTAACACCCTTGCAAACAGTTCATCAGGGCCTGGGGATTTGTTCAGTTTTAATTTCTCTATTTGTCTGAAGACCATGTCACTAGTTACCCTAATTGTGCATAGTTTATTACCGTCCTGTTTTACATAGTTTATTATTTCTGGAATTTCGCTAGTATCTTCCTGAGTAAAAACTGAGAGGAAGTAAGTGTTGAAAAGTTCACATATTTCCTTATCACTGTCAGTGTTCTGACCTGAGTTACTCGTCCCTGACAGTGCAACAGTGACAGCACAAGAAATTAACAGAACGAGAAATTGACAGTACGAGAGTGACTGACAATGCAGTAGAGTAATTGACAGAACGAGAGAGTGACTGGCAGGGCGAGGGAGTGACTGACAGTGCGAGAGTTACTGACAGTGCAAGAGATTGACAGAACGGGTGATTGATAGTGCGAATGATTGACAGAACGAGTGATTGCTAGAACGAGAGAGTGATTGACACTGTGAGTGATTGACAGAACGAGAGTGAGGGAAAGTGCAAGAGCGATGGCAGTGCGAGTGACTGACAGAACGAAAGTGACTGACAGTGCGCGTGAGTTGACAGAACGAGTGACTGACAGTGCAAGAGTGATTGACAGTGCGAGAGTGTTTGACAGGACGAGAGGGTGATTGACAGGACGAGAGAGTGAGTGACAGGTCGAGAGTGAATGACAGGACGAGAGAGTGATTGACAGAATAAGAGTGACTGACAGGACGAGAGAGTGATTGACGGAACGAAAGAGTGATTGACGGAACGAGAGAGTGATTGATAGGACGAGAGAGTGAATGACAGGACGAGAAGAGTGACTGAGAGGACGAGAGAGTGATTGACAGAATGAGAGTGACTGAGAGGACGAGAGAGTGACTGACGGAACGAGAGAGTGACTGAGAGAACGAGAGAGTGACTGAGAGGACGAGGACTAAGAAAGATAAAACAAGAGATCAGGAGACAGGTCGAGCGGAGGGAGAGCGAAGTCGTAGTAATAATAATGATAGTAATAACAGTATAGTAGTAGTAGTAGAAATAGTAGTAGTAATAGCAGTTGTAGTAGCAGTAGTAGTAATAAAAATAGTAGTAGTAACAGAAGATGTAGTAATAGCAATAGTGGGAAATAGTAGTTGTAACAGAAGTAGTAGTAGTAACAGTAGCAGCAGAAACAACATGAAAGTTATATTAATACTGGTGAGTGGTATTAACAGTAGTGTCTGGTATTAACAGTAGTGTCTGGTATTAACAGTAGTGTCTGGTATTAACAGTAGTGTCTGGTATTAACAGTAGTGTCTGGTATTAACAGTAGTGTCTGGTATTAACAGTAGTGTCCGGTATTAACAGTAGTGTCTGGTATTAACAGTAGTGTCTGGTATTAACAGTAGTGTCTGGTATTAACGTAGTGTCTGGTATTAACAGTAGTGTCCGGTATTAACAGTAGTGTCTGGTATTAACAGTAGGTTTTGGTATTAACAGTAGTGTCCGGTATTAACAGTAGTGTCCGGTATTAACAGTAGTGTCTGGTATTAACAGTAGTGTTCTGGTATTAACAGTAGTGTCTGGTTTAACAGTAGTGTCTGGTATTAACAGTAGTGTCTGGTATTAACAGTAGTGTCTGGTATTAACAGTAGTGTCTGGTATTAACAGTAGTGTCTGGTATTAACAGTAGTGTTGGTATTAACAGTAGTGTCTGGTATTAACAGTAGTGTCTGGTATTAACAGTAGTGTCTGGTATTAACAGTAGTGTCTGGTATTAACAGTAGTGTCTGGTATTAACAGTAGTGTCCGGTATTAACAGTAGTGTCTGGTATTAACAGTAGTATCTGGTATTAACTGTAGTGTCTGGTATTAACAGTAGTATCTGGTATTAACAGTAGTGTCTGGTATTAACAGTAGTGTCTGGTATTAACAGTAGTGTCTGGTATTAACAGTAGTGTCCGGTATTAAAAAGTAGTGTCTGGTATTAACAGTAGTGTCTGGTATTAAAAGTAGTGTCTGGTATTAACAGTAGTATCTGGTATTAACAGTAGTGTTGGTATTAACAGTAGTATTGGTATTAACAGTAGTGTCTGGTATTAACAGTAGTGTCTGGTATTAACAGTAGTGTCTGGTATTAACAGTAGTGTCTGGTATTAACAGTAGTGTCCGGTATTAACAGTAGTGTCTGGTATTAACAGTAGTATCTGGTATTAACAGTAGTGTCTGGTATTAACAGTAGTATCTGGTATTAACAGTAGTGTCTGGTTTAACAGTAGTGTCTGGTATTAACAGTAGTGTCTGGTATTAACAGTAGTGTCCGGTATTAACAGTAGTGTCTGGTATTAACAGTAGTGTCTGGTATTAACAGTAGTGTCTGGTATTAACAGTAGTATCTGGTATTAACAGTAGTGTCTGGTATTAACAGTAGTGTCTGGTATTAACAGTAGTGTCTGGTATTAACAGTAGTATCTGGTATTAACAGTAGTGTCTGGTATTAACAGTAGTGTCCGGTATTAACAGTAGTGTCTGGTATTAACAGTAGTGTCTGGTATTAACAGTAGTGTCTGGTATTAACAGTAGTGTTGGTATTAACAGTAGTGTTGGTTTTAACAGTAGTGTCTGGTATTAACAGTAGTGTCTGGTATTAACAGTAGTATCTGGTATTAACAGTAGTGTCTGGTATTAACAGTAGTGTCTAGTATTAACAGTAGTGTCTGGTATTAACAGTAGTGTCTGGTATTAACAGTAGTGTCTAGTATTAACAGTAGTGTCTGGTATTAACAGTAGTGTCTGGTTAACAGTAGTGTCTGGTATTAACAGTAGTGTCTGGTATTACAGTAGTATCTGGTATTAACAGTAGTGTCTGGTATTAACAGTAGTGTCGGTATTAACAGTAGTGTCTGGTATTAACAGTAGTGTCTGGTATTAACAGTAGTGTCTGGTATTAACAGTAGTGTCTGGTATTTAACAGTAGTGTCTGGTAAATTAACAGTAGTGTCTGGTATTAACAGTAGTGTCTGGTATTAACAGTAGTGTCTGGTATTAACAGTAGTGTCTGGTATTAACAGTAGTGTCTGGTATTAACAGTAGTGTCTGGTATTAACAGTAGTGTCTGGTATTAAAAAGTAGTGTCTGGTATTAACAGTAGTGTCTGGTATTAACAGTAGTATCTGGTATTAACAGTAGTGTCTGGTATTAACAGTAGTGTCCGGTATTAACAGTAGTGTCTGGTATTAACAGTAGTGTCTGGTATTAACAGTAGTGTCTGGTATTACAGTAGTGTCGGTATTAACAGTAGTGTCTGGTTTAACAGTAGTGTCTGGTATTAACAGTAGTGTCTGGTATTAACAGTAGTGTCTGGTATTAACAGTAGTGTCTGGTATTAACAGTAGTGTCTGGTATTAACAGTAGTGTCTGGTATTAACAGTAGTGTCCGGTATTAACAGTAGTGTCTGGTATTAACAGTAGTGTCTGGTATTAACAGTAGTGTCTGGTATTAACATAGTGTCTGGTATTAACAGTAGTGTCCGGTATTAACAGTAGTGTCTGGTATTACAGTAGTGTCTGGTATTAACAGTAGTGTCTGGTATTAACAGTAGTGTCTGGTATTAACAGTAGTGTCTGGTATTAACAGTAGTGTCGGTATTAACAGTAGTGTCTGGTATTAACAGTAGTGTCCGGTATTAACAGTAGTGTCTGGTATTAACAGTAGTGTCTGGTATTAACAGTAGTGTCTGGTATTAACAGTAGTGTCTGGTATTAACAGTAGTGTCTGGTTTAACAGTAGTGTCTGGTATTAACAGTAGTGTCTGGTTATTAACAGTAGTGTCTGGTATTAACAGTAGTGTCTGGTATTAACAGTAGTGTCCGGTATTAACAGTAGTGTCTGGTATTAACAGTAGTGTCTGGTATTAACAGTAGTGTCTGGTATTAACAGTAGTGTCTGGTATTAACAGTAGTGTCTGGTATTAAAAAGTAGTGTCCGGTATTAACAGTAGTGTCTGGTATTAAAAAGTAGTGTCTGGTATTAACAGTAGTGTCTGGTTTTTAACAGTAGTGTCTGGTATTAACAGTAGTGTCTGGTATTAACAGTGTATCTGGTATTAACAGTAGTGTCTGGTATTAACAGTAGTGTCTGGTATTAACAGTAGTGTCTGGGGATTAACAGTAGTGTCTGGTATTAACAGTAGTGTCTGGTATTAACAGTAGTGTCTGGTATTAACAGTAGTATCTGGTATTAACAGTAGTGTCTGGTATTAACAGTAGTGTCTGGTATTAACAGTAGTGTCTGGTATTAACAGTAGTGTCTGGTATTAACAGTAGTGTTTTAGTATTAACAGTAGTGTCTGGTATTAACAGTAGTGTCTGGTATTAACAGTAGTGTCTAGTATTACAGTAGTGTTGGTATTAACAGTAGTGTCTGGTATTAACAGTAGTATCTGGTATTAACAGTAGTGTCTGGTATTAACAGTAGTGTCTGGTATTAACAGTAGTGTTCGGTATTAACAGTAGTGTCTGGTATTAACAGTAGTGTCTGGTATTAACAGTAGTGTCTGGTATTAACAGTAGTATCTGGTATTAACAGTAGTGTCTGGTATTAACAGTATGTCTAGTATTAACAGTAGTGTCTGGTATTAACAGTAGTGTTAGTATAACAGTAGTGTTGGTATTAACGTAGTGTCGGTATTAACAGTAGTGTCTGGTATTAACAGTAGTGTCCGGTATTAACAGTAGTGTCCGGTATTAACAGTAGTGTTCGGTATTAACAGTAGTGTCTGGTATTAACAGTAGTGTCCGGTATTAACAGTAGTGTCTGGTATTAACAGTAGTGTCTGGTATTAACAGTAGTGTCTGGTATTAACAGTAGTGTCTGGTATTAACAGTAGTGTCTGGTATTAACAGTAGTGTCTGGTATTAACAGTAGTGTCTGGGATTAACAGTAGTGTCTGGTATTAACAGTAGGTGTCTGGTATTAACAGTAGTGTCTGGTATTAACAGTAATGTCTGGTATTAGTAGTAGCTATTAGGGAAATGTTCAGAATTTAATATTATCAGCTAAAGTTTAAAACACTGAAAATAAAAGAACCATAAATACTCTTTTTTATGAATTTATGAAACTTGGGTAAAGAGAGAGAGAGAGAGAGGAGAGAGAAGGAGATGGAGAGAAGGAGAGAGAGAAGAGGAGAGAGGAGAGAGAGAGAGAGAGGATAGAGAGAGAAGAGAGAGGAGAGAGAGAGAGAGAGAGAGAGAGGAGAGAGAGAGGAGAGGAGAGAGGATGAGTGAGGAGAGAGAGAGAGGAAAGAGAAGAAAGAGAAAGAGGAGAGAGAGAGAGAGAGAGAGAGGAGAGAGAGAGAGAGAGAGAGAGAGAGAGAGGAGAGAGAGAGGAGAGTGAGAAGAGAGGAAGGAAAGAGAGATGAAACTGGAGAGGAAATGGAGTAGAGAGGGTTAAAACAAAGGATTTAAGAAAAACTGATGACTGGGAAGGATAAAGAGAGAAGGTGCGAAGAGAGGGTTAGGATGGATGGAGAAAGAGGGAGAGAGAAAGGTGGGTGAGGTGGGGGAGGGATGTAGGGAGGGGGATATAAAAGTGGGAGGAGAGATGTAGGGAGGAGGGATATGAGAGTGGGAGGAGAGAAGGGAGGGAGGGAGGGACGGAAGGAAGAAATGAAGTGAGAGAGTAGGGAGGAAGGAAGAGATGGATGGAGGGGGTAAAAGAGGTTTGGGGAGTAGGATGGGCAAGACGAGGTAACAGTAAAGGGAGTAAGACAAAGGGAATTATAGAAAGGGAAGATATAGCAGAGTAATAAGAGAAAATAAGGAAGGCAAGAGACAGGAAGAATTAGGCAGGAAGAATGAGGCAGGAAGAATGAGGCAGGAAGAATGAGGCAGGATGAATGAGGCAGGATGAATGAGGCAGAAAGAATGAGGTAGGAAGAATGAGGCAGGAAGAATGAGGCAGGAGAATTGAGGGCAGGAAGAATGGGCAGGAAGAATGAGGCAGGAAGAATGAGGCAGAATAAATGAGGCAGAAAGAATGAGGTAGGAAGAATGAGGCAGGAAGAATGAGGCAGGAAGAATGAGGAAGGAAGAATGAGGCAGGAAGAATGAGGCAGGAAGAATGAGGCAGGATGAATGAGGCAGAAAGATGAGGTAGGAAGAATGAGGCAGGAAGAATGAGGCAGGAAGAATGAGGCAGGAAGAATGAGGCAAGAAGAATGAGACAGGAAGAATGAGGCAGGAAGAATGAGGCATATAGAATGAGGCACGAAGAATGAGGTAGGAAGAATGAGGCAGGAAGAATGAGGCACGAAGAATGAGACAGGAAGAATGAGGCAGGAAGAATGAGGCAGGAAGAATGAGGCAGGAAAAATGAGGCAGGAAGAAAGAGACAGGAAGAATGAGACAGGAAGAATGAGGCAGGAAGAATGAGGCAAGAAGAATGAGGCAGGAAGAATGAGGCAGGAAGAATAAGGCAGGAAGAATGAGGTTGGAAGAATGAGGCAGGGAGAATGAGGCAGGAAGAATGAGGTAGGAAGAATGAGGTAGGAAGAATGAGGCAGGAAGAATGAGGCAGGAAGAATGTGGCAGGAAGAATGAGGTAGAAAGAATGAGGCAGGAAGAATGAGGCAGGAAGAATGAGGTAGGAAGAATGAGGCAGGAAGAATGAAGCAGGAATAATGAGGCAGGAAAAATGAGGCAAGAAGAATGAGGTAGGAAGAATGAGGCAGGAAGTATGAGGCAGGAAGAATGAGGCAGGAAGAATGAGGTAGGAGAATGAGGCAGGAAGAATGAGGCAGGAAGAATGAGGCAGGAAGAATGAGGTAGGAAGAATGAGGCAGGAAGAATGAGGCAGGAAAAATGAGGCAAGAAGAATGAGGAAGGAAGAATGAGGCAGGAAGAATGAGGCAGGAAGAATGAGGCAAGAAGAATGAGGTAGAAAGAATGAGGCAGGAAGAATGAGGCAGGAAGAATGAGTGCAGGAAGAATGAGGGAAGAGAATGATGTAGGAAGAATGAGGTAGGAAGAATGAGGCAGGAAGAATGAGGCAGGAAGAATGAGGTAGGAAGACTGAGGCAGGAAGAATGAGGCAGGAAGAATGAGGCAGGAAGAATGAGGCAGGAAGAATGATGTAGGAAGAATTAGGCAGGAAGAATGAGGCAAGAAGAATGAGGCAGGAAGAATGAGGCAGGAAGAATGAGGTAGAAAGAATGAGGCAGGAAGAATTAGGCAGGAAGACTGAGGCAGGAAGACTGAGGTAGGAGAATGAGGCAGGAAGAATGAGGCAGGAAGAATGAGGCAGAACGAATGAGGCAGGAAAAAATGAGGCAGAAAGAATGAGGTAGGAAGAATGAGGAAGGAAGAATGAGGCAGGAAGAATAAAGCAGGAAGAATGAGGTAGGAAGAATGAGGAAGGAAGAATGAGGCAGGAAGAATGAGGCAGGAAGAATCAGGTATGAAGAATGAGGCAGGAAGAATGAGGCAGAAGAATGAAGCAGGAAGAATGAGGCAAGAAGAATGAGGTAGGAAGAATGAGGCAGGAAGAATGAGGCAGGAAGAATCAGGTATGAATAATGAGGCAGGAAGAATGAGGCAGGAAGAATGAGGTAGGAAGAATGAGGAAGGAAGAATGAGGCAGGAAGAATGAGGCAGGAAGAATCAGGTATGAAGAATGAGGCAGGAAGAATGAGGCAGGAAGAATGAAGCAGGAAGAATGAGGCAAGAAGAATGAGGCAGAAAGAATGAGGCAGGAAGAATGAGGTAGGTAGAATGAGGCAGGAAGAATGAGGCAGGAAGAATGAGGCAGGAAGAATGAGGCAGGAAGAATGAGGTAGGAAGAATGAGGCAGAAAGAATGAGGCAGGAAGAATGAGGCAAGAAGAATGAGGCAGGAAGAATGAGGTAGGAAGAATGAGGCAGGAAGAATGAGGCAAGAAGAATGAGGTAGGAAGAATGAGGCAGGAAGAATGAGGCTGGAAGAATGAGGTAGGAAAAATTAGGCAGGAAGAATGAGGCAAGAAGAATGAGGCAGGAAGAATGAGGCAGAAAGAATGAGGTAGGAAGAATGAGGCAGGAAGAATAAGGCAGGAAGAATGAGGCAGGAAGAATCAGGAAGGAAGAATGAGGCAGGAAGAATGATGCAGGAAGAATGAGGCAGGAAGAATGAGGTAGTAAGAATGAGGCAGGAAGAATGAGGTAGGAAGAATGAGGTAGGAAGAATGAGGTAGGAAGAATGAGGTAGGAAGAAATGAGGCAGGAAGAATGAGGCAAGAAGAATGAGGTAGGAAGAATGAGGCAGGAAAAATGAGACAGGAAGAATGAGACAGGAAGAAAGAGGCAGGAAGAATGAAGCAGGAAGAATGAGGTAGGAAGAATGAGGCAGGAAGAATGAGGGAGGAAGAATGAGGCAAGAAGAATGAGGTAGGAAGAATGAGGCAGGAAGAATGAGGCAGAAGATGAGACAGGAAGAATGGGGCAGGAAGATGAGGCAGGAAGAATGAGGCAGGAAGAATGAGGCAGGAAGAATGAGGCAGGAAGAATTAGCAGAAGAATGAGGCAGGAAAAATGAGGCAGGAAGAATGAGGCAGGAAATGAGGCAGGAAGAATAAGGCAGGAAGAATGAGGCAGGAAGAATGAGACAGGAAGAATGGGGCAGGAAGAATGAGGCAGGAAGAATGAGGCAGGAAAGAATGAGGCAGGAAGAATGAGCCAGGAAGAATGAGGCAGGAAGAATTAAGCAGGAAGAATGAGGCAGGAAAAATGAGGCAGGAAGAATGAGGCAGGAAGAATGAGGCAGGAAGAATAAGGCAGGAAGAATGAGGCAGGAAGAATGAGGCAGGAGAATAAGGCAGGAAGAATGAGGCAGGAAGAATGAGGCAGGAAGAATAAGGCAGGAAGAATGAGGCAGGAAGAATAAGGCAGGAAGAATAAGGCAGAAGAATGAGGCAGGAAGAATGAGGTAGGAAGAATGAGGCAGGAAGAATGAGGCAGGAAGAATAAGGCAGGAAGAATAAGGCAGGAAGAATGAGGCAGGAAGAATGAGGCAGGAAGAATAAGGCAGGAAGAATGAGGCAGGAAGAATAAGGCAGGAAGAATAAGGCAGGAAGAATGAGGCAGGAAGAATGAGGTAGGAAGAATGAGGCAGGAAGAATGAGGCAGGAAGATGAGGCAGGAAGAATAAGGCAGGAAGAATGAGGCAGGAAGAATAAGGCAGGAAGAATAAGGCAGGAAGAATGAGGCAGGAAGAATGAGGCAGGAAGAATAAGGCAGGAAGAATGAGGCAGGAAGAATAAGGCAGGAAGAATAAGGCAGGAAGAATGAGGCAGGAAGAATGAGGTAGGAAGAATGAGGCAGGAAGAATGAGGCAAGAAGAATGAGGTAGGAAGAATGAGGCAGGAAGAATAAGGCAGGAAGAATGAGGCAGGAAGAATAAGGCAGGAAGATAAGGCAGGAAGAATAAGGCAGGAAGAATGAGGCAGGAAGAATAAGGCAGGAAGAATGAGGCAGGAAGAATAAGGCAGGAAGAATAAGGCAGGAAGAATGAGGCAGGAAGAATAAGGCAGGAAGAATGAGGCAGGAAGAATAAGGCAGGAAGAATAAGGCAGGAAGAATGAGGCAGGAAGAATGAGGCAGGAAGAATGAGGCAAGAAGAATGAGGTAGGAAGAATGAGGCAGGAAGAATGAGGCAAGAAGAATGAGGTAGGAAGAATGAGGCAGGAAGAATGAGGCAGGAAGAATGAGGCAAGAAGAATGAGGTAGGAAGAATGAGGCAGGAAGAATGAGGCAAGAAGAATGAGGTAGGAAGAATGAGGCAGGAAGAATGAGGCAGGAAGAATAAGGCAGGAAGAATGAGGCAGGAAGAATAAGGCAGGAAGAATAAGGCAGGAAGAATAAGGCAGGAAGAATGAGGCAGGAAGAATAAGGCAGGAAGAATGAGGCAGGAAGAATAAGGCAGGAAGAATAAGGCAGGAAGAATGAGCAGGAAGAATAAGGCAGAAGAATGAGGCAGGAAGAATAAGGCAGGAAGAATAAGGCAGGAAGAATGAGGCAGAAGAATAAGGCAGGAAGAATGAGGCAGGAAGAATAAGGCAGGAAGAATAAGGCAGGAAGAATGAGGCAGGAAGAATAAGGCAGGAAGAATGAGCAGGAAGAATAAGGCAGGAAGAATGAGGCAGGAAGAATAAGGCAGGAAGAATGAGGCAGGAAGAATAAGGCAGGAAGAATGAGGCAGGAAGATAAGGCAGGAAGAATGAGGCAGGAAGAATAAGGCAGGAAGAATGAGGCAGGAAGAATAAGGCAGGAAGAATGAGGCAGGAAGAATAAGGCAGGAAGAATGAGGCAGGAAGAATAAGGCAGGAAGAATGAGGCAGGAAGAATAAGGCAGGAAGAATGAGGCAGGAAGAATAAGGCAGGAAGAATAAGGCAGGAAGAATGAGGCAGGAAGAATAAGGCAGGAAGAATGAGGCAGGAAGAATAAGGCAGGAAGAATAAGGCAGGAAGAATGAGGCAGGAAGAATAAGGCAGGAAGAATGAGGCAGGAAGAATAAGGCAGGAAGAATGAGGCAGGAAGAATAAGGCAGGAAGAATGAGGCAGGAAGAATAAGGCAGGAAGAATGAGGCAGGAAGAATAAGGCAGGAAGAATGAGGCAGGAAGAATAAGGCAGGAAGAATGAGGCAGGAAGAATAAGGCAGGAAGAATGAGGCAGGAAGAATAAGGCAGGAAGAATAAGGCAGGAAGAATGAGGCAGGAAGAATGAGGCAGGAAGAATAAGGCAGGAAGAATAAGGCAGGAAGAATAAGGCAGGAAGAATGAGGCAGGAAGAAGGTCAACAAAACAAAGATGAGAAGTGATAAGAGGAAGAAGGTAGGAGTGGTACTGGAGGAGTGGTACTGGAGGAGTCGTACTGGAGGAGTAGTACTGGAGGAGTGGTACTCGACAAGTAGTACTGGAGGAGTGGTACTGGAGGAGTGGTACTGGAGGAGTCGTACTGGAGGAGTAGTACTGGAGGAGTGGTACTGGAGGAGTGGTACTGGAGGAGTGGTACTCGAGGAGTAGTACTGGAGGAGTGGTACTGGAGGAGTAGTACTGGAGGAGTGGTACTCGACAAGTAGTACTGGAGGAGTGGTACTGGAGGAGTGGTACTGGAGGAGTAGTACTGGAGGAGTGGTACTGGAGGAGTGGTACTGGAGGAATGGTACTGAAAGAGTGGTACCGTAGGAGTGGTACTGGAGGAGTGGTACTGAGGGAGTGGTACTGAAGGAGTGGTACTTGATGAGTGGCACTGGAGGAGTAGCGCTGGAGGAGTGGTACTGGAGGAGTGTCACTAGAGAAGTGGTAATGTAGGAGTGATAGTGGAGGAGTGGTATTGGAGATGTGGTACTGGAGAAGTGGCACTGTTGGCGTGGTACTGGTGAAGTGGTACTGGAGGAGTGGTACTGAAGGAGTGGTACTGGAGAAGTGGTACTGGAGGAATTGTACTGGTGGAGTGGCACTGGAAGAGTGGGACTGGAGGAGTGATACTGGAGAGGGAGAAGTAGGAGTATTACTGGAGGGAGGGTGGTAGGTAGGAATGGTAACTGGGGCCTGGCAATGGATAGGAGAAGGAAGAAGTGGTACTGGAGAGGGGATGGCAGGTAGGTAGTTGTGGTACTGGAGGAAGGGAAGTAGGAGTAGTACTGGAGAGAGGGGGTAGGAGTGGTAATGGAGAATGGGATGGATGGATAGCTGGAGAGAGGGAGGTAAGAGTGGTAACGTAGGGTTGGAGGCAAGGGGAGTATTAGCATGAGGGAGTGAGGGAGGTAGGGGTGACACTGGAGAGATGAAGGAGGGAGGAAAGGGTGAGAAGTAAAGCAGGTAAAGGAGAACTGATAATTAACTGGGAGGGAGGAAAAGAGAGAGCTAGTGAAGGAGGCGATGGAGGAGTAGCGTAAGAAAATAGTGAGGGATGGATTAAGAGAATGAATGAGGAATAGAATGAATAAAGAAAGGAATGAATGTGAGAAAGAATGAGGGAGTTAATGAATGAAGGAGATAATGAAAAGAATGAATTAGGGAGGAAGCGAGCGACGATGGTAACTGGTGTGGGAGATTAATGAATGAAAGGGAATGAGTTTAGGAATGAATCAGGAAGGTAATGAGAGAGATAATGAAAGAAGGAGGAGTGACAAAAGGACTTAATGGTAAAGACAATGAATAAGGAAGAAAATGAGTCAGAGAATGAACGAGGGGACACCTAAGCAAGCATAAAATTCTTCTTACAATAATGTTGGTAGAATTACCCACAATATGTTAGGTAAAAGGACACAAGTGTAACTAATGTAACATTTTTATCGTGGCAACGTTTCGCTCTCCAGGAGGTTTGGTGACAACTTGACAAAGCTCTTGGAAAGCGAAACGTTGCCACGATAAAAATGTCGCATTAGTTGCACTTGTGTCCTCTTGACTAACGAAATTCTTCTTGTCACAAGACAAGGAAGGTTTGCAAGAAAGTGCCAGCAACACCTTCCATATATGGGAAGAATGAAGAACTGAGAGAAGAGAGAGAGAGAGAGAGAGGATGAGAGAGTAGAGAAGAGAGAGAGAGAGAGAGAGAGAGAGAGAGAGAGAGAGAGAGAGAGAAGAGAGAGAGAGACAGAGAGAGAGAGAGAACACTGGATACAAAACACAGGAACACCATCTCATAAAACAAGAGGAACTTTCCAAAGTCTCGGGTATAATAATGTTAGGTTAGGCAACACACTAAGGCAAATGATGCGAACTTCAGAAATCTGTGAGGGAGATAATGAAAATTTTCAAAACCAGAGAAAATAATGCCACTGGTGCTAATATTCAAATCACTTGTGCTCTTTTGTTAGAATATTGTTTGGTGTTAACGGCTCTGTTAAAGGCAGGAAAAGAGCTGGAAAAAGTTGAGAGATCATTTACTGCCCACACAGAGCCAGTAGAGCACTGTTGCCAACATATTACAGCAAGAGCAAGATGCCCTTTCTTGCTCACACTTTCCTCTTAACTGCTCTTTCATACACCTATTCGTTCAAGTGAAGAAATATGTATAGAGCACTCCTGTAACTCTACCTCACCAAACACTCAACCTAACACAGAAAGCAGGAGTGGTTAGTGAATATTACTTCACTTGAATGTTTAGGTATATGAAAGTGCATATAAGAGGACAGTGAGGACAACAAAGGGCACTCATCTTGCCTCATCATAACACGGCGCCATTATTTTTCTTGTTTCGAAAATTAGCATTATCCACCCTCTCATTTGTCTGGTCTTCGCATCATTTGCCTCAGAGTCATTATTCCCTAAACGTTCCTGTTGTTCTGAGATGATGGTGTTTTGTATCCAGAGCTCTTAGAGTTCTTCATTCATTCCATATCTGAACAGTTGGAATTTGTCATGTTATTTTCTTTTGTCAGCTGTCAGACTTTGTTCTTATCCCCTGACAAATGTTCCGTATCTTCTACAGAAAAGACTTTCATGCTTATTTTGGTATCGTTCGCACAGGATAGTAGGAAGCTGTAATTACTGTGTATGTCAGCTATGAGGATGAGAACAGTGAAGGCACCAAGACCATCCCCTGGAATACTAAACTTTTATTTTTCTTAGGTTAAAGTTTGCTTTATTTTCTAGAAAAGTGAATATCCATTTCCTGCTTTTCCTGTTGTAAATATTGAGGCTATATTACGTGCTATCATTGTGATCGCATTTGTTATATGCCGAAGTGAAGTCCATGTAGACCGCATATGTGTTTTGATTTCTTGCAAAGTGTCCGTAATACTGTCATTATTGGTTCAACAGTTGTGACAAGCATGATCTTCCTGCTCTAAATCCATGTTCACTTCCGTTGAGTAATCATGCTTTTCTACAGCAAATGCAATTTGGTGTTTCACCACTCTTCAGTGAGATTGTGATCATAGTATATTATATCTTAGAGTGTTATATCTCTGAGTAGTTCCTAAGTGCTCGTGAAGATCAATTTTAGTATATGCTCATTTCTGGTAGGTTTTGTTATCTGTTGGCACAAAAACTTTTCACAAAGCCCTAATAGCTGATGTGTGTGTTGGGTTAACGTGCTCCCAGGTACTATGTCTGGTACAATATTGTTGTCTATCTTCCATTTAACATTTAGAAAGTAGAAATCTCCAGGAAGGATAATACTGTATTTAGCGTAGGATTTTCCAGGATTTCGAAATGGTCATATATTTTCCTTATCTGTTCCATGAATTCCTCTGCCGTTGCCGACGGTGATTTATATATCAGGATAATTACCAGAGTCTTGTTCTCTACTTTAATTTCTAATAATTCTACTGTATCATTTGATTCAAAAGTTCCGTATAACAAAGTGAGTATCTTAAATGGAATAGAATTCTTCCCTGTGACTTACTGACTCACACATCTATATACCTTATAGTTCTGCTCCCATATTTCACTGTTCAAAACTTTCTTCGTATGAGTTTCTGTGAACTCTCCAAACACTGCCTCATTTTCTGTAAGCAGCCCACTAATACAGCTAACATTATTATTTTATTTGTTTTTAAACTTTGAATGTTAGCAAAAGAAAGGATGATTTACCATTTGGAATGTATGGGTCACTGGGCTTTTTTTTTTTAGTATGGTTGAGGTTCGATGGTTCGTTCGCGTGTCAGTGAGATGGGATGAACTGCGTCAAGTGGCCCGGGATTATTGGTGGCAGTGAGGCAGATGGGAAGGGGGGCAGCAGACACTTTTCCCCACAGTCCGCTCCTGACTGCTGGTGTGATCGAGCAGTCAGGAGCGCCAGTATGCGCCACAGCCTTGAAAAATTTATCAAGTTGTCTCTTGAAGAAAACTAGGGGTTTGTTGGCAATTACCCACACGCAGGAAGGGAGGGTACTGAAGTCTTGGTCCTTTTACACTTATCGATCTGTATTTTAGTGTACTCATCCGTCTCTGCTGTTCATTGCAGTTATCTTATATCGTCCGCCAAGCCTCTTTCATATAGAGTGATTTCAGTGTTCGGGTTTGGAATCAATTCCTTCAGAATCTTCGAGGTGTAGATGAATATGCATCTTTCTCGCCTACGGTCTAAGAGGTACAGTTCGAGGGACTTTGGACGCTCAAACTAATTTAGGTGCTTGACTGAGTTGATACATTATACAAGGTATGAAGGTTCTCTGTACATTCTCCAGTACTGCAATTATGTTTGCCGTCTCTGAAGAGCAATATTACAGCCTAGAGAGAACGAATGGTCTAATGAGCATCACCACAAACTTGGTATCTGTTCTGAAAGTTATAGTGATCAAGCCTATAATTTTCTTTGCAGCAGCAATAATAACATTAGTGTGCTCCTTGAATGTGAGATCTTCTGACATTATTACTCCCAGGTCTCTCACATTAAACTTCCATTTTATTGATTTGAAATTGTCTTGTACTCCGATCTCGTTGTTATTTCCTCAGTTCTTCTGTAACATAATAACTGGAGTTTGTCCTCGCTGAACATTATATTGTTGTTAGAGCTCTATTACAACATCTGATTTACATCAACTTGGAGGCTCGCAGTGTCTTCCATGGATGACACTGTATCTTCTATGGTAGTGTCTTCCATGGATGCCACTGCATCTTTTATTGTAGTGTCTTCTGTAGATGACATTGTGTCTTCAAAAAAAGGAGTGTCTTCTATGGATACCACTGTGCCTTCTAAGGAAGAGAGTGTCTTCAGTGGATGCCACTTTCATACAAATTCTAGTATCGTCTACAAGGGATAATACGGTTTATGTTCCTGTCAGTGTCAGATATGAGAATGAATAAGAGAAGTGGGGTCAGTACCGTGTCTTGAGGAGCAATTTTCTTTTACTATGGCAACCAAAGGTTTCACTGGGTTTTATTAGTAAAGAAGTTAAATATCGATCTGCTTATCTTTCCAAATATTTCTTTTGCACAAGTACCCCATGGTCACACTTGTCAAAGATTTTTATATAATCAGTGAACACTGCATCTACATTTTACCTCTCTTCCAGTATATCCAAGAGCACGCTGTAGTGGTCCAGCGACTGCAAGAGGCAGGAGCTACTTGTTCTGGGTTGTGCAAATACTGCGACTCCATGTGAATGGTAATCTTGTTTCTTAAGACTCTAAAAAATCTTGATAATATGGGATGTTAGTGCCATCAGTCCATGGTATTTTGCAATTGTTTTACTGCCACCTTTGTGGAGTGGGGCTATAGCAGTGGTTTTTGATGACAGTGGGATGACTACAGTGTCCAGGCTCTTGCTTCACAGAGATTTTAAAGCACGAGAAAATGGTTTCTTGCAATTCTTGATAAACGTGGAGTTCCACGAGTCAGAGCCTAGGGCGGCGTGCATGGATATGCAATCAATAGCATATTCGAAGTCAAGTGTGTGTTAGGGTTATATCAGAACTTGTGGAAATGTCGGTGGCGTTATGAGACTTGGTCATGAAAAACTCATTTGGGTCGTCAATTTTTAGGCTGATTAACGGCTCACTGAACACCGAGTCGTATTGTGACTTGAGCATTTCACTCACTTCTTTTTAACTCGTCAGTGTATACTCCATCTCCACTAAGTAAAGGCTCGATTACAGTTTTTTTTTTTTAACCATGGATTATGCATTTGACAAGAGGTATTTTGATTTCTCTCAGTTTCACTAATGACTTTTGGCTCCTTGTTTTTCTTGGATTCTGTTTGATGCATTTAATATATTGCAGTCTTAGTAGTTCAGCCGAATGAGACTGTTCATCGGAACTGGATCCTGGGACTCCCTCTCCAATTATAGTTTTCGTTAAATTTTTCAGTTTTAGGTGTATTAAAGTGACTAAGAAACAGAATATTTGGGGCTGAGGTTGATAGGTTTTCCAGACTCCTGTCTTTTCCGAGACTGTTGGTATCTGAATTGCTGGGAGGTTGTATTTAGTGATTCATATACGAATGCAACAATTAGATTCTGATCCTCATTTTTAACCACCAAAACTTGGATTATATCATCTGTGTTGCTAAGTAACTCAGTGCATACGAGCAACCCATTTAACAGAGCAACTCCCATCCCTTGTTGCTTGCCTTTAGATAGGGAATATGGATACCTGTGCACAGGTATCCATATTTCGCTGTCAAAGAATTGTTTTACGTGGGTCGGTGAAGAGACGACTGGTGAAAGGTACTTTGTTATTACTTGGTTTAAGACCCTGAATATTTGCAGAGACAAATGATATATTGCTGCTTTGCTATGGGCTTATTTTCTGTGGTTATTTTGCTACTGGTCGTGTTTCTAATCCAGCGTGACTCTTAGGTTTTAATATATCCTTACCCTATTTTGCCATTCTTCACTTCATGATAATAAAAGAAATACCTCAGATGCCTATATGGAAGTAGTTTTTATATTCAGTATGACGTTCATTGGGCTTTATCTCTCTTGTTCCCTTCCTGCGGCACGTCATATAAAGAACAAAAAAAGACACAATACCGTGACTGGAACAATACACAAGTAACCCGCACATAAGAAGGAAAAAAAGCTTATGACGACGTTTCGGTCCGACTTGGACCATTTACAAGTCACACTGTCGTTACAAGCTTTTTTTTCTCTATACCTGGAGAGAGTTTCAGGAGTCAACGGCCCTTGCGGCTCGGTCTGTGACCAGGCTTCATGGTGAATCAGGGCCTGATCAACCAGGCTGTTACTGTTAGCCGCGCTCAACCCGACGTACGAACCACACCCCGGCTGATCAGGTACTGACTTTAGGTGCCTGTCCAATGCCTGATTGAAGACAGCCAGGGGTCTACTGAAAATCCCCCTTATGTATGCTGGGAGGCAGCTGAACAGCCTTGGGCCCCTGACACTTATTGTGTTGTCTCTTATCGTGCTAGTGATCCCCGGAATAACCTCCAGGTAACCTCCAGGTAGTGACACCCCTGCTTTTCACTGGGGGGATGTTGCATCGTCTGCCAAGTCTTTTGCTTTCACAGGGAGTGATTTTCGTGTGCAAGTTTGGTACTAGTCCCTCTAGGATTTTTCAAGTGTATATAATCATGTATCTCTCCCGTCTGCGTTTTAGGGAGTACAAGTTGAGGAACTTCAAGTGTTCCCAGTAATTGAGGTGTTTTATCGCAGTAATGCGTGCCATGAAGGTTCTCTGTACATTTTCTAGGTCAGCAATTTTACCTGCCTTGAAAGGTGCTGTTAGTATGCAGCAATATTCCAGCCTAGATAGAACAAGTGATCTGAAGAGTGTCATCATGGGCTTGGCATCCCTAGTTTTGAAGGTACTCATTATCCATCCTGTCATTTTTCTAGCAGATGCGACTAATACAATGTTATGGTCACTGAAGGTGAGATTCTCTGACATGATCACTTCCAGTGCGGGCTACTTGCGTAATGTCATATAGTTTATATCATATTAATATCTTTTGTTTACTGAACTGTAGCACATTTTTAGATGAAACAATGTGTAGTTCTTGGATATACATGAGCCTTTATTAAGGAGATTACGGCATTTACCTGGATGGTCGTACTGACAAGTTCCGTTTCTTTTTCCAGTCTGCCAACGCGCCAGTTAAGTGCCAACAGACTTAGATTTTCCAATGTCTTCAATTTATGGGGTTTTCGTTGGTGATCGCATTGTTTTCAGTAGTTTTAACTGATTTAGGTGCTACTGAATCTGTAACAGAATCTGTAGTGGAATTTGTAGTGGGATGGAATTTGTGCCAGGGGTGGAGGCCATAGGAGTGCGCACTTTTATCTTGTACCTTGTTCCTACAATCTATCTCTTCCATGGCGTCCGTAGTCCCACAGTCTACTTCTACTGAGCCCACAGTCAATGTCCATGTTATTTGTTGAGCTATGGGTGCAAACATTAATGGCTGTTTATTCACATTCTTGCTGTGTGTCACCACTCCGATTTTAGGGTTCCCGTTTTCTATATCTGCCCTTCCCTCCCATTCTTTATATATTCCAGGCAGACTATCCAAGAGAACCACGGTGTTTTAAGATAAGATAAGATAAGATTTTGTTCGGATTTTTAACCTCGGAGGGTTAGCCACCCAGGATAACCCAAGAAAGTCAGTGCGTCATCGAGGACTGTCTAACTTATTTCCATTGGGGTCCTTAATCTTGTCTCCCAGGATGCGACCCACACCAGTCGACTAACACCCAGGTACCTATTTGCTGCTAGGTGAACAGGACAATAGGTGTAAGGAAACGTGTCGGAATTTCCACCCGCCGGGAATCGAACCCGGGCCCTCCGTGTGTGAAGCGGGAGCTTTAGCCACCAGACCACCGGGCCACCTTAGCATTAGCACTGCTCTTCAGTACTTGCCTCAACAATTTTCTGAAACTTGCCCGCAGGTCCATATCTTTATCTCAAATATCTCAAATCCAGAAGCATCTCTATAGATCAATGTCATTTTTGGCAAGTGTTTATTTGTGCACATGAGACAGTGTTGAGACCAGCATAAAGTCAATAAAGGATCGCATTATACTGCATTTGTGTTTATTTTTCCATCCAGCTTGATCTTACTCCCAGGCCTCCAGCACAAGCTTCAAGGACTGTATTTGAGAAAGGCATTCTGATAGTATCTTAAGGAACAATTTGACCTGATAGAGAAGTCTTAAATGATACATTTATTTAAAGTCACCGACGTCATATAGCCATTTGGTTAACCTACAGAAGACGCAAGTATTGATGATGATAATGATGATGATGATGATGATGATGATGGATGATGATGATGATGATGATGGATGGTGGTGGTGGTGGCGGGGAAGATATAGTAATGACAGTTACAGTGACTGAAGAATGATGGTGTTGACCAACGTACAGAAGGCGAGCGGTGTTCGTTATTGCTGTTGTTGTGATACTGGAGGTCATGGTAATGGCCATGGTTGGGAGGTAAAGTTATTACAGCTACAGTGATTGAGAAATGGTGGCTGTGGCCAGCCAGCAAAAGGCATGTTTTGATCGATGTGGAGACAAAGGAGAGAAGAGGCAGAAGGAAAGAGGCAGTAGCAGCAGCAGGAAGAAGGATGAGAAGGAAGAGGAAGAACAGCAGCAGCAGCAGCAGTAGCGGCAGCAGCAGCAGCAGCAGGAAGAGGAGGAGCAGCAGCAGGAGTGAGGTATACGTACTTGCATCAGTATCGGTGGTAGGGAAGCGTGGGTCACCACCCAAGACGTTGGCGGCTCTGGAAGCGTTCTGCAGGCGGCCTCCTCCAGGGCCCGCCTCCATCAGAGGGTTTTGGATTTGGGTGTCGACGGCGTGGAGGGACGAGTTATCGTAGGGAATAACGTTGACTGGAAATGACCCATGAGAGTTACCGGCAGGCCGTGTGGTGAAGTGTTGATCTACGGTGAGGACATTGTGCGTTTGGGCCGAGTAGGCAGGCAGGGGCTCTGCCGTGAAGGTAACATGCGGGGGCAAGGGTAAGTGTGGGCGTGGGCGCTGGTGTGGGGGGTACGGGGCGGGGAGTTGGGGGAAGCGTGGGCGCAGAGTGGGGCGCGGCAAAGGGGGTGGGGGGAGGATGAACCACACACCCCCCCACCGCCCCTCTCTGGGGGAGGAGGTGCAGAGGAGGCGGGGAACGTATCTGTAAGGAACCAGAGAAAAAAGAAAAGATAGGCAAAGAAAATATAAGAACGGAAAGAGTGCAATAAGCTAGACTATGGTGAAGCCTCCCTTCCCCGATCCCCCTCGTCACCCCATCTCTCTCCACATACTGGCCCACCCCATCACCTCTCCTTCCCTCACCTCCACTCTCTCACTCTCCCTCTCTCTCTGAAGCCTTACATCTCTCTCAAACCTCTCTTCACTTTTTCAAACTTCTCATCTGTCACATGCTTAACATAACTCTCTTAAAGATTTCCTCTCTCTCTCTCTTTCTCTCTCTCTCTCTCTCTCTCTCTCTCTCTCTCTCTCTCTCTCTCTCTCTCTCTCTCTCTCTCTCTCAAATCTCTTATTTTTTATCAATTGTTTCATTTTCTCTGAAGTCTTTTGTGTCTCTCTTACCTTCTAATAATTCTTACACGCCATTCAACTCTCAATTAACTCTTCATCTCCTAACGTGAACTCTTATTCTTCTAACATCTCTCTCTCTCTCTCTCTCTCTCTCTCTCTCTCTCTCTCTCTCTCTTCTCTCTCTCTCTCTCTCTCTCTCTCTCTCTCTCTCTCTCTCTTCGTATGTTTGCATATATTACCAAATACACACACAGACACACACACAGACAAACACACAGACACACACAGACACACACACAGACAAACACACAGACACACACAGACACACACACACACAGGGGGGAGGCAGAGAGCACTGGAAGTGGTGCTAAACGGGCCAGTATGGTTGACGGGAGGGGACAGGTGGGGGTTCAGGGGAAGAAAACTGCTGTGGGGGGCGTGGGGAACACAAGAGAGGAGGTGCCCTGGCGAAACATCACCAAGTATTCCCTGGCGAAACATCTCATGATATTCCGTGGTGAAGATCGCCTGGCACTTCCTCCCGTAACCATTCATGGCGACTCAAGTTTGCAAGAGTCATCCCAAAGCACAGTGCAGGTACCACAGTGTGTGGTGCAGGTACCACAGTGTGTGATGCAGGTATCACAGTGTGTGGTGCAGGTACCACAGTGTATGGTGCAGGTACCACAGCGTGTGGTGCAGGTACCACAGTGTGTGATGCAGGTACCACAGTGTGTGGTGCAGGTACCACAGTGTGTGGTGCAGGTACCACAGTGCGTGATGCAGGTACCCCAGTGTGTGGTGCAGGTACCACAGTGTGTGGTGCAGGTACCACAGTGTGTGGTGCAGGTACCACAGTGTGTGGTGCAGGTACCACAGTGTGTGATGCAGGTACCACAGTGTGTGGTGAAGGTACCACAGTGTGTGATGCAGGTACCACAGTGTGTGGTGCAGGTACCACAGTGAGTGATGCGGGTACCACAGTATGTGGTGCAGGTACCACAGTGTGTGGTGCAGGTACCACAGTGTGTGATGCAGGTACCACAGTGTGTGGTGCAGGTACCACAGTGTGTGGTGCAGGTACCACAGTATGTGATGCAGGTACCACAGTGAGTGGTGCAGGTACCACAGTGTGTGGTGCAGGTACCGCAGTGTGTGGTGCAGGTACCACAGTGTGTGGTGCAGGTACCACAGTGTGTGGTGCAGGTACCACAGTGTGCGGTGCAGATACCACAGTGTGTGATAATTTCAGGTACCACAGTGTGTGGTGCAGGTACCACAGTGTGTGGTGCAGGTACCACAGGTGTTTGTGGTGGTGCAGGTATCACAGTGTGTGGTGCAGGTACCATAGTGTGTGGTGCAGGTACCACAGTGTATGATGCAGGTACCACAGCGTGTGGTGCAGGTACCACAGTGTGTAATGCAGGTACCACACTGAGTGGTGCAGGTACCACAGTATGTAATGAAGGTACAACACTGTGTGGTGCAGCTACCACAGTGTGTGGTGGTTTAGGTACCACAGTATGTGGTGCAGGTACCACAGTGTGTGGTGGTGCAGGTACCACAGTGTGTGGTGTTACAGGTACCACAGTGTGTGGTGCAGGTACCAAAGTGTGTGGTGCAGGTACCAAAGTGTGTGGTGCAGGTACCACAGTGTGTGGTGCAGGTACCACAGTTTGTGGTGCAGGTATCACAGTGTGTGGTGGTGATGCAGGTGCCACAGCATGTGGTGGTGGTGGTGGTGGTGGTGGTGCAGGTACCACAGTATGTGGTGGTGGTGCAGGTACCACAATGTGTGTTGGTGGTGGTGGTGGTGGTGGTGCAGGTAACATAGTGTGTGGTGGTGGTGCAGGTACCACAGTATGTGGTGACGGTGCAGGTACAACAGTATGTGGTGATGGTGCAGGTACCACAGTATGTGGTGATGGTGCAGGTACCACAGTATGTGGTGGTCGTGCAGGTAGCACAGTGTGTAGTGGTGGTGGTGCAGGTGCCACAGTGTGTGGTGGTGGTGCAGGTACCACAGTATGTGGTGATGGTGCAGGTACAACAGTATGTGGTGATGGTGCAGGTACCACAGTGTGTGGTGGTGGTGCAGGTACCACAGTGTGTGGTGGTGGTGCAGGCACCACAGTGTGTGGTGGTGGTGCAGGTACCACAGTGTGTGGTGGTGCAGGTACCACAGTGTGTGGTGGTGGTGCAGATACCACAGTGTGTAGTAGTGGTGCAGGTTCCACAGTGTGTGGTGCAGGTACCACAATGTATGGTGGTGGTGCAGATACCACAGTGTGTAGTAGTGGAGCAGATACCACAGTGAGTGGTGGTGCAGGTACCACAATGTGTGGTGGTGCAAGTACCAGTGTGTGGTGGTGGTGCAGGTACCACAGTGTGTGGGTGGTGGTACAGGTACCATAGTGTGTGTGGTGGTGGTGCAGGTACCACAGTGTGTGTGGTGGTGGTGCAGGTACCACAGTATGTGGTGGTAGTGCAGGTACCACTGTTTGGTGGTAGTGCCGGTACCACAGTGTGTGATGGTGGTGCAAGTACCACAGTGTGTGATGGTGGTGCAAGTACCACAGTGTGTGTAGTGGTGGTGCAGGTACCACAGTGTGTGATGGTGGTGCCGGTACCACAGTGTGTGGTGATGGTGCAGGTACCACAGTTGTGTGGTGGTGATGCAGGTACCACAGTATGTGTGGTGGTGCAGGTACCACAGTATCTAATGGTGGTGCAGGTGCCACAGTGTGTGTAGTGGTGGTGTCAGGTTATCCACCAGTGTGTGGTGCAGGTACCATTGTGTGTTGTGGTGGTGCAGGTGCCACAATGTGTGGTGCAGGTACCATTGCGTGTTGTGGTGGTGCAGGGGTACCACAGTGCGTGGTGAAGGTACCATTGTGTGTTGTAGTGGTGCAGGGGTACCACAGTGCGTGGTGTAGGTACCATTGTATGTTGTGGTGGTGCAGGTAGCACAGTATGTGGTGGTGGTGCAGGTACCATAGTGTGGTGATGGTGCAGGTAGCACAGTGTGGAGGTGGTGCAGGTACCACAGTGTGGTGGTGGTGCAGGTACCACAGTTTGTGTGGTGTGTGTGGGGTACATGTTCCTCAGTAAATATGGTACAGTGTGTTGTGTAGCCCGTGGCTACAACAATGCATAATAAAAACACAGTAAATTATAGTAATATTCCAAGTGATTTCTTACTTTATTCATAGCGAGTGATGATGTGAGAATTCACGAAATCGGATGGAATATTACCGAATCTCACTGTGGTTATATTGCAGATTACGATATTACCTGTTTCCCGTGATCTTTATAAGTTAGGACATTTAGTGAGTTAGCTGGGGATCAGCTAGAATACTCAGTGAGTTAGCTGGGGATCAGCTAGGACATTCAGTGAGATACCTGGGGAATAGGATATTCAGTGATTACTGGCGATACTAGACATTCAGAGTATACCTGGATGAACAGATATTCAGTGAGTTACAGTGGAAGTAGTGACATTCAGTTGAATGACAAGTTGGATGAGCTAGGATATTCTGAGTTAGTGGACGATCAAAGAGATTAAAAAGTAGTTAAGTATAATAGGTAGTTAAGATTAAAGGAGAAACAGTGACATCCAAGAAGAGTAAATTTTACATTGTTGACATGACAATTAGCCAGGTAAGACAACCTAATTGAAGTTAAGTGAGACACTGAACAATGAACAGTTTTCAGTTAAGATATTAAAATCATAAGAAAATTTTCTATGATTATTATTTGATGAGAAATATGTTTGTTTTATAAATAACTCAAACATATTAACTAAAGTAAGTTTAATGTGTCGAGACAACTAAGAAGAGCCAGTTTTACCCTTCATAGATTTTAAATACCTTAGAAAAATTTTAAGAAGTTATTTGTGAGCTTTTTCATCATGTTAATTTAGGTATTCAAACAAATCTCATCCTACAGTAATCATGTGGATTGGAAAACTACTAATTGCCTTTATGTCGTGTCAGTAAGACTAGCTACAATAAGAAGTTAATGAAATTTTTCAAGTCAGTAGCTCTTTCAGTTTCAAACTTTTTCCTTCCCGCATCCGCCTTGTCAGAAGGCGGATGTGGGGGACACATCCTTGCACCTGCCTTTTCATGAGGCAAGAGTGGGAAGGTCCCACTCCACTCAGTCCAAATTCACTTTATTAAGAGGCAGGAATTGGGGACTCATGCCCCCCTCACCCCCACACCTCCCTTCTGATCAGGCAAGTGTGGGGGACCTTACTAATACTCCCATACCCACCTTAGCAGTGGCGATGGATGCATCTTAATTTTAGGTTCTAACAAATAATATAATTGATTTTAATTGGGCTGAGTGTTTTAATTACAATAGATGAAACCAAAAGAAAAAAAAAAGCCCCAAAGGGGCACTGCCTTTTAAATAGAAAATTTAAAACGCCATAAATGTTTTCAGTTTATAATGAACTTTAAATGGCTGTACTACCCAATATGGTGAAACTAGACATAATGTTCCCGCTGAAGGGCCGCCCTCTAAACTTACTCCAGGGTACAAAGAAGTTTATATTATAGTTTGGTTGGTGTGACTTTCATGGGGACTGAGGTACACAAGACCACGACCACGGACAAAGACATATTCACAAATATAAGTAAAATTCCTTTTACAGTTGAGAAACTGTTAAGTAAGGCACAGTCTGTTTCTTTGGTAAATTAAAGTAATACCGTAAACATACCTGGAGTATACCTGGAGGGGGTTTTAGGGATCAACACCCCCCGCAGCCCGGTCTGTGACCAGACAAAAACCGATGGAAAACGAAACAGGTTCCAATATTCTGTGGCGAATTAACACTTAACTATGTAACTACGATTTAAGAAAGAAAACAGAAATTCGTATAGGAACTTTCGTAGTTACTTTGAACAAACGTGGCATTCTTTACGAAAAAAATAGAGCAAATATCTCCTAATAGGCAAATACTGACATAACAGTAAAGACTACACCTTAATTGAGAGGGTGACTACACCATCTCAAACAATGACTACATTCGTTATCGTCTATATTATTGTGAATAATATTGCGATAATGTAGCGATACAGGCCACTGTTTTGGTTCATTAAATACTGTATTTTATGTCGGATCAACGCAGATTCGGTGACCATGCGTCCAACTCCAATATTAGATATTAAAATCTTATCATTCGACCAGTCACTTGGATGATTACAAGAGCTCAGGTGGACACAGACTGCCTTAGTCTTGTCCAACCCGGACAAGAATCTAAGGTAATATACTTGTCTGACCCCAAGAGAGCAAATACAATGCTGACATAGGACCAGGTTGATCCCATCTACTGAGGATACTGCAGAATTCTTATGAGTATATTTTTCCACTGTTCTTGATCAGAGAACAGTGGCAAATACGTGGTTTTTCTTCAGTCTACACAACAATGTACCTTCCATTAACGAGGTTTTAAAGTACATAAATCTATGTGAGGGTAAAACTGGCTCTTCTTAGTTGTCTGCAGTAAACATTAAACATTATTTTACTTGCAGATGTTTGAGTTATTTATTAAAACAAATATTTAACTCGTCTATCATATAATAATCATCAGAAGCAAACATTCATATCTTAACTGCACTTTTAATATCTTAACTGAACTTTTCATTGTCCTGTCTAACACTGTCTCTCAAGTTAAGGTTGTCTCAGCCTGGCTAACTTGTCATGTCAACAATGTAATAATCTACCTTCTTGGTGTCTCATGTTTCTCCATGTTAACATGTCCTATTATTACTGCTAATGTTGATTTTAAACGTCCTAGTTGATCCCCAGCTAACTCACTGAATGTCATAGCTGATCCCCAGCTAACTCACTGAATGTCCTAGCTGATCCCCAGGTAACTCACTGAATGTCCTAGCTGATCCCCAGCTAACTCACTGAATGTCCTAGCTGATCCCCAGCTAACTCACTGAATGTCCTAGCTGATCCCCAGCTAACTCACTGAATGTCCTAGCTGATCCCCAGCTAACTCACTGAATGCCCTAGCTTCTGAACACGATTTAACCCAAGAAATCTTAAACTATGTTCAACAACTGCTCACATATGTGTGTGTGTACGTACGTACGTACATATGTTATATATGAATGTATACATGTATGTGAACGTCTGCATTGTATAATGAGTGTTGTTTCTCTGGTAATATGAAGAAGCTGTTGAAAAATGTGTTACGAAGACCATAGTAATGTGTGTGGAGTGTTGAATGTTAGAGTTGGTGGTACGTGGTTGGTGGTACGTGATTGGTGGTACGTGGTTGGTGGTACGTGGTTGTTGGTACGTGGTTGTTGGTGGTACGTGTGTTGGTGGTAGTACGTGGCTGGTGGTGGTACGTGGTTGTGGTGATACGTGGTTGGTGATGGTATATAGTTACTGGTGACACGTGGTTGGTGGTGTGGTATGTTGCTGCTGGTGGTAAGTGTTGGTGGTGGTACGTGGTTGGCTTGGTGGTACGTGGTTGGTGGTGGTAGTACATGGCAGCTGCTGATGATACGTTGTTGGTGGTGGTTGTACGTGGCTGCTGGTGGTCCTACGTGGTGGTGGTACGTGACTAGTGGTTGATACGTGACTGGTGGTGGTACGTGGTTTGGGGTGGTACTTGGCTGGTGGTGGTAGTACGTGGCTGGTGGTGGTAGTAAGTGGCTGGTGGTGGTTGTACGTGACTGGTGTTAGTACGTGGGTGGTGGTACGTGGCTGGTGATGATGGTACGTGGCTGGTGATAGTGGTACATAGCTGGTGGTAGTGGTACGCAGCTGGTGGTGATGGTACATGGCTGGTGGTGGTGGCATGTGATTGATGGTACTACGTGGCTGGTGGTGGTGGTTGTATGTGGTAGGTGGTTGAGATACGTAACTTATGGTGGTGGTACGTGACTGGTGGCTGTGGTACGTGACTGGTGGTGGTAGTACGTGACTGGTGGCTGTGGTACATGACTGGTGGTGGTGGTACGTAGCCGGTGGTAGTACACAGGAACAACAGGCAGGCTGACTGGTGGTGCACTTGTGCTGCTACAAACGGGAAGCATCAACTCTCCCGTTTCTCTAAACAGACGTGAGGTGGGGCGGGCGCGGGGAGGTGGTGGTTGGGGGAGGGTTGTGCAAATCGTATCTAACAGACGTGAGAGGTGCGGCTTGTGCTCCACTGTACAGTAGTGGTGGGGAGGTGCTCGAGGGGTCAAGAAAAGAGCACGGTGGTGCGGCGGTGGTGGTGGTGCGTTATATATGAACACTCGGTGCAGCTACACAACCCAGGTCTAGAACATTATCATACACAGAAAAAATAAAGAAAAAAATGTAAGATGTTCTTCTAAAAAAGGCTAAAGAGAGAGCAGTGACCGTGGTCGTGTTGTCGCTGCTGTTGAGACAACTAGACTAACACGCCAAAAACGGGAGAATATATTGAAATTCCTCTGTCAATGCATTTCAACTCCCACTTAAACTTCCGCTGAACTGGAGATTTTTTCTTTTTACTGTGAAAGTTAGTCCCATTTTTGGCGTCTATGGTAATACCCAAAAACCCTTTTTGGCAGAAGAGCGGAAAGAAAATCTGAAGAAAAATAAAAAAGTATGAGAGAGGATGAAAGATGCAGAGCAGTGAGAGAGAGTGAGTGAGAGAGGGTGAGAGAGAGAGATGAGGGAGAACACTGGAGATACCCCTGAGTGTGTTTTAAAGGTTGTATAGTGAGGTTAAGCTGGGTAGTCTCCAGTAACGTCTCACACACTCCTCCCTACTGACAGCACCTCCAAAAGGCTTTGATGTAAACACATTAACCAACAACACATCCTGGTATTATTCCTCCCTCTACGTAACGCACCAGAGTCCCCATCAAAGCCTTTTTTCAGCTATAAGTGAGAAGCCAATTAATGCCATTGTGCCATTCATTAAGCATAGAGGACCATACTCCCTCGCTCTGTCCGAGTGCATCGTGAGTGCCCCTAGGATGGTGCCAACACCGTGTGCACTCCGGCACCCTAGCAATGAGTTGGTAGAGCCCATCAGTGGTGCCAACACTGCGTGCAGGCACCCCGACAGAGAGTTGGCACCCTCTGCAGAGTACAGCAGATCCCTGTCAGGCAGAGCGAGGGAGAGGGCCAGAGTGTCTTCTTGAGGGGCCAGAGTGTCTTCGTGAGTGGCCAACCAAGAAGCTATTGTCTGATGTGTTGGGTGCGGCATCTGCTGGGCGGCTGCGGTCAGGGTGCACGCAACATGATATATCCAGGAGAGAAAGAGAGAGAGAGAGAGAGAGAGAGAGAGAGAGAGAGAGAGAGAGAGAGAGAGAGAGAGAGAGAGAGAGGAGAGAGAGAGAGAGAGAGAGAGAGAGAAGAAGAAGAGAAAGAGATAGATAGATAGGATAGATAGGATATATAGATAGAAAGACAGATAGATAGAGAAAGAGAGAGAGAGCACTCCCCTCTCCTGGATATTACTTCTCCTCACGCCCAACAAGCCACACTCAGGAAGAAAGTGGTTATGTGAAATCCGCCCACAACCAAATTTTCTTTTATGTATATATATATATATATATATATATATATATATATATATATATATATATATATATATATATATATATATATATATATATATATATATAATAACACAGCGTGCCTTATCACCATATAAAGACACAGATTTCCAGAGTGACAAATGTACACAAGGATGTACGCAGGAAGCATGTACGCAGGAAACAGGTGCGCAGGAAGCATGTACCCAAAACGTATGTACACAAGCATGTATACAGGAAGCACGTACTCAGGAAGCATGTATACAAGCATGTACGCAGGAAGCATACATGCAGGAAACATGTACACAAACATGTACGCAAGATGTACGTAGGAAGCATGTACACAAAAAGCATGTACGCAGGAAACACGTACACAAGCATGTACGCAGGAAATATGTAAACAAAATGCATGTACGCAGGAATCATATAAACACACATGTACGCAGGAAATATGTACACAAGCAAGTATATAAGAAGCATGTACACATGCATGTACACAGGAAGAATGTACACAGGAAGCATGTACACAAGAAGTATGTACACAGGAATTATGTGCACATTATTTATGTGCATAGGAAGTATGTGCACAGGAAGTATGTGCACTGGATGTATGTACACAGGAAGCATGTACACAGGAAGTATGTACGCAGGAAGCAGATACACAGGAAGCATGTACACCAGGAGCATGTACACAGGAAGTATGTACACAGGAAGTATGTACACAAGAAACATGTACACAGGAAGCATGTACACAAATATGTACACAAGAAACATGTACACAGGAAGTATGTGCACAGGAAGCATGTACACAGGAAGCATGTACACAGGAAGTATGTGCACAGGAAGCATGTACACAGGAAGCATGTATACATGAAGCATGTACACAGGAAACATGTACATATGTACACAAATATGTACACAAGAAACATGTACACAGGAAGTATGTGCACAGGAAGCATGTACACAGGATGTATACAAGAAACAAGTACACAAGAAGCATGTACACAGGAAGTATGTACACAGGAAGTATGTACACAAGAAACATGTACGCAGAAAGCATGTACACATGCACACAAACATGTACACATGAAGCATGTACACAGGAAGCAAGTACACAGGAAATATGCACACAGGAAGTATGTACACAAGAAGCATGTACACAGGATAGTAACACAAGAAGCATGTACACAGGAAGTAGGTACACAACAAACATGTACACAGGAAGCATGTACACAAATATGTACACAACAAACATGTACACAGGAAGCATGTACAAGAAGCATGTACACAAGAAACATGTACATAGGAAACATGTACACCGGAAATACGTACACAGGAAGCACGTATACAGGATGCACGTACACAAGAAGCACGTACACAGGAAGCACGCACACAGGAAGCACGCATACAGGAAACACGTACACAGAAAAGACGTACACAAGAAGGACGTACACAGATAATGGACATAAGCACAATAAAACATACTGATATAATATTCAAACCATCAATATTAATAAGAGAAAAATCCTTCATTAATATTAGAGACAAAAGTGAAGCAATATGACATGAACGATAAACAAGCAAAAGAATTCTTTCCCAAAAATGTATATATTGATAAATATTGCAAACAGGGAATAATAAGCAGGAGAAGGAAGGAGACAGGGGAAGGACGGAGGGGAGAAGGAAGGCCGCTGGAGGGGGAGTATTGGAGCTATGAGAAGGAAGGTCTTTAAGGAGAATTTATCACTAAGTCCCAACAGTTCATCTATGTGAGAGTCTTCATCTGAACTGCCTCCTGTATAATCCTTGCTATTAAAGTATTTTTGTAGGGGTCTTAAAGTGTAATCTCCAAGCAACGAGATATTTGAGGCCGGAGGCTGGAAGGTCCCCCAGACAGCATTAACAAATTCGATATCACAAAAAACAGAGATGTACGAGAAAGTCATTACGTTTAAAGTGCCGTACTGTAGGAAAAGAGAATATAAATCCCTACAAGAAGATCTAGATAAGTTGACTTTGTGACGCCACAGATGGATAATAGTGTAGATAAGTGAGGTGTAGTGGACATGGAAGACAGCGAATACAGATTATAACAAATGATAACAGAACACTCGAAGATTGTACACTGTGTGATAACTTATTAATGAACTAAATGAGTTTACCTAGGAGTGAATACGTAAAGATTCTCACTGGAAGATCACTTAACTAGAGCAGTGAACAACACACACATTACACTACCAACCTTCACACACATGAATGGTAAAATACATAACACTCACTCCACAAGGTATGCTAGGCAGAAACTGGAATATGCAACGGGTGGAACAGTTTCACAAAATATAAATTCGGACGATTACAAATTAAAATGGCCCAAAAAATATGCTACAGACTGACTCCCAGAACTGAAAAAATGAGTTACGATTAGACAAGAATGCTAAAAATACTCCTGTTGGCTAACGGGGAGAAGAGTAGACATGATAACAACACACAAGATCATAAAACGAGAACCATTACCACGGTTGTAAGCTGAACATAAAAGAAGTGAAGAAAAAGAATATTTGAAGGTATCCCCAACACAAACAGGAAGAACACTGGAAAGGGAACCTTAGAAGAGACAGTAAGTGCTACAGACATTGGAGTGGGATCTTGGAGGTAGCAGCATGTGTTACAGCCACTGGAGTGGCATCTTAGAGGTAGCAGCATGTGCTACAGCCACTGGAGTGGCATCTTAGAGGTAGCAGCATTTGCTACAGCCACTGGAGTGCATCTTAGAGGTAGCAGCATGTGCTACAGCCACTGGAGTGGCATCTTAGAGGTAGCAGCATGTGCTACAGCCACTGGAGTGGCATCTTAGAGGTAGCAGCATGTGCTACAGCCACTGGAGTAGGATCTGAGAGATAACAGTAAGTGCTACAATCACTGGAAAGTTAAAACGGATATACATTTGAATAATTACTAGAGACGGCATGCACAGAGGATAGGGTCAAGTCTAATGCACGATACTGACAGGTTAAACGTAAATGAATAATCACTCGATGCAAGCCAAGAAACTGGATTTTAGCGTTTCAAAAGTTAAACCCAACTCTCTCTCTCTCTCTTACCCCTCTTCTTTCTCCTCCAAAATGCAACTCCAGCAAATGTAAGAACATAAGAAAGGAGGAACACTGCAGCAAGGCCTACTGGCCCATACTAGGCATGTCTTTCTCAAACCCAAACCCACTAACGAAAATATTTGCCCAACCCATTTTCAATGCAACCCAAGGAAGAAGCTATCACGGGACAAGCTGCACCAAGCATTTCCAACGATGCTCAGATACCGAGACAGTGGAAATTTTCTATATGCTTCAGAGACACAGCACTCCACGATCCTCCCACCTAACATGCCTTACGTAACACCAAAAAAAAAAAATCATATATTGGGATTGTGTGAATTCCGAGGCAGAGCCAGATGTGAACGTTTGAAATGGTTTACCATGGGACAAAATTTCCTGGCCGGAGTTTCTATAAAAGGGAATTTCAAAGCAGTGTAAATTGGACATTTCTATACAGCTGGATATCTTAGACGACGGGAATTGTTAGACGCCGCTAGATGTGGATATCGGAGATGCTTCCTAGAAGACAGAAGCACAATAGCAATAGCTATCGTGTGGAACGTGGAATACTGAAAATCAAGAAGAGCTACACTATGGAATGAAGGCTACACTGTATATGGAAGGCTACACTGTAGAATGAAGACTACACTATAGAAGGAAGGCTACACTATAGAAGGAAAGCCACACTATAGAAGGATGGCTATACTGTAGAATGAAGTCTACACTGTAGAAGAAAGGATACACTACAGAAGGAAGGTTACATTATAGAAGGCTACACTATAGAAGGCTACACTATAGAAGGAAGGCTACACTACAGTAAGAAGGCCACACTACAGAAGGAAGGCTACACTATAGAAAGAAGGTTATACTATAGAAGGAAGGCCACACTACAGTAAAAAGGCTACACCATAGAAGGAAGGCTATAGTACACCAGAGAACGAAGACATTATAGAAGGAAAGCCACATGATAAAAGGCTATACTACAGAAGGCTAGAAGACAGAATTAAGGCTACACCAGAGGAGATTACAAGACAGAAGAAAGGCTATATGGATACAGGATAGAACGAAGGCCATGAGGTTACAGGATACAAGGAAGGTCATGAGACTACAGGATAGAAGGAAGGTCATGAGATTACAAGATAGAAGGAAGGCCATGAGGTTACAAGATAGAAGGAAGGCCATAAGGTTACGAGATATAACGAAGACCATGAGGTTACAAGATAGAAGGAAGGCCATGAGGTTATAAGATAGAAGGAAGGCTATGCGGTTACAAGATAGAACGAAGGCCATGAAGTTACAGTATAAAAGGAAGGCCATGAGGCTACAAGACAGAACGAAGGCCATAAGGTTACAGGATAGAAGGAAGGCCATGACGTTACATGATAGAAGGAAGGCCATGAGTTTACAAGATAGAAGGAAGGTCATCCATGAGGTTACAGGACAGAAGGAAGGCCATGAGGTTACAGGATAGAAGGAAGGTCAAGAGGTTACAGGATAGAAGGAAGGCCATGAGGTTACAGGATAGAAGGAAGGCTACAATAACGCCATTACAGTTGACATCCGCACCAACCCAGAGGCGGAGTTGCCGAGAAGCATTTTTTCAACCAAGTTATTTTTACTCAACTATGTGGACAGGAGACCGTCCAGGGGAACACCTTAAATGAAACGAGACACCAGTAAGGTCTCTCAGACGAGACAACAGTAAGATCTCTCAGAGGGACACCAGTAAGGTCTTTCACACGAGACACCAGTAAGATCTCTCAGAAGGGACACCAGTAAGGTCTTTCATACAAGACACCAGTAAGGTCTCTGAGAAGAGACAGTAGTAAGGTCTCTAGACGAGACACCAGTAAGGTCTCTCAGACGAGACACCAGTAATTTCTCTCAGAAGAAAGAGAAGTAAGATCTCTTAGAAGGGACACCACTAAGGTCTTTCAGACGAGACACCAGCAAGGTCTCTCAGACGAGACACCAGTAAAGTCTCTCAGAAGAAACTTCAGCTGGAGTAGGATGGGCGTGTAAGCACCGTGGGCCGAGGAGCGGGATTTGAGCAGGGTAGTGGGTACGGGGGTGCGGTGGGGTCGGAGGAGAGGTGGGCGGGTGTGGGTTATGCAGGGGTGGGCGCCGGGTACTCACCCACACAAGGGTTGTTGTGTACTCTGCGGAAAATCCTCTCACACTTGCGCTTCTGGCGATCCATGGGACAGATGCAACCAAACATGGGCGACATCTTGAGCTTGGTCCAGGAGCTTAGACACTTGTTCCTGCAGGAGAGATAACCGAGGGTGAGACACTTGTTCCTGAGGGAGAGATAACCGAGGGTGAGACACTTGTTCCTGAGGGAGAGATAACCGAGGGTGAGACCCTTGTTCCTGAGGGAGAGATAACCGAGGGTGAGACACTTGTTCCTGAGGGAGAGATAACCGAGGGTGAGACACTTGTTCCTGAGGGAGAGATAACCGAGGGTGAGACACTTGTTCCTGAGGGAGAGATAACCGAGGGTGAGACACTTGTTCCTGAGGGAGAGATGTTGACCCAGGATCAATTTTCATGGTGTGTGTGTGTGTGTGTGTGTGTGTGTGTGAGTGTGTGTGTTTGTGTGAGCAAAACAACCATGGGGGAGTTGAATGATAGCAGTGGGCCTTTCTTGTTGCAATGAACACATCATCAGGAGCTTGCAATATTGCAGAAATGAGTAGGAAGTTCAGGAACATACAGTCAGGGGAGCGATGAGATGGCATCAAGCAGACCAGTGCCAGGTGCCAGAAAGATGAATGCAAGGTATTATAACATTAACAGCAACAGCATATAGAAGATCATCAACATTAAATATTTAGTAATGACCCAGCGACCACAACATTAGTGAAAAGACAACTGTCACCAACTTGCCGCCAAACTTTGTATCTTATCATCATAAAAGACTTTAATATTCTGATCTCAAAGATATCTGGCGTCTATCAGCTGGGAAAATTTCATCGCATACAAAGAAAATGGTGCAGCAGCAAAAAGGGTAAAAACCCTCTTGTTTCCAGAGGTTGGCCCAATATCCCTCAGGTAAATGCTGGTTTATCCATGAGGTCGAGTGGGAGCAGCAAATGATACTCAGTTCGTCAGTGTAGAGCTGGATTTACGACAGTCCAACGAGTTCTGTTAGGAATCTGACGCCAGTTCAGATTGTGCACGATGCCTGATAGACGCCAGATATAATTGACATCAGATTTTTAAAGTCTTTTATAATAATACGATACAAAGTGTGACGGCACGATGGTGACAGTTGTCTTTTCACTAATGTTGTGGTCGCTGACTTATTACTAAATATTTAATGTTGATTATCTTCTATATGCTGTTACTGTTATAATACCTTGCCTTCATCTTTCTGGCACCTGGCACTGGTCTGCTTGATGCCATCTCATTCTGGCTAGAGTCGCTCCCTTAAGCGTGTCTATTTAGATTTCCTACTCATTTCTGCAACATTGCAAGCTCCCGATGATGTGCTGATTGCAGCATGAAAGGCCTAGATCTATCATTCAACTTCCTCGTGATTATTTTGCATCTTGTATTGCTTGTTTGCAATTATTGCATCTATGTTGTTCTACTCTCTATTGTATTTTTGTCAATGTATTATGTCTTTAAATAAAGTCTACATAGAATATAGAGGGGGGGGGAGGAGAAGACAATATTTAAACAGCTCCGGGGAGAACCTTGAGTTTTCCCTGAAGTAAGTTTATTCTTTTCTCTGAGGATGAGGGTCCCCACCTTTGTTCCAGAGGTGGGACCTCTATATATAATATATTTTATATATAATATTTTATATATATATAAAATATAATATAATATAAAATATATATATATATATATGCAAAACAACCACTCTGAAAGAATAGAGAAATTCCAAGCGCTTTCGTGACTACTCACATTATCACATTGACAATGTGAGTAGTCACGAAAGCGCTTGGAATTTCTCTATTCTTTCAGAGTGGTTGTTCTGCATATATATATATATATATATATATATATATATATATATATATATATATATATATATATATATATATATATTACTTCTTGAGGTGTCACCATCTTTTGACAACCCAACACTTGATGAATATGATGCACACCTGAGATCAACTTTTAAGAAGGCACTGAACCTGTCACTAGAGGATGAGCAATGGGATCAGGCAACCCTCCCAGTGCGACTGGGAGGTATAGGGGTGCGTAAAGCAACGCATGTTGCTTTACCTGCTTTTCTGTCTTCGTGTTTGGCTTCCAGTGCATTAGTCAAGAAGATAGTGCCCGAACGCTTGAGAGACTTGGTAGGAGCTCAAGACCCCAGGTTTACTGAAGCAGCAATTCGGTGGGACACCCTTACAGACTCCTCCAGTAGACCAGCTCCTCCCAAACAGAACAAACAGTCCCACTGGGACAAACCGGTCATGGAAAAAATCGCCAACACAATGCTCTCCAATGCTTCAGGAAAGAACAAAGCTCGTCTCCTGGCAGTGAAGGCACCACACTCAGGAGATTTCCTGTTAGCTGTTCCCAATTCCTCCCTGGGCACCCGTCTCGACCCACAGGCCATTCGGATTGGTGTTGCTCTTCGCCTAGCCGCCCCCATCCTCACCGAACATAGGTGTATTTGCGGCAGGGCGACAGCTGATCAATTCGGACTCCATGGTCTCGTGTGCCACACAGCAGAAGGGAAGTATGCCAGACATGAGGAGATCAATGACATAATAAAGAGAAGCCTCGCCACAGCCCGTTGCCCAGCTCAACGGGAACCCCAAGTACAGAGGTCTGATGGAAGTCAAAAGCGTCCTGATGGAGCCACTATGCTACCCTGGAAGGATGGAAAGCAGATTGCCTGGGACTACACCTGTGCTGCCACATTGGCAGACACCTACTTGCCATACTCTGTAGTGGAAGGGGGTGGAGCTGCCAGCCACAGGGAGACCCAGAAGATCCGAAAATATGAAGACCTTCCCCCTTGCTATAACTTCATTCCAATAGGGTCGGAGACCCTTGGAGCATTGGGCAAGTGTGCTCTAAAGTTCCTCAAAGAGCTGGGTGAAAAGCTCATCATAGAAACCAAGGACCACAGGGCGACCAGCTTCCTCTTTCAGAGACTCAGTGTTGCGATCCAGAGAGGAAATGCCTGCAGCATTCTGGGCACGCGGCCCACCGCCGGGGAGCTGGACGAAGTATTCGAGATGTAGCTCTGAGTTACCTATGTTGTTTTACTTTGTATCATATTTTTGTGAATGTTTTGTCAATGTATTTTGTCTTTAATAAAATATATATATATAATATAGGGGTGGTAGGAGAAAATTCTCAAACAGCTTCAGGGAGAATCTTGAGTTTTCCCAGAAGCAAGTTTATTCTTTTCTCTGAGGATGAGGGTCCCCATAACAGTTCTAGAGGTGGTACCTCCCTATAAATATATATAATATATATATATATATATATATATATATATATATATATATATATATATATATATACACCACACACACACACAATGAAGAAACAAGGAAATGAAAACCAAAAATGGAAGACAAAGGTAAATATAAAGAAAGTGTAGAGTGGGAAATGTACAAATAACAGTGATAATCTTCTAACAGACTACAACCTTCATCATCAAAATATTTCCGATGCGACCGGAGGGTCATTTCCTTCTTGCGACTTGCTCAATTCCCAGAATCATTTCCTTATGTGGACTTTTGGACACCCTCCACCGGCGTGTTACCTCTCCAGTCCTCTCTCCCTCCATCCTTCCTACCATCTCTCCTTCCCTCCCTCCATCCTTCTACATCTCTCCTTCCCTCCCTCCATCCTTCCTACCATCTCTCCTTCCCTCCCTCCATCCTTCCTACCATCTCTCCTTCCCTCCCTTCATCCTTCCTACCATCTCTCCTTCCCTCCCTCCATCCTTCCTACCATCTCTCCTTCCCTCCCTCCATCCTTCCTACCATCTCTCCTTCCCTCCCTCCATCCTTCCTACCATCTCTCCTTCCCTCCCTCCATCCTTCCTACCATCTCTCCTTCCCTCCCTCCATCCTTCCTACCATCTCTCCTTCCCTCTCTCCATCCTTCCTACCTTCCATGCCCATTTCCTGCCCCATCAAATGATTTGCTCCTCCCAGGGCAAACATTTCCTAGGGCTGATGCTACGGATGTTTAGAAATCCGGATTTCGCTCACACACAAAAAACCCAGTCCCTCTGGGTTTATTAATAAACCCCCAGGATAAATGTTCTAAATAAGTGATGACGCCATCAACAACAACAACAGAAAAATTCTTCCCTGCCAAGTGGTGGAAACTGGTGAAACACCAGCAGAAAAATCTACCACTTTGGATTCAACTTAATTTTATTCTATCATGGTTGAACTAAGCAGTCGTGCAGCAGCTCTGCTTCAGGGTAGAACAGCTGCTCTACTGAGCAGCTGTTCTACTGAGCAGCTGTTCTACTGAGCAGCTGCTCTACTGAGCAGCTGTTCTACTGAGCAACTGCTCTACTGAGCAGCTGCTCTACTGAGCAGCTGCTCTACTGAGCAGCTGCTCTACTGAGCAGCTGCTCTACTGAGCAGCTGCTCTACTGAGCAGCTGCTCTACTGAGCAGCTGCTCTACTGAGCAGCTGTTCTACTGAGCAACTGCTCTACTGAGCAGCTGCTCTACTGAGCAGCTGCTCTACTGAGCAGCTGCTCTACTGAGCAGCTGTTCTACTGAGCAACTGCTCTACTGAGCAGCTGCTCTACTGAGCAGCTGCTCTACTGAGCAGCTGCTCTACTGAGCAGCTGCTCTACTGAGCAGCTGTTCTACTGAGCAACTGCTCTACTGAGCAGCTGCTCTACTGAGCAGCTGCTCTACTGAGCAGCTGCTCTACTGAGCAGCTGCTCTACTCCTGGGAAACTTCAAACTAAAGAGACTGTGTCATGACAACAATAAGGAACTTATGAGGTCTGACAGGCTGTTGAAGAGTCAAGCCGACGACTGGTAGACACTACACGGTATGTACTCAGTAACAATCTTCACTCAGCAGTGTTATAACATACACTCAGTAACAATCTTCACTCAGCAGTGTTATAACAAACATCTATTAATAATGTATAGTTAATTATAAATTTATATTTCAGAGTTGAAATACCTTGAAGTACTGTACTCTAATATGCTTGCACTTTATATGTAAAAATTCATTATTCATTAAAATGATCTATATTCGGTTATTAATTTACTTAAACCTGAGCTATACTGCGCAGTATTAATGTATACACTGACTTTACTGTTTTATTTTTTAAATACTGTATTTTGACCAATTAATAAAAAAAAAACATAAATAAAAGATTCAGAACTATATTACTATAACTCTTTATGTCCACATTATAATAAATAAAAAAAATTGAGTTAAGGTGCCATGTCAAACCCGGTTTTTTTAACTATAAAAACCCGGTCTGGGGGGGTAAGTGGGCAGCTACCCACCAAAACTCTCAGTTTGATGCCACCGGAGGCCTAGTGACAGACCGGGCAGCGGGGGCGCTGACCCACGAATAGGTACAAGTAAATAACAAAAAGGCACAATACCGTGACTGGAACGATACACAAATAACCCGCACATAAAAGAGAGAAGCTTACGGCGACGTTTCGGTCCAACTTGGACCATTGACAAAGTCACACTAACCAAAAGTGGAGCAGGACGGCTATATATAGGCAGGAAGAGGTGGTGGTAGTAGTAGTAGTAGTAGTAGTACAAGAATGGTATATGATACCGACAAGATGAAATTAAGACACATGCGCAACACCCGCGCATCCCCATCATAGACGTTTCGCCATCTAGTCAGCCAGTGGGCACCTAGCTCTCTTGCAGTGCTCCCCTTCCTTTGTATTTGACTGGCTCGTCCTCCTTATTTCCCACTTCTACCACTACCACTACTACTACCTCTTCTACTACTACTACTACTACTACAACTACTGATGAAATTAAGACACAAGTGCGGTGTCTGGTTGTCTTTGTTGTGGACGTTTTGCCATCCAGTGGCTGGCTGGATGGCGAAACGTCTACGATGGGGATGCCCGGGTGTTGCGCATGTGTCTTAATTTCATCTTGTCGGTATTATATACCATTCTTGTACTACTACTACTACTACTACTACTACTACTACTACTACTACTACTACTACTACCACCACCTCTTCCTGCCTATATATAGCCGTCCTGCTCCACTTCTGGTTAGTGTGACTTTGTCAATGGTCCAACTCGGACCGAAACGTCGTCGTAAGCTTCTCTCTTTTATGTGCGGGTTATTTGTGTAGATACAGGTACACCTCCAGTGTCAGCTGGTAAATGTTCTCTGGGCGTCTCCTCTCTTCCTCTGAAACCTGCTTCAGCAGTACTTCTCTTTTCCTCTTCCCGCAAAAATAACATATAAACATAGAGAGATGAGTCGAAAAGCTGAGTCTTCATCTGCTACAAAGGATCCCAGTTGCAGGTCGAACTAGACAGAATCATCATCAGTGTGGTTCTGTCTGAAGTGTTTTTGTCCTTTGAACTGACAAATGTTTACCACCCTCTGACTCAGGCGCAGGCGCAGGCGAGTCACAGGGATGTCAGGAAGTATTTCGAGGTCATTCAGCGGAATGACCTCGATGAAGAAGTGGTGGTGGCAGCCTTCTTACAGAGTCTTAAGAATAGGTATGATAGGGCCCACAAGAAAAGGAAAGAGTGAGTCTGGAAAGAGTAGCCGGCAGCTAGAATCTGACCCCAGTAATCACATATGGGCAAATACACACACACACACACACACACACAAACACACACACACACACACACAACACACACACACACATACACACACACACACACACACACACACACACACACACACACACACACACACACACACACACACACACACACACACACACTCGCTGAAGCGAGTTACAGGGGCAGTGACCAGAGAAGACACAGCATATGAAGCTGCGAGGCCGAACAGGAAGGAAGGAATTATGAATTATGCTAAGGTCATATCAACCTGCCAAAAAGAGCCAAGGAGTGAAAGGGAAAGACAGTTGGTTGCAGATGGAGAGGGTGATAGGTCGAATGCTGAGGCACAACCATGCTATCAAGAGCCACTGGAAAAATCAAGGGAGAAACTGACCACATACAGGCAGGATCCAGAGTCACAGAGGGTGAGGCAATGGGAGGAGGAAAGGGCAAAATCAGTGTTTATCCATGGGCTTCAGGGAGAGAGGAAAGGACACACATTGAAAGGCAGCAGAAGAAAGTAAGGAGATTGAGAAAATCATCACAGAAAATAGGTGAAGAGATGGACGAGATTGTAAATTTTCAGAGAATAGGGGGTACTCGAAGGGGAGGAAACCGACCAATCAAGCTGATTCTCAGGACGGAAACAGTGCAGAACAGGATCCTCCAAGAGAAACCACGATTGAAATACTCGGAAGAGTACAAGAGGGTGTTCGTAGACAGAGACAGAACACAATCAGAACGACAGAAGCTGAGGGAGAGGACAAAAAAGCGAAAGGAGCTAGGAAAAGAGACAAGGATGGAACCAGCAGAGGTCAGTCAGAGCAGAACAGAACAGCAAGGGCAAGCACACACACACAACTATTCTCAGAACCATACAACCTATCACACCATCCCAACACACACTACAATCCATACCCACAGCCTCCACCCAACACCGAGCTATAGAATCCCACAGTATGCCACCAGGTCTCCCACCCTCACAGGCCCCACAAACCACAGTGTTGGAAAGGAAACTGAAGGTATGGTACACAAACGCTGATGGTATAACAAATAAGTGGGAGGAGTGGCACGAAAGAGTCAAAGAGGCATCACCGGACATCAGAGCTCTCACAGAAACAAAGCTAACAGGTATGATAACAGATGCCATCTTTCCAACGGGATACCAAATCCTGAGGAAAGACAGAGGGAACAGGGGGGTGGAGGAGTGGCATTGCTGATCAAAAATCGATGGAATTTTGATGAGCTGGAGAGAGGAGACAGCGGAGAAGA
>NC_069408.1:23466723-23481723 GCF_026875155.1 Cherax quadricarinatus | reverse complement strand
AGGGTAGGAAAGGGCAGGGCGGGGAAAGGAAAGGAAGGGAAGGGTAGGAAAGGTCAGGAAAGAGCAGGGCGGGGAAGGGAAGGGTAGGAGAGGGCAGGGGAGGGCAGGGGAGGGAAGGAAAGGTAGGAAAGGGTAGGGTAGGGAAGGGAAGGGTAGGAAAGGGCAGGGGCTGGGAAGGGAAGGGTAGGAAAGGACAGGGCAGGGAAGGAAAGTAGGAAAGGGCAGGGAAAAGGGAAGGGTAGGAAAGGGCAGGGCAGGGAAGGGAAGGGTAGGAAAGGGCAGGGCAGGAAAGGGCAGGGAAGGGAAGGGTAGAAATTGGCAGGGCAGGGAAGGGAAGGGTAGGAAAGGGCAGAGCAGGGAAGGGTAGGAAAGGGCAGTGCAGGGAAGGGAAAGGTAGGAAAGGGCAGGGCAGGGCGGGAAAAGGGGAAGAGAAGGCAAGGGTAGAAGAGGGCAGGGCAGGGAAGGGAAGGGTAGAAAGGGGCAGGGCAGGGAAGGGAAGGGTAGAAAGGGGCAGGGCAGGGAAGGGGAAGGGTAGAAAGGGGCAGGGCAGGGCAGGGAGGGAAGGGTAGGAAAGGGCATGGCAGGGCAGGGAAGGGAAGGGTAGGAAGGGGCAGAGCAGGGAAGGGAAGGGTAGGAAAGGGCAGGGCAGGGAAGGGAAGGGTAGGAAAGGGCAGGACAGGGAAGGGTAGGAAAGGGCAGGGCAGGGCAGGGCAGGGCAGGGCAGGGCAAGACACATCTACACAATTCTGTCTCTCTCTTCCCTATAAAAAAGGTGACCTCTATCCTCCAACATAATTCACTTCTCCATATTCACCTCCTCTCCTTCCATGGTCAATACCGTCAGTCCCCGTGGCTACGAGGTGAGGGGAAGAAAAAGAGGGGAGGAAGAGGAAGAAGGAGGGAAGGGGAAAGAGGAAAGAAAGAGGGAAGTAAAGAAAGTGCCACTAAACATGTGTTTATTACTACACATCACTGCCCATCCTTCACCCTTATCTTGGTCTTAGGCCACAGTGCCAGCTACAAGGTAGCAGTGCCAGCTACAAGGTAGCAGTGCCTGCTACAAGGTAGCAGTGCCTGCTACAAGGTAGCAGTGTCAGCTATAAGAGGTAGCAATGCCAGCCATAAGGGGTAGCAGTGCCAGCAACAAGGCAGCAGTACCATCTACAAGGTAGCAGTGCCAGCTACAAAAGGTAGCAGTGCCAGCTACAAGAGGTAGCAGTGCCAGTTACAAGAGGTAGCAGTGCCAGCTACAAGAGGTAGCAGTACCAGCTGCAACAGGTAACAGTGCCAGCTACAGCAGGTAAGTGTGAGCCACAGCAGGTCACAGAGCCAGCTGCTGCAGGTCGTAGTGCCAGCTGCAGCAGGTCATAGTACCAGCTGCTGCAGGTCGTAGTGCCAGCTGCAGCAGGTCGTAGTGCAGCAGGTCGTAGTTCCCGCTGCAGTAGGTCGTAGTGCCAGCTGCAGCAGGTCGTAGTGCCAGCTGCAGCAAGTCGTAGTGCCAGCTGCAGCAAGTCGTAGTGCCAGCTGCAGCAGATTACAGTGCCACGTTACCTCGCTGGTTTATGCTGCCATTATCAACTAAAGTTTCTTTTACCGGCAGTTACCATGGTAACAATAACCTTGGTGGCACTCATAATGGTAGCACTCATAATGGTAGCACTCATAATGGTAGCACTCATAATGGTGGCACTCATAATGGTGGCACTCACAATGGTGACACTCACCGTATTGGTACTCATAATGGTGGCACTCGTGATAGTGTCACTTATCATAGTGGTACTCACCACGGTGGCACTCATCATGGTGGCACTCATGATAGTTGCACTTATGATGGCACTCACCATGGTGGTACTTATGGTGGTACTCATCATGGTGGCACTCATGATAGTTGCACTTATGAAGGCAAACACCATGGTGGCACTTATCATGGTGGCATTCATCATGGTGGCACTCATCATGGTGGCACTCATCATGGTGGAACTCACAATGGTGGCACTCATCATGGTGGCACTCACCATAGTGGCATTCATCTTGGGGTAAAACGTATTCGCTCCTCTGTCTTTTCCCCTCCGTTCATTCCCAGCCCCTCCCTCACCCCTCACATCCCGTCCCCTCCTCACCCAGCCCCTCCCTCACCCCTCACATCCCGTCACCAGTCTCCTACTCCTCAACATCCCATTCGTCTCCGCTAACAACCTCCTCTCCCATCATCACCCTCCTCATCCACCTCCCTCATCATCACCCTCCCCCTCATCACCCTCCCTCCACACCCTCCTCCCCTCGTCATCAACCTTCCCCCTTACTTTCTGATCATGAGGTAATTCCTCCTTACAGTCTGACGGACGGGGGAAAGCGCGCGCACACACACACCAAGCTGATATATATATATATATATATATATATATATATATATATATATATATATATATAGGATATATAATATCTAGATGAAGTATTTAATATATATATAAAATATATATTTAGGAAGTAATCAGCAGTCCATCTGAGCATGGAAGTCGACTTCTACAGCAGCACTTGTGGAATCAGTTGAGCGTGAGGTGGGTTAAGCTGCAGCTCTTGAACCCGTCTCTTAAAAATAAGCTGATTGACGTGTTCCTCATCCATCACATCTTGCCTAAAGCGATGTTTCTCTCAAGTCACGAGCATCTTATAACTGCTCTGGTCCTCCAGGAGGGAAGGAATAGTACACGTCGTGGAACAAGTCTTTACTGTGACATTGTTTCGCACCGTGACAACGTACCGTTCATTGTACCACCATAAGGTTGTTCTGTAATGAATCTTTTCTTTACTTTCAACATTACAGCATTTGGATCCCCTTTTTAAAGTGTTTCCTAACATTTCTGTCGGGCATTGAGTCAAGTTCCTACTGTGTCTCCCTTTCTCTCTCCTCTCATGTTGGACACTGTGTCCACCTTGTATTTTGATCTAAATTAAGTCTCATTTCCTAACCACGTCTCGTCTCTTTCTTCGATCTTCTAGGTAAAAGGACACAAGTACAACTAATATGACATTTTATCGTGGCAACGTTTCGCTCTCCAGGAACTTTGTCAAGCTGTTAGGGCTTGACAAAGCTCCTAAAGAGCGAAACGTTGCCACAATAAAATGTCGCATTAGTTGCACCTGTATTATTTTACCTAATATATTATCAGTAATTCTAGCAACATTATTGCGATCTTCTAGCTGTGTGAGTTCTAATTCCTCTAGTCTTTCCATGTATCTTTATTTCATTTTCTTTACCCACCTTCTTCAAAACATTTTTTTTTTATTTTTGCTTGTCTGTGTTTCATCAGATTTAGTTTCCACCTCGCTCTTAAGTGCTCAAGAATGGCTGGTTATGTACCCAACACTTCCTTACCCAGCCTCGTCACTGCTACTTTCGTCAGCTGGACAGCTGGAAGTCCTGCCATCACCTCGTGTGTTGGGTGGCTGCAGGGTTAGTTGGACTTCAAGTCCACCAACTGCACGAGGCTGTATATCACTTGTTCACCATCAACTAAGACTAAATTAATCCCTAATATAGAGACTAAAGTAAACTGTCAGGGTATATACACAGACAGATATACAACTTTCAGCAGCGAACATAACTTATCACTTCTTTTGTTGTATTCTTAAATGTTTCACGAAGCGAAGCACTGCTGGTGTATTGTAAAAAAATCTTATGTGATAGTTTCCTTCATATTGTACTGGAGTGTTAGACAGCAACAGTAAGTACTGGAGTTATGACACTAAGCATTACTGGAGTGTTGACACTACAGAGTACTGGAGTGTTGACACAACGCGTATGGACAGGAGTGTTTTTTGACACTATACAGCATAACTGTAGTGTTGACACTACAGTAGTACGTAGGTGATGACACTACGCAGTACAGGAGTGTTTGACACTACAGCAGTACGGAGTGTTGACACACACAGAAGTACTGGCGTGTTGACACTAGCAGGCAGTGACTGGATTGTTGACACAACAGTAGTACTGATTGTTTGACACTACAGCAGTACAGGAGTGTTGACACTACACAGTACATGGAGTGTTACACTACAGCAGTACTGGATTGCTTGCCACTACAGCAGTACTGGAGGTGTTGGACATTGCAGCAGTACTGGGTTTGACACTATCAGCATTACAGAAGATTTGGAAACAACAGCAGGTACAGGAGTGTTTGAACACTACATAAGTACTTGGAGTGTTGACACTGACAGTAGTACTGGAGTGTTGACACTAGCAGTAGTACTGGAGTGTTTGAGCACACAGTAGATACAGGAGTGTATTGACATACCTACAGGTAGTAACTGAAGTGTTGTACACTACAGCAGTAACTGGAGTGTTGACACAACAGCAGTACTGGAGATGTTGACAACTACCAGTAATTACTGGAGTGATGACACAGCATCAGAACTGGAGTGTTGAGCCACTTCGTAGTACTGGAGTGTTGACACTGCAGCAGTACTGGAGTGTTGACACTACAGTAGTACTGGAGTGTTGACACTGCAGTAGTACTGGAGTGTTGACACTGCAGTAGTACTGGAGTGTTGACACTACAGTAGTACTGGAGTGTTGACACTACAGTAGTACTGGAGTATTGACATTACAGTAGTACTGGATGTTTTTTTTGACACTGCAGTATACCTGGGAAAAATTGACACTGCAGTAGTACTGGAGTGTTGACACTGCAGTAGTACTGGAGTGTTGACACTACAGTAGTACTGGAGTGTTGACACTGCAGTAGTACTGGAGTGTTGACACTACAGTAAATACTGTGAAGTGTTACACTGCAGTAAGGACGGAGGTGTTGACACTACAGTAGTACTGGAGGTTGACCTGCAGTAGGACTAGTGTGTTGAACACTATCATAGTACTGTAGTGTTACAACTGCAGTAGGACTGGATGTTGGACACTACAGTAGAACTGTGAGTGGTTGACACACAGCAGTACTGATGTTGACCAACAGCAGTACTGGAGTGTTGACACTACAAGCAGTACAGGATGTTACCTACAGCATAAACTGGAGTGTATGCCACTACAGAAAGTACTGGAGTGTTGACACTGCAGAAGGACTGGAGTGTGACACTACAGCAGTAGCTGAGTGTATACAAACAAACAGTAGCACTGGAGAGTAGGACACTACAAGCAAGTACTGGAGTGTTTGACCCTACGAGCAGTAACGTGAGTGCGACACTAGCAGAAGTACTGGAGTGTTGACACTACAGTATTACTGTAGTGTTTGACACTACAGTAGTACTGGGAGTGTTGACACTGACAGTAGTACTGGAGTGGTTTGACCTACAGCAGTAACTGGAGAGTTGACACAAACAAGTAAACTTGTAGTGTTGACACAACAGCAGTATGCTTGAGTGTTGACACTACAGCAGTAAGCTGGGAGGTTGAACACACAGCGTACTGGATTGTTGCCACTAACAGCAGTACTGTAGTGTTTGACATTGCAGCAGTACTGGAGAGTTGACACTACAGCAGTACTGGAGTGTTGAAACCTACCGCAAGTACTGGAGTGTTTGACACTTTCAGTAGTACTTGAGTGTTGACACTACAGTAGTACTGGATTGTTACACTACAGAAGAACGGAGTGTTGACACACAAGTAGTACTGGAGTGTTGACACTACAGTATAACTGGAGTGAGTGACACTACAGCAGTACTGAGTGGAAGACACACAGCATACTGGAGTGATGACACTACAGTAGTACTGGGAGTGTTGACACTTGCAGCAGTACTGTAGTAGTTAGACACTGACCGTAGTACGTGGAGTGTTGAGCACTGGAGAGCAGTACTGGTGTTGACACTACAGTAGTACTGGAGATAAATGACACTGCAGTAGTTACTGGAGTGTTGACACTGACAGTTAGTACTGGAGTGTTGACACTACAGAAGTACTGGATTTGAACACTACAGTATACTGGATTATTGACATTACAGTAGTTACTGGAGTAATGACACTACAGGTAGTAACTGGAGTGTAGACACTACATTAGTACTGGAGTGTTGACACGCAAGTAGTACAGGAGAACAGACACTGGCAGTAGTGACTGGATGTTGACACAATCTTAGTACTGGAGTGTTACACTATCAGTAGTATTGGAGTTGTAGAACTGCAGTATTACCTGGAGTGTTGACACTACAGTAATACAGAATGTTGTACACAGCATTAGGGAACTTGGAAGTGTTTATGACACAACAGTAGTACTGGATAGCTGACACTGCAGTAGGACAGGAGTGTATGACACTACAGTAGAACTGTAGTGTTGACCATAATACTTGGCAGTAGACTGTATGTTGACACTACAGTGAACTGGAGTTGACACTACAGCAGGTACTTGAGTGTTTGACACTACAGCAGTACTGGAGTGTTGACACAACAGCAGCTACAGGAGTGTTTTGACACTACAGCGTACAGGAGTGTTGACACTACAGGAATGTACGGGTGTTAGATACTACAGCAGACTGGAGTGTTGACACACCAGCCATTACTGTAGTGTTGACACTACAGTAGTACTGGAGAGGTTTGACACTACAGTAGAACGGAGTGTTTGACACAATAAAGTAACTGGAGTGTTTGACACTACAGAATTAATGGAGTGATGACACTACAGGAGTACTGGAGTGATTGACACTACCGCAGTACAGGAGATTTAGACACTGCAGGCAGTAGTGGAGTGTTTGACACTACAGTAGTACTGGATTAAATGACACTTGCAGAAGGTACAGGATGAGTTGTGACACTGCAGTAGGGACTGGAGTGATTCCACTACAGCAGTACTGGAGTGTTGACATTGCCGCAGTACATGATTTTTGACACAACAGCAGTACTTTAGTGTTGAAACTAACAAGCATACTGGAGTGTTGACACTACAGTATTACTTGAGATGTGACAACTACAGTAGTACGGAGTGGATGACACTACAGAAGTACTGGAGTGTTGACACTACATAGTACTGGGAGTGTTAACACACAGTAGTACTTGGAGTAGCTGACACAACAGCAGTACCTGGAGTGTGACACAACAGCAGTAACTTGAAGATACACTACAGTAGAAACTGGAGTGATTGACACTGCATCATTACTGGAAGTATTTATTACACTACAGTAATTACTTTAGTGTTGACACTGCCGCATTACAGGAGTGATTAAACAACAACAGTAAGTACTGGAGTATAGACACTGCAGTATTACAGGAGTGTTTTTTTTTTTTTTTTTTTTTTTTTTTTTTTTTCTTTTTTTATTATTTTGTATTTTTTTGATTTTTATATTTTTATTTTTTTTTTTTTTTTTTTTTTTTTTTTTTTTTTTATTTTTTTTTTTTTTATTATTTATTTTTTTTTTTTTTTTTTATTTTTATTTTTTTTTTGACAACTGCAGCATTACTGAGTGTTGACACTGCCAGAGCAGTACTGGAGTTTGACACTGCATCAGTACTGGAGTAGAGTGCTGACACAACAGTAGTAATTTATGTTATTGATGTGTGCAATGCAAAGAGTACGTAACCTTTATTCGGCGCATGGGACACACCCTCATTTAACAGGCTATCTCCCCCAACCAGCGAACCGGTTTGCTAAGAGTTGATGTATGGGGCCCCATCGTATCAACTAGATGACACAGGTTCTAGCCGAATAAGAATGAGGGATTGACAATCGCAATGGTATGTGGATACCGCACTCCTGCTGGTCCCTTGTCATTATCCATTCTAGAGCTGGTTGAAAGCAACTGACTGCTTCTTGAGGATTCTATTTCTGTCGCTTGCTTACCGTGTAGTGCACATAATTTAATCACTGTCATAGTGTACAAAATGCAGTTAGTAAATTAGTTACGAATAATATAAATTCTAAACTTTTTCTACTTTAGGTGTTTATTTCTACCATTTACACCCTGGGATAACAGGGCCCTTTGAAATCCTAGTTGTAAAATGGGTAGCCTGTCCTAGAAGCATGACTTAGAGACACGGTATGATCTTAGGGTGAACTTGTAGCAGAAACATTGTTTATCTTGCTGTTTCCGCTCGCTTTAAAATTATTGCGTCAGTTGGCTTATGAATCAGCCTTGCTATTGTGTGATCGTTCAACAGCTCCGCTACTGAGCTTGTTCAGTGTGCTTCGCTTCGCTACGGTCCATCTTGTGTGCAGGTCGCTTTGCTTGTATGGCGTATTCTGCAATCGTACTGTGCATAGCTAAAGCGTGTTTCCTGCAAATATAACGTGTTACGTTGGGGGTTTTTTTTTTTTTTTAAAAATTCGTACAGTGCAAAGCGAATAACCTATGCCACCTAGACCGAGTCAGACGCCTGGTGTCGGCACTACTTTGCATAAACCTACCTAAATTGTCCTACAGCGTTTGTTGGCAAATGGCTCGTTGTCCATGGCATTCCCTATAAAACGCACTCCACAGTCTGCGCAAACGCTTTCACCTTATTGCTGACAAACTTATTGAAGAAGAAGATGGCACATCAAACCCTTCCTCCCTCTACGGGAGCTAGGGCAAAACAACTATGATCTGCGCAGAAGGAAGATGATTTATATCAACGGAGCAAAATGGTCAGATATAGTGGCAGCTGGGTTGTCTCAGGGTGAATCAGCGTCGTTGCACTTGAAGCTGGCAAAAACAATCTTTGAGCAAACAAGGGAACAGAGAGCATGTCGCAAGGGAAGAATTTGATAGGGAAGAGAAAGGAGGCAGTTGTCGCATTCAGTAAACGATTTCTCAGTTTACAAAAAGCATCACTTGATCCCCCCTGCTTTCAATAGGCCGAACCAAGCAATTTTCGAAAGCTTCGAAAATCAGGCTCGAAGCTTGAGGAGGCCGGAACAGCACTGGGCAGCGTTGTTCCATACAGCATTATTTGTGTAATGCACCAGGAATTAGTACGTCGGTATTAACAGACGCAGAATTCTCGATAACCAAGTAGTGAAGACCGACAGTGTTGGGAGCAAATACAAGTAGTCGCCAGCTAAATATCCTGTAGACCATCAAATTGAACAGGCCTGCCAGCTAGGTCAAGGTCCCCCTGTTGGACTTTGTGAGACAGTATCAGCAAACCAAAGCTTTTACCAGCTGGTATATAGCAGTGTGTCTCTAATTTTAGGAGCTGGTGTTCAGCTATTCTATTGATAACATGCTGGGATCCTGTGGGACAGAGGATCTTGTCTTTCTTGGCATGATCGTGACTTAACCTCACTGCCTTGGAGGCGGCGCAGGTTGGGCTGATAGACCTTAACGAAACGAACCGCTTCCTTGTCCCGAGCGGTCTCCGTCCTCTCTTTGTTCAACAGTCTGGCGTGAGCAGAGATCGACAACATTGAGAATGAAGTGCCAGCCAGATGAGAGCGTCTACGAGTCATCCAACCAAGTCACACTGGTGAGCCACGCTCTCAACATTATGGGCCCCCTGCGGAGAGGCAAACTACTTAAGGAGCATCTCGACAACAATATCCAGATAGGCACCAGCCAGAACGACACCACTGCAACGCATCAGGAGTAAAGGCAAGCCTATACGTCTGCTTCAGGTGGTCAATAAAGTGAGGTCACATCAGTTCCAACTGCCCCCAAAAACCCCACCCATCGGAAAATCTCTAATATCCCTATAAAACATGTCCCCTCGAGAAGTAGAAAAAGGTATGGTCCCCTTCTTATTGCGAAAGTCTTATTTCGCCACTTCAGGGAAAACTTCAGAACCAACTAAATTAAATACCTTTAGAGAATACTGGAGCATAAATGCACACCGAAGACAGTCTCAGGCCTATACCGCCATACGCAAATGCTACGCTTGAAAACCTCATTATTTAAATGGAGAGCTCGAAGGAGACGCCATAAAATCATATTTCCTGTGCATAACATATAATGTACAGTGCAAATATTACACAGGGTAACTTGAACTGTAGAATCTCCAAAAGGATTTCCCATGAAAAATGCCATGTTAATATTGGGTAACTAACATTACTACTGAATACTACGTGTCCTGAACCTATAATGATTATGCTTCACCGGGTTGGCCTAACTCGTGGCAACTTCCCAAGTTATTCTGGAGAGAAATGTGACGCACTCCTTAGAGGACGAACTCCGATCTCGAAAAGCCATTGTTATACAGGAAAACTGTCCAGAGCCGCGAAGATCAAGTGAAGCAGACCCCCGACCAAGCCTTCCTATTCCCCAGGTTTGCAGGATTGCCCAGATGTCTCAGGTTCCATGCCCGAGGGACTGTCCTTCGGAGGAACAACGAAAGGACCCTTCTTTAAAAATTCCCGCTTTGGCAGCCATGGTAAATCCCCTATTGGTCATCCAGTCAAGTATTAAGTTAAAAATGATTATTTTGGTTTGCACTGAGACAGGTGAAGGAGAAGATGGGCCGGCAAATTATGACGACAGGTTAGTGTTCCAACCAAGTAATAGACCTCAGATATTAAATCGAGCTCTAATTACGTATACATTCAGGAAGGAGTGTCACTTAGGAATTACAAAAAACCTTGTATAGAATCACAAAAGAATTTTATGGCCAAATTAAAGAAAGATGTGAAGAATCATATTAGGTGATGCCGTAATGTCACAATTTGGATAAACACCTGGACAATTATTCCATTACACCTGCCACCTCTTCCAAAGCCCATACCTTGGCTGATGGAGAACCTTTGCAGATTTAATTATAGATTTGTGTAGGTCCACTACCGAAGTCAAAGTCTGGAAATCATATTTATATTACAATAATGGATAAGTTAACCAATATCCTGAAGCGATCCCAATTCTAGTATCAATACAAAACAATTCTCAAATCTTTAACAAAATTCATTTCTTTTATTGGCATTCCTAAAACTATAACAAAGTGATCCAAGGTACTAACTTCACTGCCAAAGCATTTCGGGAAGTATTAACTAGTGTTAGGGATAATTCACAACTTATCCACAGCCTATCACCCTCATTCCCAAGGCGCCTTGGAAAGATTCACAAGGACATTAAAATACGAATGATGAAAGTATTTGCATGCCACGTTTCCGACAGATTGGGATGAATCCTCTACCTTTGTTGCTGTTTCTCGTACGGGAGACGGTGCAGAGTCCTTACAGAGGTTATAGTCCGTTTGAGCTGATCTTTGGCACATGTACAGGTCCTCTTCGGTGCTCAAGAAGGATGAGATGGGAGAAGACGTAAGCTCAGCACTCTACAACCCGTCTTCAAGGTTTGCAGGTGCACTTGAGTGGAGTGGCCACTGCTAACCTAAAGATCAGCTCACAGAAAGATGAAACAGAGGTAAGACAGAAGTGCAACAAATTCCGCTTCCTTCCATCCAGGAGACAAGGTGTTGGTGCAGGAAGACCGTATACCTGGCCACACCTTGATAGCTAGATGTTAACGGGTTACTATGCAGATAGTAATAATATTCTGATTATAATTAGTGGTAGCTCCATTGATAAGACCTCAAAAACAAAAACTTACCACATTAAATCAAATCAAGGCCTTTCATACACCATATAAAGTCCTCAGTAATGACTCTGTCCTCTACCTCTGAGGACGACTCTGACTCTTGCACTCCTATCTATCTCTTAAATTAATACAAAACTTTCAAATTCAGTTCCTCCTCTCAAGGATCTAGCCCTTTAATGGCTGGATTTATCTAAATACAAGCAAACCAATTTACCCGAGCTTCTACAGTCATATCCTAATATTTTTTCGATGTGCCGATAAAATGTAGCGTTAGGTTACCAAGAGTAGATGTGTAAAATCTAAACCAATTAAACTCTCCCCCTACAGAGCTAACCTGATAAGGCAAAGGCTACTTCAGCATGGAAGTAGACTTCTTGATTAGAACATGGTTTAGTGAGGAGTCTTCTCGTCCATGGGCTACACCGTGCATCCCTATAAAGAAGGCTGATTTGGAGGGTTTTCGTATGTGCCAGAACTACCGTAAAGGAACGAGTCACATTACAGATGCTTACCCTCTTCCTCGTCAGGATGACGTAATTGACTTTGTGGGTAGGCTACTCTTTTGTGTCCAAAGTTAGATCTCCTTAAAGGTTACTATCAGGTACCTTTATGACAGATAAGGCTAAGGAAATCTCTGCCTTCGTGATTCCAGGAGGTCATTATCATATACAGTTAGCCCCCTTCGGAAAGAAAAATTCCCCCCCCTCTTTCATTCCAGAAACTCATCCATCAGGCTATTAAGGACTTGAAGGCACGCAGCATACCTATATGATATTGATGTGGTGACTGATACTTGGAACAACACCTACTTAGACTTAAAGCTCTGTTTGATACCTTAAGAAATCCCAATTAACATGTTAATTTATCTAAATCTTCTTTTGGCAGTCCACTATCACTTTTCTAGGCCAAGAAGTAGGTAGTGGTAATGTTGCACCAAAACTTGCTAAAGTTGCTTTCGTGATGAAAGATTATCCATTTCCTCATGATCAGGAAAGATCACTTTCAACGTTTCCAAGGCAAGATAGATTTTACAGAAATTCTGTAAGATTTTCTCAGATAAGAAGTCCCCTCTTAACGACTCATGAACCAGTCCATAAAGTTCCCTTATAATTGGACGTCCAGATTGAACACTGCTTTTTAATAAAGCAAAAAGAATATGGGTGCTCTGCACCCTAATCTTCGCCTGTCTCCCAGACTTCTATACCCAAACCATTTTCATTACAGGTTGATGCTTGTGAGACTGGGGTTGGGGCGGTACTAATTACCAATCGGAACCAAGGAGCTGCAGCAATCGATACTTATCAGCTAATTCCAGCCACATCAGAGAGCTTACTCTACCATTAAAAAGAAGCCCTCGCGCTGGTATTGCTTTGGAGCATTTCCGAGTTTATGTGGGCCAGAACATCGCAGTTGTGCAGCAGTCTACAGAGTGATCACAAACCCCGTTAGTCCTATCTCCAAGCCATGAAGAATCCCACACATAAGGCTTAATTGCGTTGGAGCGCACAGGCTGCAGGCCCTATAATAAAAAATTCATTAACATTGCCCGGAAAGAAACTATGTGTTGGCAGACTCATTGTCAAGAGTCTAGTTTTAATATTTTATTTAGGTTAGGATGAATTTGTGTAACCCCCCTTTCAAGCTCATTTTATTTATCCCTGAAGTGGGGTTTTTTTTTTTAGGTGAGGGGATTACGGGCTACACCGTGCCGCTTGTATCTGGACCTATGTTGCCTATCTGACTGCTTTGTCTCACTCTGAGGTTTAGGGTTTGGCTTTTGGTCACTAGGAAAGCGAGCTCTATCTCCTAAGAGTTGGAATGGTGGAGAGGATAGGCGTGGGGTGTGCCATTATTTTGTGCCATGGCGCACGGTTACCACTGGGAGGAGTGCAGAGCCAAAATGCCTGAGCCTTCTCGGTGGGGTTGGGGGAGTGGCATGCAAAGAGTACGTAACCTTTATTCGGCGGCATGACACACCCTCATTTTACAGCTATCTCCGCACCAACCAGCTAACCAGGTTGCTAAGAGTAGATGATGGGGCCCCATCGGTCAACTAGTGACCAGGGTTTCTAAGCCAATAAGAAGGTGGTATTGACAATCGCAGAGGGTATGTGGATACAGCTCTCGGTCTGTCTGCCCTTGTCATTCCCATTCTAGAGCTGGTTGAAGCACGGTCGCTATCTTGTGATTTCTATTACTGCCTGCTACCGTGGAGAGCAGCTATATAAATCACAGTACATTGTGTACATATTTGCTGTTATCAATTGAGGTGAAGATAATCATATAGAGTCAAAACTATTTTCTACTGTGTATATTTGCTCCCATTACACCTGGGCTAACAGCCTTTGAAATCCTAGTTGTAATAGGTTTGACACTACAGCATATTGGGTGTTGACACTACAGTGGTAGCGAGGAGGTTCACACAAGCAGCAGTACTGGAGTGTTTTGACACAGGTCAGTAGTACTTGAGAGTTGAACAACTGCAACATACTGAGTGTTGACACTACATAATTACCGGAGTGTTGACACTACAGGTAGTACAGTAGTGTTGACACTGGGCAGTAGATAACCGGAGTGTTGACACTACATGTAGTAATGGAAGTGTTGACACTTGCAGTAGTACAGGAGTGTGACATTGCAAGCAGTACTGGAGTGTTTGACACTGCAGCAGTACTGAGTGTTGACAGCTGCAGCAGTTCAGTAGTAGTTGACACTGGCAGCATGTTGCTGGAGTGTTGACACTGCAGCAGTACTGGAGGTGTTGATCACAAATTAGAACATGGAGTGTATGACACCTACATAGTACTGGAGTTGTTGACACTACATGTGACAGGAGTGTATGACACTACAGTATTACTGGCGGTGGTGACACTACAGTATTACTGATGTGTTGACACTACAGGTGATCTGAGTGTTTGACCCTACAAGTAGTAACGTAGTTTTGACACTACAGCAGTACGTAGATATTAGACACTTGCAAGCCGTCACAGGAGTGTTTGAACACTACATTATGATAACAGGAGTGTTTGACACTATCAGGTGTTACTGAGTGTATGACACTACAGTAGTACTGGAGTGTTGTCACTACAGGTGTACTGGAGTGATGACACTACAGTAGACAGAATGTGTTGACACTACAGGTTTACTGGGATGTGTTCCACACCCGCAGCAGTACTGAGAGTATGACACTGCAGTAGTACTGGAGTGTTTGACGCTGCAGTAGTAAGGAGTTATTGACACTTACAGTAGTACTGGAGTGTTGACACTGCATTAGTACGGTATGATAGACACAGCAACAGTACAGGAGTGTTTGACACTGCAGTAGTACTGAGTGATTGACACTGCAGTAGTACAGGAGTGTTTTGACACTTGCAGATAGTATTGTGAGTGTAACACGGCAGATATTACAGTCGTGTTGACACTCAGTAGTACTGGGTGTTTGACACTGCAGTATACAGGAGTGTTAGACACTATGAGCATACTGGAGTGTTGACACTGCAGTAAACTGGAGTGTTGACACTGCATTAGTACTGGGGGTGTTATTGACACTGCAGAAGTAATGGA
>NC_069408.1:23407545-23466223 GCF_026875155.1 Cherax quadricarinatus | reverse complement strand
TAAAAATCCCACCCCCCCCCCCGTTTAAACCCCCCACACTATATTAAATCTCCATCCCCCCCCCGTAACCCACCCCCACTATAGTAAGATCTGCCCGCCCCCCCCAGTAACCCCCACACTAAAAGAAAAAATCTCCAGCCCCCCCCCCCAGTAAACCCCCACCTAAAGTAAGGGTCTTTAAACCCCCCCCCCAGTAACCCACCACACTAAAAAGAAGATCTGCCAGCCCCCCCCCCGTAAAACCCCCCCCACCAAAAATAAGATCTCCAAACCCCCCCCCAGTAACCCCAAAACTATAGTAAGATCTGCCCGCCCCCCCCCCCGTAACCCCCCACACTATATAAGATCTGCCACCCCCCCCAGTAACCCACCACAAATATAAATAAAAATCTGCCACCCCCCCCCAAAAAAAAAAAAAAAAAAAAAACCCCCCACACCAAAAGGGAAAAAAAAAACCCGGGCCCCCCCCCCCAGTAACCCACCACACTATAGTAAAATCTCCACCCCCCCCCCCGTAACCCACCACAAATATAGTAAGATCTACCCCGCCCCCCCCCCCCGTAACCCCCACACTATAGTAAGAAAACCCCCCCGGCCCCCCCCCCAGTAACCCCACCACACTATAGTAGAAACTGCCCACCCCCCCAGTAACCACCCACTATAGTAAGATCTGCCAGCCCCCCCATAACCCACCCCCACTATATAAGATCCACCCCCCCCCAGTAACCCACCACACAAAGAAACTGCCAGCCCCCCCCCTTTAACCCCCCACACTAAGTAAGGGTCTTCCAGCCCCCCCCCAGTAAACCCCCCAAAACTAAAGTAAAAACCCGCCAGCCCCCCCCCAGAACCCACCACACTATAGAAAAAACCCAGCCCCCCCCCAGTAACCCCCCACACATATGAAAAATCTTCCAGCCCCCCCCCTTTAAACCCCCCAAAACTATTTTAAAAATCTGCCAACCCCCCCCCGTAAAACCCCCCAAAACCCATAGGGAAATCCCAGCCCCCCCCAGAAACCCCCCCACACTATAGTAAGATTTTGCCAGCCCCCCCCCGTAACCCACCACACTATAGAAGAAACTGCCCCCCCCCCAAATAACCCCCCACTATATAAAATCTCCACCCCCCCCCAGTAACCCACCACACTATAGTAAGAAACTGCCACCCCCCCCCCTAAACCCCCCACCTATGTAAAATCCCAGCCCCCCCCCCAGTAACCCACCACACTATAGTAAGATCTTCCCGCCCCCCCCCAGTAACCCACCACACTATATAAATCTTCCAGCCCCCCCCCATCCCACCACACCCATAAGTAAGATCCGGCCCCCCCCCCCCAAACCCAAACCCCACAAAAAGGGAAGATCTGCCAGGCCCCCCCCCCCGTAACCCACCAACTATAGTAAGATCTTGCCCCCCCCCAGTAACCCCAACCACAAATAGAAATCTGCCACCCCCCCCCCAGGGAAACCACCAACAAAAGTAAAAATCTCCAACCCCCCCCCATAACCCACCACACAAAAGTAAGAACTGCCAGCCCCCCCCCAGAAAACCCCCCACACTATAGTAAATCCCGCCAGCCCCCCCCCTAAAACCCCCCACACTATAGTAAGAACCCGCCAGCCCCCCCCCCGTAACCCACCCAAATATAGTAAAATCTGCCACCCCCCCAGTAACCCACCACCTATAGTAAATCTCCCCGCCCCCCCCCGTAACCCCCCACACTATAGTAAAATCCCGCCAGCCCCCCCCCGTAAACCCACCACACTATAGTAAGATTGCCAGCCCCCCCCCATAACCCCCCACACTTTAGTAAATCCCCCCAGCCCCCCCCCGTAAAAACCCCCAAACTAATTTAAATCCCAGCCCCCCCAGTAAACCCCCCACAAACTATAGTAAATCCCGCCAGCCCCCCCAGGAAACCCACCACACTATAGTAAGATTCCCGCCCCCCCCCAAAAACCCCCCACACAAAGAAATTTTTGCCAGCCCCCCCCCAGGAACCCCCCACCTATTAATTAATTCCTGGCCAAAACCCCCCCCCCCGTAACCCCCAAAACCCCACCCATAAAAGGGGAAGACTGGCCCCCCCCCCCATTAAACCCCCACCCACACTTTATTAATCTGCCAGCCCCAACCCAGGGTTTTTTAAAACCCCCAACTTGTAAGGTTTGCCCGGGGGCCCCCCCCATTTTCCCCCTAAGTATAATTTGGGGCCCCCCCCGGGGGCCCCAACTATGGTAAAAAACTGAGCCCCCCCAACTAAGAATAATAAGGGGGCCCCCCCCCCAGTAACCCCCCCAACTTTTAAGGGGGTTTTTAGCCCCCCCCCCAAAATTTCAGGGGAAGATTTTTTTGCCAAGGGCCCCCCAGGAACCCCCCCAAATTAGTTAAAAATTGCCCGCCCCCCCCCAGTAAAACCCACCAACTTATAGTTATCTTTCAGCCCCCCCAGTAACCCAAACCCCACAAAATTTAAAATCTGCCACCCCCGGGGAAAATATAAGACAGCAGCCAGCCCCCCCAAAACCAATATTTTTAAAAAATCTCCCGGGGGCCCCCCTCATTTAAAACCCAACCACCTATAAAATTTTTTGGCCCCCCCCATCCCCCCCACTTTTTCCTTAAAGTAAGATCCCCCCATCCCCCCCCTTAAACCCCCAACCACATATAGTAAATCGCCAGCCCCCCCCAGTTTCCCCCCAAAAATATTTTAAATTTTTTTCCCAAGCCCCCCGTTTTTCCTTCCCACAAAATTTGTTTTTAAATTTTTAGGCCCCCTCCCCCAGTAAAACCCCCACATATTTTAAATCTGCCAAAAAACCCCCCATTTTAAACCACATATAAGGTAAAAATCTGCCGGGCCCCCCCCCAGTTTAAACCCACCACAAATATTTGGGAAAGGGAATTGCCACCCCCCCAGTTCCCCCCACACTATTTTTTGGAATTTTGCCACCCCCCCCAGAAACCCCCCCAAACTTTAGTTTAAAACGGGACCCCCCCGGGGCCCCCAACAATATAGTAAGAGGGGAAACCCTCCCCCCCAGTTTCCCCACATTAGAAGATCTGCCACCCCCCCAAAACCCCACCACACTATAGAAGATTGCCGGCCCCCCAGTAACCACCACACTATGAAAGATCTCCCACCCCCCCCCCAGAAACCCCCACACTATAGCAAGATCTGCCACCCCCCCCCCAGTACACTGTGCACCTGGAGGTTACCGGAGGTTATTCCGGGGATCAACGCCCCCGGGGCCCCGGTCCAAAAGGGCCCCCCGATGGTCGGGGCCTGTCAACTAGGGTTACTGCTGGCCGCACGCAGTCCAACGTCGGCCACACCGGGGCTGATCCGGCACTGACTTTAGTTATCTGTCCAGCTCTCTTGAAGGCAGCCGGGGGTTTTTTGGCAATTCCCCTAATGCTTGATGGGAGGCTGTTGAAACAGTCTTGGGCCCCGGGACACTTATGCTGTTTTCCCCCTTAAGTGTATCAATGGCGCCCCTACTTTTAATTGGGGGAATTTTGCATCGCCTGCCCAGTCTTACTTTCGTAGGGAGTGATTTCTGTGTGCAGATTTGGGATCATTCCTTCCAGGATTTTCCAAGTGTAGATTATGATATATCTCTCCCTCCTGCGTTCCAACGAGTACAAGTCAAGTGCTTCCAAGCGTTCCCAGTAGTTGAGGTGCTTGACAGAACTACACGTACAGTAAAGGATCTCTGTACACACTCTAGATCTGCGATTTCACCTGTTTTGAATGGAGATGTTAATGTACAGCAGTATTCCAGCCTAGAGAGAACAAGTGATTTGAAAAGGATCATCATTGGCTTGGCATCTCTCGTTTTGAAAGTTCTCATTATCCATCCTATCATTTTCTTTGCACGGCGATCGTGGCACTGTTGTGATCCTTAAAAGGTGAGATCCAACAGACATTACTACTCCCAGGTCCCTTACATTATTTTTCCGCTCTATTGTATGGCCGGAGTCAGTAGTATACTCTGTTTTTAGTTATTATCTCCTCCAGTTTTCCATAACGGAGTAGTTGGAATTTGTCCTCATTGAACATCACCTTGTTTACCGTTGCCCACTGGAAAACTTTTTTTTATTTTCTTTCTTGGAGGTTAACCGCGTCCTCAGCAGATGACAGCCTCATGCAGATCCTAGTATCATCCCCCAAAGGATGATACGGTCTGTGATGTATATATCTGTCTATGTCTGATATGAGGATGGGAATAAGATGGGGGCGAGACTGTGCCTTGTGGAACAGAGCTCTTCAATATGGCAGCCTTCGATTTAAATCTGTTGACCACTACTCTTTGTGTTCGATTTGTTAGGAAGTTGAAGATCCATCTAACCACTTTTGCCAGTTATTCCTTTAGCAAAGTATTTTATGGGCTATTACGCCATGATCGCATTTGTCAAATGCTTTTGCAAAGTCTGTGTATATTACATCGGCATTCTGATTTTCTTCCGGTGCATCCAAAGCCGTATCATAGTGATTCCAGTAGTTGTGAGAGGCAGGAGCGACCCGCCCTGAGCCCCCTGTTGCCTTGGATGTGCAGATTTTGGGAATCCAGGTGATTTGCAATCCTGCTTCTTAGCACCCTTTCAAAGTTTTTATGATGTGGGACGTCAGAGCTATTGGTCTATAGTTCTTAGCTAATGCTTTGCTGCCACCTTTATGGAGTGGGGCTATATCCCTTTTTTTAAGTGACTGTGGAATTTCACCCATGTCCAAGCTCCTCCTTCATAGTGTACTTAGGGCATGCGAGAGGGGTTTCTTACAGTTCTTAATGAAAACAGAGTTCCACGAAGTCTGGGCCCGGGGGTGAGTGCATGGGCATGTTGTCAATGCTTTTTCGAAATCTATCGGAGTTAGGGTAATTTTCGGAAATCTGGCATACATTTATGGAGTTTTTTAGGCTCATTTTATGAAAGAAATCATTTGGGTCGTCGATCCTCAGACTGATTAGTGGTTCACTAAACAGAGTCGTACTGGGATTTCAATATTTCAAATCATTTCCTTGTTGTCATCTGTGTAAGTCCCATCCGTCTGAGTAAGGGCCGATACTAGATTGGTATTTGCCTTGTTTTTTGGCATATGAAAAGAAATATTTTGAATTTCTTTCAATTTCACTAATAGCTTTAAGCTCCTCCCGTCTCTCCTGGTTCCTGTAAGAGTCCCTTTAATTAAGTTCGTAGTTTCCACTTCCCTGGTCAGCGCCAGAATTTCTAGCACTCCTGAGAAGCTCAGTGACTCTTCGTCTTCTGTAGAGGGAGCGTCTTTCTCTCTCCAGTTACTCCTGCTCTTCTTTCTTAGGGGAATATGCGTGGAACCTGCTTCAGCTGCCAGGAAGTTGATCTTTTCAAGGGACCCGGTTTGGATCCATGTCATTTAAGATATCTTTCCCCAAAATGTTTCGTTTAGGAATGGGTTTAACACTGTCACCACAAGGGTTTAACACTGTGCCCCACGAAGGGTTTAAAACTTGCACCAAAGAAGGTTAACACCGTCCCCCAGAAGGGTTTAAAATGTCACCACGAAGGTTAACACTGTGCACCACGAAGGTTTTAAAACTGTGCACCCCGGGAAAGGGAAAACTGGGCACCACAAGGTTTTAAAACCCTGCACCACAAGGTTTTAAAACTTTCACCACGAAGGGTTTTTCCCCTTCACCCCCGATGGTTTAAAACTGGGGCACCACGATTTTTAAAACTTTTTGCACCACGATGGTTTTTAAAACCCGTGCACCACGATGGGGTTTAAAACTGTGCACCCCGATGGTTTAAAACTTTTCCCCCCGAAAGGTTAACCTGTGGGCCCCCCATGGGTTAAAAACTGTTCACCACAAAGTTATTTTTTTAGGGAAATTCCTTAGTTTTCCCTTTCCCCTGGCCCCGTTTCAATAAATTTTCCTCTTTAAAAGCGTGTAACAAAGGGAATGGTTTTAAATATACGTGCAAATTGCCGTATAAAATCCGGCCCCAAAAGGCTCCCAAAAAAAAATACGCAAATGTGGGGCCCTATTAAAAATACGTCAAATGTCTCGTAAAAAATTTACGTGCAAAAGTGCTCGTAAAAAAATTAAAGTGCCAAAAGTTTCTCGTAAAAAATACGTGCAAATGTCCGTAAAAAATAACTGGGAAAGGGGCTCGTATAAAATACGTGGGAAAAGTGGGTCGTAAAAAAATAAACGCAAATGTGGGTCGTTCTTTTTTATTTTTTTCCCCAAATTTTTTCTATGCCCCCATAACGCTCAAAACTGTAGTAAAGCAACGTAAGAAATATTGAACTACGACACGACTCGCCAGCAATATTGTTGCTGAGCCCTGACGTGATGATGGTCCAAGACTGACCGAAACACTGCCTGGCTTCACTTCCCACTGCCTGGCTTCACTTCCCACTGCCTGGCTTCACTTAACACTGCCTGGCTTCACTTAAGCACTGCCTGGCTTCACTAACACTGCCTGGCTTCACTTAACACTGCCTGGCTTCACTTAACACTGCCTGGCTTCACTTAACACTGCCTGGCTTCACTTAACACTGCCTGTTGCCGTCACTTAACACTGCCTGGCTTCACTTAACACTGCCTGGCTTCACTTAACACTGCCTGGCTTCACTTAACACTGCCTGGCTTCACTTAACACTGCCTGGCTTCACTTAACACTGCCTGGCTTACATGTGAAAGGCAACGAAGAGAATCTCCGAGAGAGTTACTGAGTGGAGGAAGCAGAGAGTAAACAGTCAGAAAAGAGACTGTTTTAACACGATACAAGTATGAACAAAGTTTTAGAGAACGGAACAAGCTCGTACTCAAGCCTTTGTAGAAACCGGTGTGTGCAAGAGTGCACAAAAGGGTGTACAAGAGGATGTACAAGACGTTGTACAAGAGGATGTACAGAGGGTGTACAAGAGGTTGTACAAGAGGATGTAAACGTGTAAAAGCGGATGTATATTAGTGTACAAGAGATGTACAATAGTGTGTGCAAGGAGAGTACAGGTGAACAACACAAACGCCTGGAGAATAGTGTGGGATGACCCTCCGTCCAGCGTTCACTGTCAATGTCTGTCCAAGTTCACACGTGAACCAGGCTACACCTGTACCTGCTGCACCAGGCCACACCTGTACCTCGCACCAGCGCCCACACTTGTACCCTATACCTGCTGCACAGGCACACATGTACCTGCTGCACCAGGCCACACTTGTACCTGCTGCACCAGGCCCACTTGTACCAGCTGCACCAGGCCACTCTTGTACCTGCTGCACCAGAGCCACACGCCAGCCTGTACCTGCTGCAACCAGGCCACACCTGTACCTGCCTGCGCCAGGCCACCACCTGTAACCCTGCTGCGCAGGCCACACCTGCACCTGCAGGCGCGTGCCACACCTTACCTGCTGCGGCCAGCCACACCTGTACCCTGCTGCGCCAGGCCACACCTGTATCCTGCTGCACCAGGCCACACCTGTACCCTGCTGCACCAGGCCCACCTGTACCTCTGCACCAGCGCACAACCGTGTAACCCTGCCTGCACCCAGCCACCACCTGTACCTGCTGCACCAGGCCACACATGTACCTGCTGCAACCAGCCACACCTGTACCTGCTGCAACAGGCCACACCTGTACCTGCTGCACCAGGCCACACCTGTACCTGCTGCACGAGGCCACACCTGTACCTGCTGTCACCAGGCCACACCTGTACGAAGGAGTCAGGGGGTCGAAACGAGACCGACAGCGGAAGCGGGAGGTTACGCTGCTGCACTCAGGCCACACACCTGTACCTGCTGCACTCAGGTCCACACCTTACCTGCCCCCTGCACCAGGGCCACAAACCGTGTACCTCAACAATAATTACCCTAACCATGTAACTGCATCATAAAACACCTCTGTCCTCACTCTCAAGTATTGTACTAGTGCCCCGCGTGAGCGGCCACCACAACATTCGACTAACAACCCAGGTACCCTGCTTACTGCCTAAGGTCGCGAACGGAGAGAGTGCAGCAGGTAATCAGGAAAACATGTTTGATATTTTCTGCGTAAAATACCATCTCGTGCCGTGGATCAAACCAGTGAGAATGACGTGTCCGTGGTTCGGTCTCGCCGACACGGGTGGAAAACTATTGGCGTGTTTCCTTAGTCACCTGCTGGTCACCCGTCCACCTAGCATATAGGTAACCTGCTATTTAAAGGAACTATGTGGGTCGCATCTACGGGTATAAATGATAGCCTTCCAGGATGCTGGGAATGTTATCCCAACGCCATTCCAGGAATGTTGGGAATGTTATCACACCCATTCGGAGGAAAGAGGGGCGGCCTGGATGTTTGAGGGAATGTTATCACATAAAGGGGACACCCATTCCAGATGTTGGAATGTTATCACACCCATTCCAGAATGCGGGAATGTTTAATCACAGCCATTCCAGATGTTTGGAATTATCACACCCGTTTCCGGATGCTGGGAATGTTATCACACCCATCAAGGATGCTGGTGAATGTTATCACACCCCATTCAGATGCTTAGGAATGTTATCACAGCCCTGCATTCCAGAATGCTGGGAATTTATCACAACCCAGTCCAGATGCCGGGAATGTTATCACTACCCATTCCAGATGTTGTGGAATTATCAACCCGTTCCAGGATGCTGGGAATGTTTATCAAACCCATTCAAGGATGCTGGGAATGAATATCACAAACCCCCTTCCAAGGATGCTGGAATGTTATCCAACCCCCATTCCAGGAAGCTGGGAATGTTATCACACTACACCCCATTCCAGATGCTGGGAATGTTATCACCCCCATTCCAGGATGCGGGAAGTTTCCACATTGCCCATTCAGAATGCTGGGAATGTTACACACCTTACACACACCCCTTCAGGAAGCAGGGCAGGTTATCACACCCCATCCAGGAATGCTGGGAATATCACTCCATTCCAGACTGATGGGAATGTTATCACATCTCCCATTTCCAGGATGCTGGAATGTTTAACACATCCCATTCGGATGCTTGAGAATGTATTTATCACCTGGCCAGGCCCTGTTTTCAGGATGTTGGGGAAGTTATCACCCCCATCCATGATGCTGGGAATGTTATCACACCCCTCCAGGATGTTGGGAATGCTTTATCACACCCATTCCCCATGATCTGGGAATTTTATCACGCCCATTCCAGGTGCTGGGAATGTTTATCACAACCCATTCCAGGATGATGGGATGTTATCACAACCCATTCACGATGCAGGGAACATGTTATCACACCCTTTGACCAGGATGCTGGGAATGTTCTCAAACGGGACACCCATTCCATGATGTTGGGAATGTTCATCACTAGGGGCACCCCGGTGCCCATTCAGGAGGCTGGATGTTATCACAAGCCCATTCCAGGAAGCTGGAAAGTAACCCCCCTCCCCCCCCCTCACAGACTACACCCATCTCCAGATGCTGGGAATGTTGCTCACCAGCCACCCATTCCAGGGTGCTGGGCAGTTATCACACCCATTCCCAGGAAGCAGGGAATTGTTATCACATGCCATGCCCCTTCCAGGAAATGCTGGGATGTTATCACAGTCAGAGCCCCATTCCAGGATGCTGGGAACGTTATCACCTTCACCCATTCCAGGATGCTGGAATGTTTATCACAGCCCCTTCCAGGATGCTGGGAAAGTTATCACACCCATTCCAATGCTGGGAATATCACCCATTCCAGGATGATAAGCATGTTTATCACACCCAATCCAGGATGGGCTGGGAAATCACCCCATTCCAGAATGCTGGGACTAGTCACAAGGCCGCCCATTTCCAGAATGATGGGAATGTTATCACACCCATTCCAGGATGCTGCAGAATGTTTATCAACACCCACTCCAGGATGCTGGGAATATCAACGCCACCCATTTCCGGGATGTTGCGGAAATGTTATCAACACCCATTCCAGGATGCTGGGAAAGTCACACCCATTCCAGGATGTTGGAATGTTTTATCACAACAGCCCATTCCAGGATGCTGGGAATATCACCAACCCATTTTCCAGGTGCTGGAATATCACACCCTCCAGATGTTGGGAATGTTATCACCCCATTCCACGGATGCTGGGAATATCAAATCCATTCCGGGATTTTGGAAATGTTTATCATACCGTATTTCAGGATGCTGGGGAGTTGTATCTCACATTCCAGGATGCTGAAATATTTACATCCGTTTCCAGGATGCCTGGGAAAATTTACCATCCCGTTTCCAGGATGGCTGGGAATATACACGCCTTCCAGGATGCTGGGAATATACACACACTTCCAGGATGTTGGGAATATTACATTCCGTTCCAGATGTTTGGGAATATTAACACCGTCCAGATGTTTGGGAATATTACATCCGTTTCAGGATGCTGGGAAATATTACATCCGTTCCAGGATGTTTGGGCTAAACATCCGTGTCCATGGATGAATTGAAGTTATTACTCCGTCCATGATGTTGGGGAATTAAATACATCCGTTTCCAGGATGCTGGAATATTACAATCCGTTCCGACGATGCTGGGAATATTACAATCCTTTCCAGGATGTTGGGAATGGCTTGTCAACAACATAGGTCACGTGAACATGTCAATTGCTTGAAGAATTTGTTCCTCATAACCGTATACAAATGCTGAAAGCACATCTTGAAGCCGATTGAATCAGTATCGAAACTTGAGCTCTGAGCGAAATGAAAACATCGCAAAAGTTGGAGAGGAAAGAAACCAAGCAAGGCGAGAAAAAAAAATTAAGGGAATAACGTAATTACAGACAGACAGTGTAGGCCAACATTCATACACAGCTTCAAGGAACAAGTGTGACTGCAGCCGTAGGTCAGAACCACGTAAATAAATGGGTCACGAGTAATTTGAGGACGGACTACGTCAGCACCAGCAGCATATTGTTCCTCTACAATCCCTAAACAGTGAACATCAAATGGTATACAAAACCGAGAAGGTTGTTAGGTAAGAACACAAATGCAACAGTTAGACAACTTTATTCCGTGAAACGTTTCGCTACACAGTAGGCTTCTTCAGATCGACTACAGAAACTAGGCAGGAACAGTAGAGATTGTGAAGACGATGTAATCAGTCCAATCACCTTAGTCGTAGAGAATTTGAGTTGTCAGTCCCTCGGCTGACTGCGACGAACCTCACTGTGATAGCCGAAACGTTTCGGAATAAAGTTGTCTAACTGTTGCAGTATGTGTCTAACCTAACCAACCTCTCGGTATTTCGTCTACCATTTTGATGTTCATCTGGTCAGACACTGAGCAACAAATGGCATCTGGACAGAACAAACACTTGACAGCTTTTCAAGTGAGAAGTGTTGGATCTGCGCGGGACATCGACCTTCAGTGGTTACATTCTCACTACACTACTACTACTACGCTGCCCTCTCCTACCGCACAGTATTTAAGTCTCCCGAGCACTGTCGCTTGGATCTTCAGATAGTTCCCTGACTAGAGGCAACTGAACTTCTCTCAGGGCCGAGGGTGACTGCCACAACACTACAAAACCAACTACGACTACAGAGGGTGAGGCGACTGATTACATCGTCGATCACATCCTCTACTGTTCCTGCCTATTTTCTGTATCTACTGAAGAAAGCCTACTGTGTAGCGACACGTTTCGGATAAAGTTGTCTAACTGGTGCATGTGTGTCTTACCTACATACATAACAGTGCAACAAAGACGACTCATTTGGTCGCACACATATACAGAACACTCACACACGCACCTGGCACTCGCACACGCACGTAGGCATAAATATGGTACACAATTGTCGTCCCTCATTAGAAGCGGTTTTATGTAGGCCGGAGAGAGTATTGGAGGAGTAGTCTCCTTAGCAGGTGCATGCGCTCACTTTCCTAAACAACGGTACAACACACGCCCACAACAACACACGCCCACAACAACACAGTAACACCAACACCTTGTGTATAAACATCCACAGTGTTGTTAGTCTCAGGTGTAGTCTAACATTCCTTGTCACTCCCATAAATACAGTATATATGAGGCGGCTCCTCCATCTCGACCTATGAACACCAAGCCAGTGGAGGACGTGGAAGTACCATGAACGTCCGGGATGTACTACATATTCAAAACTAGTCTGGTTTACAAATCTTTATACTTTTATCGAGCTCCTGAACACCCGTGGATTGGGTGTTAGGCTCCGCTACAACCCGCAGCTCCAGACCCCGCATAGGCGCTGCTTACCCTAGAACCCAGGACCGGCCTGACATATATAATGTAGCGTCTCCTAAATAATTCCTACAATTCTCAAAGTTAGTCATCGATTATGACATAAAGGAGTAGTATATGTGCTCTCCTGCGATGTTTTTTACCTTGGATGTTTCATCCCTGTCTATGATAACCTTTCAATCCCTGCCGTGGACAATCCGCACTGTAGTTTCTCTCCGTCAAGACTCTACTTAGTCTATGTTTCCTGCCTCCCATGCGTATTATGACTTGGTCAGCAGATAATTATATAGACAGATGCATCACACAGAGGACAGATGCTTCTACCATTAATTACCTCGGCAACGCTGAGAGACTTGGGAAAGTCTCCAGTGCGTATTTAGAGCACCCGGAACACAATAAAAAATTCTGTGGATCCGCCCTTCTGCTGACTAGTTTATTGGTCGACGTACAGACCAGACAGGTGTGGGACCATTGGAAGTTCTGCTGGTGGTCCGGGAGTGCGAGGAGGAGAGAGGGGAGGGGTCGTTGAAGGTGCTGGCTGGGACCAGGGTGGAGTAGAGCAGGTAGGTGCTTTCCTGTAGGTGCTAGGGGATTGTTTTTTTTATTAATAACAGTTGATACTCGACACTGCACAGTCCCTTTTACCCGACACTAATACCTCAGCAAAACTGGAGTTTTCTTGTATATCGACCTTATGTCCAGGATCAAACTCTGCAGCTAGTTTAGAGTGAGTCAGGATGTAAGAGGTGACAGTAATCAAAGACAGGTCGTACGTTACTCTTGCTGAGACACAGTTTTATTGGCTATTTTAGATCTTTATCAGTCGTACAGAAGACAAAGAACGTGCAGTATTTAGGTACTTCAGAGGAGAATGGAAGAGGTTTACCTGGAGAGTTTTCGGGTCTAGACGCCCCCTGCGGCCCGGTCTGAGAACCAGCTTCATGGTGGATCAGGGTCTTGACCAACCAGGCTGTTACTGCTGGCCGCACGCAAGCTGACGTCACGAACCACAGCCTGGTTTGTCAGTTACTGACTTTAGTGCCTGTCCCAGTGCCCTCTTGAAGACAGCCCAGGGGTTCAATTGGTAATCCCCCTTATGTATGCTGGGTCCCCGGACACTTATTGTGTTGTCTCCCAGTGTACTCGTGCGTGGCGCCCCGGCATTTTCAATTCGGGGGAATGTCTGCATCTCCTGCCGAGTCCCTTTTTGCTTCACATATGTAGTGAATTTTTCGTTGCAAGTTTTTGGTACCAATCACCTCCAGGACCTTCCAAGTGTAATTATCATTATCTCTCACCGCCCCTTCGTTCCCGAGGGAATACAGATCAAGGACGGCGGTGTCCTTCAAGACCGTCTCCCCAGAAGTTAGGTCCTTACATACTTAGTGTCCGTGAAGTTCTTTGTACACTCTCCAGGTCTGCATGTCGCCAACCTTGACACGGGGGCCGGTTAGTGTACAGCAGTATTCCAGCCTAGAGAGCACAGAGCGATTTGAAGAGAAACATCATGGGTTTGCATTCCTATTTTGAAGGTTCTCATTATTCCATCCTATCAGTTTTTCCTAGCGGATGAGTAGATCATTGTTGTGTTCTTTGAAGGCGAGACTCCTCTGACAATAATCACCCCCAGGTCCTTCACATTACTTTTCTGCATCATTGTAAGGTTAGAATTTGTTGGTAATACCCTGACACATTATTAATTTTTTTCAAATTTTCCTATCGAGTAGTTGAAATTTCCTCCTCGTTGACCTACACATTGCAGGAGATTTTTTATGGCCGAGTGTCTCCCCCAATGTACTGGTTTCCACAACCCATCATGACCAATGTTATATATTCTGTGCACGAATGGTGACAACAGGACACCGTCATTGTAACATATAAACCATTCCCCGTGGAGGGTTGAAATAAACTGGACAGCGACACAACACACTAAATAACCAGAATCAATGACCACGCACCATTACGCTGTATAAGACTCGACCATAAAACAAGGATGTGTTGCTACCAGGATAAACATTCAAGTCTTATTACATGGGAACACAAGACTAACAGGTGTTAGACGCTTTAATTAGTGCACAGAGCACATTTGGACAGACCCGGAAAACGTTAACATTAATCAACAAATATCACGCATCATTTTACAGTAGCAGTCTTGACAATAGAGTTGTATATCTGCAGTATACATGGAGGGAGGCCGCGAGGGTTCAACGCCCCCGCGGCCTTGTCCGTGACAAGGCCTCCTGCAGAATATATTAAACGTGTGGACCGGAAACCAGGCAACATTTCCCAAAATAACTGACATTGTAAACTCTGGGTATTTTGAATGACCGTAGTTAACCATCACGCTAAATAAGCTTCTCACATGTATATTTTCTCTGGTTGGCCACAATATATTTACAAAGGGACCAAAACTGTTTAAATCGTCTCCACAGGCACTGTGATCCATAAGGTTTTAGTACTCACCATGGAATTAATAATAACTGACCAGTATACTGGTCAGTTATAGCTCAACACTCACATGATTTGCCACACTGCAATGATGTTCATCATGTGGCCTCCTCCTGCCCCTACCTGCCAGGGGACGACCTGCCCCTACCTGCCAGGGGACGACCTGCCCCTACCTGCCGGGACGATCTGCCCCTACCTGCCAGGGGACGACCTGCCCCTACCTGCCAGGGGATGACCTGCCCCTACCTGCCAGGGGACGACCTGCCCCTACCTGCCAAGGGACGACCAGTGTGTTGCTGGCACACAATACAGTAACGTAGATGACTGGTTCAGAGAACCGACAAGTTGATAAATTAGACACATGTGCAACACTTGGGTATCTTTAATGAGGAAACGTTTCGCCACACACTGACTTCATCAGTCCATACAAGGGAATGGTGACAATAGGAATCGTTTTGAGGTAATCAGTCCCTCAGCCTTGAGTAGATATAATCCGTTCATAACTCTTGAAAAAAATACAGCATATGTGCGAAGAAGTGACTTGTATACCACAGACGAGGTCAAGCTGCACCTCACTTGCCTACTGGAATTTCTAACAGATTGTAAATAAATCGCTGCCCTGTGATGTATAGCAATATACCATGTTGGATTATGCTGAATATGATAATGGTATACAATGCCGATATAATATAAAGAAGGAACACTGCAGCAGGGCTACTGGTCCATGCCAGGCAGGCCCAAGTCTCCTACCGGCTTACCCAGCTAGGTATCGTTATTCTGAAACGTTTCGCCTACACAACAGTCTTCTTCAGTTGAGTACAGAGGTGGCAGAAGCAGATGAGATTTAAACACAAGGTAATCAGTCCATGACCCTTGAAGACGTAGTATTGAGGTCGTCAGTCCCTCTGCTGAGGGTGAACAAGGGCAGCAAGGGGCAGCAAGGGCAACAGGGGCAGCAAGGGGCAGCAAGGGCAGCAAGAAAGTCAGCAAACTCGGCCATCCATTTTGCCGAACCTGGGAAGCGAATCTGCTAACTTTCCTGCTGTGAATCAAGTGCTTCTGCAGTGAGTGTGCGTCACTCTGGACGAGAGAGAAAGTAGGGGCATGGGAGAAGGTGCAGGTACATAAAAAAACTAGTAGCAGGTTGTTGGGGTACCTACTATCACCACAACTTTCGCTCTGTGTAGACCTTCATCAAATCATGTCATGATAAACCTCTAACACTGAGCGAAACGTCGACTATATAAACGCCCGTTCTGCCAAGCATGTCTGACAATGTCTTAGGCGTATATGATACTGACCCCTCCTAGCTGGTCTGAGGACACTGTCCCCTGACCACTACCTCCTAGCCGGGGCGAGGACACTGTCCCCACCAGACCACTACCTCCTAGCTGGTGCTGAGGGCAAATGTCCCCACCAGGGCCACTACCTCCTAGCTGGTGCTGAGGACTGTCCCCACCATGACCACTACCTCCTAGCTGGTGCTGAGGACACTGTCCCCACCATGAAACCACTACCTCCTAGCTGGTGCGGGACACTGTCCCCACCATGACCACTACCTCCTAGCTGGTTTCGAGGACACTGTCCCCACCATGAACCACTACCTCCTAGCTGGGGCTGAGGAAACTGTCCCCATGAAACCACTAAACCTCCTACTGTTGCTGAGGGCACTGTCCCCACCAAAGACCACTACCTCCTAGCTGGTGCTGAGAACACTGTCCCCACCATGACAACTACCTCCTAGCTGGGCTGAGGACACTGTCCCCACCATGACCACTACCTCCTAGCTGGGGCTGAGAACACTGTCCCCCCATGAAACTACCTCCTAGCTGGTGCTGAGGACACTGTCCCCACCATGACCACTACCCCCTAGCTGGTGCTGAGAACACTGTCCCCACCAGACAACTACCTCCTAGCTGGTGCTGAGGACACTGTCCCCACCAATGACCACTACCTTCCTAGCTGGTGCTGAGGACACTGTCCCCCACCATGACAACTACCTCCTAGCTGGTGCGAGGACACTGTCCCCACCATGACACTACCTCCTAGCTGGTGCTGAGGACACTGTCCCCATGACCCACTACCTCCTAGCTGGTGCTGAGGACACTGTCCCCGCCAGACCACTACCTCCTAGTTGGTGCTGAGGACACTGTCCCACCATGACCACTACCTCCTAGCGGTGCTGAACACTGTCCCCCCCATGACCACTACCTCCTACTGGTGCTGAGGACACTGTCCCCCACCATGACCACTACCTCCTAGCTGGTGCTGAGGACTGTCCCCACCATGACCACTACCTCCTAGCTGGTGCTGAGGACACTGTCCCCACCATGACCACTACCTCCTAGCTGGTGCTGAGGACACTGTCCTCAGCAAGATGTTCTCAGCCACACAGTGGGAGAAGAGGTGGTGAGTCAGCATTTCCTGTTGGGACTCATCCTGAGGAAATGATGTACACCCTCCTGTCCCCCCCTGGGGTTCTATGTTATGTACACCCTCCTCTGTCTCCCCCTGGGGTTCTATTTATGTACACCCTCCTCTGTCCTCCCCTGGGGTTCTATGTTATGTACACCCTCCTCTGTCTCCCCCTGGGGTTTTATGTTATGTTACACCCTCCTCTGTCTCCCCCTGGGGTTCTATGTTATGTACACCCTCCTCTGTCTCCCCCTGGGGTTCTATGTTATGTACACCCTCCTCTGTCTCCCCCTGGGGTTCTATGTTATGTACACCCTCCTCTGTCCCCCCTGGGTTCTATGTTATGTACACCCTCCTCTGTCTCCCCCTGGGTTCTATGTTATGTACACCCTCCTCTGTCCCCCCTGGGGTTCTATGTTATGTACACCCTCCTCTGTCTCCCCCTGGGTTCTATGTTATGTCCCCCCTCCTCTGTCCCCCCCCTGGGGTTCTATGTTATGTAAAACCCCCCCTCTGTCTCCCCCTGGGGTTCTATGTTACGTACAACCCTCCTCTGTCTCCCCCTGGGGTTCTATGTTTACGTACACCCTCCTGTCTCCCCCGGGTTCTATGTTATGTACACCCCCTCTGTCTCCCCCTGGGTTCTATGTTATGTACACCCTCCCTCTGTCTCCCCCTGGGGTTTCTGTGTTATGTACACCCTCCTCTGTCTCCCCTGGGGTTCTGTGTTAAAGTAACCCTCCCCTGTCTTTCCCCCGGGGTTCTGTGTTATGTACAACCCTCCTCTGTCTCCCCCTGGGGTTCTATGTTATGTACACCCCCCTCTGTCTCCCCCTGGGGTTCTATGTTATGTACACCTCCCCCTGTCTCCCCCTGGGGTTTTTATGTTATGTACACCCTCCTCTGTCCCCCCCCGGGGTTCTATGTTATGTACACCCCCTCTGTCTCCCCCTGGGTTTTTATGTTATGTACACCCTCCTCTGCTCCCCCTGGGGTTTATTTTTATGTACACCCTCCCCCCGTCTCCCCCCGGGGTTCTATGTTTTTGTACACCCCCCTCTGTCTCCCCCTGGGGTTCTAAAGTTATGTACACCATCCTCCCCTGTCTCCCCTGGGGGTTTTATGTTTTGTACACCCTCCTCTGTCTCCCCCTGGGGTTCTATGTTATGTACACCCCCCTCTGTTCCCCCTGGGGTTCTATGTTATGTACACCCTCCTTCCTGTCTCCCCCTGGGGTTCTATGTTATGTACACCCTCCTCTGCCTCCCCCTGGGGTTCTATGTTATGTACACCCTCCTCTGTCTCCCCCTGGGGTTCTATGTTATGTACACCCTCCTCTGTCCCCTGGGGTTCTATGTTATGTACACCCCTCCTCTGTCTCCCCCTGGGGTTCTATGTTATGTACACCCTCCTCTGTCTCCCCCTGGGGTTCTATGTTATGTACACCCTCCTCTGTCTCCCCCTGGGGTTCTATGTTATGTACACCCTCCTCTGTCTCCCCCGGGGTTTCTATTTATGTACACCCTCCTTCCTGTCTCCCCCTGGGGGTTCTATGTTATGTAAAACCTCCCTCCTCGCCTCCCCCTGGGTTCTATGTTATGTACACCCTCCTCTGTCTCCCCCTGGGGTTTTTTATGTTATGTACACCCTCCTCTGTCTCCCCAGGGGGTCTATGTTATGTCACCCTCCTCTGTCTCCCCCTGGGGTTCTATGTTTTTGTACACCCTCCTCTGTCTCCCCCTGGGTTTTTATGTTATTACAACCCTCCTCTGTCTCCCCCTGGGTTCTATGTTATGTACACCCTCCTTCCTGTCTCCCCCTGGGTCTATGTTATGTACACCCTCCTCTGCTCCCCTGGGGTTCTATGTATGTACACCCTCCTCCGTCTCCCCCTGGGGTTTCTTTTGTTATGTACACCCTCCTCTGTCTCCCCCTGGGGTTTTTATGTTATGTACACCCCTCCTCTGTCTCCCCCTGGGGTTCTATGTTATGTACCCCCCTCCTCTGTCTCCCCTGGGGGTTTTATGTTATGTAACCCTCCTCTGTCTCCCCCTGGGGTTCTATGTTATGTACACCCTCCTCTGCCTCCCCTGGGGTTCTTTTGTTATGTACAACCCTCCCTGTCTCCCCCTGGGGTTCTATGTTATGTACCACCCTCCTCTGTCTCCCCCCGGGGTTTCTATGTTATGTACACCCTCCTCTGTCTCCCCCTGGGGTTCTATGTTATGTACACCCTCCTCTGTCTCCCCCTGGGGTTCTATGTTATGTACACCCTCCTCTGTCTCCCCCTGGGGTTCTATGTTATGTACACCCTCCTTCCTGTCTCCCCCTGGGGTTCTATGTTATGTACTCCCTCCTCTGCCTCCCCTAGGGTTCTATGTTATGTACACCCTCCTCTGTCTCCCCCCCTGGGGTTTCATGTTATGTACAAACCCCCCTCTGTCTCCCCCTGGGTTCTATGTTATGTACACCCTCCTCTGTCTCCCCTGGGGTTCTAGTTATGGGACACCCTCCTCTGTCTCCCCCTGGGGTTTTTGTTTGTACACCCTCCTTCCTGTCTCCCCCTGGTTCTAGTTAGTACACCCTCCTCGTCTCCCCCCTGGGGTTCTATGTTATGTACAAACCCCCCTTTCCGTCTCCCCCCGGGGTTCTATGTTATGTACAAACCCCCTCTGCCTCCCCCTGGGGTTCTATGTTATGTACACCCTCCTCTGTCTCCCCCGGGGTTCTATGTTATGTACACCCTCCTCTGTCTCCCCCTGGGTTCTATTTTTATGTACACCCTCCTCTGTCTCCCCTGGGTTCTAGTTATGTACAACCCCCTCTGTCTCCCCCTGGGGTTTTATGTTATGTACACCCTCCTCTGTTCTCCCCCAGGGGTTCTATGTTATGAAAAACCCTCCTCCGTCCGCCTGGGGTTCTATGTTTTTGTACACCCTCATCCCTCTCCCCCCTGGGGTTCATTTATGTACACCCTCCTTTCCCTGTCTCCCCCTGCGGTTCTATGTTATGTACATCATCCTCCCTGTTTCTCCCTGGGGTTCTATGTTATGTACACACTCTTCCCTGTCTCCCCTGCGGTTCTGTTATGTACATCCTTCTCCCTGTCTCCCCCTGGGGTTCTATGTTATGTTCACCCTCTTCCCTGTCTCTCACTGGGGTTCTATGTTATGTACAAAATTCTTCCCCGTCTCCCCCTGGGGGTTCTATGTTATGTTCACCCTCTTCCCTGTCTCTCACTGGGGTTCTATGTTATGTACACACTCTTCCCTGTCTCCCCCTGGGGTTCTATGTTATGTACACACTCTTCCCTGTCTCCCCCTGGAGTTCTATGTTATGTACACACTCTTTCCTGTCTCCACCTGGGGTTCTATATGATGTACACCCTCCTCCCTGTCTCCCCCTGGGGTTCTATGCTATGTTCACCCTCTTCCCTGTCTCCCACTGGGGTTCTATGTTAAGTAAAAACACTCTTCCCTGTCTCCCACTGGGGTTCTATGTTAAGTACACACTCTTCCCTGTCTCCCACTGGGGTTCTATGTTATGTACACACTCTTCCCTGTCTCCCACTGGGTTTCCATGTTATGTACACACTCTTCTCTGTCTCCCCCTGTGGTTCTATGTTATGTACACCCTGTTTCTCTCTCCCTGAGGCAGTCCCCATGGCTCTCCTGGGTTAGACGGCATCACTAGCCAGCCTGTCTCCCACCTTCAGGCATCACTAGCCAGCCTGTCTCCCACCTTCCCGGCAGCACTAGCCAGCCTGTCTCCCACCTTCAGGCAGCACTAGCCACCTGTCTCCCACCTTCAGGCAGCACTAGCCAGCCTGTCTCCCACCTTCAGGCAGCACTAGCCAGCCTGTCTCCCACCTTCAGGCAGCACTAGCCAGCCTGTCTCCCACCTTCAGGCAGCACTAGCCAGCCTGTCTCCCACAGGACCCGTCACTCATTACGCTCACTCTGATACCTTAACAGACAAGATTATTTAGTGGATGACGGGCATAAACAAAGGAGCTATTAATAAAGTTGTCAGGTAAGACACATATGCAACAGTTAGACAACTTTATTCCGAAACGTTTCGCCTACACAGTAGGCTTCTTCAGTCGAATACAGAAAGTAGGCAGGAACAGAAGAGATGTGAAGACGATGTAATCAGTCCATCACCCTTAAAGTCGTAGAATTTGAGGTTGTCAGTCCCTCGGCCTGGAGAAGTTCAGTTCCATAGTCAGGAACTATCTGAAGATCAAGCGACAGTGCGGAGACTTAAATACTGTCGGAAGGAGAGTGCAGGGTAGTAGTAGTGGTAGTAATAGTAGTAGTGAGAGGCAACTGAGAGGTCATGTCCCCTCTCGACCAACCCTTCTCACTGAAAAGCTTGTTCAAGGTGTTTTCTGTACCAAGATGCCACGTGTTGCAGTGTCTGACAAGATGAACATCAAAATGGTATATAATACCGACAGGTTGTTAGGTAAGACACATATGCAACAGTTAGACAACTTATTCCGAAACGTTTCGCCTACACAGTAGGCTTCTTCAGTCGAATACAGAAAGTAGGCAGGAACAGAAGAGATGTGAAGACGATGTAATCAGTCCATCACCCTTAAAGTCGTAGAAATTTGAGGTTGTCAGTCCCTCGGCCTGGAGAAGTTCAGTTCCATAGTCAGGAACTATCTGAAGATCAAGCGACAGTGCGGAGACTTAAATACTGTCGGAAGAGAGGTGCAGGGGAGTAGTAGTGGTAGTAATAGTAGTAGTGAGAGGCAACTGAGAGGGCATGTCCCTCTCAGATCCAACCCTTCTCACTTGAAAAGCTTGTTCAAGGTGTTTTCTGTACCAAGATGCCACGTGTTGCAGTGTCTGACAAGATGAACATCAAAAAGGTATATAATACCGACAGGTTGTTAGGTAAGACACATATGCAACAGTTAGACAACTTTATTCCGAAACGTTTCGCCTACACAGTAGGCTTCTTCAGTCGAATACAGAAAGTAGGCAGGAACAGAAAGATGTGAAGACGATGTAATCAGTCCATCACCCTTAAAGTCGTAGAATTTGAGGTTGTCAGTCCCTCGGCCTGGAGAAGTTCAGTTCCATAGTCAGGAACTATCTGAAGATCAAGCGACAGTGCGGAGACTTAAATACTGTCGGAAGGAGAGGTGCAGGGTAGTAGTAGTGGTAGTAATAGTAGTAGTGAGAGGCAACTGAGAGGTCATGTCCCTCTCAGATCCAACCCTTCTCACTTGAAAAGCTTGTTCAAGGTGTTTTCTGTACCAAGATCCACGTGTTGCAGTGTCTGACAAGATGAACATCAAATGGTATATAATACCGACAGGTTTTAGGTAAGACACATATGCAACAGTTAGACAACTTTATTCCGAAACGTTTCGCCTACACAGTAGGCTTCTTCAGTCGAATACAGAAAGTAGGCAGGAACAGAAGAGATGTGAAGACGATGTAATCAGTCCATCACCCTTAAAGTCGTAGAATTTGGGTTGTCAGTCCCTCGCCTGGAGAAGTTCAGTTCCATAGTCAGGAACTATCTGAAGATCAAGCGACAGTGCGGAGACTAAAATAAATGTCGGAAGGAGAGGTTTCAGGGTAGTAGTAGTGGTAGTAATAGTAGTAGTGAGAGGCAACTGAGAGGTCATGTCCCTCTCAGATCCAACCCTTCTCACTTGAAAAGCTTGTTCAAGGTGTTTTCTGTACCAAGATGCCACGTGTTGCAGTGTCTGACAAGATGAACATCAAAATGGTATATAATACCGACAGGTTGTTAGGTAAGACACATATGCAACAGTTAGACAACTTTATTCCGAAACGTTTCGCCTACACAGTAGGCTTCTTCAGTCGAATACAGAAAGTAGGCAGGAACAGAAGAGATGTGAAGACGATGTAATCAGTCCATCACCCTTAAAGTCGTAGAATTTGAGGTTGTCATCTCCTCGGCCTGGAGAAGTTCAGTTCCATAGTCAGGAACTATCTGAAGATCAAGCGACAGTGCGGGGACTTAAATACTGTCGGAAGGAGAGGTGCAGGGTAGTAGTAGTGGTAAATAATAGTAGTAGTGAGAGGCAACTGAGAGGTCATGTCCCTCTCAGATCCAACCCTTCTCACTTGAAAAACTTGTTCAAGGTGTTTTCTGTACCAAGATGCCACGTGTTGCAGTGTCTGACAGATGAACATCAAAATGGTATATAATACCGACAGGTTGTTAGGTAAGACACATATGCAACAGTTAGACAACTTTATTCCGAAACGTTTCGCCTACACATAGGCTTCTTCAGTCGAATACAGAAAGTAGGCAGGAACAGAAGAGATGTGAAGACGATGTAATCAGTCCCAAACACCCTTAAAGTCGTAGAATTTGAGGTTGTCAGTCCCTCGGCCTGGAGAAGTTCAGTTCCATAGTCAGGAACTATCTGAAGATCAAGCGACAGTGCGGAGACTTAAATACTGTCGGGAAAGGGGAGGTGCAGGGTAGTAGTAGTGGTAGTAATAGTAGTAGTGAGAGGCAACTGAGAGGTCATGTCCCTCTCAGATCCAACCCTTCTCACTTGAAAAGCTTGTTCAAGGTGTTTTCTGTACCAAGATGCCACGTGTTGCAGTGTCTGACAAGATGAACATCAAATGGTATATAATACCGACAGGTTGTTAGGTAAGACACATATGCAACAGTTAGACAACTTATTCCGAAACGTTTTCGCCTACACAGTAGGCTTCTTCAGTCGAATACAGAAAGTAGGCAGGAACAAAGAGATGTGAAGACGATGTAATCAGTCCATCACCCTTAAAGTCGTAGAATTTGAGGGTTTTCATCCCTCGGGCCTGGAGAAGTTCAGTTCCATAGTCAGAACTATCTGAAGATCAAGCGACAGTGCGGAGACTTAAATACTGTCGGGAAAGGAGAGGTGCAGGGGAGTAGTAGTGGTAGTAATAGTATAGTGAAAAGGGAACTGAGAGGTCATGTCCCTCTCAGATCCAACCCTTCTCACTTGAAAAGCTTGTTCAAGGTGTTTTCTGTACCAAGATGCCACGTTTGCAGTGTCTGACAAGATGAACATCAAAATGTATATAATACCGACAGGGTTTTTAGGTAAGACACATATGCAACAGTTAGACAACTTTATTCCGAAACGTTTCGCCTACACAGTAGGCTTCTTCAGTCGAATACAGAAAGTAGGCAGGAACAGAAGAGATGTGAAGACGATGTAATCAGTCCATCACCCTTAAAGTCGTAGAATTTGAGGTTGTCAGTCCCGCGGCCTGGAGAAGTTCAGTTCCATAGTCAGGAACTATCTGAAGATCAAGCGACAGTGCGGAGACTTAAATACTGTCGGAAGGAGAGGTGCAGGGTAGTAGTAGTGGTAGTAATAGTAGTAGTGAGAGGCAACTGAGAGGTCATGTCCCTCTCAGATCCAACCCTTCTCACTTGAAAAGCTTGTTCAAGGTGTTTTTCCCGTACCAAGATGCCACGTGTTGCAGTGTCTGACAAGATGAACATCAAAATGGTATATATAATACCGACAGGTTGTTAGGTAAGACACATATGCAACAGTTAGACAACTTTATTCCGAAACGTTTCGCCTACACAGTAGGCTTCTTCAGTCGAATACAGAAAGTAGGCAGGAACAGAAGAGATGTGAAGACGATGTAATCAGTCCATCACCCTTAAAAGTCGTAGAATTGAGGTGTCAGTCCCTCGGCCTGGAGAAGTTCAGTTCCATAGTCAGGAACTATCTGAAGATCAAGCGACAGTGCGGAGACTTAAATACTGTCGGGAAAGGAGAGGTGCAGGTAGTAGTAGTGGTAGTAATAGTAGTAGTGAGAGGCAACTGAGAGGTCATGTCCCTCTCAGATCCAACCCTTCTCACTTGAAAAGCTTGTTCAAGGTGTTTTCTGTACCAAGATGCCACGTGTTGCAGTGTCTGACAAGATGAACATCAAAATGGTATATAATACCGACAGGTTGTTAGGTAAGACACATATGCAACAGTTAGACAACTTTATTCCGAAACGTTTCGCCTACACAGTAGGCTTCTTCAGTCGAATACAGAAAGTAGGCAGGAACAGAAGAGATGTGAAGACGATGTAATCAGTCCATCTGAGAGGGACATGACCTCTCAGTTGCCTCTCACTACTACTATTACTACCACTACTACTACCCTGCACCTCTCCTTCCGACAGTATTTAAGTCTCCGCACTGTCGCTTGATCTTCAGATAGTTCCTGACTATGGAACTGAACTTCTCCAGGCCGAGGGACTGACAACCTCAAATTCTACGACTTTAAGGGTGATGGACTGATTACATCGTCTTCACATCTCTTCTGTTCCTGCCTACTTTCTGTATTCGACTGAAGAAGCCTAACTGTGTAGGCGAAACGTTTCGGAATAAAGTTGTCTAACTGTTGCATATGTGTCTTACCTAACAACCTGTCGGTATTATATACCATTTTGATGTTCATCTTGTCAGACACTGCAACACGTGGCATCTTGGTACAGAAAACACCTTGAACAAGCTTTTCAAGTGAGAAGGTTGGGTCTTTAGAGGGACATGACCTCTCAGTTGCCTCTCACTACTACTATTACTACCACTACTACTACCCTGCACCTCTCCTTCCGACAGTATTTAAGTCTCCGCACTGTCGCTTGATCTTCAGATAGTTCCTGACTATGGAACTGAACTTCTCCAGGCCGAGGGACTGACAACCTCAAATTCTACGACTTTAAGGGGGAAGGACTGATTACATCGTCTTCACATCTCTTCTGTTCCTGCCTACTTTCTGTATTCGACTGAAGAAGCCTACTGTGTAGGCGAAACGTTTCGGAATAAAGTTGTCTAACTGTTGCATATGTGTCTTACCTAACAACCTGTCGGTATTATATACCATTTTGATGTTCATCTTGTCAGACACTGCAACACGTGGCATCTTGGTACAGAAAACACCTTGAACAAGCTTTTCAAGTGAGAAGGGTTGGATCTGAGAGGGACATGACCTCTCAGTTTTCCTCTCACTACTACTATTACTACCACTACTACTACCCTGCACCTCTCCTTCCGACAGTATTTAAGTCTCCGCACTGTCCCCTTGATCTTCAGATAGTTCCTGACTATGGAACTGAACTTCTCCAGGCCGAGGGACTGACAACCTCAAATTCTACGACTTTAAGGGTGATGGACTGATTACATCGTCTTCACATCTCTTCTGTTCCTGCCTACTTCTGTATTCGACTGAAGAAGCCTACTGTGTAGGCGAAACGTTTTGGAATAAAGTTGTCTAACTGTTGCATATGTGTCTTACCTAACAACCTTCGGTATTATATACCATTTTGATGTTCATCTTGTCAGACACTGCAACACGTGGCATCTTGGTACAGAAAACACCTGAACAAGCTTTTCAAGTGAGAAGGGTTGGATCTGAGAGGGACATGACCTCTCAGTTGCCTCTCACTACTACTATTACTACCACTACTACTACCCTGCACCTCTCCTTCCGACAGTAAATTAAGTCTCCGCACTGTCGCTTGATCTTCAGATAGTTCCTGACTATGGAACTGAACTTCTCCAGGCCGAGGGACTGACAACCTCAAATTCTACGACTTTAAGGGTGATGGACTGATTACATCGTCTTCACATCTCTTCTGTTCCTGCCTACTTTCTGTATTCGACTGAAGAAGCCTACTGTGTAGGCGAAACGTTTCGGAATAAAGTTGCTAACTGTTGCATATGTGTCTTACCTAACAACCTGTCGGTATTATATACCATTTTGATGTTCATCTTGTCAGACACTGCAACACGTGGCATCTTGGTACAGAAAACACCTTGAACAAGCTTTTCAGTGAGAAGGGTTGGATCTGAGAGGGACATGACCTCTCAGTTGCCTCTCACTACTACTATTACTACCACTACTACTACCCTGCACCTCTCCTTCCGACAGATTTAAGTCTCCGCACTGTCGCTTGATCTCAGAGATAGTTCCTGACTATGGAACTGAACTTCTCCAGGCCGAGGGACTGACAACCTCAAATTCTACGACTTTAAGGTGATGGACTGATTACATCGTCTTCACATCTCTTCTGTTCCTGCCTACTTTCTGTATTCGACTGAAGAAGCCTACTGTGTAGGCGAAACGTTTCGAATAAAGTTGTCTAACTGTTGCATATGTGTCTTACCTAACAACCTGTCGGTATTATAATACCATTTTGATGTTCATCTTGTCAGACACTGCAACACGTGGCATCTTGGTACAGAAAACACCTTGAACAAGCTTTCAAGTGAGAAGGGTGGATCTGAGAGGGACATGACCTCTCAGTTGCCTCTCACTACTACTATTACTACCTACTACTACTACCCTGCACCTCTCCTTCCGACAGTATTTAAGTCTCCGCACTGTCGCTTGATCTTCAGATAGTTCCTGACTATGGAACTGAACTTCTCCAGGCCGAGGACTGACAACCTCAAATTCTACGACTTTAAGGGTGATGGACTGATTACATCGTCCTTCACATCTCTTCTGTTCCTGCCTACTTTTCTGTATTCGACTGAAGAAGCCTACTGTGTAGGCGAAACGTTTCGGAATAAAGTGTCTAACTGTTGCATATGTGTCTTACCTAAAAACCTGTCGGTATTATATACCATTTTGATGTTCCCTCTTGTCAGACACTGCAACACGTGGCATCTTGTACAGAAAACACCTTGAACAAGCTTTTCAAGTGAGAAGGGTTGGATCTGAGAGGGACATGACCTCTCAGTGCCTCTACTCTACTATGTACTACACTACTACGGGACCCTGCACCTCTCCTTCCGACAGTATTTAAGTCCCGCACTGTCGCTTGATCTTCAGATAGTTCCTGACTATGGAACTGAACTTCTCCAGGCCGAGGGACTGACAACCTCAAATTCTACGACTTTAAGGGTGATGGACGGATTACATCGTCCCTTCACATCTCTTCTGTTCCTGCCTACTTTCTGTATTCGACTGAAGAAGCCTACTGTGTAGGCGAAACGTTTCGGAATAAAGTTGTCTAACTGTTGCATATGTGTCTTACCTAACAACCTGTCGGTATTATATACCATTTTGATGTTCATCTTGTCAGACACTGCAAAAACGGCATCTTGGTACAGAAAACACCTTTAACAAGCTTTCAAGTGAGAAGGGTTGGATCTGAGAGGGACATGACCTCTCAGTTGCCTCTCACTACTACTATTACTACCACTACTACTACCCTGCACCTCTCCTTCCGACAGTATTTAAGTCTCCGCACTGTCGCTTGATCTTCAGATAGTTCCTGACTATGGAACTGAACTTCTCCAGGCCGAGGGACTGACAACCTCAAATTCTACGACTTTAAGGTGATGGACTGATTACATCGTCTTCACATCTCTTCGTTCCTGCCTACTTTCTGTATTCGACTGAAAAGCCTACTGTGTAGGCGAAACGTTTTTGGAATAAAGTTGTCTAACTGTTGCATATGTGTCTTACCTAACAACCTGTCGGTATATATACCATTTTGATGTTCATCTTGTCAGACACTGCAACACGTGGCATCTTGGTACAGAAAACACCTTGAACAAGCTTTTCAAGTGAGAAGGGGTTTGGGTCTGAGAGGGACATGACCTCTCAGTTGCCTCTCACTACTACTATTACTACCACTACTACTACCCTGCACCTCTCCTTCCGACAGTATTTAAGTCTCCGCACTGGTCGCTTGATCTTCAGATAGTTCCTGACTATGGAACTGAACTTCTCCAGGCCGAGGGACTGACAACCTCAAATTCTACGACTTTAAGGTGATGGACTGATTACATCGTCTTCACATCTCTTCTGTTCCTGCCTACTTTCTGTATTCGACTGAAGAAGCCTACTGTGTAGGCGAAACGTTTCGGAATAAAGTTGTCTAACTGTTGCATATGTGTCTTACCTAACAACCTGTCGGTATTATATACCATTTTGATGTTCATCTTGTCAGACACTGCAACACGTGGCATCTTGGTACAGAAAACACCTTGAACAAGCTTTTCAAGTGAGAAGGGTTGGATCTGAGAGGGACATGACCTCTCAGTTGCCTCTCACTACTACTACTACTACCACTACTACTACCCTGCACCTCTCCTTCCGACAGTATTTAAGTCTCCGCACTGTCGCTTGATCTTCAGATAGTTCCTGACTATGGAACTGAACTTCTCCAGGCCGAGGGACTGACAACCTCAAATTCTACGACTTTAAGGGTGATGGACTGATTACATCGTCTTCACATCTCTTCTGTTCCTGCCTACTTTCTGTATTCGACTGAAGAAGCCTACTGTGTAGGCGAAACGTTTCGGAATAAAGTTGTCTAACTGTTGCATATGTGTCTTACCTAACAACCTGTCGGTATTATATACCATTTTGATGTTCATATTAATAAAGTACTGAGGGTGTCGAACCAGGTAAGAACCAGAAATAATGGATTTAAGTTGGATAAATTTAAATTCAGAAAGGACATAGGTAAGTACTGGTTTTCTAACAGAGTTGTAGATGCGTGGAACAATCTTCCCAGTAGGGTGATCGAGGCTATGACTTTGGGTAGCTTTAAAATGAGATCGGACAAATATATGAGTGGGAGGGGCTGGGTTTGATTTGTGTTATTGGGTAGGGGAGTAAATTCTTGGGTAGCTTTGGGTAGAGGTCATTTTGATAAGGACCTGCCTTGTATGGGCCAGTAGGCCTTCTGCATTGTTCGTCCATTCTTATGTTCTTAAGTTCTTAATCACTAGTTTAGCCTCGCTGAATTTCATGAGGTGTCCAACATCGTCCCTATGATAAATTAGACACATGTGCAACTCTTGGGTATCTTTATTGAGGAAACGTTTCGCCACACAGTGGCTTCATCAGTCCATACAAAGGAGAATCTTGAAGAACAGGAGGAGAATGAGGTAATCAGTCCCTCAACCTTGAGTCGATGTGGTCAGTCCATCAATCTTGAATAGAATACCTAATGTCCAGAGATCTGGCTGTTTCCCCCACATATACTTCGTCACCCCCCCCCCACATGGTATAGTGTAAATTCTTGTACTTGTGCCAGAATCATGTTTGGGTTTTTGTATCAGATTCCTAATAGTAGTTGATGAGCTGGTAGATATTTTAGCCAGTTTTCTGTCAAACATTCTTGAAACATTTGTACAACGTTGCTGACAGGTAAAACGATGCAACTTGGAAGCCTTCTTCTATTTGATGTGTTTGGTCTTGGGGAAGTGTGTCGCACGTTTTCCTGCAGTCACGTATGAAGTCTAGGGAAAGTGTAGTGGAATTAAAAGAAAGGGTGATGTATGTGCATTCTTCTTTGAGGAACTGCGGACTGGAAAATTCTGTAGGGGTCTCACAAAGAAGCCAATAGCTACCCCCGCTTTTAGTTTCAATGTCATGGTATGAGAAATGTTCTTGTCGTTTCGGTCTCCATATTACAGAATGAGGGGACATGATCGAAGTGTGTAAGTGGAAGATGGGCATTTACAAAGGGGTATGAATAAGGTCTTGAGGATCTGTCTCCAAGAAAGAACCCACAATAATGGATTGGGAAAATTTGGTAAGTTTTGATTTAGAAAGGATATAGGAAAGTATTGGTTGGGGAAATTGACTAGTTGATGATGTAACAGTCTGCCTAGTAGGGTTATTGAAGCTAAAAACCCTTTCCTGGGGTTTACCTGGGGAGGGTTTCCGGGGGGCAACGCCCCCGCAGCCCGGTCTGAGACCAGGCCTCATGTGGATCAGGGTCTGATCAACCAGGCTGTTACTGCTGGCCGCACGCAAGCTGACGTACGAACCACAGCCTGGTTGGTCAGGTACTGACTTTAGGTGCCTGTCCAGTGCCCTCTTGAAGACAGCCCGGGGGCTATGTATTCCCCCTTATGTATGGCTGGGCCCCGGACACTTATTGTGTTGTCCCCAGTGTACTCGTGGCGCCCCTGCTTTTCATCGGGGGAATGTTGCATCTCCTGCCGAAATCTTTTGCTTTCATATGGAGTGATTATCGTTTTGCAAGTTTGGGACCAATCCCTCCAGGACCTTCCAAGTGATTTTACATGTACCTCGCCTACTTCGGGGGAAAAACAGATCAAGGACCTTGTCTTATCGCCTTATGTTGCCGTAAAAGTTCTTTGTACACTCTCCCGGTCTGCATGTCCCCAAACCTTTGAAGGGGGCCTTTTTGTGTACAGCTATTCCACCTAGAAGCAAAACGATTTGAAGAGAACATCAGGGTTTGGCGTTCCTATTTTGAAGGTTCCATTATTTATCCTATCTTTTTTTAGCGGGTGAGGTAGATACATTTTGTGGTCTTTTAAGGGGAGATCTTCTGACTTAAACCCCCTCCCAGGGTTCTTTACTTATATTCCGTTCTTTGGTAGTTTCAAATTTAGGTTGGGAAAATACGGGTGAGAGGGGTGGATGTTAGTGGGACTTTTAACAGTAAATAGAATTATCAAAGCTTATGCTTGGGTAGTATGAAAATTGGTTTGCAAAAATCCTGTTATGGGAGGGTTTTGGACCCGCCTGAGGCCAACGGCCTGCTGCAGTGTTTCCCCCTTATGTTCTAATCGTCCCTCACCTAATCGATGGGTTTTAATTTCCCCAACATTGTACATCAATGTTGTACTTTCTACAAATGATGGACTGGTTTAAGATTGGGCACTTATGCAGCATATGGGAATCTTTATTTAGGAAAAGTTTCGCCACACAGTGGGGTTCATCATCCCAAAAATGGTTTTTCAAACCATTTATCACAAATGATGGACTGAACCATCGATTCCGCTAGGGCTGATTTCCTCAAATCCCTCCTTACCCCTCTCTGCTTCATTGGACTGATAAGCCCCTGGGACACACTTTTTCCTTAAAAAAGATTCCCTATGTTGCATAATTCTCAACCATAAGAAGGAGTTTTTAAAAATTTTCGAAGGTGAATGGAAGATCTAGAAGATAATGCAAGAACGGGATTTACTAGTAGAAGCAAGAAGGCAGGTCCCTCGAGATCGATTACTCATCTTCACTTCGCAACTACACCTGCTGCCTCCGTAATTGACTGAAGAAGCCTACAGAGTAGTCGAAACGTTTCCACAGAAAGCTAACGTAACTGATCCGTGTGTCCTTAATCGTCAACTTGTCGTAGTATTATACTATTTACGACAGTAACTGTGTTGGTAGTGTTTTAAGACGCTGAACGAAAAACACATCAGCGTCGTTGTGTAAGATCACTTTTCAGAGTGAGACAACTAGCAAGTTAATGTTTAACATTTATTAAAAGTCGTCCGGTAAAGTGGGATACTGTGTTTTATAATGTTGGATTCCTCACTTCCAGCTTGGTAAGTGGATGCTAAAGCAATATGTTATGCAGGCAAATTAAGCATCTGCCAGAGGGTTTTAACCACAGTGACCAACCACACTACTTTCCCCCTACGCTCACCAGTACTGTCTGCCACCTCAGTCATATTTCACGCCATGGAACTATCTGTGGATAACGCTTCGGTGGGCATGCCACTTTGAAACGCATGCCCCTAGCTCTTCTCACTTCGTGAAACACAGCATCCTGCTTGGCACGATAGGGCATGCTGCTTGAAGGATAGGCGTAGGAGCAGAGAGTGTGTTTTCCTGGGGCTGGGGTGAAAGTATATGTGTTTAGCCGTCTGATGACATCATTTAGAGGTAATGGAGCAATCCAATTATCTGTCTCAGTGCGGAGCAACGAGTTGGCAGACGTAGGAGTGAGGACCTGATTAGCAGTATTAGTCTCAGCAATAGAGATAATTAGGAGGAAGGGTGGGAAACCTGTCATATGATGGCATTTTGCCAAGAGAGGAGTTGGCAATGAATGGTTGTCCAGACAATTGGTGTCAATGCTGGCTGACAAAGACAGTAAGGAAAATGCGGTAACATTCATTGACACTGTGACCTCTTTCTATGGCATGAAATAGATGTAAGCCAGGGATGGGGTTCACTAATCTAGGTGTGGGGTGGGACACTGGCCAACGCAGTGAGGGAGCAGTTAGGTCTTTAAACTAGAATAAGTTAGTGGTATGGGTTTTTGGCGGGAAAACTGTGAAGTCGCAGGGTAGTAACATGAGTACAAGGAGAAAACTAGTAAAGAGGCAAAATGAGGTGGATATTGGAAAGCCATGGCACAATTGACAGACAGTTATAGGTTTAGTGGAATAACAGAAAGGAGCAGGAAGGGTAAAGAGAGAGGAGGTCATTAAATATTTATTACACAAATAGTCCGCAGTGCTAGGACTAAGATGGACGAGTTTTGAGACAATAGTATGCTAGTGCAGGAACATAGATGTATTTGCCATTACTGAGACGTGGTTTATATTCAAAAAGTCGGGACAAGCTGCAGAATTTTCACATTCAGGGTTTTATAATTTGTTCCAAAAAGATAGAAGAATCGGAAGGGGGTGAGGGTTGCATTGTATGTCCGAGATCGCTTGAACTTTTGCATAAAACGTATATTAAGTCTGAGTAACACAATACAGAGTCTGTTTGGATAGAAAATTTTTCCAGAGGGTCATGAAAAATTAATTTTAGGTGTGAATACCGTCCCCCAAATTTAGATAGGGACCAGGGAGACTACTTATGGAGTAAATTTGTTAGGGCCACAAGGCACGATAATGTATAAATTCTAGGAGACTATCTTTAGTCATATTGATTGGAATTTCTGACAGGGAATTTATAAATTCCATAACAGTTCATAAGTAGTAGTTCAGGATTGTTTTTGAAGCAGTTTGTGACAGAACTTACAAGGGGAAATAACCTGCTTGACTTTAGTTTTCTGCAAACAATGAATTCCCCCCCTGTTAATATTTAGACGTATTCATAAGAACTGGGGTGCTAGCGACCACAAATCATTTACATTAGAATTGAATGGAAGTATGATACAGTAGGGATAACCAGAAACAGTCCAGATTTTCGCTTAGCAATTACGATGGGCCTTAGAGAACACTTATCTGTTGACTGGGAACGAAGAGAGCTATCAATATGACAGTTTACTGAACACAATACATGCTGCCAAAAACGTTTATCCCTTATAAGGAAATTAGATCAAATAAGAAATGACCCAAAATGGATGAATAATAGGCTGAATATCTACTAGGGCATAAGAAAGGAATTTATAGTCGTATCAAAAGGGCGAGGGTCCAACTTATGAAATCATATATTGACATTAAGAGGACATTAAAAAGGGATAAGAAAAGCTAAAAGGACTATGAAATTAAAGTTGCTAGGATTCTCTCTAAAACTATCCCAATAGTTTTTTCCAGGTTTATATAGAACAAAAGTTAGAGATAAGATAGTCCCCTTGAAAAATAACTATGGGCATCTTACTGACAAAGAGAATGAAGCTGTGCTCGATTTAAAAATAATTTAGTCTTCTCCTCGGTTATTACACAGGAAGACACTAATAATATTCCGTTAGATTAAGTTTTTATTAGTGGGATCAGAAGAAGATAAATTATGTAACACTCACATTTCCACTAGTGAAATGTTGGTGAAGCAGATAGACTGAGCAAAATAAGTCACGGTGCCTGATGAGGTTTTTTCAAGGTTCTTAAGGAATGCAAAATTGAAGTCTGTGAACCATTAACAAATTATTTTTAATTTAACTCTTCAAACAGGTTAAGAGTCTGATATGTGGAAGATGGCTAATGGTAATTCCTAAATCTTAAAACAGTGGCCAAGACTTTACACCGTCAAATTCACCGCCCAATAAGCCTGACCTCAATTGTAGGCAAATTAACTAGAGTCAATTATAGCAGAGGAATTATAAGAATCCCATCTCACAGCATATCTTCTAAGGATACTCAGCATGAATCACAAGAGGCCGTCTTGATCTACTAATTTATTAAGCTTCTATCAGTAAAAGCTTGTGATGCTGAATGACCACGATAAAGATTTGATATTGTTTACTAGATTTTATAAGAAAGCATTGATAGATTTTCACGCGCACCAAAGACTGATGAAGAAAGTAGCAGCTTATGGCATTGGGGAAAGGGTGGCTCTCGTGGATCGAGTCCCATGGCTCACTGACATAAGCAGAGGTGTCCATAAATGGGGTTAAATCCGAGTGGGATCAGTAACAAGAGCGTTTCCACAGGGATCAGTTCTCTTGGGCCCGATGTTGTTTTAAAATATAAATCAATGATCTTGAATGAAGTATTACTAGTGAAAGACAAATTCGCGATGAACACGAAGATAGTAGATAATTGATTCAATACTTAGTATGTTAGAGGGAACTTCAGTAGGATTAAGACAACTCTACTCTTGTCAGAAGTGCAGAATGCAGTTTCAATTTAAATAAATGCAAGGTTCTGAGCTTGTGAGTGTTCCATAACCCTAGCACTTATAAGTTAAATAATGTAGAAAAAAGCCTATACAGAATGCGAAAAGGACTTTGGGTTATGGTAAGCAGCAACCTTAAACAAGACAGCAGTGCCTAAGCGTCCTGGGAATTATAACAAGAAGTGTACTCAACAGAAGTCCATAGGTCAACTGCAGCTTTAGTTAGCGAAATGGTATTATATTACCTACAAGATGATATAAAGACACATGTGCAACATCTGGGTATCTTATATTGTAGACGTTCGACCATCCAGTGGCTTTATCATACATATTCTAGACATAACTTGAAGACAGTAGAACTAGTAACAGAAATGAAGGTAATCATCCCCAACCTAAGGATAGGTTGTCAAAGAGCACCATAGTCGTGGAGATTTCTGATGCAGAAGAAAGAGCGCTTGGCGCTTATATAGTAACGTCAGGTGTAGCAGACGAGGCATATTCACTGGTAGGCGGGATTCCCCAGTGGAAGTAGGTCCTTCCCAAATAGAGGGTTTCTGTTGTAATAGAAGTTGTCGTAGTCGTGAAGGTACATGCTCTCTGAACATATCCTACTGTCTTCTTTCAAGTTATGTCCTAGAATTTGTATTGATATAGCCACTGGGGGCGAAACGTCTAATAATATACCCAGATGTTGCCGACTTTGTCTTAACTGCAGCTTTATACTGTAGATGGAAGAATGTTATCAGAGAACCGACATGTTGAAATAAGATTAACTGTGCAACTCCTTGGTATCTTTATTGAGGAAACGTTTCGCCACACAGTGGCTTCAATCAGTCCATACAAGGAGAAACTGAAGAACAGGAGGAAATGAGTAATCATCCCCAACCTTGAGTCGATGTGTTCATCCTCAATCTTGAATAGAATACGGCTATCAGCGGAGAAGCAGCTTATAAACCGAAATGGCACGAGAGGTGCAGCGAAGTCATAGTCGTGTCACATTGTTCAATGTGGAAGTAGACGTGCCCAAAATTGGGCAAGGCGAAGAATTCCTAATATTAGATCCAAGAATTTGCAGTGTCAGAACAGATATTGCGCCCCGCGACCTGCTGTTTACATGTGTTCATGGGGTGGGAATCATCGCCCCCGCGACTGCGAATACATGTGTTAATGTTGTGGGAAACATCGCCCCCGCGACCTTCTGTTTTACACGTGTTAAAGGTGGAGGTAATCATCTGCCCCCCCCGCGACCTGCCTGCCGTTTTTACATGTGTTAATGGAGGGTGGGAATCATCGCCCCCGCGACCTGCCGGTTACATGTGTTAAGGTGGTGGAATCATCGCCCCCGCGACCTGCCGTTACATTGTTTAATGGTGTGGAATCATCGCCCCCGCGACCTGCCGTTTTCCATGTTTACTGGGGTGGAATCATCCGCCCCCTGCGACATGCTGGTGCCGTTTACACTGTTAATGTTTGGTTGGAAACATTGCCCCCGCGACCTGCTTATACATGTTAATGGTGGTGGGAAATCATCTGCCCAGCGCGACCTCTGTTTACTGTTATGGGAGGGAACACGCCCCGCCGCGATCAACGCTGCTGTTTACATGTTAACTGGTGGTGAATCATCGCCCCCTGCGACCTGCACTGTTTACATGTTAATGGTGGTAGGAATCATCGCCCCCGCGACCTGCTGTTTTACATGTTAATGGAGGTGGAAACATCGCCCCCGCGACCTCTGTTTACATGTTAATGTTGGTGGGAAATCATCGCCCCCCGCGACTGCTGTTTACATTGTTCATGGGAGGTGAATCATCGCCCCCCGCGACCTGCTGTTAACATGTGTTAGTGTTGTGGAATCATGCGCCCCCCGAACCTGCTGATTACACTGTTACTGGTGGTGGGAATCATCCCCCCGCGACCTTCTGTTACATGTGTTAATGTTGGTGGTAATCATCGCCCCCGCACGTCTGTTTACATGTTAATGAGGTGGGAAAAAAAATTCCCATCGCCCCCGCGACCTCTGTTTACAACATGTTAATGGTGGTGGGAAACAACGCGCCCCCGCGACCTCTGCTGTTTACACTGTTAATGGGTGGGAATCATCGCCCCCCCGCGACTGCTGTTTACATGTGTTTAATGGTTGTGGAATCATCGCCCCCGCGACCTGCGTTTACTTGTTTAATGTTGTGTGAATCAACGCCCCCGCGACCTGCTGTTTACATATGTTAATGTGGTGGGAATCAATCGTCCCCGCGACCTGCTGATTACAATGTACAGTCACCATGTATGTCCCACCTATTGTGGTAAACAGGGGTTCGAGTCCTAGCTCCTGGCCCCCGCCTCTATCACCGGTTGCCTACTAGCCCTCTCTCTCAACCCCGCTCCATGAGCTTAATCAAACCTCGTCTTAAAACTGTGTATGGTTCCTGCCTCCACTTACGTCATTTTCTAGGCTATTCCACTGCCTTACAACTCTAATGACTGAAGAAATACTTCCTACTAATCTCTCTGACTCATTTGTGTCATCAACTCCATTGTGGCCTCTTGTTTCTGTGTCCCCTCCCTGGACAGTCCTGTTCTTGTCCACCTGTCTATTCCTCGCAGTATTTTATATGTCGTTATCATGTCCTCCCCTGACCCTCCTGTCCTCCAGTGTCGTCAGCCGATTTCACCTTTAATCTTTCCTTCATAGGACATTTCCCCTTAGCTCTGAACAACCCTTGACGCAACCTTGTACGATCTCTAGTTTTTCTTTGCGTGCTTTATCAAGTGCGGGTTCCAAACATGTGCTTGCAAACTCCAGTATTGCCTGACATACACGGTGTACAGTGTCCTTTGCATGATCCTTACTAAAGGAATCGGAATGCTGTTCCTCAGTTTGCCAGCCGCCCGTAATGCTGCCAGCTTATCTATGGTTTGTGTGCTTCCGGAGAACATGCTGCGGTGTATACTCACCCCAAAGATCTTTCTCTTGAGTGAGGTTTGCAGCCTTTGGCCACCTAGACTATACTCTGTCTGTTGTCTTCTGTGCCCTTCCCTATCTCAATGACTTTGCATTTGCAGGGATTTAAATTCGAGAAGCCATTTGCTGGACCAGTGTCCAGTCTGTCCGAGGTCTCTGAAAGTCCTGCCTGGTCCTCATCAGATTATTTTTTATTCCTCACTCATTAACTTCACAACAACTGCACACGAATGTACACTTCTGATCTAACCTTCCGTCATTCGAACCAAAATACCCACACAAAAGCACTGTCCTAGTGACGACCCCAGAGGTACCCCCCGCCACTTCACAGGAGCCCACTATGAACCTCAAAACTAACCATGCATCGAAGTTGCCTCCCTGACAGGTACTCTCTGATCCATGCAGTGCCCTACCAGTTAAATGCGCCAGATCTCGTAGCTTCGCACTAATCTCTTGTGAGGACTGTGTACATAAGGCTTTCTACAGTCCACGACGATCAATCAACCCACCCCTCTCCTCTCTTTGTCTTCTGTCTTTTATCATAAAACTCCAGAAGTGTTTTGTGACACAGATTTGCCTACCTTGAATCCGTGCTGTTGGCATATATACACCTGTTCCGTCTGTGCCCACCAACTACTCCTCCTGATAATCTTTCTCCATAAATTTTGCATACTATACACTTCCAATGACACAGTCTATAGTTTAGTGCCCTTTTTCTGTCTCCTTTTTTGAAAATGGTGGGAATCATCGCCCAGCGACCTGCTGTTTACACGTGGTAATGGTGGTGAATCATCGCCCCCGCGACTCTGCACTTAACACAACATATTAACATTGGAAATATCATCAAGAATTCAAGTATTTAGAATAAACAAGGAACTGCCTAGTATGGCCCACAGGCCTGCTGCAGTGTTCCTCCTTTCTTATGTACTTATAAGAAAATAACGCAGGAGGCATTTATTAGAGGCCTACTGGCCGATGCTAGCATGTAAAGACTCTGAGGAAATGAGGTCATGATGATACTGGACAAGATTGAAAAAGCACACTTAAGTACAGCTCAGACATTGAAAGAAAATAATTGTACGATTGTGTTCTTCAGACACTCGTAGTGGAAACTCTTCCTTTAATAAATATCCTTAAGTGTACGTATCTTTTCCACACAGGTTAAACTCTGACTCCCCCCTATCCCCCCCCCCCCACCCACACAGTACTTGCTGACCTATTTTGTCAAGCTACCCGAGGTTATCACTCAAGTGTCCGCTACTCATTCGTGCCACTCAGGGAGGTACGAGTGCATAAAGAACGCACTTGAAAGATTTGCTAGTAGTTTTTTAAAAGCTTCTACAGAAGGCTACAGTTCATAATGCCTTCCTCCAAACTGCAACATAACCCCCCACCCCCGCTTTTAGAGCGCAGGCACTGTAACGACTCACCTCCAGACTCAATCCAGCTAACCAATTTCCTGAAGACCATACATAAATCTTACCTAGCTTACACTACAACAGCATGGCAAGTTTTAAAAACCACTTGCTCAACACATTCCTAACACACACACACACACACAGACACACACACACACACACACACACACACAACACCTACCTGCTAGATATCCAAGCCCCTTAGCAAACAAAACCTCATTTACCCTCTCCTCCAATCTTTCCTAGGAGATCTCTATCTGTTCCAAACCTTCCCCCCCCCCCACTACAGATTTATACCCAAGTCATCTTATTTGCTCCAATCCCTCTGAAATGTCCAAACCACTTCAATAATGCATCCTCTGTTCTTTAGATAATATTTTATAACTCCTGCACCTCCTCCAATTCTCCAAGCTACGAATCTCTGCATAATATACGTACCACACATTGGGCCCTCAGGACGCGACATTTCCACCGCCTCCAGCCTCCTCCTCGCTACAGCAATCACAACCTAGCTTCACACGCCAGTGTAAGAGTGTTGTATCCCCACTATACTCTACATATATTCCCATTTTTGGCTTCCATGAATAATGTTTTTTATGTCTCGACAAATACCGCGATGACACCACTCACCTTTTTTCCCCCCTCGTCAATTCTATGGTTAACCTCGTCTTCGTAGACATTCATAAGAGAATAAAAAAAAACACATGATCTGTAACAACCTCACTCCTACACCGAGACACAGCAGGAGGGTTTTAGGAAGAGCGATGTATGTCAGATAATTTTTATACTGTTGCATCAGACAAAGAATAAAAGTTGAAGCGATGAATACCGAATTCTGTTTGGCTACAGTTTTGCCCAGGGACGTGACAAACTAATCTTTGGTGGTGATTTTACAGACCCTCAAACCTAGATAGTGAAGATAGTAAAGTTCTTGGACGAAATTCCTAAGGCGTCTAGAACCGAAAACGTTGTGCTAATGAGGGTTTAATTTAGCCAAATGATTGGAATAATAAGTCCAGGAAATCTTCAGTCCTAACCGACATCTAGATCCTGCCAATGATTATTTTTTAAAAAACAGATTTGACAGAACCAACCAGAGGAAATAACGTGTGAGATATAGTGCTTGCAAACTGATCTCTCCCATTACTATTTTTTTTAGGTTCATTATAGGTTCATGAAAGATTTAGAAATATATTCATAATGAACTTAGTCCCAGTATATCAGGATTTACCTTAATAACCTATACGTATCTAAGTCGGGAATGTTCTTGATTTCGTGCAGCCGATTTTGTGGGGACTGAGGGATATCTATGGTGGAATAGACTGGGTAACCTGACTGTTGATCATCCTGTGGTCATGTAGGCAAACAAATGAATGCCAATGTAAACATTTTTCAAAGTTATAGATTTAAGCTATCTATACAACATAGTTCCAAATAGAGAAATTATATCAAACAATTAATGAACCCTAATTGAATAAACATACATAAAACATCTCATAGGTCAAAAGAGGAAATTACAGACACACCAAAAGAGAAATGGACACGTAAGAAATCAATATACTCCACTTAAAGAAGAAGTAAACAAAAGGAATAGAAGCGCCAAAAAAAGATTTAAAGTCAGCACTGGAATTGACAACAAATCCCAAAGGTTTCTTTCAGTTTATAAGAGTAAGATTTAGAGAAAGATAGACCTCTTAAAACTGCTCAGGTCAGTTTCACTTCACAGAGACAAAGAAATGTGTGTAATCTTCCCACACTTATTTTCTCTCAGTTTTAACAAAGGAAATACCTAAGTTAAAGTTAAAAATAATATATATATACTATAAATATAATATAGATATATATACATATAAATATATATATAAATATATATATATATATATAAATATATATAGAATATATATAAATATATAATAGATATATAATATATATATATATATATATTATTATATATATAAATAACACACACACACATCACACACACACAGTCTTCAAATAGATCAAAAAAACAAAAAATTGCCCGAGCCCTCATGACTGTATGTCAAGGGTTTATAAAGGAAAGTGAGGAAGGAACTTCACAAAACCCAACCACTGGCTGGTCTTGTCCATAACATACCATTGGCAAGTGCCTGACAAGTAGATAAATAACCATAAGATACCTATCTACAAAGCATGAAACAGTTCCTTAGCTTCGAATTATAAACCAATAAGTCTAACCTTCGTTGTGGAAAACTGATGGAATCAGTATTAACAAGGCTAGGTCGAACCACCTTGAAGATATGAATTGATCAATGAATCTCAGCACGGTTTTACAAAGGTTCGTTCCTTACCTATAATTTTACTAACATTTTTTCACTAAGGTAAATGTGTAATATGGACTTCAGTAAGACTTAATAGTGTCCTTACACGGAATAGGGGAAAAATTTTTTCTCCTGCTCGAGCGTGGTTGATCCCGATACATAACATTTAATGTAAATAGTCTTAGAAAAAACCGACAAATTAATGAAAGGGTCACTTTGTGCACATTTAGTTATCTTTACTGAGGAAATGTTTGCCCGCCATTGGCTTCATCGTCCAATACAGAAGAACAGTGAAAAGACGAGAGAAGGAGTTTGAGGTAATTAGTCCACCGCCTGGAGTATATGTGTTCGTCCCATCGATCTGATAAAGTACAGCAAATGCGCAGTGATGGAGCATATATACCGGGCAGACAGGCGAGGTGGAAGCAACTGGAGGCGGTGTCACGGGTGGACAAAATCCATTAGTGGAAGTAGGTCACAATATATATATATAGTGTTAGGCAAGTGTTGAAGAATTCCTTTGTATTAACTGAGAAAGCCACCAGGTCTCAGTACAACAACACAGCAGCGTGTATGTACACAGCAGCCTTGAGAGTGCGGATACATCTGGCATGAGTGTATGTACATAGTGCCTTCAGCAGCTGAGACGTGCAGTACACAACAGTGTGTGTGTGCATAGTGTACACACCGGCTTCAGTGCCGAAACATTGTGACATAGATCAGTTGCGTTATAACTAAGATGTACTATGGAGCTTCGACCATATGTGTGCGCGCGCGTGCGTACTCCCGCCTAATTGTACTCACCAATTGTGTTGCAAGGGTCGATACTTAGCTCCTGGCCCCCCTCTTAAATGATCGGCTACTAGATCTCTCTCTATCTGCATCCTGAGCTTGTCAACCTCGTCTTAAACTATGTATGTTCCTGCCTCCACTAACAACACTTGCCAGACTATTCCACTACCTGACAACTTCTGACTAAAGAATACTTCCTAACATCCCTGTGGACTCGTCTAAGTCTCAACTTCCAATTGTGACCCCGTTGTTTCTGTGTTTCCCTCTCTGGAACAAAATCCTGTCCAGTCCACTTTGTCCTATTTCCACGCAGTATTTGTATGTCGTTATCATGCTCCCCTGACCATCCTGTCCTCCAGTGTCGTCAGTCCGATTTCCCTTAACCTTTCTTCGCGAGGACATTCCCCTGAGTCTCCTGAACTAGCCTTGTTGCAAACCTTTGTACTTCCTCAAATTCTTGACGTGCTGACCAGGTGTAGGGTCCCCAAACTGGAGCTGCATACTCCCAGTAAGGCCTGATTAACACAGTGTACAGTTGTTCTTGAACGAGTTCCTTACGAGGTATCGACGTTATTCTGAGTTTGCCAGCGCCATATGCTGCAGCAGTTATCTGGTTGATGTGTCCTCCGGAGACATGCTCGGGTTATGGCCACCCTAACCCCAAGATCTTTCAACCTTGAGGAGGTTTGCAAGGCTTATTTATTGTGTGGCGTTGTTAATGGTGGTGAGTGTGTGTAGTGTGTAGCGTTGTGTACGTGTGCATTGTGTGTGTAGTGTGCGTGTGTGTAGTTGTGTGTGTGTGAAAGTGTGTGTGTTGTGTAGTGTGTGTGTATTGTTGTGTAGTGTGACGTGTGTGTGTTTGTGTGTGTTAGGAGTGTGGGAGTAGAGTGTGTGTGTGTGTGTGTGGTGTAGTGTGTGTGTATAGTGTGTGTGTGTGAGAGTGTGTAGTGTGTGTGTGTATAGAGGTGTGTGTTGTAGTGTGTGTGTGTATAATTGTGTGGTGTGTGTGTGTTAGTGTGTGTGTGTGTAGTTGTGTGTGGTGTAGTGGGGGTGGGGGCGCGCGTGTGTGTAGTTGTGTCGCGTGGTGTTGTAGTGTGTGTAGTGTGTGTGTGTGTGTAGTGTGTGTGTGTGTAGTGGTGTGTGTGTGTGTAGTGTGTGTTGTGTAGTGTGAGTGTGTGTAGTGTGTGTGTGAGTGTGGTAGTGTGAGTGTGTGTGTGTGTGTGGTGTTTTGTGTGTGTGTGTGTGTAGGTGTGCGTGCGTGTGTGGTAGTGTGCTTGTGCGTGTGTGTAGTGTTGCGTGTGTGTAGTGTGCGTGTGTGTAGTGTGTGTGAGTGGTGGTGTGTGGTATGTAGTGTGTGTGAGTGTGTAAGTAAGTGTGTGTGTTGGTGTGTGTAGGTGTGTGTGTGTGTGTGTGTGTGTGTAGTGTGTATGTGTGTGTGTAGTGTGTGTGTGAGTGTAGTGTGTATGTGTGTGTAGTGTGTGTGAATGGTAGTTGGTATGTAGTGTGTGCAGTGGGTGTGTGTAGTGTGCAGTGTGTGTGCGTGTGTGTGTATGAGCAGTGTGTGTGCGTGTGTGTGTAAGTGTGTGCGTGTGTAGCGTGTGTGTATAGTGAGTATGTGTGTCGTGTGTATGTGTGTAGTGATAAGTGTTAGTGTGGGTGTAAGTGTGAGTGTGTTTGTATGTGTTGTGTAGTGTGTGTGTAGTGTTGTGTGTTGTGTGTGTGTGTGTGTATGTGTGTGTGTGTAGTGTGTAAGTGTGTGTGTCTGTTTAGTGTGTGTGTGTAGTGGGGTGTGTGTGTGTGTGTAGTGTGTGTGTGTGTAGTGTGTGTGTGTGTGTAGTGTGGTTGTGTGTGTAATGTGGTGTGTGTATTGTTGTGTGTGTAGTGTGTGGCTGCGCGCGATTGTATGTGTACGCACACACACACACACACAGCACACACACAGACACACACACTAATAAAAGGACAACTTCACCTTTCTGGCTATTTCCTGGCTTCAACACCCTCAGACCTTACCCTATCGTTTACACAACCTGGGAGTGGGGGGGGGGGGGGGGGGGGGGCCCTTTCCTCCAGCCTCACTCGCACACACGCACGCACGCACGCACGCACGCACTAATAAAAGGACAACTTCACCTTTCTGCTATTTCCTGGCTTCACCCTCAGACATTAACCCTAGCGTGTACACAACCTGGGAGTGCCCTTTCCTCCAGCCTCACGCGCACACACGCACGCACGCACGCACGCACTAATAAAAGGACAACTTCACCTTTCTGCTATTTCCTGGCTTCACCCTCAGACATTAACCCTAGCGTGTACACAACCTGGGAGTGCCCTTTCCTCCAGCCTCACGCGCACACACACACGGGCGCGCACACGCGCGCACTGAATCATACACGACAACAAGAACAACAGACGTCAGACCCACCTAATAAAGACTTGGAACTAAGTGTATGAAGCAACAGGTGTGGAACGAGACTAGTCTAGGAAACTAAGTTTTATAGGCTCCGAGAAAGAAAAAAGCTTAACGTGGTGTCCGTGGACGAGAGACCAATGAACGATACCATGTACAACATTCTGGGAAGAACTGGTAGGGAAGACAGAAACAGTGTGGTTGAGGGGTGAGAAACAGGAGAACAAAGGCACAGCTTGAAGTTAAAAACACAGATGAGTCAGTTGTTGGGAAATATTTCTTCAGCTCAGAGTGATTAGGAAGTGGAACGACCATCGTCTATAACAGCACAAATCCAGTCGTTTCTTACTGCCCCAACCTTACCCCAGCTGTGGACTGGATTATCTGGATAATGCTTACAGTTCATCTCTGTCCACTCTGAGAAGTCTAAGTATTTTGCATATTATGATGTCTCGCTTGGTTGAAGTCAAGTAATCACTTGTCTGGCCCATCTTGCAGTTTATCCAGGTCCACTGGAAGCTTTCTCGGATCTTCATCGTTTTGTTCTCCTGTTAACTGCACATAACATGCAAACATGGATACATCTAACTCTTCTGGCGTGACATTTACATATAACAGAAACAGCACTGGTCCTAGTACCTACTTTTTCTAAGCTTTCCTATTTTGACTTCTAGGAAAATCTTTGTCTTCTTTCCTCCATTGTACTGTTTGTTCCACTATTACATTCACTATTTCTGGCAGTTCAAGTTTTTGTCCCAGTTTCTTACCAAGTACATTATTAAATACCTTCTTACAGGCCAAGAATATGCATTATACTCGTACCTCTCTCTCCTGCCTCGCATTTTTTTTTTGTCATAGAACTCCAGCAGATTTGCGAGACAGAGATTGCTATCTTCGTATCCGCGTGGTTACTGTCCCGAAGACAGCACCTGTACTTGGAGAGCTACCATTCTCATTATTATTATATATTATATGGTATACAGCCGATTATAATGATATGTAGTTCAACACTTCTTTCTTCTTGTCATATCCCTGCAACTGTTCATATCTATTGTGACTTGTTGCAGGTTTTTAAAAATGTGGTATCAGACAGTGGCGTCTGTTCCCTCTAATAGCATACATGTGACACTTGTCAGGTGTCCTTGTGGTGGGTATTGCGTCCAGTACCCAGCCTGCGTACCCTGTGTCCACAACTCGTTCATATCGTTCATTCAGCCTTCTCACAGACTTCACTGTTACACCATGCAACTCTCCTTCCTTTCTTCACTTGTATTACCTGTATTTTTACTCACGTGTTACTGTTCATTCCCACTTGGCCTTCTGCTACTGTCACTCCTTGCTGTTCCTCAGCTTCTTTCATAATCGTTTCTTATCTGGCTCTTCGCTTATTTCTGGTTTTTTACTCTGTTCGTCACCTATATTTATCCTGCTCTTGGATGTTTACTTCCTCTCCGCCTCTTTGAAGTACCATTTCCCTCTGATAGTAAGTTTTCTGTGTTGTATGTTGGCATGTTATCGCTACGTACAGTGCTCCATATTATTCGTGACTTTCTAGTCTCTTTCCCATTTCACGAATAGGAATTTTCTTATTCCTGCAAATTTCCTCTTATGAAATTTTGGTTTCCTGGTCCCCCAACACTGCAGTTCTCCCCTCATGTTTACTTCCGCATTGTTTTTTGAAATTCAGTAAAGGTTTCACTAGCACACACAGGCCTCTAATATTATATTTCATCCATACAAGTGTAACTTATGGTAAATACTAGATACAACCTGCTGGTCACTCTCTCTTGTGGCCTTCATTTGCCGACACAGTTTTTCCACACCACCTCCACTAATCTTAGTCATTCCACTTGGTACACTTACCCTGCATGATACAGGAATATCCTTGGGTGCTGGAGAAATAACAGGGAATGTAATCCAGTGATCAAAGAGTATCTCAGAGGAAGGAAGGAAAGAGTGACTGTTCGGGAAGAAACATCAAAATACGGGAAAGTGTAGCAAGCGGGTGGCCGCAAAGATCACTTTTTGAACAGTACAGTTTATTTTCTAAGAGAATGATATTCCAAATGGGACGGAGACATATGTATCCTTTTGTTTGTTTATGGATGTAAAGCTAACGAGAAGACTAAAAAAACAACGAGGATATGTAAAAGGTCCTTAATGACCAGGACAAACTGCAAAGACGGGTCAGATAAGAGTGTTGCTTTGAATTCAACCCCACCAAATGCAAGATCATGAGGTCGGTGAAGGGAACAAAAGGCTGACCACTCATGACTCGAAGAGATGTGCAGACCTCGCTCAAGAAAGACCTAGGACGAAGCTAGTGCCGCATTCATTTTCCCAAAGGCTCGCATCAGTCAGATAACCTAATCAGTCAGAAAATCTTTAGAGAGTGGTCCTTCAGTCTCATAGATTCTCCGGGACTACAAAAAACACCATAAAGTCAGCCCAATTTGAAGTACGCAGCACTACAGGGAACCCACACCTGAGGAAGCATGTTAAGAACTTGGAGAACGTGCAGAAGTATGCAACAAGGCTTGCTCTGAGTAAAGACCACGAAGCTAAGAGAGGCTAATGGAACTGAATCTGATTACATGGAAGATAACGGAACCAGAGAAGATAGACAACATACAAAATACTCAAAGGTGGGGTAGACAGAAACGAGAACTCGGGACACAACTTGGAAGTTAAAGACTCAATTACCACAGGGATGTCAAGAAATATTCTTCACTTCTCAGGTTGGTCGAGAGTGGAAGGATCTCGGTGTACAAAATGAATCAATACAGACAAGATAAAATTAAGACATTTGAAACATCTGGGCATCTTTAATTGTAGACTTATTTCTTCATCATTGGATTAATCAATAGCAAATTCAAGACAATTTGAGGACAATAGAATGTATCACAAAAGATAAGGTAATCAGGTCCCCCTCCTGCCTGGGAGTTGGTGTGAAGAACATCGTAGTCGTGAAGATTCCTACTACTACCGTGTTCTTCACACCAACTCCAAGACCTGAGGGACTGATTACCTCATCTCTTGTATAAAAGTCTAATGTCTTCACATTATGTCCTAGAATTTGTATTGATAAAACCACTGGATGGCGATAGTCCTACAATAAAAATACCCCAGATGTGATCTAGAAGATAATGCAAGAACGGGATTCACTAGTAGAAGCAAGAAGGCAGGTCCCTCGAGATCGATTACTCATCTTCACTTCGCAACTACACCTGCTGCCTCCGTAATTGACTGAAGAAGCCTACAGAGTAGTCGAAACGTTTCCACAGAAAGCTAACGTAACTGATCCGTGTGTCCTTAATCGTCAACTTGTCGTAGTATTATACTATTTACGACAGTAACTGTGTTGGTAGTGTTTTAAGACGCTGAACGAAAAACACATCAGCGTCGTTGTGTAAGATCACTTTTCAGAGTGAGACAACTAGCAAGTTAATGTTTAACATTTATTAAAAGTCGTCCGGTAAAGTGGGATACTGTGTTTTATAATGTTGGATTCCTCACTTCCAGCTTGGTAAGTGGATGCTAAAGCAATATGTTATGCAGGCAAATTAAGCATCTGCCAGAGGGTTTTAACCACAGTGACCAACCACACTACTTTCCCCCTACGCTCACCAGTACTGTCTGCCACCTCAGTCATATTTCACGCCATGGAACTATCTGTGGATAACGCTTCGGTGGGCATGCCACTTTGAAACGCATGCCCCTAGCTCTTCTCACTTCGTGAAACACAGCATCCTGCTTGGCACGATAGGGCATGCTGCTTGAAGGATAGGCGTAGGAGCAGAGAGTGTGTTTTCCTGGGGCTGGGGTGAAAGTATATGTGTTTAGCCGTCTGATGACATCATTTAGAGGTAATGGAGCAATCCAATTATCTGTCTCAGTGCGGAGCAACGAGTTGGCAGACGTAGGAGTGAGGACCTGATTAGCAGTATTAGTCTCAGCAATAGAGATAATTAGGAGGAAGGGTGGGAAACCTGTCATATGATGGCATTTTGCCAAGAGAGGAGTTGGCAATGAATGGTTGTCCAGACAATTGGTGTCAATGCTGGCTGACAAAGACAGTAAGGAAAATGCGGTAACATTCATTGACACTGTGACCTCTTTCTATGGCATGAAATAGATGTAAGCCAGGGATGGGGTTCACTAATCTAGGTGTGGGGTGGGACACTGGCCAACGCAGTGAGGGAGCAGTTAGGTCTTTAAACTAGAATAAGTTAGTGGTATGGGTTTTTGGCGGGAAAACTGTGAAGTCGCAGGGTAGTAACATGAGTACAAGGAGAAAACTAGTAAAGAGGCAAAATGAGGTGGATATTGGAAAGCCATGGCACAATTGACAGACAGTTATAGGTTTAGTGGAATAACAGAAAGGAGCAGGAAGGGTAAAGAGAGAGGAGGTCATTAAATATTTATTACACAAATAGTCCGCAGTGCTAGGACTAAGATGGACGAGTTTTGAGACAATAGTATGCTAGTGCAGGAACATAGATGTATTTGCCATTACTGAGACGTGGTTTATATTCAAAAAGTCGGGACAAGCTGCAGAATTTTCACATTCAGGGTTTTATAATTTGTTCCAAAAAGATAGAAGAATCGGAAGGGGGTGAGGGTTGCATTGTATGTCCGAGATCGCTTGAACTTTTGCATAAAACGTATATTAAGTCTGAGTAACACAATACAGAGTCTGTTTGGATAGAAAATTTTTCCAGAGGGTCATGAAAAATTAATTTTAGGTGTGAATACCGTCCCCCAAATTTAGATAGGGACCAGGGAGACTACTTATGGAGTAAATTTGTTAGGGCCACAAGGCACGATAATGTATAAATTCTAGGAGACTATCTTTAGTCATATTGATTGGAATTTCTGACAGGGAATTTATAAATTCCATAACAGTTCATAAGTAGTAGTTCAGGATTGTTTTTGAAGCAGTTTGTGACAGAACTTACAAGGGGAAATAACCTGCTTGACTTTAGTTTTCTGCAAACAATGAATTCCCCCCCTGTTAATATTTAGACGTATTCATAAGAACTGGGGTGCTAGCGACCACAAATCATTTACATTAGAATTGAATGGAAGTATGATACAGTAGGGATAACCAGAAACAGTCCAGATTTTCGCTTAGCAATTACGATGGGCCTTAGAGAACACTTATCTGTTGACTGGGAACGAAGAGAGCTATCAATATGACAGTTTACTGAACACAATACATGCTGCCAAAAACGTTTATCCCTTATAAGGAAATTAGATCAAATAAGAAATGACCCAAAATGGATGAATAATAGGCTGAATATCTACTAGGGCATAAGAAAGGAATTTATAGTCGTATCAAAAGGGCGAGGGTCCAACTTATGAAATCATATATTGACATTAAGAGGACATTAAAAAGGGATAAGAAAAGCTAAAAGGACTATGAAATTAAAGTTGCTAGGATTCTCTCTAAAACTATCCCAATAGTTTTTTCCAGGTTTATATAGAACAAAAGTTAGAGATAAGATAGTCCCCTTGAAAAATAACTATGGGCATCTTACTGACAAAGAGAATGAAGCTGTGCTCGATTTAAAAATAATTTAGTCTTCTCCTCGGTTATTACACAGGAAGACACTAATAATATTCCGTTAGATTAAGTTTTTATTAGTGGGATCAGAAGAAGATAAATTATGTAACACTCACATTTCCACTAGTGAAATGTTGGTGAAGCAGATAGACTGAGCAAAATAAGTCACGGTGCCTGATGAGGTTTTTTCAAGGTTCTTAAGGAATGCAAAATTGAAGTCTGTGAACCATTAACAAATTATTTTTAATTTAACTCTTCAAACAGGTTAAGAGTCTGATATGTGGAAGATGGCTAATGGTAATTCCTAAATCTTAAAACAGTGGCCAAGACTTTACACCGTCAAATTCACCGCCCAATAAGCCTGACCTCAATTGTAGGCAAATTAACTAGAGTCAATTATAGCAGAGGAATTATAAGAATCCCATCTCACAGCATATCTTCTAAGGATACTCAGCATGAATCACAAGAGGCCGTCTTGATCTACTAATTTATTAAGCTTCTATCAGTAAAAGCTTGTGATGCTGAATGACCACGATAAAGATTTGATATTGTTTACTAGATTTTATAAGAAAGCATTGATAGATTTTCACGCGCACCAAAGACTGATGAAGAAAGTAGCAGCTTATGGCATTGGGGAAAGGGTGGCTCTCGTGGATCGAGTCCCATGGCTCACTGACATAAGCAGAGGTGTCCATAAATGGGGTTAAATCCGAGTGGGATCAGTAACAAGAGCGTTTCCACAGGGATCAGTTCTCTTGGGCCCGATGTTGTTTTAAAATATAAATCAATGATCTTGAATGAAGTATTACTAGTGAAAGACAAATTCGCGATGAACACGAAGATAGTAGATAATTGATTCAATACTTAGTATGTTAGAGGGAACTTCAGTAGGATTAAGACAACTCTACTCTTGTCAGAAGTGCAGAATGCAGTTTCAATTTAAATAAATGCAAGGTTCTGAGCTTGTGAGTGTTCCATAACCCTAGCACTTATAAGTTAAATAATGTAGAAAAAAGCCTATACAGAATGCGAAAAGGACTTTGGGTTATGGTAAGCAGCAACCTTAAACAAGACAGCAGTGCCTAAGCGTCCTGGGAATTATAACAAGAAGTGTACTCAACAGAAGTCCATAGGTCAACTGCAGCTTTAGTTAGCGAAATGGTATTATATTACCTACAAGATGATATAAAGACACATGTGCAACATCTGGGTATCTTATATTGTAGACGTTCGACCATCCAGTGGCTTTATCATACATATTCTAGACATAACTTGAAGACAGTAGAACTAGTAACAGAAATGAAGGTAATCATCCCCAACCTAAGGATAGGTTGTCAAAGAGCACCATAGTCGTGGAGATTTCTGATGCAGAAGAAAGAGCGCTTGGCGCTTATATAGTAACGTCAGGTGTAGCAGACGAGGCATATTCACTGGTAGGCGGGATTCCCCAGTGGAAGTAGGTCCTTCCCAAATAGAGGGTTTCTGTTGTAATAGAAGTTGTCGTAGTCGTGAAGGTACATGCTCTCTGAACATATCCTACTGTCTTCTTTCAAGTTATGTCCTAGAATTTGTATTGATATAGCCACTGGGGGCGAAACGTCTAATAATATACCCAGATGTTGCCGACTTTGTCTTAACTGCAGCTTTATACTGTAGATGGAAGAATGTTATCAGAGAACCGACATGTTGAAATAAGATTAACTGTGCAACTCCTTGGTATCTTTATTGAGGAAACGTTTCGCCACACAGTGGCTTCAATCAGTCCATACAAGGAGAAACTGAAGAACAGGAGGAAATGAGTAATCATCCCCAACCTTGAGTCGATGTGTTCATCCTCAATCTTGAATAGAATACGGCTATCAGCGGAGAAGCAGCTTATAAACCGAAATGGCACGAGAGGTGCAGCGAAGTCATAGTCGTGTCACATTGTTCAATGTGGAAGTAGACGTGCCCAAAATTGGGCAAGGCGAAGAATTCCTAATATTAGATCCAAGAATTTGCAGTGTCAGAACAGATATTGCGCCCCGCGACCTGCTGTTTACATGTGTTCATGGGGTGGGAATCATCGCCCCCGCGACTGCGAATACATGTGTTAATGTTGTGGGAAACATCGCCCCCGCGACCTTCTGTTTTACACGTGTTAAAGGTGGAGGTAATCATCTGCCCCCCCCGCGACCTGCCTGCCGTTTTTACATGTGTTAATGGAGGGTGGGAATCATCGCCCCCGCGACCTGCCGGTTACATGTGTTAAGGTGGTGGAATCATCGCCCCCGCGACCTGCCGTTACATTGTTTAATGGTGTGGAATCATCGCCCCCGCGACCTGCCGTTTTCCATGTTTACTGGGGTGGAATCATCCGCCCCCTGCGACATGCTGGTGCCGTTTACACTGTTAATGTTTGGTTGGAAACATTGCCCCCGCGACCTGCTTATACATGTTAATGGTGGTGGGAAATCATCTGCCCAGCGCGACCTCTGTTTACTGTTATGGGAGGGAACACGCCCCGCCGCGATCAACGCTGCTGTTTACATGTTAACTGGTGGTGAATCATCGCCCCCTGCGACCTGCACTGTTTACATGTTAATGGTGGTAGGAATCATCGCCCCCGCGACCTGCTGTTTTACATGTTAATGGAGGTGGAAACATCGCCCCCGCGACCTCTGTTTACATGTTAATGTTGGTGGGAAATCATCGCCCCCCGCGACTGCTGTTTACATTGTTCATGGGAGGTGAATCATCGCCCCCCGCGACCTGCTGTTAACATGTGTTAGTGTTGTGGAATCATGCGCCCCCCGAACCTGCTGATTACACTGTTACTGGTGGTGGGAATCATCCCCCCGCGACCTTCTGTTACATGTGTTAATGTTGGTGGTAATCATCGCCCCCGCACGTCTGTTTACATGTTAATGAGGTGGGAAAAAAAATTCCCATCGCCCCCGCGACCTCTGTTTACAACATGTTAATGGTGGTGGGAAACAACGCGCCCCCGCGACCTCTGCTGTTTACACTGTTAATGGGTGGGAATCATCGCCCCCCCGCGACTGCTGTTTACATGTGTTTAATGGTTGTGGAATCATCGCCCCCGCGACCTGCGTTTACTTGTTTAATGTTGTGTGAATCAACGCCCCCGCGACCTGCTGTTTACATATGTTAATGTGGTGGGAATCAATCGTCCCCGCGACCTGCTGATTACAATGTACAGTCACCATGTATGTCCCACCTATTGTGGTAAACAGGGGTTCGAGTCCTAGCTCCTGGCCCCCGCCTCTATCACCGGTTGCCTACTAGCCCTCTCTCTCAACCCCGCTCCATGAGCTTAATCAAACCTCGTCTTAAAACTGTGTATGGTTCCTGCCTCCACTTACGTCATTTTCTAGGCTATTCCACTGCCTTACAACTCTAATGACTGAAGAAATACTTCCTACTAATCTCTCTGACTCATTTGTGTCATCAACTCCATTGTGGCCTCTTGTTTCTGTGTCCCCTCCCTGGACAGTCCTGTTCTTGTCCACCTGTCTATTCCTCGCAGTATTTTATATGTCGTTATCATGTCCTCCCCTGACCCTCCTGTCCTCCAGTGTCGTCAGCCGATTTCACCTTTAATCTTTCCTTCATAGGACATTTCCCCTTAGCTCTGAACAACCCTTGACGCAACCTTGTACGATCTCTAGTTTTTCTTTGCGTGCTTTATCAAGTGCGGGTTCCAAACATGTGCTTGCAAACTCCAGTATTGCCTGACATACACGGTGTACAGTGTCCTTTGCATGATCCTTACTAAAGGAATCGGAATGCTGTTCCTCAGTTTGCCAGCCGCCCGTAATGCTGCCAGCTTATCTATGGTTTGTGTGCTTCCGGAGAACATGCTGCGGTGTATACTCACCCCAAAGATCTTTCTCTTGAGTGAGGTTTGCAGCCTTTGGCCACCTAGACTATACTCTGTCTGTTGTCTTCTGTGCCCTTCCCTATCTCAATGACTTTGCATTTGCAGGGATTTAAATTCGAGAAGCCATTTGCTGGACCAGTGTCCAGTCTGTCCGAGGTCTCTGAAAGTCCTGCCTGGTCCTCATCAGATTATTTTTTATTCCTCACTCATTAACTTCACAACAACTGCACACGAATGTACACTTCTGATCTAACCTTCCGTCATTCGAACCAAAATACCCACACAAAAGCACTGTCCTAGTGACGACCCCAGAGGTACCCCCCGCCACTTCACAGGAGCCCACTATGAACCTCAAAACTAACCATGCATCGAAGTTGCCTCCCTGACAGGTACTCTCTGATCCATGCAGTGCCCTACCAGTTAAATGCGCCAGATCTCGTAGCTTCGCACTAATCTCTTGTGAGGACTGTGTACATAAGGCTTTCTACAGTCCACGACGATCAATCAACCCACCCCTCTCCTCTCTTTGTCTTCTGTCTTTTATCATAAAACTCCAGAAGTGTTTTGTGACACAGATTTGCCTACCTTGAATCCGTGCTGTTGGCATATATACACCTGTTCCGTCTGTGCCCACCAACTACTCCTCCTGATAATCTTTCTCCATAAATTTTGCATACTATACACTTCCAATGACACAGTCTATAGTTTAGTGCCCTTTTTCTGTCTCCTTTTTTGAAAATGGTGGGAATCATCGCCCAGCGACCTGCTGTTTACACGTGGTAATGGTGGTGAATCATCGCCCCCGCGACTCTGCACTTAACACAACATATTAACATTGGAAATATCATCAAGAATTCAAGTATTTAGAATAAACAAGGAACTGCCTAGTATGGCCCACAGGCCTGCTGCAGTGTTCCTCCTTTCTTATGTACTTATAAGAAAATAACGCAGGAGGCATTTATTAGAGGCCTACTGGCCGATGCTAGCATGTAAAGACTCTGAGGAAATGAGGTCATGATGATACTGGACAAGATTGAAAAAGCACACTTAAGTACAGCTCAGACATTGAAAGAAAATAATTGTACGATTGTGTTCTTCAGACACTCGTAGTGGAAACTCTTCCTTTAATAAATATCCTTAAGTGTACGTATCTTTTCCACACAGGTTAAACTCTGACTCCCCCCTATCCCCCCCCCCCCACCCACACAGTACTTGCTGACCTATTTTGTCAAGCTACCCGAGGTTATCACTCAAGTGTCCGCTACTCATTCGTGCCACTCAGGGAGGTACGAGTGCATAAAGAACGCACTTGAAAGATTTGCTAGTAGTTTTTTAAAAGCTTCTACAGAAGGCTACAGTTCATAACCCCATTTCCGGGGCATGTTGGCCCCTACGGGTTTAATGCTTCCCCATGAATACGATAATGTTCCATTTGCTCGAAGTACAAAGACGAGGCCCATGAGGTAGAACTCCGGAGTCATACTTAAGCGAATTCAGGCACTCGTCAACCTCAAAGACTTGCCATCAACAATATTTAAGGTGCAGATAAATGGTTCAAAGAACCGACCATTGGATGAACTAGTCACTTGCAACACTTGGGTATCTTTTTAATGGAAACGTTTCGCCACACAGTGACTTCATCAGTCCGATACAAAGAAGACTAGTGAAGACCAGAAGGAGATTGAGGTAATCAGTCCCTCACGCTGGAGTCGATGCAATCAGTCCATCAATCTTGAAAAAATTGATGGACTGATTACATCGACTCTAGGTTGAGGGACTGATTACCTCATCTTTTGCATATACTTCTACAGTCTTCACATTATGTCCTTGTATCTTACTGATAATGTCACTGGATGGAGAAACGTCTACAAATAAAGATACCCAGATGTTGTACATGTGTCTAATTCCTCATGTCGTCGGTATTGTATGTTCATATATATGAAAACTGTGTTGACAGTGCCCTGCTGCCCACTACACTCAGGTGTTTAACACCACAAGACAGTGCCAGGTGTACTGCCCACTCATACCCAGTGTTGGTAACTCAAGTGTGTAAAGACAGTGGTAACTACCAGTGGTAGGTAGGGAGGAGCCACCTCCCACTCACCTGTGTTCCATGGTGTCTGCGCAGGTAGTGTGGACAGCAGGTTACCCCAACCTCACCCTCCTGTGTGTGAATGTCGTACTGCTTACCACGCACTCTTATCGTACCTCTGGCAGCATGTGTCGTACCGCTTACCACGCACCTTTATCGTACTTCTGGCAGCATATGTGTCGTACACTTACCACGCACCCTTATCATATTTTTGGCACCATGTGTGTCGTACCACTTACCACTCACTCTTACCGTACTTCTGGCACCATGTGTGTCGTACCACTTATCACTCACTCTTACCGTACTTCTGGCACCATGTGTGTCGTACCACTTACCACTCACTCTTACGTACTTCTGGCACCATGTGTGTGTTTCCACTTACCACTCACTCTTACCCTACCTTCTGGGCACCCTGTGTGTCGTACCACTTATCACTCACTCTTACCGTACTTCTGGCACCATGTGTGTCGTACCACTTACCACTCACTCTTACCGTACTTCTGACACCATGTGTGTCGTACCACTTACCACGCACCCTTATCGTACTTCTGGCAGCATGCGTGTCGAAAGGCTTACCACACACTTATCGTACCACTGGCAGCATGTGTCGTACCACTTATCATGCAACCTTATCATACCTCTGGCAGCATGTGTGTCGTACACTTACCACGCACCCTTATCATATTTTTGGCACCATGTTTGTCGTACCACTTACTACTCACTCTTACCGTACTTCTGGCACGATGTGTATCGTACCACATACCTTTATCGTACTTCTGGCAGCCTGAATGTCGTATCACATACCCGTATCGTACTTCTGGCAACCTGAGTGTCATACCACTTACCACAGACACACACACACATACATACACACTCTTATCATACCTCTGGCAGCGTAAGTATTGTACCACATACCCTTATCGTACCTCTGGCAACATGTGTGGTTACTACAATGGCTACTTCAAGTGCCAACAATAACAGTGACTGTGACATTATTTCTCATGTCCAGCTTACTGTACAGTAGAGTCTACCGTGTACGTATAGTACAGTGTACCGGGTATTTGCCGTGCAGTGTACCATGTATGTACCGTGCACTGTACCGTGCATTTACTGTGCAGTGTACTGTGTTGCACTGTTTAGTAATACATATATATCTTAAATTAAGGAACTGGAGAAATTGCAAAGGTATGCAACGAGACTATTCCCAGAGTTTTTTTATTTAACAAGTCGGATGTATCCCACCGAGGCAAGGTGACCTGAAAAGAAAAACAAAACTTTCTCTTTTTAAATTTAGTAATTCATACAGGAGGTGTTACTAGCCACTTGCTCCCGCATGTTAGTCGCCTCTGACGACACTCATGGTTTACGCAGGAATAATTCTGTTCCACTTCCCATGGAGATAAGCGGAAATAAACAAGAACAAGAACTATTAAGAAAATAGAAGTAAACTCAGATGCGTGTGTATATATATATATATACTTGTATATTCATGTGCAGTGTGACCTATGTGTAAGTAGAAGTAACAGGATATATCTGAAATCCCCCGTTTTATGGGCGACAAAACCGCCCTTCCCTGTAAAAAAATTGGTTTTTTTGTTACACCATTTTAAGGACGGTATACTCCCCGGGTGGTTCTGTTACCCGCCTACACCACGGACGGTGTAACTCCATGGGGGGCTGTCTACCCGCCCACTACCCCGGAGGAGTACCTCCCTGGGTTTGCTGTCAAAGTCTACTACCAAGAACGGTTTTTAACTCCTGGGTGGTTGTGTTCCAGCCCCATACCCGGCGGTGTACCTCCCTGGATGGGTTTCTGTCTACCATTACTACCACAGGACGGTAGACCTCCCTGGTGGTTTTCTGTTACCAGCCCACTACCCCAGAAC